>JAOTOL010001641.1:1727500-2327500 GCA_034440575.1 Imbricaverruca yamaguchii
AAATGGATAGAGGTGTGGCTTGCAGATAGACAGCAGAGTGATGCTAAATGGTACAAAGTCATCATGGCAAGTTGTCCTTACTGGAGTTCCACCAGGGGTCTGTAATGGGAGTACTACGGTTAATTATATTTGTAAATAATATTAAAAGTGGCCTAAACAGTAAGGTTTTGAAATTTGCGGATGATTTGAAGGTATTCAGGGTCACAATGAGCAGATCTCGCTGCAGAGACTTAGACGAACTTGTGAAGTGGTCCGAAGAATGGCAAATCAAATAAAATTTTGCTAAGTGCAAAATCATGCATGTAGGTAGGCAGCATATGAAGGCTCCATACTTGACGGGTGGCCAAGTACTATCGGTTACTCAGCAGGGAAAGGACTTGGGTGTTATTCTGAACACAAGATTTGGGGCATGAGAAGAGACCAAGGAAGCCGGAAAGAAGGCACTGAGAATGCTTGGGGAAATAAATAGGAATGCATCATACAGAAGTGAGGAAGTCATCTGAAAGTTCAAGTGTGCATATGTCGGGCCACACTTGAACTACTACGTCCAAGTTTGGTCTTCTAGTTATGAAATAGATTGTTGGCTTTTAGAGAGTACAAAAGAGGGCGACGAAAATGATAGTATTGGTATAAGCAACCTGGCATATGAGGGGAGATTGAAGAAATTGAATGTTATCACTTAGATATAGAAGTGTAAAGTGGTTCAGGATGAATCATGCTTCTGGCCCGCGCTGAAAGGAATGCTGTCTGACTCACCCGATGACTGTAATCAAAATGTTGTGGCTATGTATACCGACTTGCATCCGTTGTATAGGTTAGGAACGCCGGAATGTGCCTTCAGCACGTGGCCGGCATATGAGTACTTGTGAATTCCCATTAGCGGCCATATAGTCCGGAGGTGTGTCAAATTGTGTATCACCAATCGCCGGCGGGCAATGATCTCCCGTCACTAGTCTGGCCGCCAATCATGGTACAGAGGCTGGAGCCACCTCCCGGCTGGACGGCATTGAAATGTATTGTGAGAGAGAGAACCGAGAGAGCAGCCGGCGCGCACAAGTCTTACCTGCCGTTGTTGTCGTTGCTTACAGTGTAGGCAGACGGAGTTTAAAATTGTCTGTCGACACTTGTCACCTTTTCGGCCCTCTATTGCAACTAAAAAATATAAGGTCAAACGTACCGCCATCTTTAAACGAGCGCTATCGCAACGCGAAGTCCTAGACTATTCACGCAGACAACGAAGGAAACTTCACTACAGAAGAGAGATCTCATGGAGGTCTTTAAATTAGTCCATGGTGAGAAGGGATATCCCAGGGAAATGCTTCAATTGAACAGAAATGAGGCAATTAGTGGTCATGAATTTCAAATGAAAGTTAACCACGGCAAGACAAGGTTAAGACAATCTTTCTTCACCGACAGTTTGCCGCCAGGTGTCAAGGTGGGAGGACGTGCGCCGCCGGAGCTCCAGGTTTCCAGATAAGTCGCTGCAGAACAGGGCAGTACTCTAGTCTAAGCTGTGGATAGGTTTAGCAATTACTTCTGTGATTATATTTCATTAGTTTTTATCTTATAAACATTTTCGTAGCACGCAAACTATACTATATTAACCTAGCGACGCCGCAGGGCGCCATCTTTGTGTGCGCCAAAGCGAGGCCTCGTGGCTTTCGGCGTGTTCTCGACGCTTCGATTTCTGTAGTAGGAGATATTACAAGTGTGTAGATTTCATAAGTACATTAGACAACATTCATACTATCCTAACATACTTTATTCATTTTTTGGTGTGCATAGTGTGTTTGGTGTTGAATTTTAAGATAGTTTAATTAGTAGTAAGTTGGGGGTATTCATAAGTGCTGTGTGACTGTTCATTTTTCTGTCTAGCCATAAGTGATATCAAAAGGGATATTCATATAGTGGTCTACTTGTGTGGAAGACAATTAGATTAGACATCTTGTTTATTTATTTAATTTAAAAAATAAAAAAATAAAAAATAAAACGGTTGTTTAATAGTTTCTGCCTTTCTTGAGGCACTCAGATAATTAACTGACAGCTTAGGAGGTAGCGATTTATAGTGAATGATAGTTAGCTTTTTTGTCGGTTGTTTAGCGAGTTAATTTGAATCTAAATCTAGGCATAAGCTGCAGCGTTTAGGATGGTTTCGACCAGGATGCAGGCACTAGAGGAAGAAATTAGGACCCTTAAGGCAGAGGTTTCCAAGCTCAAGGCTGCCCTTGTTGCACAGGGTAGGCAAGATAAAGCAACAAGGGGTCACTCCGTAGCAGGGACATCATATGCCCAGGTGGTCGCAGGCCACCAGGTAGCTGAGGCTTCCCCTACTGTGGAGGTGGCTGGGATCTCTCAAGAGGGGAGTGTTAATAGTGAACAGAGGAGGGGTAGTTCTGGTAGGTCACAGAAGGGGAAGTGGCATGAGGTCAGGGGGTGGAGGATTTGGAAACGCAAACCTACGGAAAGGGTCAGTGAGTGGCAGGTGGCAGGTGGTAGGAGCGGGAGGAAGTCTAGCCAACCGGCCCAGCGGGCAGGCATAGTAACAACAAATATGTTCCAGGCATTGGATGACTGCCCCCAGGATAGCAGTAGTAAGGAGTCAGTGCTGGTCATAGGAGACTCTCGTGTGCGACATTTAGAGCGGGTATTTTGTAAAGGTAGGAGGGACAGGAGGTGCATCACCAGGCCTGGTGCCAAGGTGATGGACCTGGTACCTGCGGTGGCACAGGTCACCAGTGATCACCAGTTTAACACAGTCATAGTCCATGTAGGGGTAAATAACATAGGTCATACTAGGAGTGAGGAGCTTCTGCGGGAGTACAGGGCCCTTCTGGCCACCCTGAAGGGTACAAATAGAATCATTGTAACAGCAATTTTGCCTAGGGCTAGAGCCTCCCCTGAGTGGAGCTCTGGGGCACTGGCAGCTAACGCCAGGGTAGGAAAGTTCTGCTATGAGCTAGGTTTTACATTTGTAGACGAGTGGAGCAGGTTTTATGCATCGTGGAACCTCTATCAGAGGGATGGCCTGCACTTTTCTGAGAAGGGGGTCCATGTGTTAGGCAAAGTATACGAGCATGTCCTTCAGGGAAACTAGGAAATGGGGTGGGGAGGGATGAAATTGCATTGCCAACTCAGGAATATTCCAATAATGTCAGCCAAGGCAATAGAACCTCAAAGTCTGCAAATAGGGGCAGCAGCAACTCAAGGGGACAGAGTTATAGTTCATCTAGTGATAAAAGAACTCCTCAATATGAAAAAGCCAAAGGTGGTTATGGAGCATTTGTTAAGTGTATGATGTTTAATGCTCAGAGTATCCGTTCCAAATTTGATGAGTTGAAGTGTTATGTTGCTGAGGAGGAACCGGATTTTGTTTGCATTACAGAGGCATGGGTCAGTGAAGGGTATTTTGGAGATAACTTACAGGACTATGAGATCCAGGGATACAACATGTTTTCGTGCAATAGGGGTCGAGCAATGAAAGGGGGTGGTGTAATGCTCTATATGAATAGCTTATTCAGTTCTCAAAAAGTAGCAGGTGGGGATAAAAATGTGTCTGTGGAGTCCATTTGGCTTGATGTCACTGTGGGAAAAGGCAACAGCAATACTCTTAGGATAGGAGCTTTCTACCGATCCGATCAGGAACCCTGCCACATTCTCAGCAACTGGAGCTTGACAAGGTGATTTGTGAGGAACTCAGTAGAAACTTTAAGAGGAAGTGCCTTATTCTCGGTGACTTTAATCTAAAAGGTTATGAAAATGCTGGTGTTGGCTCCCCATCATGCAAAATGTTTAAGAAATGCCTTAAAGAGGACCTGTTCTTAGACCAGTTTGTATCGGAACCTACCAGGCATGGTTCATTCTTGGACCTTGTATTCTCGGATTTAAGTGACTTGGTTCAAGATTTGACTGTAGGCAAAACTCTGGGAAAAAGTGACCATAACATAGTTAGATTCAAGGCACATGTAGGGGAAATTATCAAGGATAATTTGGTAAAGGTTCCAAATTTCAACAGAGCAGACTTTAACGGCATGAGAGCGGCTTTAAGTGGCATCAGATGGGAGGACGAATTCTCCAATTTAAATGCCTGTAAAATGTGGGAAAAGTTCAAATCTTACTTGCAGGAAACTCAGATTAGACATGTCCCCCAAAAGCAAAGACGCAAAAGAAGGGTAGGAAAGCCAGCATGGCTTACACCAGACGTGATAAAAGCAATTAAGGCTAAGAAAACTGCATTTAAAGCTTTTAAAGAAGCCTCAAATGTCGTTAATCTAAAGGCGTATCGAAAAGCTAGAGACACTGTGAAGCAAAAAACCAGAGCAGCAAAGCGAGCAAAACAACTGGATTTAGCTAGAAACTGTAATGGGGACAGTAAAAAGTTCTTTAGTTTCTACAAGCTGAGTAAAGTTTCTAGCACAATTGTCCACTGGAAGTAAACGGGACTACATTGGGTGAGGATAGTGAGATGGTTGAGGAGCTGAGCAAGCAGTTCAAATCAGTGTTTACATTGGAAGATATGACCAATCTGCCGACCGTACACCATAGTTCAATGACATGGGATCTGACAAATGATGTTGATTTCATTGATAGTGATGTTGTTTACAATCATATCAGGAAAATAAAACCAAATAAGGCAGCAGGACCTGATGAAATGTATGCTAGGGTGTTGCGGGAAACTGAAAAGGAACTGGCACTTCCACTTAGTATAATATTTTGTAGATCAGTTTCACATAATGAAATTCCAACCGATTGGAAAAGGGCAAATGTAGTTCCTATTTTCAAGAAAGGAGAAAGAGGGAAAGTTGAAAACTATAGGCCAACAAGTCTCACATCCCTAGTCTGCAAGGTACTCGAATCAATTATCAAGGATAGAATAGTTAGTTATCTGGAAGGTAGCAGATTGATTCAAGATACTCAACATGGGTTTAGAAAAGGACGATCGTGTCTCACAAACCTCTGGGACTTTTTTAAACTTAGACACAGAACAATTTGATCAGGGAAATCAGGTTGATGTAGTATATCTTGACTTTAGTAAGGGCTTTGACAAGGTACCCCAAAAACGGTTACTGATACAGCTTCAGTCCCATGGTATTGCAGGTAGCATCTTAAAATGGATAGAGTTGTGGCTTTCAGATAGACAGCAAAGAGTGATGCTAAATGGTACAAAGTAATCATGGTAAAATGTTCTTAGTGGAGTCCCCCAGGGGTCAGTACTAGGGCCATTACTGTTCATTATATTTGTAAATAACATTCAAAGTGGCCTAAGCAGTAGTTTTTAAATTTGCGGATGATTTGAAGGTCTTTAGGGCAATAACAGGCCAGGATGAGCATATCTCGCTGCAAAAAGTCTTAGACGAACTTGTGAAGTGGTCCGAAGAATGGCAAATGAAATTTAACTTTGATAAGTGCAAAATCATGCATGTAGGTAAGCAGCATATGAAGGCTCCATACTTGATGGGTGGCCAAGTGCTATCAGTGACTCAACAGGAGAAGGATTTAAGTGTTATCCTAAACACAAAACTGGGGGTATCAGAACAGACCAAGGAAGCCAGGAAGAAGGCACTGTATCATACAGAAGTGAGGAAATGATCAGGAAGCTTTACTGTGCATACGTCAGGCCACATTTGGAGTACTGCATCCAAGCTTGGTCTCCTAGCTATGAAAAAGATTGTTGGCTTTTAGAGAGAGTACAAAAGAGGGCTACAAAAATGGTTAATGGCATAAGCAACCTGGCATATGAGGAAAGATTGAAGAAATTTAATATGTTTTCACTTAGATATAGAAGGCTGAGAGGAGATCTCATCCAGGTCTTTAAATTTGTCAATGGTCTGGAGAGGGGATACCTTGGGGAAATGTTTGAATTTAACCGAAATGATGCAATTAGAGGTCATAAATTCAAAATTAAAGTTAACCACAGCAGAACAAGATTAAGGCAAACTTTCTTCACCAACAGGGTAGTGGAACACTGGAACCAGCTGCCAGAAAACATCGTCAGTAGCAGCACATTGAACATCTTTAAAAACAGCATAGACAATCATTATAAGAATAGAGGGCTTGCTTTTCAGTATTACAGGGAGGGCTGATTGACAGATTTGGTGGGCAACTGGTTCAGTGTACAGAGTGCAACCAAGAAAGGCCCTTGTGGCTCATAGTTGCACTAATCTTTTATGTCTTTATAACATTGGAACAAGCTGCCAGAAACCATTGTCAGTAGCAGCACATTAAACATCTTAAAAACAGCATAGACCATCTTTACAAGAATAGAGGGCTCGCTTTTCAGTATTCCAGGGAGGGCTGATCGACGGATTTTGTGGGCAACTGGTGGAGTGTCCAGAGTGCAACCTAGAAGGGCCCTTGTGGCTCATAGTTGCATTAATCTTTTATGTTTCTGTCTTCATTAAAGCCCATCCACGATCTCATCCTCGGTAACATCTTTCAGGCTGAAGCAGTTGATCACTCTCGGAGATGTGGTATTTATATTATGGTCTTCAACGGTAGGTGCGACAATTTCGTCCTCTTACTTGCCATTCTTCAGCACACCATACACAAACTCAGATGATCGCAGATCCATATCCGTCTGCTGTGTCACCGGGAATACGACATCCAGGTTTTCACATCAAACCATCTTTCCTAACCTGTCACATCCGTCTCGCCTTTGGAAGGGGACAGGGATATGGCTCTACAGTGATTCAGTCGTCGCAGGGTGGCCAGAGAGGTCACTCGGGGATGGCCAGCCGGAGGGGTGAGACGAAGTTGGCTTGTCGAGGCTAGTAAGATGCAGCCTGTGGTAAGATGTAGACGCTCGAACGTTTGATGTTACTGTTGGATAGAAGAGACTGTTTAACTGTTGGCAAAGTGTATTGGTATTGATATTAGCTAATCATAGCTCACCACATTGGCTAATAACCAGCCGGATCAACATGAGAGCACTTACGGCTGGTGCTTTGGAGCCGTCGAATTTAATATGCTGAATGTGGAACCAGTTATCGCCGAGCGATTGGAAATTCCAAGCTATCACTGCCAGGAAAACTCGGACTTCACTACAATATGCTGTCTTGAAAACCCATGCAATAGCTTTACAAAGGGCAACTCAAAGTGCCTTAAGACCTTTGCCCTCACCTGGGAACGTGAGGGTACTAAAAATACTCTTCCATTAACTTGCAGATGAAGCACCAAGTTGTTTTGGAATAGTTGAAAGAATGGAGAGAGAACAAGATACGCAGTGAAGTGACAAATCAGCGGTATGCATGTCACTTCAGTCACATGTGTTACATTTTTTATCACTTACCATTATGATGACTGCCATACTTGCTATGTGCGAGAATGATGAAAACTATATATAAACTAAACTAATATATTCCCGTTAACTGCGAATTTTTAAAGTAATATTGCGAAGTATTTTACACTGGTCCATGACCTGAAGGAAAATAACATGTTGGATGAGACAATGACTGTCGAATGTCTAGCTTCCAACTGACGCGAAAATCACGGTTCTAACATCGCCTAGAAAGTCATCCAGGTGATAACCGGTGCTGCACTGGATTCGAACAGCGAGTAGTGGCCAGGAGCGGGTGATGACAGCTGCGCCATTAACTCAACAGAGGATGAGAGCCGGCGGTCCAATCAGGCAGGGGAAGCCACCAGAGGCGTGCACTCCAGCACGGCCGCACGCCGCGCCAAATAACGCTCTCGCGCCGCGTCAAACACGGCGCCCACCGTCCGCTTCTCGTAGAGCGCGCGCCGACGGGCTTGGCGCTCGGCGTCCGCGTCGCCTTGCTGGGTTCCGGTGCCGACCGCTCGGACAGGCGAGGAGGCCCGAGCTCGCTGCGAGTCTCGGACCGTCGACCGGCCACAACCGACCCGCGTACGGCCATCCCCGCTGGCTGGCTGGGCCTTTTGTTCATCTCCACTGCGAGACCGGCTCCGCTTACGAGATCGGTCTCCACTGCGAGAACGCTCCCGCTTATGAGATCGGTCTCCACTGCGAGACCGGCTCCGCTTACGAGATCGGTCTCCACTGCGAGAACGCTCCCGCTTATGAGATCGGTCTCCACTGCGAGAACGCCCCCGCTTATGAGATCGGTCTCCACTGCGAGGACGCTCCCGCTTATGAGATCGGTCTCCACTGCGAGATCGTTCCCTCTTATGAGGTCGGTCTCTACTGCGAGGACGTTCCCACCTGTGAGACCGGTCCCCACTGCGAGATCGTTCCCGCTTATGGAGCTGGTCTCCACTGCGAGATCGATGCCTCCTGTGAGACCGGTCTTGTCTATGAGGCCTATTGCGCCCGGTAGGCCAGTCTGGACTGCGGGACCGGCCTGCCGTTTGTGGCGGATCTCTGCCGTCAGCGGGCATGGCGTCTGCTGCTGATCGACCTCGTTCCGGCGACACGTCAGACGACGAGCTGCGCCGACGACGGTACTGCCGACCGGCGGCTCGCGTCTGCTCCGGCCTCCCAGTGGCCGTCGGCGGCGCCACGGGCCGCGGCGAGTCCTGCTGGTGCGGCTGGGGCAGGCCGCCCTCAGGGTCCGGGGCCATGGTAGCAAGTCGGTCGGTCGGCTCGGTCTTGACCTCGCCCAACGGAGACGGAGGCTGATCCGCAGATGCAGCCTGCTGGTACATGTGCCGGTAGAAGCTGCCCAGGTCCTTCTGCTTTGTGACATCCGTCAATTCTGCGGACAGCAAAAACAACAACCACATGAGGGACCGCGCAAACGCTCTGCGAAAAAAAAAGCGCGGCCTCAGGCGCAAACAGCTGTTGTCAACCGCAGCAACGGAAGCCAAAGTTAACTGTAGTCAACTCTCGGACAGCAATCTTGGACCGTTACTGTCCACTGTGACCACCTGTCGGCGGCTCCCGCAGCCGAGGGAAACAGAAACATTTAGTCGGTTATTTGGGCTTGGGGGCGTATCAACTGCGTTGGTCACACAGCGCCCAAAACAAAAGCACGTATCTACTACACGGTTGGCCGAGGGCATTGCTTACCTGATAACTTCGTGTGTGGTAACCTCAGGGAGGAAACCACAGCACCCTTCGGTAAGATATGCTCGCCGGTAAAATATGCTCCATGCTCATCATAACATCGGTAAAATATGCTTCGCCGGGTACCAGTGTGTGTATATGTGCTTTACTGTGGACACTAGTCTTTCGTCAGCTGTTACAGATTTGGAACGAATTTAGCGTACGGGGGTAACAATTTGGCACCAGATTCGTTGCTGAGACTTTCCTACGATATATTGCCAATCCCTTAGTTTCATTTTCACACCCTGTTCTGACGTACTCTCAGAAATCCAACCGAACCAACTAAACAATTCAAATCCCCACTATTTATCAACGTCTTCCTTTAGAGTCGTGCATTTACTGAACAACTCTACAGTGCGTGGCTTGGGAAGCCAAATTGCCCACCTTCAATGCGTTTGGTGCGGCGTTCCTGCTCTTCCTCCTTCTCCCGCTCCAACAGGCGCTCCCGGTAGGCGGACGTGACAAACTGCTCCTTATCGGCGAACTGGTCGCCCTCCTCCTGGCGTTCGCGCTGCACCTGGCGCTCGACGCGACGCTCCTGCTGGTGGCGCCGTCGCTCGGCAGCATCGAGCAACTTCGCCATGTAGCGAGGCTGATGACCGTTCCGGAACACGGGGTTAACCATTTCCATCAACACACCGAAAAACCAGAAAAACGAGACATGACTCGTCCTGGTTGACATTTATTGTCTTTAATCCGAGCCACAACAATATAAATGTTTCAATTGGTTTCAACTATGCATAACTCTTTACGAACTATACGTCGAACCGCTTGTTCCATTATCAAGACAACCGCCAAGGGTTACGGATGGGTTAGGGAGAGGGTAAAGAAGCTTTGATGCCAATTGTTTCCCATGCAATGCCATAGACTCCCCCCGACCAGGTACCACCTTTCCGTGGTGGGGGGGATTGAGTGCCCCAAAGACCCGGCGACCATCGTACCGGCGAGGGGTGAGACCAAGAGTGCCTCACTCGTCCTTCCATCCATGCGTTCCCAGTCCAATTCCAACCTCACCTCCACATCCATGTCCTTCATCTGTCCCTGCAACACCAACTGTCCCTATTATGAACAGGCAGGACAACTTCCCCGGTCCTGCCCACCAGCTCCGTTTTATCGGGGTAGCCGCGCCCCCTCAGCCCGTCCCCAGGGGTTGACGGAGTCCTGGAGGTTGAGGTCCCCGTCGCACGGTGCTAGTTGTGACGGGGGACCAACACACCTCTTTGGTACTGATATCCAGGAGGGGCGGGCGGGCCCGTGGGGCCTCACGCGGGCCAAGTGGCTGGTCGCCTCGGGCTGGGGGCCTGGGTTTCCCAGTGCCTGCCGGCCCGGGCGGCCGGGGTCAAGGTGTGGGCGGCGCTGGATCCTGGTCGGGGTGGTGAGCCTCTCTCTCCTGACCGAGTGATGGCGTCGCCTGCCCCGTATAGTTTCTCGTTCACCTGGCGTCCTCCCGTTCGCGGGATCAAGGCGTTCCCAGTTGAGCCCCCAGGGGTGGGGTGTCACGAGAAGCCGAATAGAATCATACTGCATGGCAAATCCTAATCTAAACTCAAATCCTGGGTTGGTTGGTTGGTTATTGGGGTTTAAGGGCGCATCGACTGCAGAGGTCATGCAGCGCTCTCAAATCCTGGGACTTCTCGGAAGGACCAGACTGGCAAAATCCGCGAGGGGTATGGGCGCGTGACCAATTGTAGTGTGCAAACCCATAGCTTTCGCATACTTGTTTTCAAAGCAGTGGAGGGATCAAGACCACTTGCGACCCTATCACCCTTCCAGCGTCGTGATGGTTGTGACAGATTTGGAGCTATCCTGAGGCGTGAACGACCGAGAGACGGTGGACTTGAAGTAGAGTTCGGAAACAGTAAGGACGCAGAAAAGGCAATGACAGCTACTGAGTTTAAGTTTACGATTCGTAACCATAAGGGGAGTCACGATGTTGCTATCCCAATGCTGGTTTCTCTGCATAAAACGGAAAACTCTGTGAAAGGTATCATCAATTGTTATGACCTAGGCGTAAGCGACGAAGATATCGTTGATGGCCTGAACGAGTTTGGAGTGGTGGTGGCCAGACGCATTCGTATTCGTAAGGGTAATACCATGGTACCAACCACTAACATCATTTTAACTTTCAGCCGACCTGACTTGCCACCCGATATTACCGTAGGTTATGTCAGGGTGAAGATTCGTCGTTTTATCCCAAACCCGATGAGATGCTACGGATCCCAGAGGTTTGGGCATACCAAACAAAACTGTAGGAATCGCCAGCTCTGCGGCAGGTGCTCATCACCGGAGCATGATGACTCACAGTGTAGCGCAGATAAACCGTGGTGCACCAACTGTGGAAGCGACCAGATACCGCACTCTACGTATGACAGGTCGTGTCCGACATATCTGAAGGAAAGAGAGATCATGTCTATCAGGGTTACCAGAAACTTATCATTTAGAGAGGCAAGGCAGGCTTACGACGGTGCCCACCCGAGGGTATCTTACGTCGCAATCGCCAAAGCCAACAGAACCACGCTAGCTGTACCAGAAATTCAGAGAGGGACTGCCGCGGACCTTCTCTCGCAACTCGGCGAACTTCTTCGCTCTTTCGGCATGGCGTGTGTACCACTGACTGAAAGAAGTACGTTGCCACCGAAAGAGAGGGTAACCCGTAGCAGTACCTCGACTGATACCCCACCTATACATGAAAGGACCCGCAACGTCTCTGTTTCGTTGTAACCACGCGCAGTGTGGTTTTAGAAAGAACCGCTGTACAGTTGACCATATTTTATCACTAGACACAGTTATACGAACAGAGTTTCAGCGCAAACGACACATTGGCGCTGTCTTCTTCGACATTGAGGACGCGTATGATACGACTTGGCGACGTGGCATTCTTCTGAAAGTTTTTAAGCACGGTATACGCGGACATATGGGGACATTTTTGCAAAACTTCTTAGCCGACCGATCCTTCTGTGTCCGAGTGGGGAATCGGCACTCTGATAGATACCCACAGCCTAATGGTGTACCACAGGGCAGCGCTTTGAGCGTTCCCATGTTCGGAATTATGATTAATGACATCGGCGACAACCTCCCATCTACCATCGGGCGATCGTTGTTTGTGAACGACTTCGCCATTTGATGTCCTGGTTCGAAGGTCGCATCCATGGAAAGGCAGCTCCAGTCGGCCGTAACACGACCACAGCGATGGAGTTCGGCCAATGGGTTTCGCTTTTCAACTGCTAAAACTGTCTGTATTCATTTCTGCCGGCGGCGACAGTGTCCCCGGGATCTGTCGCTTAGCCTCTATAGAGAGACCATCCCTTGCAAACCGGTGGTTCGTTTCCTTGGAATTCACCTTGATACGCGACTTTCGCACAAGGAACATTTTAAGGTCATACGTGAACAATGTTTTAGATCCATGAACATCTTAAAATGCATATCTCGTACTACATATGGGGCGGACAGGAGAACCCTGCTTCTCTTGTATAGATCCTTAATTCGCTCAAGATTGGACTACGCTAGTTTTGTGTATGACTCTGCAAGTGATTCCACCAAGGGTACTTTAAATACGATACACCACTCTGCACTGCGCATCGCTACTGGAGCATTCCGCACCTCGCCAACAGCGAGTCTCATTGTTGAAGCAAACGAACCATCGCTCGCCATGCGCCGTCAGATGCTGGGCATGCGGTATCCTATCAAGCTGGCAGTTTCCTGACCACCCCACATATCAAGCGGTCGTTTCACCTCATAACTTCCGTATGTTTCAACACAGACGGCCTTCATATATGAATCCGTTCTGTGTAAGAATTCGAGAACTATTCCAGGAGAGTGGGATCAGGCTGTGTGGTGTCCTCCGGACAACACAAATCAGAACTCCCCCATGGGAATTGACCTCCCCAAGTATTGATCTCTCTGTAGCCGAAACATGCAAACGAATTACCACATGCATAGAATTGCAGGCACGAGCCCTAGAGACCATCTGGTCATACGAGGGGTATACAGCCACATACACCAATGGCTCTAAAACTGATACAGGCGTCGGAAGCGCTTTTGTATGTGGTAATACTACTCGGGGTTTTACACTGCTACAACATGCATCCGTTTTCACAGCAGAACTGGTGGCTATTGCCAAGACTCTTTCTTTTATCCAGGTAGGCGACGGAGATTCACACCTGATCTTGTCTGATTCTCTCAGTAGTCTTATGGCCCTGAAACGATTTTACCCCCCTAACCCCATGATACAAGACATACTGTTGCTCATTTCTTCCTTAGCTCGGGAGGGGAAAAGTGTGGTACTGTGTTGGATACCAAGCCACGTCGGAATTATTGGAAACGAGCTCGCGGACGCTGCAGCTAAACACTCAGCGAATGCACACTGCACGCGTCGGTTGCCACTCCCTGCAAGGGACTTCTACCGAAATATATCTGTTTACCTGCACACCAAGTGGCAGTCTTCTTGGGATGCTGTCCTGGGCAACAAACTGAAGGTGTTAAAACCTCGTCTGGGGGCATGGCAGTCCTGCTCGCGACGATCGAACCGTGAGGAACTGATTCTGTGCCGCCTTCGGTTAGGACACATGTATTTTACACATCGCTACCTTCCATGCTCGGAAGAACGGCCAGTCTGTCCACGTTGCGGCGACAACCTGCCGGTGGCCCATATTCTCAGCACATGTCGTCATCTTCGAGCGGAACGTCGTCGCTTCTTTGGAACCCCATCGCCCACCCTGGTGGATCTACTGGGCGACGGGTCACACCATGTCGCTGAACTCTTCCCATTCCTTTTTGCGGTTGGAATTGACGTCGTGTACTCACGCCAACAAAGGTAGGATATAAGCGCCAAACATTTTTATATTCTCTTAACACGCCATCATGAAGTGCACTAGCGCATTGTGACCCCAGTCTTCCAATTTATTCCACGTCGATACGTCCACACCTGGTCTGACTGACGAAGTTATGGGCGCTGTATAACCTTTGCAGTTGATGCGCCCGAAAACGCCAATAACACCAATGCCATAGACCGAATATTAGTTGGTTATTGGGGTTTGGTGGCGCATATATTACATAGGTCATATAGAGCACATAACACCGTTGGTTATACGGAAGTATCCAAAAGGAAACTAATCGAGACGACGTAGTACATGATACACTATCGAACCCATTACGCTCAAGACACACGGTGGAACCATTCTGATTTTACCACACCCTGACGCGGCATGTTGAATTTCACGAAGCTTCTGGGGCGCACTCCCCCGTCCTCCCGCGGTGGCGGCGTCCATGGCTACAATTCAATGTATTTTACAACATTGACAGCACAAATGTTAATATCAGTTTTCGTCTGTTAGAAACGCAATAATTGGTCATGCACACGAACGTAAATGCACAGGTGTCCTACCTAGCGCGGTGCATTCAGTGCATGCATCCTCATTGAATTATTCACCGATCATTGCATGACACGTGACAAATATAGCATTATGGCAAAGCTACTGCTTAGCTGTAGGTTTAGAGCAGTTCAAAGTTATCTATAGGCATATTTCAATGACCTGCATATATCTAAACTTTGATAATGCGAAGCATGATATTTGCAGGAAATGTATACACTAGCGAACATCTATCTGGGGTAGAGGCAGACAACATTATTTCAAGTAATTTCGATTGCTAAGAAATTACGCTCGTACTAGAGCGAACCTGTCATAAGTGCGGTAGACATCACATTGGATTTCAGTGAATTTCAGACGTGAGGGAAGCAATACTCCGCTCTGAGAACAGTCAAGTCTGTGATATTGGGGCAAGACCACGGATATTTTGAGACAGGATATACAAAAACATATTCCGAGATGAAACGTAGCAAGATATACTCTTTACGAACTACACGTCGACCCCCTTATTCCATTATCATGGCCACCGCCAAGGATTTCGGGTGGGGGAGGGTAAAGAAGTGTTCATGCCAATTGTTTTCCCAGGGAACGCCATAGGCTCTGAACATTGGTTAGTTGGTTATTAGGGTTTGGTGGCGCATATATTACGTAGGTCATGTAGAGCACATAACACTGCTGGTCATACGGAAGTGTTCAAGAGGAAACCAATCAAGACGACGTAATACATGACACACTATGGAGCCTAATACGCTCAAGACACACGGTGGAACTATCTCACGGTGGAACCCTAACAAGACAGCAAGGAAATTACTGATACCGCGTGGGACTTCCGGCACCGAGATAGTGGTGGATTGGAGTTTAGGGGCGCGTCGACATCAAGGGTCACTTTGCGCCCATCCGGCACCGATATAAAAATGTGCATGAGGGATAAGTGGTGATCTCTACTTGTGGATAAAGGTAACGACGGAATAATCAACTTGTCTAAAATAAACCTAACCGAAGCAGAGCTTTCAGACCTGAGAAAGGGTCTCAATTTTGCTATCGCAAAATTGAGACCCTTTCCCAGCCAGATAGCAGGGACACCGATGACGTCATACCTGACAAAGCTTACAAAAAGTAAGCTGAGTGTCTCAGCGTGGTCGTGACCACTGCCTTGACCTGCATCTGGAGGATGCTTCGAGGGAGATCATAAATAGCATAAAAAGAAGTGCCATGGCAACCTAAAGCCAGACGAAGTGCAAGTCATATGTGAACTTATGACAGACGATTCCATAGTGATAAAACCGGCGGAAAATTGCTCGGGAGTGCTGGTGATGGACGCCGAGGTTTACCACAACAATGTACGCATGGATCTGGAAGGTGATACAATCTACTGCTCTACAAATTCAGACCGCATTATTTCGATACAGAAAAACGTCAGAAGCTTGGTGGATGACATGTACAAGAGGGAACATATCGGCAAGAATTTGTGGGGGTATATGTTACCAGCAAGTACAAAGCCGGGATACCTACATGGAAACCCAAAGGCCCACAGACCGGATTAGCCGATAAGAACGACAGTGAGTAGTATGAACTACGCAACGGGAAAAATCGTAGAAGTAGCCGAAAGCTTGTTCAGGGGCATCCCAGCCAACTTATATCCGTGACACAACGAACTTTTTTTTTTAACGAAATGAATACAAGCAGAAAGGCTTCTCGCAGATCACTCAGCGGGGCAGAGCATTCAATTGATTTGCATGGGTGTGAAAAGTGCACCCAAACATGCCAAAGCTTGAGGGACTCCAACCATGCAGGGATTCCCATCCCATCCAACCATCGCTGAACAGTTGAAAATGCCAGGACATTCCAACAAAAGACCTCTTTAACCCGCGCCGTCATTCCGGTCAGATTCTCCCATCCCGTCTCGGGGGGGGCGGCGGCGATTGAAGACCCCCCTCTAAAATCCAAACTAAGCATCGCACGAGAACTAAAGAGGTGTCATCGGAAAGCGCTCGACGAGTAGAGTAGGTCCACCCCCCCCCCCAAAAGTTTCCCCCAAAAGTGACGTCACCAAGGGGGCTAGATTTTCATGACTTACATTATGTTTTTTACTCTGGGGGGTTCATTTTGGGGGATATATGAAAAAACAAAATGTATTTGGAATGAGAAAAGGACAACGAAATCGACCAGGGGTATAATTTTTTTGGCCCCCCCAAAATAACATTTTAATTTCTTTTAAATTTCAAAATTTTGAATTTTGAAGTTTTCTTTAATTTTCCTTTTCCAATCTGTAGAGCAGACCTAGAAATGTTGTTTGAAGTCAACTTGCACTAATAAAAAATGCTTACTTTAGTCAGAACCCTGTGTTTGAACTGCAATATGGCAAATATGCAAACTTTATGTAGTCAAAAACGAAAAAATGACAAATTCAACTCGTACGTTTTGTTGCATCCGTAAAGATAAGCAAACACTGAAGGTTTCATTAAAATATCTGTATCAGTTAAAGCGTGACGACTGGTTGAACTTTTTTGGAGGTGACCTCACTTAACCTCGACTAACTCGTTGACCCTAGATGACCTGACCTAACATTTTTGAATAAGCATGTGAAATTGATGTGGGAAAAAGTATGCCAAATTTGGGCACGCTGCCGCGCGCCGTTCGTCCGCTATCCGCGAAAAACCTGAGGGGGGCGGTTGAAGACCCCACCCCCCCCCCCCGAGACGGGACGGGTTAACATGATACAACTGGTTCTGGAAAACAACAGTTTCAGGCCAGACAAAACAATCCATTATCCAAACCGATGGCATAACAATTGGATCGCGTCAAGTGAAGATCTACGCTTGCACGTAAAAGCAGGTGGGAAACAGCTATACCAGCCGCGGCACAGGTTCATTTTATTTTATCCATTCATTTTATTGGTTCATTGACGACGTATGTAGTATCCTTGTCGGAGACAAAGACCAGTTAAAGCAGTTTCATCAATTGGCTAACACCATCCGTCATATAATTATAGTCGATTTTCTGACACTCTAGAGAGCGTATTAATTATCTAGATGTCCGAATTGGCCTGCACTACTGTAAATTTGCAACGGAAGTATTCTCAAAACCCAATGATCAAAATCAGTATGATTCTGACCATCCGAAATCAGTGAAGGACGCCATCCCATTTGGACTATAAACCCGTGCCAAGGGGATATGCAGCACGCACAACTCGTACTCCCAGAACGAAATCATCATTAGAGATCGCCTATTACAAAGAAGTCGCCTATTACAAAAGGGGTACCCGCTCAAGGACGTTGATACACAGATACACAAGGCCGATCAAATTGACAGACTCATTGCTAATGAGAACAGCTCAAGGTAACTCTACGGCCAAGAGGGTTCCAATGGTCATTACTTGTTCAGATACCTCCCCGAATCCGACGGATATTGAGGGACAAGCGCCACATCTTACAGCCATCAGAAAGCCACATACACTTTTCCCATTTGACTATCTGCTAGCATACAGGAGGGGAACAAACCTAGTTGATAAATTGGTACGTGAAAGACGAGAAGGGTAATACATATACGGGACGCAAAGCAGGGCACAAAATTAAGAATTGTTATGTGCGCTACGCCATGTGTCAGGAGTTGAAGCGCGTGTAACGAAAATAGGAAGACCAATGGGCAGTAAATCTTCTAATGTCGACCACGAAATCGAAGATTTCCGCATAGTTGGACTAAAAAGAAGGAAAATATTGTTTTATACACGGCAACGGAGAAACGGATGGATCAGCATATTGGGAACTGAGTCGAAAGTAGGGAACCTTAATCGGAGAAAAGAAGGATCTAGGAGGTGATGTTGTGGATGATGTTGTACATGACGGTGACGACTTATCGCGACAGCTTCGGTAATCTGGCTTCTGTTATGCCGTAAATTGTCGTTGGAACACCGTATGATCCGTTACCCTTTTCTTTCATATTTAAAAACGTGAGTTGGCAAGTGATGGTTATATCTTGGATTCGCCTGTTAGATTATCCGATGCGTGGCTACTTAGTTCTGCTTAATCCGAGGTATCATAGACAGCTTCGATTGACACCCGATTTTCATCTTAGCATGAACTGTTTTTATTGTCGGCTATAGCGGACACATGGCGCAATGTGACGCGGAAGGAGGTATGATGTACTGAAACTGTATGCAGATTCAACATGAATATGATTAGCCCATATATATATATATATATATATATATATATATATATATATATATATATATATATATATATATATATAGATATGTATATAAATGCATACATATGTATTATAAATGGCATAGATTGTGTGTATATGCGCAAACTGCAAAAGATGTGTATTTCTTTATTAACCGGATAGAAAACACACTGACGTCATAGTTTTCCTAAAAGTGCGAAGAGTTGATCCAAAATCAGCACGAACAATTTCGATCTTCCCTTTCAGAACGCAAGTGGCTAAGCCCTGCGGTGCAAGCATTACCTTTTGGCCTTCAGTCTGCTTTGCTTCCGCCTTCTTCTGTTTATGTTGTTGCATATCCTCGTAGACTTCATCATACTGGAAGAGTGTTGGGTCTTCCTGCATGGCCTGTCTGATGACCTGCCTTGTCTGCGCCGCCTGTACCGAGCCGTGCGATATTGCCTGAACACACAGACGCACATTAGTCACATGTGCAAGCATGAGAAGGCACGATTAAGCGCCCTCTTCTGAATAGACAATCAAATCTGGCTCGAAGCTCGGATGCGTCATGAACGAGATGCACAAGTCACGAAAATTTAGCAAGAAAAGTGCCTGTCACCACAATCTAAGAACACTTGCTAAAGGCATGCCGTCCACTTTTCAAGGTATAGTGCGGAATACAAACACAACGATACGCAACCGGTATGCGCCAGCTGTTTTGTGATAACTTGTTTCCAAACGATGACAATTCTCCTCCGCTGTACATTTAGGTGAGAATGTAACCATCAGGATAATTAAAACATCGGTAAGCATGTCATTCAAACACATAATACATATCAAACAGTTCTACATCGTTCTTTGGCCACTTAATTCCAGGAAAACATGTACTTCTGGCTTTGCGCAATGTCCCACAGTAATTTACTATCCAACTTTATTATACTGTATTTAATAGTATACACCCGCATCAAATGCAACGACGTACACATTTTGTTGCATAGCAAGCTATTTGGCACTTATGTTTGCTTATAGAATGACCTCAAACATTAACATACTCATGTTCTCGTTAAGTATGTTAATAACCTTCCTCGTCTGTCCAGTCATATCCTCACACCCCGTCTCGAGGGGGGGGGGGTGATAGGAACCCTCTTCCCTCTAATATCCAAACTAAGCATCGTACGAAAACGAAAGGTGCCATCGGAAAGCGCTCGACGAGTAGGGCAAGACACCGCCCACAATTTTTTCTCTCCAAAAAGTGACGTCACTAGGGGCATCAGTATAGGATTTTCATATTTTTTTCTTGGTAGTGGAGTACAATTTTTTTTAGGCTGCAGTACAAAAAAAAACAGGTATGCACTAACTGACAACTGACCTTGTTTTAGTGGAGCTGAAAACCAATGTCACCATTTTTGTATGCATGAACATCTTGCCAAACTAAGCCATGCCTAAAATTTTGCTGCACTAAAAAAATTAGTTGTCCATAACCAGGTGGCATTGCTTTAATGGAATTAAAAATAAATGTCAGCATTTCATGCTGTATGTACCATGTAAGCATTATATATGTACATATAGCTAACTTCTAAGTCAGCAATATGTCAGCAAGCTGAGTCGTGAATATGTGCAATTGTGTCGAGGAATGCATCTAGTGGGAAATGCCCTCAGTAGCCAAGTACTCCCCAAAATATATTATATACCCATGATATATGGAAATGGGATAGATGTTGCCTGAGTGTAGGTGCGTGAAGCAATTCCAAAGTTCACAAACAAATATTTATGATGAATGAGCTTGATGTGATGTGAACGCACAAATAACATCTGTTGGCAGAGATCAGGATGACTCGCACTGACTCACATTGGGCAGACCACACAACCGGGATCATCCTTCAACAAACACTTCTCCGAGAGACTGGTCCCACGACTAATGGGCCGAGTTCACCCGCGATTCATTGGAATTATTGCTAACTTCAGTTGTCTTTAGACGGATTGGTGGCCAAGATTTTGAACGCTCCCCAAATGAGTTTCATGGCCCCAGTGGGTCCCGTCGCGATGAGCCGGTTTTACAGCGGAAGTTTCGTCATAGGTCACGTGGTCTCAGGAACAAGATAGAGGGAGAATACCCGGCATATTTATATGTACAAGTTAAAAGCGACCATAAAATAAAATTATCACATCGATTTTAATAACGAAATATGTTTTACTATTCCTGCTGTCAAAATAAGGAGAGTTAATCTTACATCAGAAAATTATAACATGTTTCTGATTTGCGTGGAGACTGCACACAGCTCTAGAGAATATGAGAGCCTACGAACGACTGACATACATATAATTTGTGCTGTTGTTAAATTAGCGAAGGATGAGGTTATAAACAAACTTCAGGCGCAATGGTAGAGAAAATAATAACAAAAGCATACTTAATCCATGTTGACCAAGTCTATAAATATGGGTTTCGGAATATATAATGGTTTAATGAAAATTATACTAAAACAGTCCGGCTAAAATAGTTTTATTCTCATCACCAAGAAGGATATTTTGCATGAAAAAGCTGAGGGAAGGAATTCAAACCCATTCTTATTCTCATTATAAGTTCCTTCATGTACTTGTTTAGTTCATGTCTGGAATGTTTAGTTGAAGCAAGGATCGAGTTAGGAGTATCTAGAGCTGCCAGACGGGAGTATTTTTAAAACCTCCCACGGTCGGTTTTATTTTTCTTCTTAGATAGAGCTGGTCGGATTCGCTAACTCAGCCCGAGAAGTACAACTCCGCATGGGGCGGGGAACAGGGAATGGGTCGGAGTAAATTTCGGAACATGTATTACGGACCCTTCACTGACACCGATGAACCCAAACTGTGGTTATATTTCAAGGCGCATGTTTATCTTCGCACACATTTACAAAAAAAAATATGCGACAGTCATGCAAAAGTGCACAACTGACATTGGTTTCTTGGTGTTTTAGCCCCGGAGAACTTGCTTGCTCCGGGGCGGATTTTAGGAAATTTGAAGTGATTTTCTTGCATTGAACGGGCTCATTGTGTCTAAAAAAGTTGTCCCTTTAACAAAACTACCTTCGATTGCGCATTTAAAGCATTTACTGGCGAAACCAGGCTTCAACTTTATACTCCGATTACACCAAGTACCCCTGGTTTTGCCAACTAGAGATTTCTGGTGCTTCTTGGCGAGTACTCCAGCGCAAGGCTATGGAACACCTCTAGGCTCCAGCGCAAGTTTCCCAAGAGTATTATGGAATAGATATTCATTAATCTAAGTATGTTATATATAAAATAAAATATTGATAAATATTGAACCAATATTGAATAAATATTGAATTAATTATTGACTTTATTGACACTAATATAGCGTTTTTCACATATAAAGCGCCGACGTTGTGCGTAGCCGGTTTTAGTAAGGTTCTTTACGAATTTTAGCGCAACACCGACGGCTCATGCTCCGTCGTATGTTTTATACTGCCTTTCAAGGATGTGTAGTGACGTTGGATGGTCGGGGCGCTGGGGTCGCGGAAACTGCTAGTTGTTGTCAGGTACGGACTTTTAGTGGTAGCACTCTACCAAGCAATGTTGTTCTTCGTTTTCCCTTCTGGAGTACAAAATATTTCATTTAGTCTAGTCACAATCCTGGAGTACAAAATGTATTGGTATGCATGACACCAACAAACTCCAGTTTTTCCAACACTGAGGGGCATATATTTTTTTCACGACTTACAAATTTTTTTTGCTCTGGGAGTTAATTTTGGGGGAGATTTGAAGAAGAAAAATAAGTCGGAATCAGAAAAGGAAGGCAAAATCGACCAGGGCCATAATTTTTTCCCCACCTAAAATCATTATATATGTAAATTTTCAAATTGCTGAGTTTTCAATTTTGTGAAAGCTTTATTCTTCTAATTGATACAACGGACCGAAAAACGTTGTTCGAACTCAACTGGCTCTCATAAAAATGCGTACTTTAGACAGAATCCTTGGTTTTAGCTTTAATGGTCCACTATGCAAAACTAAAAAGTAATAAAAAACGTTAAAATAAAAAATGACCAGTACGTTTTGTTCCGTCCCTAAAGATAAGGAAACGCTGAAAGTTCCATTAGAATATCCTTATCCTTTAAAGCGTGACGACTGGTTGAATTCTCAGGTGACCTCACTTGACTTGGACAAACTCATTGACCCTAGATGACCTGAACTCAAAATGTTAACACAACACGCGAAATTTTTGTGGGAAAAGGTATGCCATATTTTGGCACGCTGTCGCGCGCCATTTTATCGCTAACCGCGGAAGACCTTTCGAGGGAGGAGGAAGTTCATGCATAGCTTTCTCCTAATTGCTCTGTTATTTTCACCGAGACATTTCATCTTCAGCAACCAGATATAAATTATACCTCGGAATGGTGTTGCATAGGCATTAGTCATGCATTACAAATCGGGTGTGGAGTATTCGCAAATGAAACGAACAGCTGGCATGCACTTCCATTTTTTCCACCTAGCCAAGGTGCACACCTGCACATTCTTACAGAAAAGAAGTTACCTTGAGAGCCGAATTTCCCCAGTTTTCTGCTGGTGCAGATGCTTCATCACTGCTGGGGTCATCGCCAAAGACGGATGGCTTTGATGTGCTGGGCTGAGTCTTCTTTACAGTCTTGACCAGTCCATACCTGGGAAGTATTAACATTTAGCCTTAAAGTGTTAACATCGAATCATCACAATCGTACTTGCTATGCCTATCAGTGGAAAGAGCTATGAGACAGACAATGCTAGGCTATTACGGTTTATGGAATCGTCGACCATCGTGCTGATCATGTTGCGCGGTAAACACACTGCAAACACTATGCAGTTTTTCACACTCTTTATATTGGCAAAACCCATCAGATATCTTATATGCGCACACCTTGCTTAAAAATATATGTAAGCATAAAACAGATGTGGCTATAATAACAATTAATTCCTGCTTGCATTTGATTACTGCTTGTACGTTGCTACAAGCATAATGCACCGTTAACGACGCTTGACGTGCGAGGGAAAGAGGCAAGCTATGGAGTTCCACTGCTGGAGGCACAGGATCCGGCACCATACTGCGACAGGCAAATTATGAGCCGACTGCGACGGCGTTCTGTTGGCAGTCAGTAAAGACGTACAAACTCTTGCGTCACAATTTTCGTTGAGGTGCAGACATTTCAAAAATACATCAAACTGCTTCTGTAATTTGGCACAGTAAATACACATTTGGGATTTGTACTTCATATTCGGTAGAGAAGCTCGATAGCGCGAACAGTGTCATCGCCTTCCGCACAGATGCTTTGAAGAACAATCTGATTCAGCCGAAATTGGCTGAATTCTTACCGAAATCTGGCGCATACGGTCATGTGAACCTCAAACATAAATGCAATTTGTTGAATCGTTAACTTAGTATAGGTGCCATGCCATCGGCTTTAAAAAAAACTCGTTGAGCAGGGGGGCAGGGTGCACTCCCGAGTGCCCTGGAGCCGAGCCAAGTCTCCTGGGCACCACCAGTTCAAAAGTTCATTGAGCGGGGGAGTGGGTGAGGTGCTCTCAAGCGTCCTGGGGGGTTGCTAGGAAATCTCGAAATGGTTTTCCTGGGGGACGGGGGGGGTGCGGCTGGAGGAAAGCCACGTGCCTATCGGGAAGGGGGAGCATGATGCCCCAATTATCTCTCTGGATCTGTCACTGTTCAACGCATGACTACAAGATGACGAAATTAGCATTATAGTTAAATTAGCAGACTATGTTTGAAGACGAAGGCCTTGGTGACAACAGTAAGTGAAATTATACCAAAACTATTCTTAATAGATACCAACCACTCATGTGCATCTATACTCAGACCATCCAAACAATAAGCATTAGAGCTACAAAATAAAGGTGAGAGACAGGACACCAACCAATTTATTAGACTGCCATATCTGGGAGCATGTAATTGAGAATACAAATTCGTTAAATATAATTATTCATAAAGACCATGAATGCTTAAAAATTGTTTTCTAAATTTCAAAATTGTCTAATTATAAATATAAAACTACAGGAAGTGATCGAAACTAATGAAATATCAACTTTTGGCATATATTATTGTTTTGTTCACATCCAGAATGTTTTGTTGAAACCAAGAACGACGATATTAATACTAGGATGGAGAGGGGCTGGGACTTAGGGGGAGGGTCAGTGTTCAGTTGACCTCTTCACAAAATTATGGTGTTTAAACTATCTTTTTAACCATCAAATTCTGTGCCATCTCAATAGAGTGCAAGATGGACAAACAAACCTTCCAGATGTAGTTTTTGTTGAAACAATCCTATTCTTACTAAACCAAACTTATTATTGGGATTCTTTACCTCTGATCAGAAAATATGCACTCAGTAGAATAAAAGAGTAGAATATGACAGAGAATATAAGATGTATGCACCGAAGTAAAATATGGCATCAACATAAGGAAGTAATTTATCATTAATGGCACTAATAAATCAGAGGTCACACGTCTTGCTAATACTTACTATATTACTTATATTTATATGTGCATACAGATATTTACTCACTTATAATACTTATATTTATTCAAGGTCAGGTTAAAAACCATGCGTAATCTCAGCGCAACGACGATTCTTTGGACGAGATGTATCCACGTTAACGACGGAGGTCTTCTGGGTGATGGATCGCACATCGTTCATACTGGTCGGTTACTCGAGTTTCTCTGCTAATGCGTTTTGATGGTGTTTACTTGGGAAGATCTTAGCTACGTCGTATTTCGTCCTATATTTCACCCTGTGACATGTCACAAACTAAACTTCGCTTGCTCTTACTGCTTCACTGTTTTAAGGATGTTTCTCCCATCCCACTGTTTCACTGATGATGTTGCGTTCATTTCGCTGCTTCACTGATGATGTTACTCCCATTTCACTGTTTGACTGATGTTGCTTACTCTTCTCTGTCTGATTGGTGATGTTGCTTGCATTTCACTGTTTCCACTGACAATTACATCATATACAGCAGAGTATATGCCGTGCCTTACATGTGTTTGTCAGTGCTGCTGAGTGGTGGGAGTGGTCGCTGGAGAGAAAAAGCATCAACAGCCTGGCAGTAAGAAGAGGATAGACTGATCAAGTGCAAGTTGCTGCTGGTGCAAGCTGACATCAGTGCCAAGGAAAACTGGACTGGACTGAACATCTGCACCACTTGTAACCTGGTTGGTAAACCCTAATTACCTGAGTGAACATGTCCAGAGGGCAGAGGGGACGTGGATGAGGAGGTGAGGCCCGTGGTGAAGCTCAGCCACCTAAGAGTAGTAGTGCTGACCCTACTACTAATGATAGGACAACCTATGCAAATGTGGTGACAGGTGGTAGTGATTCGGCTGGCACAAAGTGCTCTACCTGTGATGTCACAGTTGCCCTGGATGCCATAGGATGTGACAGGTGTAGCTGCTGGTTTCACCCTTCAACAATGTGCCTTGGTTTAGCTGAGGCAGTGGTCCAGGCAATTGTTGAACATGGAGGTGATGGCATTGCATTTATATGCACTCACTGTCAAGCTTCCAGTTCCTCCGGAGGGAATGGGGTAAGTCCTGGAGTATTTGGGCAGCTGGACCACATGGTCAAAACATTGTGTAAGGCTGTTAAGGCACTTACTACCCAGGTACGGGCATTGATGTCCCGGGGGGTATGGGGAGGAAACTCCAAACATCTCCAAACTGAACCCTGAGAAGCTCTCAGTCTAAATTCGAGAGGAGTTGAAAGAGACGGAGGAACAGAAGAAAAGAAGGGACTCTATAATTATCTGTGGTTCTAGAGGTAGATCCCTGCCCGAAGTTCAACACAAAAGTAATGGCAGAAGCACAAAAAAAATCATGGGTGCTGAGGTTGTCCTGACAGATATTGTATGCATTAGTCAGGAGAAGGATATTTATAGGGCTAAGATAGCTGACAGTGATACACGAAAAATGCTTCTTGAAAAGGCCAGGGACATGGCAAAATATGAGGATTTAAAGTCCCTTTACATTCATAGGGACCTAACACACATTCAATGACAAGAGTTCTACAGATGCAGGCATGCTAGGATGGGGAAGCAAAAACCTTTAAACTAACAAGTAAGGCTCCCTTGAAGGCTTCCCGGAAAGTTGTGTTCTTTTTCCAGACTTCAAATATCCTTAATGAATCGTAATTGTACACAAAACAAAAGTATGTACACATCTACCTTCCTCTTAGACAGAAAAATCGACATTCTGGCAGTTTACGAAACTTGGTTGTTACCATCAGTTCCTAGCTCGTTTGTATATATAGCAGGTTATGAGACAGTGAGAACTGATATAACTGGTCCTACTCCCAAGCATGGTGTTTGTCTTTATGTGAAACATGGCATTAAGTTTGAATCAATCAAGGTCTCCACTCCCAAAGTTCATGTAATTTTTCTGAAGGATTTCTGCCTATACATAGTGTGTGTTTACTACACTCCATCACACTCTGAGGGCCAGTACCAGGCACTTATAACTCTTTTAACTGATTTTTGTGATGGTAAAGAAATAGTTATTTTAGGAGATGTTAATGTATCATCAGTGCATTGGTCTGATGGTGTCACTGACACAGTGAGCATTACTCCCACAGATATATATTTTGTTGAGTGTTTTCATATGCTTGGTCTACCTCAATGGGTTCACCAGCCTATCTTGGTAATTTTTGGAAACACACTGGATTTAATTTCAACTTCTGAAGTAGATAGGGTTGGGGTGGTAGAGATATTGCCCCCTTTCCCCAATCCCAACACTGTCCTGTTTTAATTGACTATTATTTCCAGACAAAAAACAAACTATATCTAGCAATATCACCCTAAAAAGGTCTTGACACAGAGAAAACTACAGAGCCATTAAGGAACGTCTGGCTGAATATGACTGGAGCCTTGAGTTTCAATATTTAGACACTAGTGGAAAGTGCAAAAGGTTCCTAGAAATATTATCAGCTCTTGTCAATTTGAATATGCCCATTGTTGTGCCAAAGGGGCATCCTCCATGGCCAACCAGACCTTCTCAAAGTCTACTAAGCAGGAGAAAGGATGCATGGACAAAGTAGAAACAGGACAGAAACCAATTTGGGAGACAGTCTACACAGGCAGATCGTTCACTGAGATCTGTCCAAGATTTAAATAAACTGTATATAAATGTTAGTATTCACTCCCAGATTAAGTATGCATTGTCATTAATTCACGTACTATCTTGCAAGGAATTTCACTCCTACATGACACCAGAAAATTGGCAAAAAATCCCTGGGGTCATTGAGGGGGAAATATGGACTCACAAGTGACTGCCAGGAAATGGCTCAAATATTTCAAGGGGCCTTTTCCTTAGTATATTGCACAAGTAGACTAGCAAATCCAGCCCCATACCAAACCACCAAAACTGTGCTGCAGAGCATCAATATTCCTGAAGCTGATTTGCTCAAAATTTTGAGTGAGGTGGGTGGGTCCTCCAGTATGCACTCTGATGGGGTCCACCCACAATTAATTGTATCTTGCTGTGAGGAGCTTGCAAAACCATTTTATAAAGAATTGTTAGCTCATCCCTTTATATTGGAAGCCTTCCTGACAGTTGGAAAACTACACAAGCAATTCCAATCTTAAAAAAGGGTTTGAGGCATGATCCACTAAATGCTAACCCAATGAGTCTTACTTCTGTCCCATGCAAAATTCTTGAACATACAATTGTTGAGAAGCTCACATAATATTTGGAGGTCCCCCATTTGCTCGACCAAGGACAATTTGGCTTCCAGTGTAGATGTTCTGTAGATGATCAACTACTGCTAACACATGAGACTGTCTCTACCTGGCTCAGTGTAGGATTTTCATATTTTTTTCTTGGTAGTGGAGTACAATTTTTTTTAGGCTGGAGTACAAAAAAAACAGGTATGCACTAACTGACAACTGACCTTGTTTTAGTGGGGCTGAAAACCAATGTCACCATTTTTGTATGCATGAACATCTTGCCAAACTAAGCCATGCCCAAAATTTTGCTGCACTAAAAAAGTGAGTTGTCCATAACCTGGTGGCATTGCTTTAATGGAATTAAAAATAAGTGTCAGCATTTCATGCTGTATGTACCATACAAGCATTATATATGTACATATAGCTAACTGCTAAGTCAGCAATATGTCAGCAAGCTGAGTCGTGAATGTGTGCAATTGTGTCAAGGAATGCATCTAGTGGGAAATGCCCTCAGTAGCCAAAGTACTCCCCAAAATATACCCATGATATATGGAAATGGGACAGAGTTGCCTTAGTGTAGGTGCTTGAAGCAATTCCAGAGTTCACAAACAAGTATTTATGATGAATGGGCTTGATGTGATGTGAATGCACAAATAACATCTCTGTTGGCAGAGCTCAGGATGACTCGCACTCATTCATATTGGGCAGACCACACAACCAGGATCATCCTTCAACAAACACTTCTCCGAGGGACTGGTCCCACGACTAATGGGCCGAGTTCACCCGCAATTCATTGGAATTATTGCTAACTTCAGTTGTCTTTAGACAGCTTGGTGGCCAAGATCTCGAACACTCCCCAAATGCGTTTCATGGCCCCAGTGGGTCCCGTCGCGATGAGCCGGTTTTACAGCGGAAGTTTTGTCATAGGTCACGTGGTCTCAGGAACAAGATAGAGGGAGAATACCCAGCATAATGATGTGCAAAAGTTAAAAGCGACCACAAAATAAAATTATTACATCAGTTTTAATAACAAAATATGTTTTACTATTCATGCTGTCGAAATAAGGAGAGTTAATCTTATGACTTCAGCAAATTTTAACATGTTTCTGATTTACGTGGAGACTGCACACAGCTCTATGGAATATGAGAGCCAACGAACGACTGCCATATATATAATTTGTGCTGTTGTTAAATTAGCGAAGGATGAGGTTATAAGCCAACTACAGGCGCAATGGTAGATAAAATAATAACAAAAGCATACTTAATCCATGTTGACCAAGTCTATAAATATGGGTTTCAGAATATATAATGGTTTAATGAAAATTATACTAAAACAGTCCGTCTAAAATAGTTTTATTCTCACCACCTAAAAGGTTATTTTGCATGAAAAAGCTGAGACAAAGAATTCAAACCCATTCTTATTAATATTAAAAGTTCCTTCATGTACTTGTTTAGTTCATGTCTGGAATGTTTAGATGAAGCAAGGATCAAGTTAGTAGTATCAAGAGCTGCTAGACGGGAGTACAAATTGTCCCTGTAAAACTGCTCACAGGCGGTTGTATTTTTCTTCTTAGATAGAGCTGGTCGGATTTGCTACCTCAGCCCTAGAAGTACAACTGATCATGGGGCGGGGAAACAGGGAATGGGTCGGAATAAATTTTCGGAACATGTATTACGGACCCTTCACCGACACTGATGAACCCAAAATGTGGTTATATTTCAAGGCGCATGTTTATCTTCGCACACATTTACAAAAAAAATATGCAACAGTCATGCAAAAGTGCACAAATGACATTGATTTCTTGGTGTAATCGCCTCGGAGAACTTGCTTGCTCCGGGGCGGATTTTAGGAAATTTGAAGTGATTTTCTTGCATTGAACGGCTCATTGTGTCTAAAAAGTTGTCCCTTTCACAAAACGACCTTCGATTGCACATTCAAAGCATTTACTACTGGCGAAACCAGGCTTCAAATTTATACTCCGGTGACACCAAGTACTCCCAGATTTGCCAACTAGAGATTTCTGTTGCTTCTTGGCGAGTACTCCAGCGCAAGGATATAGAACACCTCTAGGCTCCGACGACCATGCTCTGTAGGCGCCCCGCTCTGTATGCTTTGTACTGCCTTTCGAGGATGTGTAGTGACGTTGGCTGGTCGGCGCGCTGGGGTCGCGGAAACTGCTAGTTGTTGTCAGGTATGGACTTTGAGTGGTAGCACTTGACCAAACAATGTTATTCTTCGTTTTCCCTTCTGGAGTACAAAATATTTCATTTAGTCTAGTCACAATCCTGGAGTACAAAATGTATTGGTATGCATGACACCAACAAACTCCAGTTTTTCCAACACCGACCTGGCTAGATGAGTGCTATATGGTGGATGCAATTTTCTTTGATTTTTCAAAGGCATTTGATGTTAATAATTTGTTGCTACTAACAAAATTTAGAGCTTTCAGCATTTCAGAGGCAATCCTGACCTGGATCAAACATTTTATCTGTGGGAGGGAAATGCAAGTGCTTGACTCTGGTTCTTCAAGCAAACCAAGAGATGTTCTGAGTGGAGTACCTCAGGGCTCCGTGCTAGGTCCTGTGTTACTTGTTTATTTATGTGAACTATGTATCTCATGATATACAGTATCAATTCAAGGTTTTTGCAGATGACTTAAAAATATACATGAAACTAATGTGCAAATCTGTCTCAGACCTGCTGGCTGGCATTTCATAGGGCCAAAAAGATATAGTTACTTTGGTTAGTACTGCAAAGTCAATGAACTAAAAAAATATGAAGTTCTGAAAGCACCCTGTGGCTCATATGACTCTAAAAAATCTTGGTCCTTATACAAATTACTACCCGGATGGATTTCATGTGTTTTGTTGTTTGTGTTTCATGAGGTCCACACTGACTTAGGCATAAAGTAGAACTTAGCAAGTTGTTGGTCAGACTCCCAGCTTTCTGTTTGATTCCAGCAATGTGTTGATAAAAATGCAAGTTTTTATCTACTAAGTTCTACTTTGTCACTCTCCTGAATTTATGAAAACACTATACCTTACTCATGTTAGGCCTCTTTTTGAGTTTTCATCATGTGTTTGGAATACAGGTTACATTGGTGATTTAAAGCATCTAGAATCAGTACAGAAAAGGTGGACAAGAAACATAGAGGGGATGGATGGTCTGGATTATGGTGCCAGATTACAGAAACTATATTTTTACTCAGTGGAAGGCAGACTGATTCAAGCACATTATCAAATGTTGGAATATTTTTCATGGCCATTCTGCCATTAACATCCCTGACATGCTTGCCCTGGCACCATCAGTGAACACTCATGGACACTCCTTGAAATTGGCTCACAGGCATGCATCAGTAGGTTGTAGGAAAACATTTTTTAGCCTGAGATGCTGTGCCACCTGGAACTTGCTGCTTGATAATGTAGTAGCCTAAACAGACCTGAGGGCATTTAAAGCTGTACTGCACTCAAATATCTACACATTGTTGTACAAATATACTGAATATATTAATCATGATAACATACTAATCAAACTTGAAGAATAGCCTTACCTTTCTATACTTCATTTTTCTTAACTTCCATCAGAAGTCTATTCTGACTACAACATATTAGCAGGTGTTGTGGCTACTATAGGATAACATTTTTGCTCAAGGTACACTTTCCAGTTCCTGTGTCTTGCCCTATCTATCTGATAACCATACTTTTCTTTAACCTAAGGGACTGGCATACCTGCAGATACAGGCTCCCCTTGAACAGCCACAGAACTCATCTCTGGGTGAGTGATTCTCAATAATTTTGGGAGCCAACCAGGTGAGAGAACCAGGTGAGAGCAGAGGCAAATAATGCAACTGACTCTCATGCATTTCTTTTTCAAAGACAAGAAAAATGTTCATACAAAAACTTAAAAAAAGAAGATAAAAATGCAATTGGTTTACAATTACATATATAATTACATGCATAATCTGAATTCCCACCCTGGCAGAGTTAGCAAATACCATGGGCACAATTTTTAGGCTTCTGAGAGCAGTCTGCTTAAGAAGACCATAAGGAAAGGACTATAATTTTTTTTGTAATTACCTACACCAGTATATTTATTGGCTACTAATAGCTTATACCATACAAGCTACAGTGAAGAAATCCTGCACAACCACATACTCATGTTTAGAACATGGTACCCACACCACTACAAAATGAATTTTTTTAAGTTGCTCTTTGCAAGTAGTTAGTGGATTTTCATTGAAAGTAACTGTTGGAATATGGATAGGTTGTTAATTATTGTGTTCAGAAAGCACAGTACAATTACTAGTTTGGGCATCCAGAAGCAGTAGTAGAGCTAATTGCTGCATGATTTCCAGAAGGGCCATTGCAGCCCATAAGTTGGTTTTACAGTGGCAATTTTGCTTTCCCATCTAGTCACTTTTAATCCTTCCAATTCATTCCTTCCTTCCTTTGAACTAAACATTCATTTCATAGACAGCAAGTAACAAATCACTCAGTGGACAAATGTCCTACTCATGGGGTGTGTTGTAAAATGTATTAGTTGTGTGGTGCAAGCATGTTAGGAGGGTCTAGTATGGATTCATAAACTTTGTTGACATCAATTAAGTATGCTTTTGCCATCATTTTATCTCCCATTGCTAATCTAACCATATCACCAAGTTGTCATGTGGCAGTCGTCCATTGGTTACCAGACACCATAGAGCTGAGTCCATACAAATCTCCATATAAACTTCACAATGTTTCTAAGCTTAATTCTATGTATATCAGCAGCATTGATAGTAATACCTTTTGCATCACTAACCAGTCCAGTCTCAGGGGGTCTTCAACAACCCACCCCCCCTCAGGTTTTTTTTAGGATAGTGGATGAATAGCATGCAGAAGCATGCCCAAATTTGGCATACCTTTTCCCACATCAATTTGGCATGCTGTTTCAAAATTTTTAAGTTCATTCATCTAGGGTCAACGAGTAGTCAAGGTCAAGTGGTCACCTTGAAAAAAAAAGTTCAACCAGTTTCACGCTTTAATGGATACAGATATTTTAATGAAACTTTCAGCACTTGCTCATCTTTAGGGATGCAACAAAATGTATGGGTGGAACTTTTCAGTTTTTCCATTTTTGACTACATATACATTTTGCATACTTGCCAATTGCAGTTCAAGTAGAAGATTCTAGCTAAAGTAAGCATTTTTTATTAGGGCAAGTTGACTTTCAACAACATTTCTCTATCTACTCTACCCATTGGAAAAGGATGGTGGTGGATTGGAGTTTAGGGGCATGTCAACATCAAGGGTCACTTTGTGGCCATAACTAATACCCATTGGAAAAGGAAAATTAAAGAAAACTAGAACTCCAAATTCTGAAATTAAAAAAAATCATATTTTTGGGGAACAAAAAATGTTATGGGCCTGGTCAATTTCGCTGTCCTTTTCTCATTCCAAATAAATTTTGTTATTTCATATAGCCCCAAAATGAACTCCCAAGAGCCAAACACCTAATGTAAGTAATGAAGTCGTGAAAATCTAGTCCCCTGGTGATGTCACTTTTGTGGAAAAAATGTTTTGGGGTGGATCCAGACCCCAGTTGTCAAGCACTTTCCAATGACATTGCTTTTGTTTTCATGTGATCCTTAGTTTGGGTTTTGGAGGGGGTTCCTATCCACCCCAAGATGGGGTGTGAGAATCTGACAAAGATGGTGCAGGTTAAAACTGGTGAGAATTAGATCTGGTGGTCACTTTAAATGTATGCAGATCATTATGCAGGGTCCTCTCTCTCTATCTTGTTCCTGAGACCACATGACCTGGGAGAAAATTTCTGCTGTAAAGCTGGCTATAGCTGCACTGATCTTTTTGTGCTTTATGTCTCTATGTCTAAGCATTCAGAAATCCCACCTATTCCCCTAGTTAGGTAGCTAGGTACCTACCTAGGTACCTAGGCACCTATCTAAGTATAACATGCAAGAACTGCACTTGATTGCTGAGCATTAACAGATCAGCATGCATTGAGTACCCAGGTAGGTAGGTAGGCACCCAGGTAATTGACATAAGAACAACTTACTGTTTTTGAGAACTCTGGCTGGAATTCATCCCAGTACGTTCTCGATACCTTAACAGGCGTATGCTAGGGGCTTTGGGTGTACCCAAGACGATATATACGTCGTACCCAAGGGGATATATACCGGTGGTACCGCCCAGGCCCCTGTCATCCCCATGCCTTCCTGCGTGTCGGGTCGAATGGTACAAATGACGTCTCTGGGGTAACACTTTTGGGCCGTTTTAATGGTTTCATGCATTTTAAAATGGAAATATTTTCACTTCAACTCACTTTCTAAATCCTATGATATCATGTCTGTGCTTTTGGAATCGTATTGAGCTGTTATTTTATAATTCTCAGTTAGGCTGCGAATTAGGCGACGACCATCACGAATGCAGCGTTTTAGGGGCACTCAATTCCTTAAATTCTTAGATGGCGCAGTTGAGTCATAAATAGCGCAGCTGTTTACATAGCTTCGTCGTAGGTTGTTTTATGCTTGGTTTTATGTCTGTCACACCTTGCGCTCGATGCACGTGCGTTTTAGTTGTAGTTTTATTGTATAGTGTTCTGTTGTGCTGTGTCGTTCATCATCTGGAAGAAAGATATGAAAAGAAGAGATTGTCAACCAACATGCTTATGTTTTTCCAAGAGATGAAAATGTATATAAGACCTGGTTGACGGTGAAAAGAAGCTGATGGAGTTCATCCAACCAGCCCATCCATTTGTTCCAACCACTTTACTTCTGATGATTATGATCCTGACCACGGATGCCGCTGAAAATGATGTCAGTGTCAATACATGCCTTTTTTGGTGTCATTCCATGAATTAGCCTACCTATCAGATCTGTATGGTATGGAGTGTTGCATCATGCTTGTCTGGAATGCTTGCTGCATTTTTTAGCATCTTAGACATCAAAACACAAAAGAGCAGTGTGACTATGAGCCACAAGAGCCCCTTCTTGGCTGCACTCTGAACACTCAACCAGTTGCCCACCAAATCCGTCGATCAGCCCTCCCTGGCATACTGAAAAGCAAGCCCTCTATTCTTGTAATAATTGCCTATGGTGTTTTTAAAGATGTTCAATGTGCTGCTACTGCCAATGTTTTTTGGCATCTGGTTCCAGTGTTCTATTACCCTGTTGGTGAAGAAAGACTGGCTTAACCTTGTCCTGCTGTAGTTAACTTTAATTTTGAATTGATGACCTTTAAGTACATCATTTCTGTTGAATTCAAATATTTACCTAATATATCCATCCTCCTGACCATGAACAAATTTAAAGACCTCAATGAGTGTTCCTCTGAACTTTCTATATCTAAGTGACATGTTCAATTTCTTCAATCTTTCCTCATATGCCAGGTTGCTTATGTCATTAACCATTTTTGTAGCCATATTTTGTACTCTCTAAAAGCGAACAATATTTTTCATTACTAGGAGCCAAAGCTTGGACACAGTATTCCAAACGTAGCCTGACATGCACAGTAAAGCTTCCTGATGACTTCCTCACTTATGCATGATACATTCCTATATATTTCCGAAGCATTCTCAGTGCCTTCTTCCTGTATTCTTTCGTCTGTTCTGATGCCCCCAATCTTGTGTTCAGAATAACACCAAAGTCCTTCTGAGTCACCGATAGAACTTGGCCACCCCCATCAAATATGAAGCCTTCATATGTTGCTTACCTTATCTTCATATCTTATCTTTGTATAGCTAAATAAAGAACCAGTTCAATTAGTTTCATGCTACTTTTATTCACGTTAATTTTAACACGACCATCATCAGCAAACTGGTACTGGAGCAGGACGGCCTTGCCGTCGTTGCCGGCTTCGTCGCCTACAAAATGAGGCGTCAATACATCGCTTGGATGTCCGACGTCTGAAGCACCGGAGGCGCTCCTGGCCGTTGTGTCCAGCTCTTGGTTAATCACCATCGGTCGCGGCGGGCGCTGCATGCCACATACGTGGTAGAGGGCGATGCCAAACCAGTTCAATTCTGATGTCTGCTTCATCATGGACTCAACCTGCACAGGCGACACCAGCATCGTGAGACCCGAGGTGGGCGTCATTAGTAGCCGGCAGTCGAAGCTAGGAGTGCGGTTAGTTGTGTGAGACGGAGCCTGACTCGAGTTAGTCTGCATGTGCGCATCGGCTGGTTGCGAAAGAACTCTGCTCGGGAGAGCGCAGGGGGCGGGTATCTAGGCAGTTCCGCTATCATGTCACCAGGCAGCGATAGGATGTCCACCCTCACACTGCCGGCCATGTGTCACCGTCTCTGCTGTGTGTCGTGTCGTGTCGCTCAGTTCTGCCCTTTGTAACCGTGTTTGTTGTTGCCACCGTGACCAGGGGCGGACTGGCGGCGCCTCGTGTGTTGCCCGTTCTGGCGGCATTTTGCATTGGTTTCATGCCGCCCGATCCTGCCGTTTTGTTGGCGTGTTTTGCTGCTGCCACTGTGACCACTGACGTGTTGGCGGCGGTCCCTGTGTCGGCCCGTCCTGGCGGCACTTAACTCTGCCGTCGTATCGCCCGGTCCCACTGTCCTGTTAGCGTGTTTTGCTGCTGCCGCTGTGACCAGGGGCAGACAAGCTGCGCCCGTCCTCGCGACACTTGACACTGCTATGAAACAGGTGTGGCGTATGCCATTTCATTGTTGCTCATGAGGCCTATGATCATTTTTTTGAAAGAACGATGTGCGAAGTCTCTGCTTCACGAACTTCGATTGTGATCATTCATGCTCTGAATCGGAAACAGCACATAAGCCGACTAGGTCGACTATGCGGACGTGTAGGAGTGTTTTGAATCATCCAGATCTAGTTCTGAACGCATTGTTAGGGAATGCCGCCAATACATGCCTGACCGCTTTTAGCACCCCATGTCTGACCGCTTTCCAGTCCATCCGCCGAATGTAACCTTCGAATTAGAGTGAAATTTTACATACTTTTTGAATGGGTCAACCCCCGCTTCCGACTGGCGTGAGCCCACCTCCCCCAATCCATAGGCCTTCCTGTTACCTCCAGGCATTGCGTCTCCCAAATCGTTTTCTGGAAGTTCCACCCATATTTCTGAGCTGGTACGGAGGTTAACAGATGCCCCCATAAAAGGAATGTCTCCCTCTCACGTGCTCCCTATGGTCTTGTCGATCGTAAAAACAAACGATTGTCCCCTTCCTTGCCTCCTGTATCATGGGCACTGCCGCATATAGAGGGGCTAAAAGCCCTTTTGTTCAATTAATTTTGGCATGCAGCATCATAAGCCCAATGCTAAATTTGATGTACATTAAGGGACTCGACCCCCTTCCCCACCTTATTCCATCATGGCGACGACCACACTTCAGATACGTCCTTACTGCATTCCGCCGCGGTAAGATGCTAATTCTCTGCCATATTTGACCTGTCCTACCTCGCTTTGTACGTTTTTCCGGTTATAATATGTGTATGAAAGGTATTGGAGATCCCTTCCGGGACTATGACGCTCTATGTTTTGCACCTGCACCTATTAAATCCTCAGTTTATCCCCCGTACTATGCATACGCCGCGTATATTCGACAGCAGGTATTATAGAGAATAAAAAGTAGCTCAGGATGAGCATCATGGCTCGGCCCGTATACATAATAACATAATAGTGGTATAAGTGGTACCCCAGATGACGTCATATAAGGACCTGCGCAGAAATCTGCGCAGTAGGGATGACGCCACCTCGTATATATCGCCTTGGTACCGCCTTGTACCGGTGCACCCAGGGGGGTGTCATCCCAATAGCGGCCATAGGAAGCCAATTGAGCTTCCATATGTGATATATGACGTGCATGATGTGTGATTGTATGCAGGTGGTCATGGGTGTACGTTTTCTTGCAACATGCAAGCATAAGGAGCACACTCCATAACAAGAATTGTAACATACTACGCCTAAGTTGCAACACAAATCGCTTTTGAAAAATGGCAGCGATTTAAGCAGCAATAAGCGGTTGTGCAGCGTTTTAGACAGGGATTCCTGCCATATTTTGCACTTGCACGATTATGGCTTGTGTGTGACATGCATTGCGAACCATGTTCTTGTGTACTTTAAGTGCAAGATTAAGTGCTTCTACTGTTGAGTCCCTAGTTAATAGATCATGATTAATTTTATTCATGAATCATGATACTCAGATGCATGAATCATGATGCTCAGATTCCTGATGCATAGCTGATGCTACCTTTATTGATGTGAATACCTTTCCAGAGACCTTGTCTCTGCTTTACATGTGAAAATTTTGAAGAAATTTGATGAACACTTGAAGTCAAAGATGGCAGAAACATAGACATTGATACCAGACAAGAAAGATTGCATGATACAGTGGGTATGTACCACATAGTAGCAAAAATCATATGTAATTTCAGTGGATTATGTGGCTATGTGAGAATTCCCTTGTACTTCCCAGTGGATTGAGTTCACGGTAGATAGCATGGTGAATGATTACCATGATCTATTGCCAACCATGTGAAAAAATGATTAGCTCTTCAGCTGGCAACAATGAAGAACTGAATAGTATGCTTTTATTTCATGGATTTTGCATAGCTTGAGCTGGACAAATTTCACATACCTCAATGAGATGTTCCTGGTTGTGGGCCAGGGGGCTTTACAGGGGCGATTTGCTCTCCTGTCTAGTTGCGGGAGGTCCTTCTAAGTTATTTTTTACTTCATCTAAAGCATTTAAGATATACACTACAATTAGTATAGCATACAATATTTACTACTAAGAAAAATTAGCTTCAATAATTTTTTTTCAATCTTTTTCATTAACAACAAATATTCTTTGGTGTTGGAGAGAAAACAGTGTTACACAGAGTGGCTTTGCTACAATTTTATTCAATCATTTTATATTCTAAAACCCACATCCAACTAAGCAATTCAGTCATTAGTGTACATTGAGCATCCCAGTCATGAATTGTGCTGTGGATATTCATTATTTGTGTGGTGTGAGCATGTCAGCAGTATCAGGTATCGATGCATGAACTTGGTTGGTATTGATTGAAGCATACTTTTGTCCCCATGTTATCTACTGTTGTTCAGAAAATTGTCTTTTTATGATAGACTTTGCTAATTTAACCATAGCACCAATTTGCCACCTGGCAGTCATATGTTACCTGCCAGATACCATAGAGCTGAGTGCAGTCTTGACAAAAATAGAATTGTTTAATACAACGAAGAATGGCTCTTAAGTGCTCCTGGGTTTTAGACATTGCGTGATACGAAAGGTACGACCCTCAATATACCAGGAGGTGCTGAGTTTACATAAAAAATAGCGTTAGGGATTATGCTATATTACTCAACGTTTCGGCCAGGGGCCGTCATCAGGAGTGATATCAAAAATGGCAGGGTTAACAATTGAAAAAAAGAACGCAGAAAAAACGTGCAAAAATTAACGTGAATCACAGAAAAGCATTCTCATTGATGCAGACACTTCAAGAAACTGCAAACCAGAAATCAACTAGGTCAAGATAGAATCCTCTGAGGAAGCCCGAGCCGATGGTCCATATACATATCGACACGTACATGCACGCACATATATAGACATATATCGAATGTAACGCGTAATACATAAAGTATAATTTATGTTTATGCAATTTTATGTGATATACGAAGACACGCACACGTCTTGGCATAGCGCATAAAATTACATAAACATAAATTATACTTGATGTATTACGCGTTACATTCGATATATGTCTATATATATATGTGCGTGCATATACGTGTCGATATGTATATGGACCATCGGCTCGGGATTCTTCAGAGGATTCTATCTTGACCTAGTTAATTTCTGGTTTGGAGTTTCTTGACGTGTCTGCATCAATGAGGATGCTTTTCTGTGATTCACGTGTATTTTTGCACGTTTTTTTCCGCGTTTTTTTTTTCTTCAATCGTTAACCCTGCCATTTTTTATATCACTCCTGACGATGGTCCCTGGCCGAAACGTTGAATAATAACACATAATCCCTAACGCTATTTTAGATGTAAACTCAGCACCTCCTGGTATATTGAGGGTCGTACATTTCGTCTTACGCAATGCCAAAAATTAGAAGGCACATTGTTATTTGCTGATGGCTGTAGGTCTAATTCCACATATTTTAGCAGTGTTGATAGTATTTTGTTCTTAAAACTTGAATTTATGTAGGATCATTATATCAGATTTCCTCACTCTACCTTGTTCCTGAACCCAAGTGACCTGGAAGCAAAAAGCCACTGAAAAAAAACACCTATTTTATCATAATCACAATTTGAATAGCAAACCAGTCAATGGACAAACATGGGCTTCTGGTTTGCACGGCTCTGACTGTGTTATGTGGCTGGGATGCTATGGCTGGGATGGTTATATGGCTGGGATGCCTAACCTGTGACACTGTGATAAAGATATTGTGCATTCCAACTGCTATAGCATGACACCACAGTCAAGGTTGTCAAGGTGTGACCACATGTCAGTATGCTGTTGACACTGGTTGCTGCCTCATGATAGTGAAGGGTATGGAGGGCAAATTAATGTGGGATCTATATGATGGTATATAAGGCTTGTATGTTAGAGTTTTATTACATTATCTAGTTATTATATTGTATCTAGCTATTATGCTAAGTTTGCATTTCTGCATTATGTCTATCCATTTCCTTTATTATGTAGTGGGCACTACATCAATTTCTTCTTTTTATGGGGGGGGGGGGGGGGGGGGGTAGAAGGGTGGCTGCAATACCACTTTGTATGATGAATTGTGAGCCAAAATGTGCACTGGGTTCCAATTGTTTCCCAATGTCTCGCATGATTATGGAACTATTTTGTGGAATAATCATCATTGTGCAGTTTGTTCTTGGGTGCTGCGGTGTCCTGATTTAATTGGTTCGTTCAAAATGTGAGAGAGGATGATGATGATACTGAAGTTCAGTTTGGATGTGCCTCAGTGGGTGCATCATAGGATGTTCTGATGCATCTAACCTGGTTCAGTGTAGTCATGACCTTCTACATACATAATTTATAGGTTGATCTCAATCTTAGTTTGCATTATTTCATGCATTAACAGTTCTGCACATTATTCAGTCTAATGTGATGCTCCCCATCTGCTTCCCAGAGTTCTATGGCAGAATAAGTAGCAAGGAAGTACCAAAATTGCTTGCTACACTGCAAAAAAAATCATCCTTTTTTGCATTTATGTTCAAATTATTCCATGTGAATCTTCATAGTGCTATTCCACCACATTTTGTTAAATGCTTTCATATTTTTGTGAAATGTTAATGCAGTTAGTGTATGCTTAGTGTACCACATTAGCCAAACATCAGAGATAATGTATGCTACTTTAAATGCTTAAGGTGGGGTATGAAGATAGATAGTTATCAGATTTATTGGGAATTGGTGGTTTGAAATGGTGACATTAATTTTGATAATGCACCGAAGTTTAAGCCAAATATCTAACCAACATATAATTGCAACCATCATATGCCAATTAAATGCTACTGAGTGAGTACATGAAAGGGAGGTTTGGAAGTAGAAGCCATAATTGTGTGAGAAACCACACTGGAACAATATTGAGTGAGATACTATGATGATCCAGTAACATTGGCTTTCTTTTCAGGTGAAAGGTCGGACATGGTGCACCGTCCAGTTGCTAGTTGTAAGATGCGGCAAGGAGGGAAATGAAAGAAGAAGATGGCCCAGGGTGTTGGCGTATTTCGGTTTGCAACAGACAACACAATTTGCAAGAAGTGGATTTAAAAATATGCTTGAACAGACCAGATTGAATAGCAGAAGGCCTACATCTATTCCAATCACTTCAACCATGCAGATTATGATGCATCATACTTGTTGAAATTGAAGATGATGCCTGAAGCCTGTTATAAAAGCCATCCCTAAGGCCTGATGTATGTGTGCGTGCGTGCGTGCGTGCGTGCGTGCGTGCGTGCGTGCGTGCGTGCGTGCGTGTATGCATGTATGCATGTATGCGTGTGCGTGCGCGTCCGCGTCCGCGTGCGCGTGCGCGTGCGCGTGCGCGTGCGCGTGCGTGCGCGTGTGCGTGCGTGCGTGCGTGTGTGTGTGTGTGTGTGTGTGTGTGTGTGTGTGTGTGTGTGTGTGTGTGTGTGTGTGTGTGTGTGTGTGTGTGTATGTGTGTATCTATATTTTCCATCATTTATCCATATGTTTTACTTTGCATATGTTCCTGAGGCATAATAGTTTGACATGTATGTACATGTGTGGGTGCAGGCACATGTGTTATTTATGTACGTATATAGTTATGCATATGTGTGCAGACATATATGGGTGCACATGTGTATATGCTTTTTCAAACTCTTTTGGATTTCTGTATCAAAGTTCCTTTGGATTCCTGCATCAAAATGAAGACGTCTGGCAAGAGCGGGTCATTGTTTCCTTTGCTCGCATGGACTCGATAATGCATGCTTAGAATGCAGCGTGCTCCACATGTAACGTTTGGGACAGTGTGGTATCTCTCATGTGGCCGATCTCTTTACATTGACGAACAACGTGGGTGAATATGAACTTGGGAGAGGCGGGGGCGTGGACATCCTCCATAACCGGTTGACATTGCACATATCTGCACGGGAATAGACTAAGCGCACTGCGTGGTCTCGCCCCTCGGTTAATCTGTCCGACCTGTGGGTAGCAGCGCCGTGCTGGACGACTTCCGTGGTCCTTCGTCTTACACGAAAGCAATTTATTTCAAGTTCGCTTAAAAATGGCTTCAAAATAGAATATATTGGCTGACTACATTCTCGCCTTTTGTCATCGTTTGCAACGAACTCTGGTGAAGCCCGGACACATCGCCATGCAACGGCGCAGCTGATGGGGGGGGGGGAGGTGCATAGGCATGGGTGTAGGCTTCTGAAAATAATAGGGGTTCACAATGCATGAAGCTAATGGGGGCGCTCAAATTGATCGGGAGTACACCCGGAAGTACATCGGGAGTGTTTCAAAGTTTGAAATTGTTCGGGGGAGGGTGAGAAGGGAAGCCAGCATTGACTGTGGAATACAATAAATATAAAATTACCATACAAAGATTGTTAGGTTCCCGCCCCCTTAGTGGCAGGAGGTTCCCGTGGAGGAACCCCATGAAACCCTTGAGAATTCCGACTGGAACCCTCCACCCTATCCCCAGTACACAAGGCCCGGTCAGAGTAGACCCTCGTCCCGAGACACCGGGACAGCCTCCTCCCATCGAAGTGCGCCCCATCCTTTTACCCTCACTCCCATATGATAAGGTGTGTGTGAAGAAAGCCTCTCTCAGATTGAGGAATCCCGCTACAAAAAGTATGGATGTGACGTTGCCATGTGTTGGCTTATGCCCGATTCGTGACATGGATTGCGGTCTCTTCCCGCTTAAGACCAGTGGGAAATGCATCTTGACGGGGAAGCCTGGTTCAATCTACATTGACTTCAAGCTAAGTAGCGAAAAATATCCTGCATTGCTTCCATGCAGGCCACAGACACCATGCAGGAATTTCAAAAGGACACATGGAGGCGTCCATGCAAAGGTTGGGCTTCAGCTGATCGGATGGAGCGAGTTAGTTAATTTAAAGCTAGCAATGTATGTGAATGCATTCAAAATACCGATCCCAGCACCTTTCTTAGGCAGCGAAGGCGGCTACTGCTTGGTGCTACCCCGAGTTCAGCGCATCGCGTCCACATTCTCCCGCGACCCTATCGCTGTAAAGGAAGCGCCGCGAGATGGATGTCTTTGACGTGCTGCATTCCCTAGCTTAAGTTTGTGGTTTCACGCTGACAATAATGGCACTGTTCTGAAGGAAAAAGAGGCGCCTCCAGATTTTGGTTGCTTACTTGGAAGAAAACGACGTTTATTGGAGGAAATTCACTACTTTGCATCTTGCGCGCCGCTCGTCCCATGTCCATATGTAGTTACAGGCGCGCGGGTGACGCATTGTGCACGTCATAAGGCAACCTGGGCGGAAAGATGCGCAGAAGCTTATGTTTTTACCTCAGTATACGGCCTTGAGTGTACCTAATAGAATGCCTGCACAATGATGGTCTATTTACATACGGGTAGGTACTGGAGGGGCCCTCCAATATCGTTTTTCATCCGGTGACGTCACATAGGCTGGACAATTGCTCAGTCCCGTAGGCGCTCGAGCCATGCTTACGTGTTTTCCACACAGCATTTCCGATCTTAAATACCATAAAAATTGGACAAAATCGGGTTCGTTGGAAAAATTGAAGAATTCTGTCCATGAATATGGGACACATTTTTTCCTAATACTGGAAATTTTTGCTTGGACCAACGCTGACCACATTCATGTCGAGCGCCGCAGGAATCTCGCGGTGCCGAGGATAGTAGCAGTATGATGAGACAGGCCAACTGAAGACCACGGCCGGAAAGGAGGGGTAGGAGCAAGTAAGATATAACTTTCGCAACATAATTCCTCCTCACCCGACACAGGGGCGTAAACAAGGGGTGAGAGCACTAGGGGCATGTGCCTCCCATGGGAAGGTGGAAGCCCTCCGAACAGGAAAATGCGCCAACATTATATTTAGGCTGCCGGTGGAGGTACCGATAGTGATTGGAATATCACGCCCTCATCACCCATGTGCAGGTACGGAACCTGCAGATGGCTTTCTGGATTGTTCTTAACTAAACGAAAATCGAGCGTGTTACATTTTTATATCATCTTGAATAACTTCAATGAAGGTTTAACCCTGACACTTTTGCACTAAATTCCAGAATTTGTGTTCCAAATTATCACATCGTACTACCTTGAAGTGTATATCAGATGTTCTACATTACCGAATTCATAGCCAATGGTCTCAAATAAACCTGCACAACATCAACTGCGGTTTGATGCCATGTTAAACTACTTTTATAGATATCTTACCCTGTCACTTTTGTACTGAATTCCAAGATTTGTGTCTCGAATTATCACCTTGTATTCCTTCAAATTGAATATCGGATGTTCCAGATTACTAAATTAATTTCCAATAGTCTCAAATGAACTGGCATAACATCAGCTACCTTCTTTTATATTTATCTAACCCTGCCATTTTTTTTTGCATTCAACTCCACGATTTCTGTCTCGAACTATCACTTTGTATTACATTCATTTGTATATTAGATGTTCTAAATGAGCGAATTCATTTCCAATGCTCTCAAATAAACCGCCATAGATTCAGTTGCCTTCTGGTGCCATACTCGACTACTTTTATAAATATCTAACCCTGCCAACCTTTTGACATGAAGCTGCCCGGAATTATTGAGGTTCTGGCATGGCTTGATGCATGTCAAGTGCCGACAGTTGCTGCCCTAAGGATCCGGAGGGCTGCCGAGGGGTGGCATGAGAAAAAGTAATGTAAAGTACCACCCTTCAACAATACTAAGCAGCATCGGTTCTGCCACGCCAAAATGGTATAAGAAAAATTCACGGTTGTAAATGTATTCTTTCCAGCCAACGCCCATAAGCGCAATATTGTTATACAATATCGAGAAAACCTGTCGGCCTCGACTGTAATAGTGGCGGAACTTATGCCAGGCACATCGCCTAGTGTTTCAAATCTGAAAATCGGCGTGTTACTTCCATTAACATACAGGGAATGGTTTGCGCCTCACCATATTATGAATGGCGACATGTGGCCGGGACGGGCCGGGGGCCGCCGGCTTTCCTGCCGGCGGCCGGCCGTCAATGGTGGGAAATCGTTTGAGAACACAATGCTCGAAGTAACAATATGTGCAATATATAACTGTAATTGGCAATTGAATTGACGTCTGAAGGCAAGCTAACTTTCATACACGCAATTCGCATAATATTTTATAGAGACAGGGTCTAATAAGTTGTAACTATATTCTTCACGCACCCACAAATGAACATCCGGGCGCGCATGTCGCGGTCGCATGTCTCAGAGGTCTTGAATGGCATCACGAACGTACTTGTTTTTTTTGTATTTACTGAGGATCCCCCTGATGTCCGCATAAACACGCGCCCTGGAGGGTCTCTGAAAATTACGCGCACTGGAGGGGAAAAGGGGGGGGGGGGCGGATTCCGCCCCCTAAGACCTCGGCTCCTATTAAGGCTAGAGCAGGGAAATTCGCAGGATGGATGGGAACGATAGTGAAATCTATTGTGTGCAAATGTCATGACCTTAGGTCAATACCTTCCAAGTCAAATTAGGTCAAAATAGCACAATTTTCCAGTTTTGGGTGGCTTGGCTTGTAATTGTTATGGATCGTTGTGATGGTGTTTGAATGCTCCAAAGATTGCATTAATGATGTTTCGGACATTACTAATGATTCTAAGCAGGTACGCAAAAATGGCGTGCATCGGCCGGTACAATATGGAGTTATGTACGAAAAATCGGAGGAATGGGCGGATTTCGCCCTCCACCTCCATGGCTTGTGTTAACCTGTTATGAACTTGACCTGACTTGACCTCGATGGCCAGACATGACTTCGTAACAATGTAGGATACCAACATGCATCAAACAAGTCGCTAGTATTGCCAAGAACACTCCTTTTTTGCCAATATACGGGGAGCGCATCAGAGCCGATATTTGTGGTCTGGTGCTGAGAAATGATTTTTTTTTTTTTTAACGACCCTTAACTCGAAAAATATTCGGTCGACTTTCGTTTTTCTTACTTTAAACAACGCGACGGTCATTTCTAAGCAGGTGCACAAACAATGGCGTACATCGGCCGGTACAAGCTGCAGTTATCTTCGAAGAACCGGAGGAGTGGGCGGATTTCGCCCCCGCCCCCGTCCCCCATCCAGGGCGCGTGTTAACATTGCGTCTGACGCCTAACGGACAATGGTAGCTGGCCCTCCCACTTTTGAGACATATAAATTTCCTAGAAAGCGCACATTTAGATATTTGAGAAAAACTTCTGCGATCCATAAGTAAGCAAAAGCTGCACATACCAAATCGCAGCAATTTCGTAGCACTCGGGACATTTCTCAATCCCGCGGCCCATTGGTGAAACAGTGTGTGCGGCGCCATTAGCTGTGATCGTGCATAAACTGCGTCGAGAATCACCAAATATACAAGCAAACATCGTAGCGCTTCATTTTTAAGTCATGCACTCTTGGACATGACCTTACAACAATACAACTAATGCAGGAGTTGATGTAGTGCAACATATGTATGGATATTCACATAGTATATTATGTTATGAAAAGACTATAAGGCAGATACTGTGACAGCCAGTAACAAAGTGCATTCATACTAGAGTTCCACTGTCGTTCTTTGACTGTTAACATATTTAACATTGATTGCATTAATATTGCCTACAGTATAAAATTATGAAGGCTAAAGGCAGTAACGTAACACAATCAAGTTAAGACATACAATTTCTAAGTGCAAGTTCCTTACCTGGATATTACATAGCCGTGTATTGTATGTGGCCTTGGTTCTAGCTGCCATACACTGCAACATGTACAATGTACATGTTGAAGTGTATGGCAGCTAGGAGCAGAGCTATGATCGTAGCAGCCTGGCTGCAGTTAGGATCAGACCTGCAGATAATTTTTCGACGGCCCGCACCTCAGTTATCTGGAGACGGGCACAGGAATGCATAGACGGTACGTCTGGTTAACCCAGCTGAGTGAACTCTGCTGAGTCAGATGTGTAGTTAGAACAACTGGAGCGTACAACTGATGGTCTCATGGAATTTGAGTCGCCGTGCATGTGAGGGTGCCGTTGCCACACTTGGCACCGTCGCCGTCGCCACACTCTCACCAGCGTCTCACCAGGGGTGTAGCCTTGTATGTTTTTGGGGGGAGTGAGGTGGCAATTGCTTTCCCTTCCCCAATGCTATCTTGTCCTCCCAATAATTTCAATTTTACAAGACACCCTATGTGATGTGCCCACCAATACATTTGGGCCTGGTCATTGGCTTCATATATTGTATGTACAAACTCAAAAATTTTCAGAAGCTTAAGCATATGGTATGAATAGTCTGCGCTCGAATTGTCTTCCACGGAGTGTTTGACATGGATAGTCATTGAGGAATTGAATGTGCCGCGTCACTACTGGAAGGTACTACGCCTCTTCACTTTTAGGCCTTCCCTCACAGCTTATCAAGGTGATTACCACGGGCCAGTGTTCAAAGGCAGGAAATCGCGTTTGCGGTCGTCATGTGCCAATTTGCTCTGCAGCTATGAAGAGAGAAAGACTGTTGACTATGCTGTTCCTGCCTTGCGTGCCTCAGTCGAAGAAACAGTATTGGCCGTACAGCGAACGGGCTACATTGGGCCCCTGTCGGCAAAAAAAAATTAATCACTGTGGATTTTGGACTGCGGTAACACAGACAGGGGAGGAAAGACTTACGATGGCAATCATTCCTTTTCCTGTTCTATCCAGCCTGTTATCAGGTCCCTGAGTACTTTACTAACCCATGAGGGGGAAGGACTAGGGGAATGGAAGTAAGCCCAGAGCAGCAAAACTGATCATGCATGTGTACTTCTGCTGAACATATGGTGCCAGATGGTTGGAATATGCAGGATACCTTTATTAAACAATACTTACTGGTATCATCATAATAACCTAATCATCTTAGTCATTTTGGTAAACTGAGTGGTTCTGATTCAATGGAGTGAAACATATAAATAAGCATGTGAACACCAGCATTCTTGATGGATGACTTTTTGACTCATATGCAATGACCAAACAAAGATGCCCCTGGCCTGCTCCCATTCATACTGCCAGTGTGCTATTAGTATGATGTGGGAGTATGGTGAGTGAATGTGTGTGTGAATGAAGAATGAGCCACTTACCATGGCCTGCTTCAAAGAAGCATCTTAACCTGAACCACCAGGGGTGTCAAGCAACAGCTCCAGTTACATTTGATAAATTATGGAGCAGCCTGCCCAGAAGGTATAGGCAAACCAATGAAGAAGGTGGATGATATTCACCAGTGTGATATTTAACACACAACATACCTATCAAGACTGGCTGGTGATACATTGCTGGAACATGTGGAGCTCATTGATGGAAACACTTATTATTATAAATTTGACTAGTTCAGTGATAGTAACTTGCATCCATCCTTCTTGGCACCTGTGCTTCGGTCTTCTGGTACAATGCAAAATTAACTGATCTGGTTTACTGATTCGGTCCTGCCTGTTTCCCTGGATGCCATGCAGATATTCCTGTTAGATACCTGATAAAACATGCCACCAACTGGTTTTAGACATCTGAAATTTAACTTGTCCGGCTAATTAGGTACCTGCATAAGTTACCTCCCAAATCAACATGATGTAAATCAAACTATTTCTACCTGACCTTCATTTATATTTTAACACTGTGATAAATGGATAGATAGGAGTTAGTAACATATGTATAATCACCTATGTACCTACCTAGGTACCTATGCAATCATATTTAAATTCACACAGGTCCTGCATAGGTACATGCCTGTCTGCCTTGGTGGGTAGTACCTACCTAGGTACTTACATTCACTTTCATTACCTACACATCATATTTCACACTAGCTAAAACATGCACCTCAACCTGCTCATGTTGATAGTAGGCAGGTGCCTTGCACATGCCTATTTATTCATTCCGGCTGTGAGCATACTAACTCAATTAACTTGTGCATATTTACTCAGTTTAGGCAAATAGCTGAACAAATACTTGGATCAGGATACTTACATGCATTGACTTCTACTACCACCCAGCACCTAAACAAACAAAAATACAACACACCTTCGTACTATGCTCCGCGCAAGGCCGTACTCCTATGCGTAGTTAACCTACCGCTCATTAGACATTTATGAATGAAATAGAGAAGGAACTGTTGGTTAGTACTTTGTAACAAATGAAGCTTTTCATTTTAGAGAAAAGATATATTAAATTTTCGTTGAAATAAATTAAATAACTTCGTTATGTAATGGGAAGTTGTTTCAGAATACATAGAAAATTATTCACAACATGAACATATTCATGTTTTGCTTCCGAGCAACTCTTTGGATGTGACTTATGCATGGCTTCCTTCATAACGAGTTTTTTCATTCTTTCTTTTTACAGACACCCATTGCATTACTTTCCTCAACATGCTAGTATGACATCAGCAATGGCGTAAATATTCTCCACTTATCGCTGGGGACCTACGGTCTAGGTATGTAATCATCCGAGTCTGGTGAGGAGTATAGCATATTGATGTAAAGACATAAAGACATAAAGACATAAAAGATTAGTGCAGCTATGAGCCACAAGGGCCCTTCTTGGATGCACTCTGTACACTGAACCAGTTGCACACCAAAACTGTTAATCAGCCCTCCCTGTAATACTGAAAAGCAAGCCCTATATTCTTATAATGATTGTCTATGCTGTTTTTAAAGATGTTCAATGTGCTGCTACTGACGATGTTTTCTGGCAGCTGGTTCCAGTGTTCCACTACCCTGTTGGTGAAGAAAGTTTGCCTTAACCTTGTTCTGCTGTGGTTAACTTTAATTTTGAATTTATGACCTCTAATTGCATCATTTCTGTTACATTCAAACATTTCCCCAAGGTATCCCCTCTCCAGACCATTGACAAATTTAAAGACCTCGATGGGATCTCCTCTCAGCCTTCTATATCTAAGTGAAAACATATTCAATTTCTTCAATCTTTCCTCATATGCCAGGTTGCTTATGCCATTAACCATTTTTGTAGCCCTCTTTTGTACTCTCTCCAAAAGCCAACAATCTTTGTCATAGCTAGGAGACCAAGCTTGGATGCAGTATTCCAAATGTGGCCTGACGTATGCACAGTAAAGCTTCCTGATCACTTCCTCACTTCTGTATGATACATTCCTATTTATTGCCCCGAGCATTCTCAGTGCCTTCTTCCTGGCTTCCTTGGTCTGTTCTGATGCTCCCAGTTTTGTGTTTAGAATAACACCTAAATCCTTCTCCTGTTGAGTCACTGATAGCACTTGGCCACCCATCAAGTATGGAGCCATTCATATGCTGCTTACCTACATGCATGATTTTGCACTTATCAAAGTTAAATTTCATTTGCCATTCTTCGGACCACTTCACAAGTTCGTCTAAGTCTTTTTTGCAGCGAGATATGCTCATCCTGACCTGTTATTGTTCTAAAGACCTTCAAATCGTCCGCAAATTTCAAAACTTTACTGCTTAGGCCACTTTCAATGTTATTTACAAATATAATGAACAGTAATGGACCTAGTACTGACCCCTGGGGGACTCCACTAAGAACACTTTGCCATGATGACTTTGTACCATTTAGCATCACTCTTTGCTGTCTATCTGAAAGCCACAACTCTATCCATTTTAAGATGCTACCTGCAATACCATGGGACTGAAGCTGTATCATTAACCGTTTATGGGGTACCTTGTCAAAGGCCTTACTAAAGTCAAGATATGCTACATCAACCTGATTTCCCTGATCAAATTGTTCTGTGGCGAAGTTCAAAAAGTCCAAGAGGTTTGTGAGACACGATCGTCCTTTTCTAAACCCATGTTGAGTATTTTGAATCAATCTGCTACCTTCCAGATAACTAACTATTCTATCCTTGATAATTGATTCGAGTACCTTGCATACTAGGGATGTGAGACTTATTGGCCTATAGTTTTCAACTTTCCCTCTTTCTCCTTTCTTGAAAATAGGAACTACATTTGCCCTTTTCCAATCGGTTGGAATTTCATTACGTGAAACTGATCTACAAAATATTATACTAAGTGGAAATGCCAGTTCCTTTTCAGTTTCCCGCAACACCCTGGCATAAATTTCATCAGGTCCTGCTGCCTTATTTTGCTTTATTTTCCTGATATGATTTTAAACAACATCACTATCAATGAAATCAACATCATTTGTCAGATCCCATGTCACTGAACTATGGTGTATGGTCGGCAGATTGGTCATATCTTCCAATGTAAACACTGATTTGAACTGCTTGCTCAGCTCCTCAACCATCTCACTATCCTCACCCAATGTAGTCCCGTTTACTTCCAGTGGACCAATTGTGCTAGAAACTTTACTCAGCTTGTAGAAACTAAAAAACTTTTTACTGTCCCCATTACAGTTTCTAGCTAAATCCAGTTCTTTTGCTCGCTTTGCTGCTCTGGTTTTTTGCTTCACAGTGTCTCTAGCTTTTCGATACGCCTTTGGATTAACGACATTTGAGGCTTCTTTAAAAACTCTAAATGCAGTTTTCTTAGCCTTAATTGCTTTTATCAAGACTGGTGTAAGCCATGCTGGCTTTCCTACCCTTCTTTTGCGTCTTTGCTTTTGGGGGACATGTCTAATCTGAGTTTCCTTTAAGTAAGATTTGAACTTTTCCCACATTTCACAGGCATTTAAATTGGAGAATTCTTCTTCCCATCTGATGGCACTTAAAGCCGCTCTCATGCCGTTAAAGTCTGCTCTGTTGAAATTTGGAACCTTTACCAAATTATCCTTGATAATTTCCCCTACATGTGCCTTGAATCTAACTATGTTATGGTCACTTTTTCCCAGAGTTTCGCCTACAGTCAGGTCTTGAACCAAGTCACTTAAATCCGAGAATACAAGGTCCAAGAATGAACCATGCCTGGTAGGTTCCGATACAAACTGGTGTAAGAACAGGTCCTCTTCAAGGCATTTCCTGAACATTTTGCATGATGGGAGCCAACACCAGCATTTTCATAACCTTTTAGATTAAAGTCACCGAGAATAAGGCACTTCCTCTTAAAGTTTCTACTGATTTCCTCACAAATCACCTTGTCTAGCTCCAGTTGCTGAGAATGTGGCAGGGTTCCTGATCGGTAGAAAGCTCCTATCCTAAGAGTATTGCCGTTGCCTTTTCCCACAGTGACATCAAGCCAAATGGACTCCACAGACACATTTTTATCCCCACCTGCTACTTTTTGAGAACTGAATAAGCTATTCATATAGAGCATTACACCACCCCCTTTCATTGCTGGACCCCTATTGCACGAAAACATATTGTATCCCTGGATCTCATAGTCCTGTAAGTTATCTCCAAAATACCCTTCACTGACCCATGCCTCCGTAATGCAAACAAAATCTGGTTCCTCCTCAGCAACATAACACTTGAACTCATCAAATTTGGAACGGATACTCTGAGCATTAAACATCATACACTTAACGAATGCTCCATAACCACCTTTTACTTTTTCATATTGAGGAGTTCTTTTATCACTAGATGAACTATAACTCTGTCCCCTTGAGTTGCTGCTGTCCCTATTTGCAGACTTTGAGGTTCTATTGCCTTGGCTGACACTATTGGAATATTCCTGAGTTGGCAATGCAATTTCATCCCTCCCCACCCCATTTCCTAGTTTCCCTGAAGGACATGCTCGTATACTTTGCCTAACACATGGACCCCCTTCTCAGAAAAGTGCAGGCCATCCCTCTGATAGAGGTCCCACGATGCATAAAACCTGCTCCACTCGTCTACAAATGTAAAACCTAGCTCATGGCAGAGCTTTCCTACCCTGGCGTTAGCTGCCAATGACTTGAGCTGCACTCAGGGGAGGATCTGGCCCTAGGCAAAATTCCTGTTATAATGACTCTATTGGTACCCTTCAGGGTGGCCAGAAGGGCCCTGTACTCCCGCAGAAGCTCCTCACTCCTAGTCTGATGTTATTTACCCCTACATGCACTATGACTGTGTTAAACTGATGATCACTGTGACCTGTGCCACCGCAGGTACCAGGTCCTTCACCTTGGCACCAGGCCTGGTGATGCACCTCCTGTCCCTCCTACCTTTACAAAATACCCGCTCTAAATATCGCACACGAGAGTCTCCTATGACCAGCACTGACTCCTTACTACTGCTATCCTGGGGGCAGTCATCCAATGCCTGGAACATATTTGTTGTTACTATGCCTGCCCGCTGGGCCGGTTGGCTAGACTTCCTCCCGCTCCTACCACCTGCCACCTGCCACTCACTAACCTTTTCCTTAGGTTCGCGTCTCCAAATCCCCCACCCCCTGACCTCATGCCACTTCCCCTCCTGTGACCTACCAGAACTACCCCTCCTCTGTTCACTATTAAAACTCCCCTCCTGAGAGATATCAGCCACCCCCACAGTAGGGGAAGCCTCAGCTACCTGGTGGCCTGCGACCACCTGGGCATATGATGTCCCTGCTACGGAGTGACCCCTTGTTGCTTTATCTTGCCTACCCTGTGCAACAAGGGCAGCCTTGAGATTGGAAACCTCTGCCTTAAGGGTCCTAATTTCTTCCTCGAGTGCCTGCATCCTGGTCGAAACCATCCTAAACGCTGCAGCTTATGCCTAGATTTAGATTCAAATTAACTCGCTAAGCAACCGACAAAAAAGCTAACTATCATTCACTATAAATCGCTACCTCCTATACTGTCAGTTTATTATCTGAGTGCCTCAAGAAAAGGAGAAACTATTAAACAATTGTTTGTTTTTTTTTTTGTTTTTTTTTTTTGGTTTTTTTTTTCAATTAAATAAATACACAAGATGTCTAATCTAATTTTCTTCAACACAAGTATGACTTATGGCTAGACAGAAAAATGAACAGTCACACAGCACTTATGAATACCCCCAACTTACTGCTAACTAAATTATCTTAAACTTCAACACCAAACACACTATGCACACCAAAAAATAAATAAAGTATGTTAGGATAGCATGAATGTTGTCTAATGTACTTATGAAATCTACACACTTGTAATATCTCCTACTACAGAAATCGAAGCGTCGAGAACACGCCGAAAGCAAAGATGGCGCACAGCACTTATGAATACCCCCAGCTTACTACTAATTAAACTATCTTAAACTTCAACACCAAACACCCTATGCACACCAAAAATTAAATAAAGTATGTTAGGATAGTATGAATGTTGTCTAATGTACTTATGAAATCTACACACTTGTAATATCTCCTACTACAGAAATCGAAGCGTCGAGAACACGCCGAAAGCAAAGATGGCGCACACGGCGGCGTCGCCAGGTTAATATAGTATGGTTTGCGTGCTACGAAAATGCTTATAAGATAAAAACTAATGAAATATAATCACAGAAGTAATTACTAAACACCTATACCTATACACCTATACACAGCTTAGACTAAAGTACTGCCCTGTTCTGCAACGACTTATCTGGAAACCTGGAGCTCCAGCGGCGAACCTCCTTCCACCTTCAGACCTGGCGGCAAACTGAGTGACTGATGTAATACAACTATTGAACTACCTTGCTGCAAATGTCCTACAAATAGGTTCTAATACCTACTTACCTTGGAAAATAAATCGTTTAACCCATTCTTGAATATAATCTCAGATGACCTTGCCCTCGCGTATTCTCATTTTGAACGCATTCGAGACAATTGTAACTTCTATGATGCTGAAGATATCAGTCAACAAGTTGAAATAGGTCCTGACATAGGAAGAAGCATAGATATTCTCAATTTGAATGCAAGGTCCATAGTAAATAAATTTGATGAGCTCAATATCTTCCTAAACCAGCTGAATCACAAATGGAGCCTTATATGTATTTCTGAAACATGGCTAACAAAAGAAAATGAACACAAATTTAGCTTAGATGACGAAGATTATGAACTATTCTACAAAAGCAGAGAAAACAAAATTGCTTGAGGGTCTGCAATATATGTTTTGAAATCACTGAATGCAAAACAGCTTTATTTATTTAATTTTGTTGCTGCTGAAGCTGAAGGTGCTTTTCTCCAAATAGAACTGAATAATAAACAAAGTATTTTGATATGCCAGACCTATCGTGCACCTGGTCATAATGCACAATTTTTGTCTGAATTTGAAGAGTGTCTTACAACAATAAACAAACTGAACATGCCTACGTACATCATTGGAGATGTAAACACTGAGCTTTTTTCAATTCCAAACAACCACTTTGCTGACTCATTTTTCATGTCTATATCCTCTCATGGTTTTCTTCCCCTAATATCAAAGGCTACTCGTGTATATGATACATCATGCACACTAATTGACAATATTTTCTGTAATGATGTGTCAAAATTAAAAGAAACTGGCATCATTAAATCTGATTTATCTGATCACTTCTCTATTTTATCAACATCAGAATTTTCAGTTCCAAAACCAATCACTACAAAGACAACAAGAACTACCTTTGACTTTAATAAAATTGACAGTTTGAGGGATCATCTAACCAAGGAACTTGAGGGGATTTTTGATGAAAATGATTCTGAGAAAGCATGTGCAAGTTTAATTGATTCATATAAGAGTAGGATTGATAAATTTACATATACTCAAGTCATATCAAGAAAAACAACCTCCATTAAGCCATGGATTTCACCTGCAATATTATGCTCAATTAACCAAAAGCAAATATTATTTTATCAACTACTTACATATCAAACTGCTGAAAGCAAGAAAAAATATAATAGGTATAAAAATGCACTGATTACAATAATCAGGAAGGCAAAAATACTTTATTATGAAACAGAATTTGAAAAAACATCAAAATAATCCAAGAGACATGGAAAATGCTTAACCAATTACTCAGGCAAGCTCCTTCAAAGCATGATATCCCTGAAAAAAATGAACGCAGGTGGAGACATCACTCTAGAAAATGATGCAGCTATAGCTGAAGGATTTAATAAATACTTCACAGAAATTGCACCAAAATTGAAAGAACAAATTCCTGAAAGTAACATCAATGCTTTGGAATATTTGCACACCTACCCAGGTATATCATTGGTGCTATTAGAAGTAACAGAAAACAATTTCGATACAATCATTTCTTCTGTAAAAATGTTGGGTCTGGAATTGATGGAATAAATTCTAGAATATTTAAACAGTCATATAAGTCAATATTACCACACTTAACCCATATCATTAACTTATGTCTGAGCAGTGGGACCTTCCCCATGCCATTCAAAATTGATGTTGTAAAGCCCATCTACAAAAAAGGTGACCCATCAACATTTAGCAACTACAGACCAATTTGTATTCTTCCATATATATCAAAAATATTAGAAAAGACAATCTACAACCAACTCTTGGAACATTTCACCCTACATAACATACTTTCAGACAAGCAATTTGGTTTCAGAAAAGAGCGGTCCACATACATGCCTCTACTCTTCATACAGAGCCTCATCACTAAAGGATTTGAAAATAATGAATATGTTGTAGGAATTTACCTTCACTTGCGAAAGGCATTTGATACCGTTGACAAAGAAATATGGTGTGCAAAGATGGAAAAATATGGTGTAAAGGGTAATGCAATCAAAATAATACAGTCATATTTATCGGGAAGAACACAAGCTACTACAATAAATAACAGTACCTCTACTTTCAGAAAAAGTGAAATGGGTGTGCCACAAGGCTCAATTTTAGGCCCATTACTATTTATAACATATATAAATGATATTGTAAATTTACATGTAGAATGTGAGACATTTCTATATGCTGATGACACTGCCATTTTTTCAAAAGCATTGACTGTACAGAGCTTCATCACAAGATCGCAAATTCCTTGCCAAAAATTTCGCAATGGCTACATTGAAATCTTTTCTCATTAAATGAATCCAAAACTGTATACCAGATATATAACAATCACAAAACAGATATTGATCTCCAGATCGGATTTAATGGAATTTCTATTTTACATCAGAATCCGGTAAAATACCTTGGTGTATATGTAGATGAAAATTTGAAATTTGCATCCCACATCAGCAGTTTCTCAAACATGATAAGTCGCAACAAAGGAGTTATATCAAAAATTAAATATCTCCTAGGGAAAAATCACCTCCTAAAATTGTATAATGCATTAATTCTTCCATATATAAATTATTGCTGTTTTCTTTGGGGTGCAAACTATGCTAATCAGATACACAAATTATTGCTACTTCAGAAGAGAATAATGCGTATTATTGAGGGTGTATTTCCCCCCAGAGTGCAAACCCTATCTTTAAGAAATACAAAATTTTAAAGGTCCAAGATCTAGTAAAACTTCAAATGATGCTAATTATGCAAAAATTCATTCATCATCAGCTACCTCATTCCATCAGATTCCTTTTCACAGAGTTGTTTGACTCCCCATATTCCACAAGATTACAAAACCACTTCCAGCATAAGTATTCAAACACAAATTATCGTCTCTTCACCATCGAATGTTTTGGACCCAATCTTTGGAACTCCATCATAGCAAATCATTTTCTGCATTCAGAGATACCAAATTCTAAGACTGTTAAAAAAGTCACATTAAGACATACTTCTTGAGCAGATATCAAAATACTTAACAGCTAATTGTTGCTGTGTGTGTATGTTTGTACAGGGATGCTGGCATGTGAGTGTGTGTGTGTGTATGTGTATATATGTGTGTGTGTGTGTGTGTGTGTGTGTGTGTGTGTGTGTGTGTGTGTGTGTGTGCGTGCGTGCGTGCGTGCGTGCTTGCGTGCGTGCGTGCGTGCGTGCGTGCGTGCGTGCGTGCGTGCGTGTGTGTGTGAGTGTGTTTGCACTTAACCATATATAAAGTTGAAAACACCCAACCACTGGTTCCTCCCACATTCCACCCGGCAACAAGCTCGTGCTTAGCTGGGTGGAGTTGTGGGATGAGCCAAATGTTAAAAAAAAAATAAGGAGTGCTCACCACCATCCGGCCACAAACCAGCTGCTAACATTATAGTTTAGACCCTAATTTCTTGTTGGGATGGATCCAGGGTCAGTCATCTGCCTCCTTTGGATATGACTACTAACAGCATTCTTTATTATTAGTCTTACTGCTCTAATACCCGATGCTTTGTACGCTTATTTATATGTTTTCCATTTCTTAGCTGGGAGTGCCGCGACTTTACTGTTTATTTTATGGTGTTAACGTAAGGTGCTTGCAGTCGTTGGGTAAGGGGAGGGGGCGCTCCTGGTCACCTGATCTTGGGTGGCGGACATTAAAAAAAACAAGAAAAACCCATGCTTAGTTATCTATGGCGGGATCACTATGGCGAAGATATAAAGGCAAACAGCACTCCTGATGGTCACTCAGGTTGTTGTCAGCCTTTAAGAATGCCCAAGAGCCATTGCGAAGGATTACAGGCCCATACGAACGCATAAGGACCCTTACGAACGTCCACGGGCCTTCATTAATTTATGCGGGCCTTCACGCACGTCTATGATCGCATAAAGATGTATACAGGCCATCACGAATAGCTGCGGACCACTATGAACCTCCACGGACCTTTGCGGATATTTGCTGGCCCTTACGAACGTCTACGGGCGCTTACAGACATCTGCGGGTCCTTACGGATGCTTGCGAGTCATTGCAAACGTCTAAGGTTAGCCCTACATGCTCTAAAGTTTAGAGTTCTCCCGTCGAAACGTGGCGATAGGTGCAAATTATCGTTCCGCTCTCCCTCCCCTGCTGAAGTTTGCCTCCCGCACCGCACACCCTGGGACGTCTAATTTGGCAAGTGTGTTATCAATGGCTGATAAGCGCCCCATGCCACTGATAAGCGCACCGGTGAAGCATCCCTGGTCGGCCGGTCGGCCGGCCTCAAATAGGCCGCCAACTGGACGACCGACCGACCGGCCAGATCCATTCAGAGGACCAGCCGTGTGACTATTGCTACCAACTTGATATCACGAACAAATCTAAGCAGATTTTCCTCAGCCTTACGTCAATGTTGTTCACAAAGATTATAAAGAGAAGGAGACCAGGACCGGAGCCCTATAGCATAACACTCAGGATTCTTCCATTCAGATCGATGTCCATTTCATGTTACCTTAGTTTTCTTCTCCTGAACCATGAATTCAATCCGACCTATAACTTTTCCATTAATCCCGTGCTGCTGATGACTCAATTGTGAAACTTCGTGTGGAAACCCACATGGGTTTTCATACGAAGGAAGGGGAGGGCAAAATCCCCCCACCCCTCCGATTTTTTGTACAGAACTCCATATTGTACGGGCCGATATGCGCCATTTTTTGCGTTCCTGCTTAGAAATGACCGGTGTATTGTGTAAAGCAAGAAAAATGGAAATCGGCCGATTTTTTTTTGTCTCAATTTGGTGGCTATTAAAGCAAAAAAAAAACTTCGTAGCGCCAGACCATAAAAATCGGCGCTGATGCGCTTCCCGTATATTGGCAAAAGGGACTTCTTACTAACGACACTAACGACACTAACGACACTAACGACGCTAACGACTTCCTTAATGGATATTGTTATGCTATGGAATTTAAAAGTAGCGTTAGGTTGCCGAGGTCAAGTTCATGACATACTAATGGAACCAAACTTGGTCAACTGGTTACCAGTTAAAACGTGCGGACCGGCCTGACTTTAGTGGCTACGCTGGGGTGGCGATAATCGCCAAGTCAGCGCTTACTATTACCGTTTTGAAAATTTCTACACTTCCAAACTCGACCTCCAAATTAGAATCACTTTGGACCAAAGTCAAAGGTAAAAGCGGAAGGTATTTCATTCTGGCGGCAATCTATCGACCTCCTCGTAACACTACCTGCCTTAAATTATGACTTCGCTGACCTCGAAAGACAGGTTCAATTGGCGACACTGAACTTTACCGGCACTTTCTACCTCGCAGGTGATCTAAATTGCAACCTTCTCGACACGGCAAACTGCCCTAGCAAAACACACCTGCTTGAGTTTGTAAGAAACTATTTACTTACCGTGACAGTCAAGCGCACTGCATTCGCCGCAGGATCTTTATTGGAAGTCATCATAACAAATTCGCCCACCTCTCTCGACAAACCCAAAGTGAGTTTCTGCCACTAGAGTCCCCACAAATTTTGTCATATGTTCAATTAAAGTAAACAGGCCTGCCTCAGTTAACACCGTGATGAAGTTACGTTCTTTCGGACGAGTGGACGCCTCGGGACTGACCCTTGACCTTGGTGAGATCGACTGGGTCCAGGTCACTGGTCGCATCTCAGTAACAGATAAATGCGACACCCTGCTGAGATTGCTGATACCTATTCTCGACGAGCACCTGCCGCTCAGAAACATCAAAATTCGGAACCCAACAGCACGACATGTCAGCGAAGCTACCAAGTATCTCATGCATCGACGAAACGTAGCCTTGCGCTTACAAGATAGAAACACTTACAAAGTACTTAACCGAGAAGTTCGATCAGCTATTAGAGCTGATTGTAGGGAAGAGATTGTAGGGGTGGTGGCTCTGCCGTCGGTGGGGTGTCCGGGGTGGTGGCGGGTGTGGGTGTGCGGGGTGTAGTTGGGGTGTGCGGGGTGTGGGTGTGCAGGATGTTGGTGTGCGGGATGTGAATGGGGTGGGTGTGTGTGGGGTAAGTTGGGTGTGGGTGTCTGATTTATGTGTGGGTGAGTGGAATGTGTACGTGTGTAAACTGTGTGTTAAAATGTAATCTCTAGCGTGTTTTAGCTGTTGCTAACCTCACTTAAACTCGACTGAGTGGTATGGGTGTGTGAAATGTGTTTTAGATATTACCTAAACTCGAATGGAACTGTTTGAACTACTTGAACTGCTGAACTTAGTGAGGGCTTGACCTAACTCATCTCTTTGTTCATTGTGTCAATGTCCGTGGTGTATTATGTTGTATTTCACCGTCAATTCCACCACACGTCCCCAAACCCCAGCCGTCGTGATGTTGGTTTGAGTTGCCGTCCCTAACATGAATTTATATATGTGCGAGGTCAAAGTTTTGGGAACACCATATAGGTAAGTGAAAATCTTTAGCCAGACTATAATTAATACGTTGCATTAGATAATTGATAATAATGATATTTACCATTGGTTTAAATTACATGTCCCGTGTTGGGATCTTTTGGACGCTAGTAGTATTACAATTTTGTTCAATGTACCGCACGAAATAGGTGCCTGTGTCGACCCCCAAGCGGCTTCCGCTGATCATTAAATCTACCTAATCACGTTCATTCCCCTCATTCACTTCACATTCGCTCGCCCCATTCATGCTCTCCTTATTAATTAATGAATTGCTTGGTCCCCAAATTTATCTCCCGACCCCCCCCCCCCCTCTTCAGCGGTACACAAACGCATAGATCGACAGACCAATGCTCTAATTTTGATGGTATTACCGGGCCGAACAAGTGCTCTGATGTCCTTGACCGACACACCTAGCCTTAAGCTCGATTGATGCCGCGCCGGGCCTTATTCGTCGTACACTTGCGACCAGGTCTGACATATCCGACGGGCGGGCACGGATCTCTACCACGTTGGGCACGTACCCGGTCGTGTTTTGGCCTTGGGGCTTATGGCATGCCAAACCCGTCCGTGTGTCCCTCAAACTGTCTGCACCAACCGTGCCCACGTGCAGGGTTCTGGGGCGGACAAACCACCGGGCAATGTTTTGCCTATAGTCCGGCGCCAGACTTCCGGCGAACGCAATGTGGTGGCCCTTTTATCGGCCCCTCCCACATGCATACCATGTTCGCCACCTCACATGCACCCCTGGATCGCAGAGGCCAGCGTGATTTTGCGGTCAAAGATCCAGAGCAAGTGAACTAATACCCCCGAAGTGTCCGTTCATCGCACCCACTGGCAATCAGGCGTTGACCAAACGCGCGTCATGTATATAACAGCAATAACATTCTAGGCAATTTAACTGGCTTCAAGAGTCACCACCATCGCCCGGAACCGTCCAGTCCATAGGAGGACGGCTCGCAGGTAGGCTGCCTCGCTTTCAGTTTCGCCGCGCCCCCGGCGAGAGTGGTGCTCCCTCCTTCAGGGGATACCCAATGGGCGGGGCGTACCTGGGAGTCTGCCTCGTTTCCGCCGCCCTGTTTCCCTGTCAGTTATACCCACCATGTCGTCGGAGGAAGAGCTCTGTTTTAGTGAGAACGAAAGGGTCGAGGCGGAGCTAATGTTCTCCCGGTTGGTGGACCAGGACCCGGAGGACATCCCTCAATTTTTGCCTGAGGTCGTTTTGGACCTCGGGCCCGACGACTTTAAGGGCATTGCCCAGCTCCGAGAGGTGGTGGCCCGGAGGCGGAGACGGCTGGGAGGAGCCTTCCACCCCGATCGGCACGGAGACCGTCACGCAACGACCCTGCGGTAAGTCCCTTCCCCTTCAGATGTTCCCATGTATTGTTCACGAATTCGGAAGCCGTCCAGCGCCCTTTCCTTTGGGGTGAACTGAAATGTTGTATTTGCCTTCACCCAACCTCTGTTGCTTTCTTCTCGTTGCTTAAACCATGATGGCGTCATTTTTCCTGGCGCGAAATCTTGAGTGCCAATACCGAGTTTCACTACAGCTTGACGGGAGGGGGCAGGGGGGTCACGTTGGCCATTCTAGTTTTTGGTAACCGATTGATCCTGCTGCAGGGACGTCAACCGAGCTGCGTCCTTCTTGGACGAATTTGGGGGGGGGGCGTACGCCGTCTGGCGGGGTTACGCCCCCGACGTGTCGCCGCTCCCGCTCCTGCCCGACAGCGCCCTTGTGCGGGCGGCGGCGCGTGCCGCGTGGCTGTCGCCGGAAGACCGGGCGACTCGCCTGGCCCCTTTGCTGCGCGAGGGTGCCCTCGCGACCCTACTGAGAGGCCTGGTGGCTGGCCGAAGCGCGGTCCCGGAGAGTCCCGCCGCCCCCTTGGTCGCCGTCGCACCGTCTGCGAGGGCGGTCCCTACCCTCCCGACGGGCCTTGGCGGTTCCACCCCATCGGTGGTCGGGGCCGCTCAACGGCTGGCGCAGCTCCGCCCCCTCCTTGAAGAAATGTGTGCGCTCCACCTGGGGGCATTTCCCTCTCGGGTGAGGTTACGCCTCACCCCGCTACAGACCCGTTTCCGGATACACTTAAGACGTTAGTAAAATACTATCTGAGGCTACGTTCTTCTATCGCCACGTCGGCACTACTGGGTGCCGGAAGATGTGTCGGGGCGAAGAAAAGGGGGGTGCGGTGTGTGCTGTGAGCCGATTGAGAGAGAAAGCGACGACATGACCGTACGGGTAGGTCTGGGAGGATGGTAAACAGAGGGGGTGATAAAAGAGAGGAGCGAGAGGGGGGAGAGAGAAAGAGAGAGAGTGAGAGCGAGAGAGAAAGAGAGAGAGAGGAAGATATAGATCGAGTGAGAAAGAAAGGTATATATATATATATATAGAGAGAGAGAGAGAGAGAGAGAGAGAGAGAGAGAGAGAGAGAGAGAGAGAGAGAGAGAGAGAGAGAGAGAGAGAGAGAGAGAGAGAGAGAGAGAGAGAGAGAGAGAGAGAGAGAGAGAGAGAGAGAGAGAGAGAGAGAGAGAGAGAGGGGGGGGGGAGGGGGGGGGGGAGGGGGAGGGAAAAAAACGCCAGGCGGAAGATGAGTCTGGCTAGCAAGTGTCCGTATTACACTGTGCATATATTCGCGCCGTCCCCGCAGGTGCATAGGGACAAGAGGGAACCACCCCCCCTGAGGAACATCGCGGCACATGCTCATCAGCCCCGTAGCACGGATCATTATACGGTTTTTGACGTAACTACCATGGGTGTAACTTTATATATATATGGGGTGGCAGGTGCCACCCCATCCATGAAAAATCCCCCCCCATTCGATCCAAGTGCCCCCCCCATGACGGCAGGCGTTGTACCAACATCGGAGTTTTAATGTGCCTGGTGACATACCGTGCCGGACGGCAATGCTGTCGGCTTTCACGCTGCCATTTGCTATGAAGGGAAAATATCCATGCTACTGCGAATTGGCAGCAATTTGGCAGCGTGGTTGCGAAATCCGGCTAGTTTCCCCTCCGTATCTGTACCCGTAGTATGTCCTGCCCATGAATTAGTGATTTTTTTTCGTAATGGCAATTGCATTACTTTACATGCATTACAACATAAATATTGATTCAAATGGTTTGCAGTAATAATTTGATCACGTCCGGAGGTGAATATGAAAACGATTATTTAACTTTCTAGAAAGTAAAGTAAAAGCTGCGCAACATTTACCAAAATAAATACGTGACCTTGGCGTCCTGGCGCGCATCAACAATAGAAGAGTTGTGGAATGTGGATCTGTGGGTGGCTGAAGCTAAGGTGCGAGGGTCAGCGTCAGCGTTCTGTTGCGACGCTTTTGTAACTGAGACTCATCTACATAGATGTGTTTGCTATACTTTCTAAACGTCAAACATGTCTCAAAAGAGGGAGAATGTGCAAAGGTCCATATTGGACATGTTTTCGAACAGCAAAAGGTAAGCACATAAGGGGCTCTCCCCTACATTAATTTCACCTCCCTGAGAAGCTTTCGCCCTCATAGAAGGGCGTTAAGGTTGCGAAATTGTATGGATTTAACCGGTTTTTGCCATTTCCTTGAAACAGAATGATATGGGTAATGGAGTGCATCATGGGCATAGGAACGTTTCAAAAAGTGGAGGACATGGCACACCCGTCCCCCCGTTCTTACTCATATAGAGTGCATGAGCAGCACAGGTAATCAGACGCGTATCTATGGTGGGTGGGGGCGGGGGCGAAGCTGGCGGCCGCCGTGACGCTACTCTCGATTTTTAAATAAAAATAACATGAAAGTGTTATGTTCTCGAAACCTAAGCGTGTTTTATCATAAAACCATCTCCTACATCGCAACCTGCCAAATTGCGATGATTTTCTAAATTGAAGAACATTTTCGAGATTTCGCTCGCCTCCAAGAAATTCCGCCCTCCCTCAAGAAAAATCCTAGATACGCGCCTGCAGGTAATTATCAAAAATCGTTGATTAATCCAGTTGTCACATCCTCCCGATCCCGATCCCGATCCCAATCCCGATCCATCTAATCAAGAGGACGATCCACAAAGTGCCGAGGCTGTTGGTGTCGAACCACCAACAGTCTAGGAGTCCGTCACCGAAGATCCAGGGTAAGCTGCGAACACTGCGAAATCATCCCTCGCGGGAAATCCGGAACTATTATTTCATTACTATCCATTGAAGCTCATCCAAACCCCTGTTGTGCAGGCTGCACCGCCAGACCCGCCGTGCCCACAGCGCGGCGCCCTGGGCGCCACCTCACAGGGCGCCGCACCTCACCCAGGCTTAAAAGTTAAATTGCGAGTTCCTGTGCATACAATTTCATACGAATGCATAACAATTTGTGCCGTTTCGCGGCGCAAACCCAACCAGTTGTGCTGCTTTCTGAGGCGTCCCGCATCGACGATCCTATTGTGCTGATACATTTTGTGCGGATTGTGCGAAAATATCCATTTCCGCACTCGCACCGCTGGCGACGCGAACAGAACAAGCACGTGTCTTTTTTTTTCGCGACACCGACAGCCAGTTCCGGGACCCTTCTGCTGTCATTAAACTTTGTCTGAGATTGGGCCACAAAATGCCTGCAAAATTAAACATTTCTGGGCCGCTTCGCGACACAAACTATAAACCACAACCACACTAACTTTGCCATGCTCTGCCCGTTTAGTTCCGGATTTCCGATTGGAACCAAGAAGAAAATTGATAGCCTTGCCATACCAGCTGTACCTACTCGCGCACATGTGTCATGCAAATTCCAAACTAAGCGTTCTTGTGCATCTGTCATCATTTTGAAACGGTTGCTGAAACGGTCACCCATGAATGGTTTTTTATTGTCGTTATCACGTCCACCATGTCCTTATCCTAATCCTTCTCTCTTCTTCCACAGCCCGTGTGCTCCGTCCACGTCCGAGCCTGTCAAGCCGCGTCAGCCCGCGCCTGAACGTGGGAAGAACTTTCAGTTCTCAACGTAGAAGAAGACCTACCCGTGGCTGGTCAACCACGATGGCAAGTACGTCACTTGTCGCGAGTGCACCACAGCGCATGGGCTAGGGCTTCTGTCAGGAGAGCCCCATCTCGATCTGGCCTTCATCTCGCGGGGGTTCAAATCGTGGAAAAAGGTGCCTGCTGGCTTCTCCCAGTATGCAAGATCACGGTCTCACCTAAGGGCTGTGGAAGCCCTGATCGGGCGCGGACGTGAGAACCCTACCCAAGTCCAGGTACTAAGTGGGCATGCGAAGGCGGTGGATGAGGCGCGAACTGCGCTCGATGCTATCTTCGACGCAATGGAGTATCTCGCCCGCCAGTCCCTTCCGCTTCGCAATCGAGATAAGGGCTCCAGCAACCTGCAGGCGCTCCTGACCACGATGGCCAAGAAGAACCCAGCTCTGGAGAAGTGGCTGAGAAGGGACACGCAGATGTACCTCAGTCCGCAAATCCAGAATGAGATACTGGAGCTGATGGCCCACACCATACTGAAACAGACTGCGACGGAGGTCGGTGCTGCTGAGGCGTTCGCCATCATCGTCGACGAGTCGACCGACGTGTCCCGGCAAGAGCAGGTGTCGCTGTGTGCCAGGTTCGTGGATCCAGGCTGTGAGGTCCAGGAAGTGTTCCTCGGCTTTTACAGCACCGACAGCACCACATCCGACACGCTGGCGAGGCTGATCCTGGACGCTCTCCAGCGCCTCAACCTGCCCATTGAGAAACTCAGGGGTCAGTGCTACGATGGGGCTTCAAACATGGCGGGGCGAATTAGCGGCGTCCAAGTCCGCATCAAGGAGAAGCAGCCGAAAGCGCTGTTCATCCATTGCGCAACACACCGTCTCAACTTGGCCACCCTGACAGCCGCGACCCCTGCGCTCAGAAACGCGCTCGGAGAGGCGTCGGGACTTATCGAGTTCGCTCGCAGCTCGCCGAAGCGCTTGGCCATGTTCGAGCAGCACCAAGAGGACACGCTGAGGACTCCTCAGCAAGGTCAGACTGATGAGGGAGGCCGTGCTGTCCCAGTGCAGCGAGGCCGTCTGCGACCGATTCTGGTCCGACGCTGTCGCTAAGGCTGACTCGCTCGGAGTGGATGAGCCGCGCCTGAGACGGCCTGTCAAGAAGCCGCAACGGCTGAGGGACAACGACGATGAAGAAGCGCTCTGAACGACGATGAAGAAGACGGACTCCCCTGGTCGCAGTTCTCGGTCCTGGAAGGCGGCGTACGCGGCGTGCCGGTTTAACGCGAACGCGTCGTATAACGCGTCGCGGACAGCCGCCATGGAGTCCTGCGCCTTGTCGGGTAGCTGCTCCCAGACAGCGAAGGCTGCCCCAGTCAGCCGTTCCGGGATGACGTCCACGAAGTTGACGCCGCGTCGTCGGCACAGTTTCTCTGCCCGCGTAAACCACTCGGCCACATTCACTGTCCCGCTGAACTCGGGTATGTGGCGCGTGTCGAAATTACGCGGACCTGCCACACCCAGGGTCCCCGACACCTCCGCGAAGTTCACCGATCCACTCGCGCCCGACGTCGCCTCCCGCGGCTCTCCCTCTTCATCCCAGTGCCCCGGCATCGTATTCGCAATGTATGGCCGAAATAGCTTGTAGTTGCCGATTAGAAAGTAAGTGCCGAGCACGGGGAAGGATGTGTATTGGCAGTGTTCGGCGACCCAGCCACGAGCACCGGCCACGCGTCCCCTCGACCAACTGCGGGCAGTCACCCCCGCGCGCCGCCGACCTAGCCGCCACAACCACAGACCGCGCTGCAGAAACCGCTGACGGCCGTGACCACGTGACAGTGACCACGTGACCACGTGACGCGCCGAGTGCCACGTGACACCGGCGCCACCGGCGCCGGCGGCCCTGCGTGGCGCAGGGCCAGCTCCAGCACCAGCTCACTACAGATACATTTGAGGTTATGATAGATTAGAGGCTATGCCACATTAGAGGCTGTGATACATTTGAGGTTATGGTACATTTATGGTTATGATACATTTGGGGTTATGATACATTTGAGGTCATGATGCACTAGAGGTTACGACACATTAGAGGTTACACTTGAGGTGATGTTACATTTGAGATTACGATACATTAGGGCTAAGCAAATTAGGGGTTGCGATACATTAGAGGTTGCGATACATCCCCGTTATAGAGGTGTCGAGTTTCCAAAAAATGACCCAAAGACGATTCGCTTTGATATATGGCTTGCATTGTTTGGTACATCTACGGGGTTTTCTGGTGGTAATTGGGTAATTAGCTATGGAAGCTAAGCTACTGCGTGCACCAAGCGTTGGGGCCTACCATTTTGTTCATCCCATCAATATGCAGGATCTGTTATACTTTGGGCGTTTTTTGAAGGAGTTGTTTTTATGGGCTGAGTGTGGGCTGAGCGTGGGCTCTCTTGGCAGAACGTTTTCCGGCGCTATTTGTTTCCAAAGCCCTGTACGTACTTACCTAATAAGTATCTAGGTGCTGCTGAAGCTGAACTTGTGTAAGTGTAAGTGGTGTTTTGTCTCTGAGAGCAAGGGCTAAAAAAAATGATTTCGTGGTTGTCGTCCAAATCCGGAATAGGCTTGGTGGTTGTCACCTTTTGTGCAAACGATAACATTATGCTACATGGCCCGGAACAGGGGTTCCCAACCTGGGGTAATGCGCTGGCTTGTGGAGGGGTGGGGGTGGGGTTATAGCGGGGTTTCGTCAAACCTCGAGTATGGAGAGTACTGTGTACATTTGCCAAAAACCTGTGCACATATATCGGCAGGAAATACTACATGTTCTCAACCTTGAAAATGAACTTTGGTTATGAGGCATTCTGAATTTTATACCGGGTAATCACGAGGTTGGCCTAACCCAAAGGGGGTAATGATAGCTCGAAAAGGTTGTGATTTCTGGACCTAAAACAAATTGCGTCGATTACCTTTATACAGAATATCTTGCCGTCAATTTCCTTTTCGGCAATTCGGCGTCGTCAGTGCACCCATGGTTTGCAACACTGTCAATGCACCCATGGTTTGTGAGCCTTAATAATGCAAGGGCTTAGAAGTGTCGTGAATTTAAGCCGGCTTATGTAATAAAAGCCAGTTTAAACAGGCTTAAATTAATAAAAGCCACTGGCTGGCATAAATTCAATTTACACCAGCTTTTGTCCATCCCTAAATATAGGTAGGTAGGTACCTACCTACATATAGAATGGCAAATTTAAGCCACCTGGTGGTTTAAACTGGTTTAAACCAGCCGGCATAAATTAATTTAAGTCACCCTGGCTTAAATTATGTTTTGGATATGGCTGGAGTACAGTGACAAACAAAAGTTAGGGAAGCATCAATTATTCCAAAATGTGCTACACTCCATTTTATTTATAAACAAACACTCCCTAGAATTTCCCAAAACTCTGGCTGGGTTCTAGGTATGCACTCCACAATTCAGATTTTTACCCATTGGGTACCTAGGCATTGCATAGCTAGGTACCTATTTTATGTTAGCTTAAAAGTAACTATATGAGCCAGACCAATTTGTGATGTTTTTGACATAGCTTTCCCATTGTTTTACTGATAATAATATATGTAGATAGGTACCTACCTATCCATATTCATCGATAACAGTAAGCAATCTGTTTGCTTATTGTTTGCTACAGTAAGCAATCTGTTTACCTATTGCACATTTTGTACACATTGTCAACTATTGCACACCTTTCATGACATTGTATGGTAGCACATTATTTCCTGTTAACACTAACACTTGTGGAAGTGGAGCATTAGATCCAATAGATGAGCATTATATGAGCTTCAAAGCATTAGATGATAGGTGAATCAACCTAGTGTCCATACTTCCATCATATCCATATCCATATCCATATCCATCAATCACACCTAGTGGCCTAGAAACTGTCACTAACCATCTGTTCATGAACAGTAAGTCTTCATTGTACTCTCTCTAGGTATGGTATTTTACACTTGTATTGTGCTGAATACCAACACTGTCATCCTTGACCAACAGGGTAGTAGAACACTGGAACCAGCTGCCAGAAACCATTGTCAGTAGCAACACACTGAACATCTTTAAGAACAGCATAGACAATCATTACAAGAATAGTGGTCTTGTTTTTCTGTATTCCAGGGAGAGTTGATCAACACATTTGGTGGACAACTGGTTCAGTGTACAGAGTGCAACCAAGAAGGGCCCTTGTGGCTCATAGTTGCACTGATCTTTTATGTCTTTATGTCTTTTATCTCTCTCAATGCCAGTAGTCGGATGTCAAAATCCTGGTATTTACAAATACCATTTCTAACTACCAGCATCCAGGGAACTACATGTTAGACCGACTGTATCAAATGGGTAAACATCTGGCTTGTGGAGTGCATACCCAGAACCCAGGCAGAGTTTTGGGGAATTCTAGGGAGTTTTTTTTTGCAAATAAAATGGAGTGGAGCACATTTTGGAATTATAATTGATGCTTCCCTACCTAATGTCCATCACTGCCCTCCAGCCATACCAGAAATATAATTTAAGCCAGAGTGGCTTAAATTAATTTATGCCAGCCAGTTTAAACAATGGTTTAAACCACCAGGTGGATAAAATTCGCCATCCCTTTATTGTATGCATTGCCACCAACTGCAGTGCAATGCCTGCTGAGTAGGTACCTACACACCAAAATATATTTTCTAATTACATTTAGGTGACTATATTTTACTCAAATGTAATTCATATACCAAGATTTTCACCTGAGCTTGATGGTTGATGATCCAGTGCTGGCTTGCAAGTCCAGTCAAATTGCCTGCCAGGGCCAAAATGGCTATATTGCAGTACTCTTAACCCTGGCAGACCTGGGTGCTTTACTTTTGAATGTTTGTAAATGCTCTGTGCAGTACATTTCCAATCGCAATGTCCACATCTACAGGATGACCTTACTATCTTTGTCACCCTTACGCCCTGGCCCTGAATAGAGTCTGTTTCTGGAGTCTGTTTAAGACCGAACCACTTCATTTGGTCTCATATAAGTCAGAAAATGAAAAGAGGAAAACATCGTTTGATTAACACTCCAGATAATTCGAACTTGGTAGTTTTATATTGCCGCACTCATTCACCACTCACCAATTATAAAGAACCGTGATCAATTTCCAATTTCACTCTTCGACGCACATCGTCGCGTTTAAAATGGAAATGGACGGATTTGAATGCGAGGGAATGCGCAGAAAATAATGATATTCTTCTAGGTTCTTTCCAACGATTTTAATGAAATGAAAAATATTATCGTACATCCTACATGAAAAAAGGATTCAAATTCAAATTGTTAAAAAAAATCATCTAATGTTATAAATTATTCATTACTTAACGTAGGTCTAGTGTTGTTTTAGTACCCGTGGTCTAGTCGCTTGCCTCCAAAGCCGCTGAGTATACCATAGTTTGGTACTTCCGTACCGCTGCCATCTAGCATAAAGTGGGACCGGCACGAGGACAACTACCGGCGACCAGAAGGCATGCCATTGGCTCTGTGCTAAACGGGATAAAATTTTGTCGTCGGCGGTCGTCTGAACGATGGAATGGTTGTCTCGACGATACTTTGTTGCCGTTGAGTCATTTTTTTGCCGCTGAGCGTACTAGATGAAGCCCAAAAGCGTACGCTGGGAATGAAGAAATGGTAGCGTGGCGGTGGGTGGTAGAGGTCTGCAAGGTGTGACATTTCTAGAGGTCTGCACTGAAGACATTGCCAGTCCCGGTCCAATCTGATTCGTTTCAATCCTGCGTACCTTGACACGGATATCGTGACGTAGTCAATTTTAGGTATAGTAGGTACCATTTATATGATTTCACATATAATATTTCTAATGATATGGAAATGTGGTCGCCAAAAGTCCCCGTTCGTGGTTGTCGTCCACGACGACAGAACGATACGATTTGTTAGCCCTGCTGAGAGCCAGGACAATTATTAGAAACATGGCCTTCTCTTGGATGTCGGCCGCCCATAATATTATTATCTCCGGGAAACTATCCACTCCATTTTTCAAACAGATGAAATGAGTTTCACAATGACTGCCATCTTGTTGCTGTTTGGTTATGATCATGGGAACATGGAAACATGGACTATGACCGCGAACAGTACAAAAGGAGTTGGAGTTGGATAATACAGTATAGCAAATACTGTTGAAAAAGGCAAATGTAGCATAACCTAACCTAACCTGTATGCAAGAAAGTAAATTATTCTTAAAAAGTGAGGAGAAAATTAAAAATTTCTTCTCACACATTTTCAAATAGAAAAACCTTACATAGCATAACGGAGCCTAAGGTGATTAAAAGGGCGCGAATGATCAACCCTGGTCGATGCGCCCTAAAGCCCAAATAACTAACTAACTAAGGTGATTAAAAAAAAGAAATAAAAAGTACCTATTTTTCCAGAAAATAAACGTTAAAACTAATTTTCCAACATAAAAGAAAAGCCTTGCAACTACCTGGCCTAACAAAACCTAGCGCATTTTTGCTTCATGGAAACAAAATATGTATAACACTTCCATCTTGGATGCCATAAAGTGAAATAATACCCAACATTATGAGATCTGGATTCTGGACATGACTAAGACACTGGACGAAAACAATACATTCCTGTTCAATAAATCATTGGGGTTTCCATTTTCTGAACAAAGAACGTTGAGCTCTGCTGTATTTTTTTATATCTAGGTTAGTATGCCAAGCCTGAAATGAAACATTGGGTCCCGAGTATAAGCATTACTAACCTACCAAGGTGATATCGGGCTTTATTCCACATTTTACATTATTCTTCATTATATGGTACCCCACTTAAATATCAATATTTTGGAATTATTTTGTATTCGAACTGGAAGGTACCTATGCATTTGTGCTGATAATTAGTGCCCAGGTAAGCCACATCCTAATTCATCTTAGTCGGAAAATGCGGTGTGTGCAGCAGTGGTGTCAGAGTGTGCCGTGTGTGCAGCAGTGGTGTCGGAAGGTGCCGAGTGTGCAACAGCAGTGGTGTCGGAAGGTGCCGAGTGTGCAGCAGCAGCGGTGTCAGAGTGTACCGTGTGTGCAGCAGCAGTGGTGTCGGAAGGTGCCGAGTGTGCAGCAGCAGTGGTGTCGGAGGGTGCCGTGTGTGCAGCAGCAGTGGTGTCGGAAGGTGCCGAGTGTGCAGCAGCAGTGGTGTCGGGAGGTGCCGAGTGTGCAGCAGCAGTGGTGTCGGAGGGTGCCGAGTGTGCAGCAGCGATGTCGGAGGGTGCCGTGTGTGCAGCAGCAGCGATGTCGAAGGGTGCCGTGTGTGCAGCAGCGGTGTCGGAATGTGCCGAGTGTGCAGCAGCAGTGGTGTCGGAAGGTGCCGAGTGTGCAGCAGCGATGTCGGAGGGTGCCGAGTGTGCAGCAGCAGTGGTGTCGGAAGGTGCCGAGTGTGCAGCAGCGATGTCGGAGGGTGCCGTGTGTGCAGCAGCGGTGTCGGAGGGTGCCGAGTGTGCAGCAGCAGCTGTGTCGGAATGTGCCGAGTGTGCAGCAGCAGCGATGTCGGAGGGTGCCGTGTGTGCAGCAGCAGTGGTGTCGGAAGGTGCCGAGTGTGCAGCAGCAGTGGTGTCGGGAGGTGCCGAGTGTGCAGCAGCAGTGGTGTCGGAGGGTGCCGAGTGTGCAGCAGCGATCTCGGAGGGTGCCGTGTGTGCAGCAGCGGTGTCGGAGGGTGCCGAGTGTGCAGCAGCAGCGATGTCGGAGGGTGCCGTGTGTGCAGCAGCGGTGTCGGAGGGTGCCGAGTGTGCAGCAGCAGCTGTGTCGGAATGTGCCGAGTGTGCAGCAGCAGCGATGTCGGAGGGTGCCGTGTGTGCAGCAGCGGTGTCGGAGGGTGCCGAGTGTGCAGCAGTAGCTGTGTCGGAATGTGCCGAGTGTGCAGCAGCAGCGATGTCGGAGGGTGCCGTGTGTGCAGCAGCGGTGTCGGAGGCCGATAAGGCCGTCGGCCGGTCGGCTCGGTGTCGCTGGATTGCTGTGTGTATCGACCGTCCGGTGAACATTGCAGTGGGCCCGGTTAGTTTGCGTGCAGTACCGCCAGAACGGCGACACTCCACTGCAGGTCCTTACCACCCGGCGGCGTCACTACTGACCAATCAACGCAGCTGCCAGCTAGTATAAAAATACACTTGCGCAACACTGCAGCCTGTTGATCAAGGTGGTATAATTTCGAAACCAAAATTACGTCGCCGAGAGCATGGCAGCCGTCCATTCTTGCCCGTGGCGTTCAAATTAGTGAGCAGCAATGATACCATTATCACAATTACACTTACCTTGTTATTACTAGAGTGTGGGCCTGCACTGACTTGATTTATAGTTGAATATTTACGTCATATTAACCATGTGCTCAAAGACATCTTAAAACCCAAAGCGGGGTTCTGATGAAATGGCACAAAATAAGCTCCGTGAGGAGCGTTGCAAACCAAAATCTAGCGGCACCTTAAAAGGGTGTATCTAGCAAAATCTAGCAGTACTCATTCGGGGTGTCGGTTATGACTTGAGTCACACAAAGATGGCTTCCGACACTATTGAAGGTTGTTTGAGGTGTTAAAACGTGGGGTGTTGGGGTGCTAAATAATTTTCAGTGTATAATGCAAAGACTCCATTCACTTATTCTTCGCTTAATGATACAACTTCACATGCATGGTGACTATTATTGCTATTTTAGATTCTGATTGGCATTCTTCGTGCTAAAATTCGAGAGTCCAATGCAGATGAATAGCTGGGCACTGGACTGGTGCTCGCCGCATGGCTACCGTCGCGCCATGCACGATCATGCGACTTCCAGCTCGTTTTATTACGTTGGAGAGAGAGAGAGAGGGAGAGAGAGAGAGAGAGAGAAAAAAAAAAAGAGAGGGAGAGAGAGAGAGAGCCGGCGGCGGCATTTCTGCTCGCGTAGCAGAGACATTGACTGAGTGAGGTACGCCAGCGCCCCATCTGCCGAGTTTTATTGCGTTTTACGCAGTCTGGCCGCTGGTGATGTGCTGAGGATCCTCACCGAGCAGCCAAATCGCATTAGCATGCGTGAGACGCACGTCCTAAGGTCATGGACGTCGAACAATCCAACGCCTATAGTAATCAACACAAATACAGTCGGGTAGATGTCCTGATATTGACAGCACGAGCTTTCCTCAAAAACCCATACCCTTTATGCTTACGTTAACTTTCATTAACATCTGTCCAAATGTGATCTTAGTCTGATGATTGTGAACCCTTTGGAATCCGGTGGCACGATGTAAGCCTACCCGGCTCCCGACCTGATAATACAGTCAGTCGTCTGATTCACAGTGAGCCAGAAGGTTCCAAATTTTCATTGCGCGTTGGAGACACAAGATGTTCCGTGAATTTGCGGCTTGTTGGTCAGCACGTGTCATACACATTTGTTCAGCAAGATCCAGGGGTGGTGGAGATCTATGCAGATTCTAGTGGAGTTCCAAGTCCAGCTCTGGTAAGAGTTAGGGTTTGGGAAATTCGATTACCTTAACGCAGTGCAGTCTGGGGCAGGGAGGGTTAAAAAGGACACCTGAATTTGTCGTGAATAACATCCTTTCCGTTAGTGTCAACACAACCAAATTTTCGGTGCCTCTCCACTAATCCATTTGACACATCCTGAAATCAAAACATTGTCCATCATAGGTCACGTCATGGAGGTATAAATATGAGCTGCTGCATGCGTGTTTAGACTCCTTGAATTTTTAAACAGGCAGGTTACCATGTCCGCTGTGTATCTTGCTGAATGTTACTTTTGTGAAAGGATCACTTTGTATTTTTTGGTGCGCCAATTATGTCACGAAAATGTAAACTGACTGATGCCACTGATCGAGGATTTCAAGCTAGAGGGGCAATTTGAGCACCAAGTGATGTCATCCAAAAATATTTTATTTTTAAAGGCATTTGTCCAAGTTGGCTGTCTCCGCTTTTGTTGATGGTTGGAGCTGAATGAGAAAATGCCCTACAAAAGGATATATGCATTAAACCGTGATAGAAACAGGCGGGAGTAGACCTGACACTGACGACACTGACGTGATACCCGGCGCATACACTCCTAGACATGACCAATAGCTACCTCGGACATGGCTTAAAGAATGTAACCTAAGTGTGTGCGGTTCATGCCAGAACCAATTTGAACAGAGTTCATAACCGATACCCAACCATTTCGATTAGTTAAGATCAGTTAACTTTGACGATAGTATGACAAATAGGAGAGCCAGACGTCATTGGATCATTGCCAGGAATACTTGACACCAATTTTCATTTGCCGTTATTTGCGGTCCACTTCGACGAACGACGATAATCTAACTGGTCGTAGACAACGTGCCATCTTTGGAAAGGTTCTACTATTTCCAAAGTGAAATTTTCGTGTGCAGATTTAAGGAATACATTTGGCGTGATAACATTTGCAAGACAAAATAACACTTGACTTGGCGCTGTTCTTAGTGATACATCGGTACGATGAAAGGTATGGTGAAAATGTGTAGCGGAAAATTTAGAGCAATTTTACAAACCACCAACATTTCTAATTTGCCGCCACGGTAGCTCAGCTGGCTAGAGCGATGGCCTGCACTGTTCTCCCCTGTCCTGGCAACACAGGGTTCGAACCGCTTCGCGCGCTCGCATTTAGCCCCCGGCCGGGAGTGTCAGTTGACAGCTGGCTCGATAAGGCCGTGGACGAGCTACCGGGCGGCCGTGTCTGTGCATTTACGGTACCCTAAACTTTTGGTCTAAATTCTGCCGTTGAGTTGGAATTCATGGATCGGGTGGTGGGCTCAGAGTTCACGCAACAAGCGCTGCATAGCAATAGAACCCTGGTTTCTTAAGCCACCCCAGCAACAACTCGGATTAAAAAAATTTAAAAAGCTTTAAAAAAATGTTCTTACCGTTTCATTATATTATGCATGAGCATCATTTAAAGCACCTACGTACAATCGACATTGCATTGTAACCGCAATTGTTCAAAAAAACAATACGCACTTCGCTAATTTGATGGACTCCGAGGCCACCTGAAACGGCCGATCCAGATCTCAGAGTGGTTCCTGATCCCCCCCCCCACATTCCCCTCGAAATCTCCACATCTGTCGACATAACATAAAATATTATCATTGGTGTGATGGTTGGGTAAACAAAACTTAAGAATCGTTCATTTATAGGACCGTCACGTGTTCAATGACTTGTGAATTAGAGGCGAATCTCATTTTTGACCATCTGAGCTCGGGTGCCAAAACCCAAAACTATCGAATCTGATCTTTTGAACTGCTAAACATTGTTCAGAAGAAGCCGTTTCACAGTGAGAGCGTCGCTGTTGGGTGCGCGATCAGTGTTTAATTGTGATGTCATGTTTTTGGCGTGCGATAGTCTCCACTAGCACTTTTCTTTAGTCACAAGGTTTTGCTGGTACAACTGAAAGCGTCAAATTATGCAGTTTACAGTTTACAGTTTATTGATATAGGCACGCCTGCCTCTTTAGACCATTCCGTACCGTGAAAAAAAAGAACTGTAGAGTGCAATCAAAATCAATTTATGAGTTCTGAAGCAAGCTGGTTTGTCGGAGAACAATGAAAAATAGTTTGATGAGAAATGAATGACCACCCCCCAATAGTGTTGGCAAATAAAAGGGAATATTGTGTATATAGCAATAGTCCGTCAGTATTTTTCAAGGGCCGTGATGCTTCTGACAATGAAAAATAATATGTGTAACTGGAAGATAGATGGTGCATGATGTCTAGATGAAGCCGTGCAAATATATCGAGGTGTAAGAAAAGTATGGCCGATGCGTCAACGTGATAAGACTTTTTCTTCGTGTCGTCGTCTTTTATATAATGTGGTCTAAGTATCGACGACAGGTTTGATGATGTGTAATTGTATATGGTTCGTGTTTTGTGCCCAATTTTTAGTCCGAAAATGTCGAATGCTCTGTCGTATTGATGATTTAATGCCTTCAAAATGTGGTGGAATTTCTGTAATATTTTGAAGGTGTAATGATGCTTTTGTTAATGTGTCTGCTTTCCTCGGATGCCGCAGCGACTGGGCACCCACAAAAACGAACCTTCACGCCCATCGGATGAAGTGTTCCTAATGGATCATAAATAGAAACATGGAAATAATGTGAGAAAGAAAGTGATGAAAGATATTGTAAGACAGATTTGGAGTCAGAACAAATGACGACGCTGCGCATGTGGTGACATATAAAACTGTTGCGAATATAGCGGAAACCAAGGAGGATGGCATGTAATTCAGCGATGAAAATTGATGGTCCGTGTAATAATCAATGTTGCTTTGGTATGTTCACCAAACTATGGCATTTCCTGTACGGTTAGCATCTTAAGAACCGTCAGTAAAAAACAAAAGGAACTTGGTAATAACGAGACCGAGCTTTGCTACTTTTTTTGTTCCGCATATTCTGAACAGAGCTGTAATTTTGGAGTGGTAGTTAGACAAAAATGTGTCGTTCAGCTATCTGGCGCGGCGGTCTAGTTGGTGGAGAAAGAGAAGTAATGGGTGGAATAGTGAAATGAAGTTGCTCAGAAAATGTTTTGACTCTAGAAGCTATAGTGAAACCAGCCTTTTTTCTGTTGGACTTAAATAATCATGATGTAATGTTGGAAGAGTTTGTAATGACGCGTGTGTGGGGTGGTTTGCATGAAAGTGAATTTTGGAGGCGTAGCTAATTGTTCCATTCTACGGAGAGCAGTGGAAGAATTCCCGATTCGGCTTCTAAAGAAATGATGGGTGAAGTAGTCATTCCAACGGGTGCGATACGGATAAATAAATTTTGAATGGTGTTTAGAATGTGTAAGGAGGATGCGCTGGCACCGGTATATGCTACATATCCATATTCAATTAAGAGTAAAACTAAACACTTGTAAAGTAGTAGAATGGTATGACGGTCGGCTCCAAGTAATAAAGAAGTTATGCATCGAAACAAATTGAATCTGGGAAAACACTTCTTCTGGATGTGTTTGATGTGCATTAAATGCATTGAAAGCCAACGGTCAAACATAATACAAAGAAACTTAAATGAATTCACAAAAGGTATATTATTGTTTCAGAGGTGAAGCCGTGTTTCTAAAACTGAGCGGGGAAGCGATGTGCCAAATAGCATCGTTGCAGATTTTGTACCGGAAAAATAAAACAATTATTCACGGAACATTGACACATTTTGTGCAGTGCGTTTTGTAGGTGAAATAAACAATGCTCGTATTTTTTCCTGAACACCAAATTGAGCTGTCATTGGCAAACAAAGAGTATCATGTAATTATAGGCATGTCAGTGAAAAGATCGCTAATGATCGTCGAAAAGATTGTCAATTTTGAAGAATATGTGGATCGGAGATGGCTGACCGGCACCTGATGTGGAATGGACGAGTACCGGATAAAACACCCGCTAAATAATGAACTAAGTGTACTTTTATACCGAGTTGCTGAATTTTGAAAAGCAATGCGGATTTGAAAACCATATCGTAAGCTTTGCTTGTGTCAAAAAATACTGCAACTGTGTGGTCACGTTTTTTGTAGCTTAGGCGGATATCTGTTTCTAACCGAATAAGGTGATATATTGTACTGTGTCATCGCCGAAAGCCGTATTGCAATGGAAATTTGCTTCGAGGTGCCAGGTTAGTCTTTTGATAATAATACGTTCAAAACGTTTTCCTAAACAACTGGTGAGGGATATGAGTCGAAAATTAGTGGGGTTACTGTGATCCTTGTCAGGTTTTGGAATTAGTATAACGAAAGATTCTTTCCAAATTTCGGGGAAGGCGTGAGTTGTCCGTAGTGCATTAAATCTGTGCAAAATGAAATGCTTGGTGTGATCAGGTAAATGTCTGAAAAAAAATTTGAATGATTAATTCAAATTTTTGGGCCCAACGGAAGCATTACCGGCGGAGGATGGCTGTCTCTAGGTCTGAAATTCGGAAAGGAACATTGTATTCCTCAGTGTTGGCAGAATGGAATTGTGCTAAATCAGTGTGAATAGTGGATTATACATTGTGTAAGAATTCTGGTCTGTAATTGTTATCCGAGCTATTGTGAGCAATGGTGGTTTACTATTGCTTTGTTGCTATGGTTTACTATTACTACGCTCTCCGCTATGCTGTTTACTATTGCTTTCTGGCCTGTAATGATGTGCTTGATTTTGAGGGCCGGAAGTGATTTGAATGGGGTGCGTCCGGACAATCGGCGGATGAATTGCAATATTTGTCTTAAATGTGTTTGAAAGGTGAGCTGCTTTAGATATTCAGACCATGAATGACGCCTAGCCTCGCGAATAAGGCGGCGTGTCCACGTTCATTCATGGTTACGTATGATTATGTTTTGCTGATCAGGGGGTCTTAGGTATTTCCTAAACGCTCTTTTTCTTATCGCAATGGCACGTGGACTTTCGGGAGTCCACCAAGGTACTGGCGTTCCTTTTGCAAAATGTTTTGTGAGTGGAATTATAGAATATGCTGCTGCTGCTTTGATAAGTTTATTTGCAATTAAGTTGGTGTTTTCGACGGCAGAAATGTTGGAGTTGTATTGAATATAAGAAAATTCCAGAAATGTTGTCCAATCGGCTTTTGAAATTTTCCAGCGCGGGATAACATTGGGTGTGCTATCAGTCGCAGTTCAAATGTGTATTAATTTGATGGAGTAGTGATCGCTGTCATGAATGTCCGTGTCTATGGTCCAATCGAAATCGTTGGCCAGAGCTAGAGAACAACTTGTTAAATATATTGCAATTTCTGTGTTATGTCCGAGGTGAAAAAAGGTGGCTGTGCATTTTTTACCCCACGTTGAGCTATGAGCGTTGAAATCGCCAAGTAAGATGGGCGGGTTTTTGAAATTTGTGATGAGGTTTCAAATTGTGTCAAAATGTTTCTGTTGTCTGTAGATGGTAGAATGTATAGTGATCATACATGTATATCTTGACCATGAAAACGTAATGTACAAGCTACGGCTTGTAATGATGAATGAAAATGTAATTTGTTTATGTGTATCATTGTTAATGTAAAGGGCTGTATCGCCACTGCGGTGTGGTCCACGGACCTCGTCGTGACGGTACAGCGTATAGTTGAAAAAGATCGAAATTGTATGCTTCGGTGGATAAGAACCAGGTTTACTGCAATGCGATGAGAATGGGGATGAGGAAACTAAAGAATGTTTTAATTTTAACCCATCTTGATATTATATTACGGCAGTTCCATTGTAGAAATATGGCAATTTGTGAAAATTAATATTTTTCGGCACCTTTCGATGCATGTCGGAGCCAGGAGTGGGATTCTGGCGGACATGTGGGTTGGATGCGGACGGCGGCGGTGGACCCGCGCCCGAACCGTCTGGCCGGCCGGTGACCTTAGTAAGGTATTGCGTGAGACGAAATGCACGACCCTCAATATACCAGGAGGTGCTGAGTTTACATCAAAAGTAACGTTAGGGATTATGCTATATTACTCAACGTTTCGGCCAGGGGCCTCCTGACGATGGCCCCTGGCCCAAACGTTGAGTAATATAGCATAATCCATAAAGTTACTTTTGATGTAAACTCAGCACCTCCTGGTATATTAAGGGTCGTACGTTTCGTCTCACGCAATGTCTAAAACCCAGGAGCACTTAAGAGCCATTCTTCGTTGTATTAAACAACCTTAGTAAGGTCACAGCGATCTGTCACTGTCACGGAGGATGTCCGCCGGCCGGAAGTTGGTCGGGTCACGTGGGTGCCGGCCGGCGCTGGACATGCAGGGCTCGATCGTCGGCCCGCTGACGGTGAGCGATAATTTGTTCCCACAGCAGAGTGACTGCGGGGTCTGTCACTCATCCCTAGAGCGTTATATAAACTGTTTTCGTGCTTGCATACTACCTTATGGGCAAGGAAAATATGCTTTAGAGGCAAGGTAAAGTTCAAGTGATGCTGGGGCTCATGGGGACAAACTAACTATCTCTTTCTATCTACGGCAAGGGGCATCACAATGCACAAGTGAGTTGGTGTCCGGAGCTGAGGTTGAAGTGGTTGAGCATCACAGCTTGAAAGGCATCCCCGTAGTCAGAAATATGCAAACACGAATTGCATTCATCCTCTGAGAGTCATCGCGGTAGCCATAAAGAAAGTAATAATAAACTAATCCAAGCGGTGGTGACTGTTTTGGAAGTCCGCATTGGAAGCTAATAATCATATATCAGAGACATCTTTTGGGTTAAGTTCCGGAGATAAAAGACAACACTCCTTTTTTCTCAAAAATATGTTTATGTGACGGCAACATAGTTTGGTATGTTCAGTTTGGTAGAATATCTGTAGAATATAATTTTAGGTCGTTCATACGATTTAGAAAAACATGTGTTCGAACACCACATTTATTCACTTCATGTACATATTTTGCGTTTGTAAACGATGGCTTCTATTGCTGTTTTTCCATGTCCTTCATGTGGCAAATTTAATGTTTTCCAAAATCAGCTTTGGGTGTATTTTAGCGAATGAATAATAAAGACTAAATTTAGACAACGATCTAACCAAACCTAACCCAATAAATTGTTTAAATTACTGCAATGTTCATTAGTGAGATAAAGACGATGTGGCCACTTGTTTACGTCGCAAATGCTTGCCTTTTAGTTGGCGAGCAAAATAATGCCAAAAAGACATGGCTTTGGGTAAGGTAATATGCAATGAAGTAAGTCGCTTAAAAACATAACATAGCACTAGCCTTACATCCAAATGGCTGGCTCCATATCAATAATTCGCTTATCTAAGCTGCTACGTCAGATCTGTTTATCTATCTAAGCTACGTTGAAATATGCCTTCCTTGTGCAGCACTTGAAAGAAATGCAACCAAGCGGCACCAGCGAAACAACTTTATGTTTTAGGTGTTATCCATTCACCTGTCGGTCCCTGCCATACAGCAAAACCATAAACGTTTTTTTTAGCCTTTTTGAAATTGCGCCACCGTTGAGTCTATGCATTCGAACATGGTCGTATGTTTCTATGAATTACTGTGTGGGGTACAATACATAAAGGCAATGGTGGCCAATAAATTGATTGTGGAACATGCCACATAAGGTCCCCTGTTAAACGTTAAGATTATTGGAGGGCACAGCCAAAATTGGGCGAGGCCATGTGCCCTCTGAAAAGCATACAAAGCTACACTTCTGCATTCCAATTTCTACCGCATTTCCTTAAACGGATAATGAGTTTCCAACGCGACAATCCATTTGAACTCCCCGAAGAAACGGGGCTAAGTGCTTCAATTCCTCACATCCGGCATTTAATTTACTTCCCGGCGCCCATGTAATTTGAGTAAGAGTGGGTGGCAGTCTCCAACAATGGTGAATGGAGTGGGTAGCAGTGTCCACATTGGTGGACAGAGTGGGCGAATAATTATCACGGTGATGGACAGAGGGGGCGCATACTTCCCACAGTGATGGACAGAGGGGGCGCATACTTCCCACAGTGATCGACAGAGGGGGCGCATACTTCCCACAGTGATGGACAGAGGGGGCGCATACTTCCCACAGTGTTGGACAGAGGGGGCGGATACCTCCCATAGTGTTGAACAGAGGGGGCGGATACCTCCCAGTGTTGGACAGAGTGGGCGGCAGCTTCCTACGGTGGCAGAGCAGATATAGACCAGCCAGACGGAACAGAGTGAGACGATCCCGACTTGTCGCGCTCTGATGGATCAGTCCTCTCGGTGCGTCGCTACTGATGCCGATCCGATTGCGCAGGGTTGCTCGCCAGACGACCAACAGTCATACAGACTTTGCAACCGACGGCCATGGTCATACAACGGGCGGTCACGGTCGTACACCCGACGGCCACGGTCATGCAACCGGCGGCCACGCTCATACAGCCGACGGCACGGTCATACAACCGACGGTTACGACCATACAACCGAAGGTCACATCCAACTGTATAATTACTGGTTCTGGTTATATGGCCGATGATCACAGTTAACTGGCATATAGTCATTTATATAACTGGTCGGTTATATAACTGCAACAGTTCAATGCCTGACGATCGCAATCATACAACCGACAGTCAGTTATCTAACCGGTGGTCCCAGTTCTATAAGCGACGGTGACATTTGTCTAACCGTTGGTCGCAGTGGTATCGCCAGTGGCCAGTTACATTATCAATAGTCACGTTTATATAACCGACGTTCATGGCCATGTATCTGATGTTCTAAGTTAAATTACTCATTTTTTAAAATGATTTTTATTTGCGAAAACGTAGGCAGAGCAAATACATATGAAGGTTTTCATTGGTTTGTTGTTCAGATGACTATAATTTAGAACTTGGCTGCTGATAATACCGTGCTTACCTACGGTTCATTGATTATTTGGGCGTCAGAGCGCGCCGACTAAGAGGTCACTTAGCGCCCATTGCCTACCTAGGGGACCTAAGTGACCTCTTAGTCGGCGCGCTCTGACGCCCAAATAATCAATGAACCGTAGGTAAGCACGGTATTATCAGCAGCCAAGTTCTAAATTATAGTCATCTGAACAACAAACCAATGAAAACCTTCATATGTATTTGCTCTGCCTACGTTTTCGCAAAGAAAAAATCATTTTAAAAAATGAGTAATTTAACTTAGAACATCAGATACATGGCCATGAACGTCGGTTATATAAACGTGACTATTGATAATGTAACTGGCCACTGGCGATACCACTGCGACCAACGGTTAGACAAATGTCACCGTCGCTTATAGAACTGGGACCACCGGTTAGATAACTGACTGTCGGTTGTATGATTGCGATCGTCAGGCATTGAACTGTTGCAGTTATATAACCGACCAGTTATATAAATGACTATATGCCAGTTAACTGTGATCATCGGCCATATAACCAGAACCAGTAATTATACAGTTGGATGTGACCTTCGGTTGTATGGTCGTAACCGTCGGTTGTATGACCGTGCAGTCGGCTGTATGAGCGTGGCCGCCGGTTGCATGACCGTGGCCGTCGGGTGTACGACCGTGACCGCCCGTTGTATGACCATGGCCGTCGGTTGCAAAGTCTGTATGACTGTTGGTCGTCTGGCGAGCAACCCTGCGCAATCGGATCGGCATCAGTAGCGACGCACCGAGAGGACTGATCCATCAGAGCGTGACAAGTCGGGATCGTCTCACTCTGTTCCGTCTGGCTGGTCTATATCTGCTCTGCCACCGTAGGAAGCTGCCGCCCACTCTGTCCAACACTGGGAGGTATCCGCCCCCTCTGTTCAACACTATGGGAGGTATCCGCCCCCTCTGTCCAACACTGTGGGAAGTATGCGCCCCCTCTGTCCATCACTGTGGGAAGCATGCGCCCCCTCTGTCCATCACCGTGATAATTATTCGCCCACTCTGTCCACCAATGTGGACACTGCTACCCACTCCATTCACCATTGTTGGAGACTGCCACCCACTCTTACTCAAATTACATGGGCGCCGGGAAGTAAATTAAATGCCGGATGTGAGGAATTGAAGCACTTAGCCCCGTTTCTTCGGGGAGTTCAAATGGATTGTCGCGTTGGCAACGCATTATCCGTTTAAGGAAATGCGGTAGAAATTGGAATGCAGAAGTGTAGCTTTGTATGCTTTTCAGAGGGCACATGCCCTCGCCCAATTTTGGCTGTGCCCTCCAATCATCTTAACGTTTAACAGGGGACCTTATGTGGCATGTTCCACAATCAATTTATTGGCCACCATTGCCTTTATGTATTGTACCCCACACAGTAATTCTTAGAAACATACGACCATGTTCGAATGCATAGACTCAACGGAGGCGCAATTTCAAAAAGGCTAAAAAAACGTTTATGGTTTTGCTGTATGGCAGGGACCGACAGGTGAATGGATAACACCTAAAACATAAAGTTGTTTCGCTGGTGCCGCTTGGTTGCATTTCTTTCATGTGCTGCACAAGGAAGGCATATTTCAACGTAGCTTAGATAGATAAACAGATCTGACGTAGCAGCTTAGATAAGCGAATTATTGATATGGAGCCAGCCATTTGGATGTAAGGCTAGTGCTATGTTATGTTTTTAAGCGACATACTTCATTGCATATTACCTTACCCAAAGCCATGTCTTTTTGGCATTATTTTGCTCGCCAACTAAAAGGCAAGCATTTGCGACTTAAACAAGTGGCCACATCGTCTTTATCTCACTAATGAACATTGCAGTAATTTAAACAATTTATTGGGTCAGGTTTGGTTAGATCGTTGTCTAAATTTAGTCTTTATTATTAATTCGCTAAAATACACCCGAAGCTGATTTTGGAAAACATTAAATTTGCCACATGAAGGACATGGAAAAACAGCAATAGAAGCCATCGTTTACAAACGCAAAATATGTACATGAAGTGAATAAATGTGGTGTTCGAACACATGTTTTTCTAAATCGTATGAACGACCTAAAATTATATTCTACAGATATTCTACCAAACTGAACATACCAAACTATGTTGCCGTCACATAAACATATTTTTGAGAAAAAAGGAGTGTTGTCTTTTATCTCCGGAACTTAACCCAAAAGATGTCTCTGATATATGATTATTAGCTTCCAATGCGGACTTCCAAAACAGTCACCACCGCTTGGATTAGTTTATTATTACTTTCTTTATGGCTACCGCGATGACTCTCAGAGGATGAATGCAATTCGTGTTTGCATATTTCTGACTACGGGGATGCCTTTCAAGCTGTGATGCTCAACTACTTCAACCTCAGCTCCGGACACCAACTCACTTGTGCATTGTGATGCCCCTTGCCGTAGATAGAAAGAGATAGTTAGTTTGTCCCCATGAGCCCCAGCATCACTTGAACTTTACCTTGCCTCTAAAGCATATTTTCCTTGCCCATAAGGTAGTATGCAAGCACGAAAACAGTTTATATAACGCTCTAGGGATGAGTGACAGACCCCGCAGTCACTCTGCTGTGGGAACAAATTATCGCTCACCGTCAGCGGGCCGACGATCGAGCCCTGCATGTCCAGCGCCGGCCGGCACCCACGTGACCCGACCAACTTCCGGCCGGCGGACATCCTCCGTGACAGTGACAGATCGCTGTGACCTTACTAAGGTTGTTTAATACAACGAAGAATGGCTCTTAAGTGCTCCTGGGTTTTAGACATTGCGTGAGACGAAACGTACGACCCTTAATATACCAGGAGGTGCTGAGTTTACATCAAAAGTAACTTTATGGATTATGCTATATTACTCAACGTTTGGGCCAGGGGCCATCGTCAGGAGGCAACCTGGCCGAAACGTTGAGTAATATAGCATAATCCCTAACGTTACTTTTGATGTAAACTCAGCACCTCCTGGTATATTGAGGGTCGTGCATTTCGTCTCACGCAATACCTTACTAAGGTCACCGGCCGGCCAGACGGTTCGGGCGCGGGTCCACCGCCGCCGTCCGCATCCAACCCACATGTCCGCCAGAATCCCACTCCTGGCTCCGACATGCATCGAAAGGTGCCGAAAAATATTAATTTTCACAAATTGCCATATTTATATTTCGAAGTCAGGTCATCTAGGGTCAACGAGTTAGTCAAGGTCAAGTGAGTTCACGTCCAAAAAGCTCAACCAGTCGTCACGCTTTAACGAACACAGCTATTTTAATGAAACTGTCAGCGTTTGCTTATCTTTAGGGATGCAACAAAATGTATCAGAGGAATATTTCTCTTTTTTCGTTTTTGACTTCATATACATGTTTGGTATTTGCAGTTCAAATAGAGGATTCTGGTTAAAGTAAGCATTTTTGTATTAGGGCAAGTTGACTTCCAACGTTTCTCAGTCTGCTCTACTCGTTGGAAAAGACAAATGAAAGGAAACTTGAAAACTCAAAATTTGTAAATTTTGAAGATAAAAATTATATTTGGGGTAAAAAATTAAAGCTCTGATCAATTTCGCTGTCCTTTTCTCATTCCAAATAAATTTTGATTTTCATATATTCCACAAAATGAACTCCCCAGAGCCAAAAATATAATATATGTCGTGAAAAGTCGTGAAAATCTAGCCCCCCTGGTGACGTCACTTTTGGGGGAAAGTTGCTTTGGGGGATGGACCCGAACCCTGCACGTCGAGCGCTTTCCAATGACACCTCTTTCGTTTTTGTGTGATCCTTAGTTTGGATCTTAGGGGGGGGTACTAACCGCCCCCCCCCCCCCCTCCGAAACGGGGTGTGAGGATCTGACCGGAAAGACACGGGTTAAAGTAGTGTGCATTTGAATACGCACTATTGTGTGAAGTGTCCAAAATTGCAACCGATTATGGTGCATCCCATCAGCGAAAAAAAAAACCATGGCAACAATAGTGAGAATGCTCATTACAATGGGTGGAGAAGGTAAAAAAGTGAGTGGTGAGGCTAAATGAATGGACACAATAAGTGCAGTCAATTGTGTTAATGGGGTCCAACCTAAAAGATCTCATGATAAGGGAACCTGAAGTTGCTTGGGCCAAGATGGTGGGTCCAGATTCCACGAAAATCATAGGAAACTGCTCACCACCACCACTCACCCTGCTCACCATAGGAAGCTGCTCACCACCATCACCCACCCTGCTCACCATAGGAAACTGCTCACCACCACCACTCACCCTGCTCACCACCATCACCCACCCTGCTCACCATAGGAAGCTGTTCACCACCACCACTCGTCCTGCTCACCACTGCATCTACAGGTGCAACAATTATTTACACCAACATGCATTTGAAATACCATCAGTATCTCTTGAGTAAAAAGCCCTTGCTTTGATAAGGCTTACACAAATAGTATTATTACACTGGCCTAAATTGCTACCCTTAACATTGATGTTGATGACAGCAAAATACTTCCACCTTGCACAACCTAGAGTGAAGAGGGTTTTATCGCTGCAAACCAAAAATCCGGTGGTAACAATCATGTAGAGCAGAGTAGTTTTGGTTCATAAGCTTGTTAAGTTAAGTTCAGTTAGAATAGGCTCCGTTTCGTTAGATTATATTAGATTACGCTTAGGCTATGTTAGGCTGGGCTACGCTAGGTTCGACTAGGTCAGCATAGACTAGGTTAAACCTACCCTATCACTTCCACCTTTAATCATTAGGCATGAGGGAACTCCACTGGTGTTCACTGCTGCACCTGCAGCTACAGTAATTCATTGCATCAAGATGCATTTCAAAATGCCACAATTATTAACAAAGAATAGGGAAATGGTTTCGACAAAATTATATAAATATTATTGTCACACTGCCTTAAATTGCTTTCTTAACACTACCATCAGTGGCATTACGAAAGTTCAATATCTAACATGAAGTGCTCTAGGATTGTGCACATGTTGAACGCTATACCTCAAGATTACAATGGTGTTGGAGCCGAATTGAGCGGATCAATTATTTACATACATATTTGTTTTAATTCCATTTCAACCTAATTTAAACTTAAATAAAACCTTGAGGTAAGGAGTAGGCCTTGCCATAAAACATGGAGTGGGTTTGAGCTTCAATATCATTTCCACCCTTAATCGTTAGGTCAATACCCGGGTGCACACAAGATCAACGTGAGTTTGAAACTGCCCGAGCCCTGAATCATCTTAGAGAAGCATCCTTTTCACGTGAGATAGAAACTATGTAACGAGCAGCCACAGGAAATGTATGTATTAACCCTCGCCAGTATACGGCATTGTACCACCTTCGGTCGTATAGGGGGGGGGCGCTTGGTACGACCCCCTGGCGATTCGAAACCGTGCATGTTACGAAATCGAACCAAACGTCAAAGTTATAGATCTGGCCGAGATCTCGCGATTGGAATTCAGCATGACCTAAGGTGAATGGTTGACTTTCCAGATCCGCTAAAAGGTCTAACATTGATTTTATTTTGTATTTTCCTAAGTAAATCGTCAGTTGTATCGAAACTACCCTATAAATATGCACAAAATGCCCGGACATATGTTTATTTGGACCTTGCGAACATAACGACATCTCACACGATGTGATCGGACCAATATATCATGTACAAAATGAGGTCAAAGCCATGACCCCAAATTTCCAACCTTTCGAAAAGTGGTTCCAATTTCGAAGTTTACAGTTCCCTAGGGTAAAAATGGACACTGAATGCTAATTCAGAACGAAAAATTACCGTAGGTCAGCTAAAAAAGGTCGAAAGGTCAAACGAGGTAAACCGAGGTCAACCGAGGTCGCCGATTTTTGGAACATTATCTTTCAATGGGAACCCATCTGGGCATCTGTATTTTTCATTATATGCCCATAATAAAGTACGTACAAAAATACGTGCGATACATACGTTGCCCCAAAGGGTACTGAAAATCTCAGAGCGATCCGTTCATCGGTTTGGAAGGAACACACAAAAACCATAGGTGGTTGCACCCCTTCCCCCTATACGGGCGAGGGTTAACCAGCTTGCCTGATGTTAAATTATGGTAATTACGAACTCATGCTCACTCCAATGCAACCTGGAGGTAGGTCATCAACATTTGCCGACAATTTTACAGATTGAAATGGCAAAGGGCACGAAACTTGGAATAATTTCCCATTCCCTTCCCCCAATATTGTTGGAGGTGCTACACTCCCTCATTTCCCATCACCTTCCTAATTTTGTATTTCCTTAGTTTTCCCCTCACAGCTTTTCAATCATAACTTTATACTTCGACATGCAAGGTATATGCTTGAATGCGCTTGCATATTCCACAAATTCCATAAACTCCACAAATCACAAATTGAAACTTCAACCCAGAAATAGCCTTCCCTACGGCTTTGATGTTTATTTACCTCAGACATGCCCAGCCAGACCTGTGGATTTTTGGTGAATCCCTCCTGTAGTCTGGGAATGTTGACACAGAACCAAAACTTAGCATGCGCCTCATGTGAAGATACCTTGGAGCTATTTTCATCCAAATGCAATCATTTGAAGCTGATGAATTTATACAGTTCTGTTAAATATAGTCTTAAGTTCAAGAGCATAACCACGCTTAGACGCCGTCAGCGCGCATGTTTCGTATCAATGCACAAGCCGAATGGAATGAAATGCTTCCACGAATAGAAATAGCCGTTACAGTTACTGGCTGTCTGTGATTGGTTTGGAATTTTGCCCATTGCTATCAAAGTACTAATCGCTTAATCTTGATCCCGGTCGGGGACCAGAACCGAGATACTGAGGGGATGTATCGTAGCCTCAAATGTATCACAACCTCTCATGTATCGCAACCCCTAATTTGCATACCCCTAATGCATCGTAACCTCAAATGTATCATAACCTCAAGTGTATAATAACCTGTGTCGTAACCTCTAGTGTATCATAACCTCAAATGTATCATAACCCCACATAAAGACATAAAGACATAAAAGATTAGCGGAACTATGAGCCACAAAGGCCCTTCTTGGTTGCAATCTGTACACTCAACCAGTTACCCACCAAATCTGTCAATGAGCCCTCCCTGCAACACTGAAAAGCAAACCCTCATTCTTATGATTGTCTATTCTGTTTTTAAAGATGTTCAGTGTGCTGCTGCTGACAATGTTTTCTGGCAGCTGATTCCAGTGTTCTACTACCCTGTTGGTGAAGAAAGTCTGTCTTAACCTTGTTCTGCTGTGGTTAACTTTAATTTAGAATGTATGACCTAAAATTGCATAATTTCTGTTCAATTCAAACATTTCCCCAAGTTATCCCCCCTCTCCAGACCGTGGACAAATTTAGAGACCTCGATGAGATCTCCTCTCAGCCTTCTATATCTAAGTGAAAACATATTCAATTTCTTAAATCTTTCCTCATATGCCAGGTTACTTATGTTCTATCTGCTCCGCGCAGCGCACCACACGCGTGCCTCTCTGCTCACGTATATTCTGGACTGCTGTCAACGACGGCCCCGGCGACGTCGCCGCGTCGTCGGCCAGCCAACCAATCAGAGCGTGCCCAGCGATTACGCAATACTGAGGGACAATGCTCTCGGCACCGCGACCTTGGCCTGGCTACACGACAACTTATACCATTAACCATTTTTGTAGCCCTCTTTTGTACTCTCTCTAAAAGCCAACAAACTTTCCATAGCTAGGAGACCAAGCTTGGAGGCAGTATTCCAAATGTGGCCTGACATATACACAGTAAAGCTTCGTGAGTACTTCCTCATTTCTGCATGATGCATTCCTATTTATTTCCCGAAGCATTCTCGGTGCCTTCTTTCTAGCTTGCTTGGTCTGTTCTGATACCCCAATTTTGTGTTTAGAATAACACCTAAATCCTTCTCTTGAGTCACTGATAGCACTTGGCCACCCATCAAGTATGGAACCTTCATATGCTGCTTACCTACATGCATGATTTTGCACTTATCAAAATTAAATTTCATTTGCCATTCTTCGGACCACTTCACAAGTTCGTCTAAGTCTTTTTGCAACGAGATATGCTCATTTTGACTTGTCATTGCCCTAAACACCTTCAAATCATTCGCAAATTTCAAAACTTTACTACTTATGGCACTTTAAATGTGATTTACAAATATAATGAACAGTAGTGGCCCCAGTACTGTCTCCTGGGGGACTCCACTAAGAACATTTTGTCATGATGACTTTGTACCATTTAGCATCACTCTTTGCTGTCTATCTGAAAGCCACAACTCTATCCATTTTAAGATGCTGCCTGCAATACCATGGGACTGATGCTGTATCATTAACCGTTTATGGGTACCTTGTCAAAGGCCTTAATAAAGTCAAGATATGCTATATCAACCTGATTTCTCTGATCAAATTGTTCTGTGGCGAAGTTAAAAAAGTCCAAGAGATTTGTGAGACACGATCAAATGTATCATCACCTCAAATGTATAATAACCTCTAATGTGTCATAACCTCTAATGTATCATAACTTCAAATGTATCATAACCTCAAGTGTTTCATAACCTCAAATGTATGATAACTCCTAACGTACAAGACTCTAATATCAGCTGACGACGCCGGGCCATGGCAGGCGATTTTCGTCCGTACGGAGGTCCTCCGTTCTTCTGGACTCTGCCTGGTGGCGACAGTGAAAGGAACCTGATGTTGGTATATCATCCGCTAGATGTCCGCTTCATTAGCTTTACAGCGCCTGGATGCTGCGATCTTTGGGAATTTGCAGATCTTGGTGAAATCTGGTGGTTTTTGCTGGGGTCATTTTGGAGGAGAAGGGGAGTGCAAATGGGCACGTCAAAACTTTTCTCCGCAGATGGCAGTGCAACCGATTCAGTCCAACTTAATGTCCCTCAGCACATCTCTGAGCTCACCCCTGCACCATATTTTGTATCCATATGTGCTAACTTAGAAGTATTGCCTTAATAGGCGGCTTCACGCGTGCACTAGCGGGAAGTAATCGGCATGACATCCAAATGGCGGAGTCAGACAATACTAATTACATTTTCCTTTAAACTTTTAAACTGGAGATTGGACCAATTTAATATGTGAATAAAGAAATAAGAGGATGTTCAGTTACATAACACGGCAAGTTTTTCGACTAGCAATAACTTGTTTATGCTCAAACCATGAAAATATACACCTACTTCCGTGCCTGGGACGTTACTAGTCGGAAAACTGGAAATCAGACTACACGACCCTGATTTCGGTAATACAGATGTTCAGACACCTCCTCATTTGGTACCCCTCACAATTTAGGAAATGTGGGGCGAAATAGTGCTCAATAATGCCCAAATGCACAAAGCTGTTTACCTTTTGTAACAGTATTTCAAGAACAAAACAAATATGGTTTAGGGTTTCTAGTGTGTGTATTGTATCGTTCCACGCCTTCGTTTTCTTGTGGTATTTGCATTATTAAAACCCCAACTGGTGTCGAACTGGGTTTTCTTAACCCATTACCGCCCAGTGAGTAAAAAATGGACGGTATGTTTGAAGCGGTGTTATAGATAAAACCGGCGAAACTGGTTGGCTGGTTTTATCACCTAATCTTGGGGAAGGGTTGTCTGGGGATTAATATCCGGGCACGGTGGAGGTGGGCCACCAGGTGTGCATTTGGCAGTGCCTCAAAGTTGGCGAATTTTCTTCACCACGACAGTGCTGCATACATGGCTACTTATTATGAGGATGCATCTATGGCATTAGCAGATGCTGTATGTCAAATGCAATACAAACTAACATATTATATTGCCCTGTGGTGGAATTTCTTCTCGTTTGTTATACGTGGCGCACAGCGAACGCGACAGTGAGATCGACCAATTTTGACTCACTGGGCGCCAGGTCGGCCCGCCGCGGCACGGCGGGCGGAGACAGGGGGACGCGCCACGCTACGGGGGAATGACCAGTGTGCGTTGTCACGACTTAGTGAGCGGGTGTACTGTATGTCAGTCGGACTGCCCAACTGTTGTGAATTGACGTGTGGTTGGCATCATGCCGAGAGTGCGGTGCCTGACGGTGGAGGAAGCAGTGGAAATGGTGATGAACGACATGGACCCAGCCGACGGTGCCGTCGAGCTGGTGAACATTCCTCCAGACGGAAGTGATGAGGACGAAGGAGATGACGCAGACACTGGTGTCACGGAAGTAAATGACGTTCCCGGTGAAGTTGAGGTGCATTTTCAGCGTTCAGTGACGGTGGATGATGTCCCTCTGGCGCCCTTGAAGAAACGGCGCACGGATAAAACGGCACCAGTGTAGCGCAACATGCAGCCGCAGTACACCGGGTGGCAGGATAAATATCAAATGCCGCAACAAAACCGCCAGAGGATCGCCGAAGAACTGGATAGCAGCACGGCTGTGGAGATCTTCGAAAAACTGTTCACTCCAGAAGTGTTCCACCTCATACACGTGGAAACGCTTCGGTACGCCAGGGACGTAAAAAAACGACCCCCTCTTCACCCTGTCGGACAGCGAGCTGAAAGCGTTCCTTGGAATACTTCTGCATTCTGGATACAGCCCTCTTCCGAGTGAACGGATGTACTGGTCTGAGGATGACGACCTCAAGCACCCCATCGTGCGCAACGCTATGTCCAGGACCAAGTACCTGAAGATAAAGGCGTGCCTACATGTACAGGACAATGCCAAGATCACGCCTGACAACAAAGACCGTCGGTTCAAGGTCCGGCCGCTCCTGGACATCATGAACAAGTCATTCCAGAAGTACGGGACATTCCAGGACAAGCTGTCCGTGGACGAGATGATCGTGCGGTACTACGGTCACAACTGCTTGACACAGTTTATCCACGGCAAACCCATTCGCTTCGGATACAAACTGTGGGCGATTTGCGGCAGTGACGGCTACTGCCACAAATTCGACCTGTACTGCGGCAAGGAACAGCGTCCTGAGCTTCGCGACCAGCCGCTGGGGTGCTGTACTGGGGTGAGTGGTGCTGGACATGGTCAGCGTCGTATCTGATCCCAGCGGGCACGAGTTGTTTTTCGACAACCTCTTCACATCCAGGGCGCTAATAACGGAGCTGAAGGGGCGTGGCATCCGCGCCACCGGAACGGTGAGAGAAAACAGACTAGACAGGTACCCCGAGACCACAGCCAAAGTCATGGCCAAAACAAAGCGCAGCACGTACGAACAGTGGTTCGACAGAAGCTCGGAGGTGCTGATGGTCAGGCGGCATGACAACAAGGTTGTGAACATCATGACCAACTACGACTCTGCCGACCCACCCTCATCTGCCAGCCGGTACGACAGGGCGGCCAAAAAACGCTTGCCGGTACCACAGCCCAAGGTATTGAAGGCATACAACACCGGCATGGGCGGGGTTGACCTTCACGACCAACTTCTGGGAGCCTACGCAGTGTCTATCAGAGGAAAGAAGTGGTTCTGGTGCCTCATCACCAGGGTGCTTGATATGGCTATGGTCAACAGCCATATCTTACACAAAACCTGCGTCGCCAGTGAAAACCAGCTGACGATGCTGAACTTCCGTCGAGAGATCGCCGTCACCTATCTGAGAGTGGCAGCCAGCCAGAAGGGATGTGCTCGGCCGAATCCGGCGCATATCCCGAACAGCCTGCGCTATGACGAAGTGGGACATCTAATCGCAGCGCTAGATGGCCGCCGCCGCTGTCAGCTCGAGGGCTGCAAGCTGAGGTCAACGAAGCGGTGTGCGAAGTGCGACGTGGCTATATGCTTCAAGTGCTTCGCTGCATACCACAAGCGGAAGTAGAGCTTCCTGTGCTAGAGCTAGCACAGGTCCACAGCTCTGTGGACTGTGGAGAGAGTGGGCGATAGATGGCCAGTCGCGTGTTGTGTAGTGCCCTGGTGTTTTGTGCCACCGTCGTTGTTCAGAAGAAACGCACATGTACCAATGCATTCACCTACATGCCGCGTGTGAATGTGTCATCACATCTAGTCCTGATGTATAAAAAAAACGCCGGTGACAACATCAATAAAGCTGACACGTGACAGGCTGCAGTTTTACCCGGGTTGAGACTGATCCTGAATTAGGTATACGCCAGTAGATAGCCTGTCGGCCGGAGTCGGGCCGGGCGCCGCGGACACGGTGGGACGGAGCGCGCACTCAGAGCTGGCGCCCAGTGGCTCATTTTTGGTCGATGCCTTATCTCGAAAAGTTTTCGAAATTTCCAGTTAATTTTTTTCAGAATTTCTTAATCTGCCCAAATCGTCACCGTGAACAAAAATATATGCAATTCCAATGGCTAGAAATATGGTCGGGCGTTAATGGGTTAATTGTAACAGCTCCCTCTGAACAAGAATAAGGCCTCGGAATTGCATTACTTTCGCGGCCCTTGCGACCGCTGGTACAACAGCCGCGAGAGCGGCAGTGATTGAAATAATTATGACATCACTTTGCCCCTTCACATTGTCAGCACCCTCACGGTTTCGTGGCGCGAACCGGCGACTTGACACGCCATAGACCATGCGTTTTTTTCGTTCCTTTCCCAGACAGCTGATCAATGGCGTCACGAGGATACGACTAGGCGGCATATTGCAGGCGGGAAAATGCGAATATTGCGTGAGCTACACAATGCAATGAACATGTTGGGGCTAACCGTGAAATCGAATACAAATAGGTCTGAACAGTACGTCTGTGCTCCGTATCCGCCACTGCGCAACATATCTCTTTCCCACGGGACGACGGCCAGGGTTGCCGAGCTGGAAAGTTAACAATGCCGGCACAAGAGCACGCCTCTTGCTGTAGCCCCTGTTTCTGTGCTGTTGCTCTTTCCATGGCCTTGAAGTTCAGTGTAATATCTATGCATGTTTGACTGTTAGGTACTGGGTCCCTATTCATATTTTACTCTTGTTTATTACCTTCTTATATTTTCATCCATTATTCGTGTGTATTCGTGTTCAGTCGTGCTACACGCCTACCGACCGATTATGTGCATGAGTGTTTTGCATGTTTGCGGTGTGCTCTGCGCATGACTATATTGCATTGTGCATTGTGCACCTTGGATTCTGACCATTGCATGCCTGATGAGCCTATTTCACGAAATATGCATATATCCTTCCTTTTTATTTGAAGCGTGCCTTTAGAAGGGGAAGTGGTGTAATTCAAAATGGTTATATCATCACATAATGTTTATGCTAGCATTGCATCAATGTGATTCGTACCGTGTTAGTATCTGGAGATGGTCAAGGCTGGTTAAAACGTTAAAAAAAACAGCGTCAGATCATAATTTGTTCCACATCGATGCTGACTTCCCACACTATTTACATTATACCAGCCGTATTAATCATTGTAGCGCTTGTATATTTTTATCTCATCTTACTGAAAATCAAAGAGCATGCGTTCAAAGACTAGAAAGTTTGAACAAGAAAAGATGAATGTGGTGAACACCGTCGCATTTAATTATATATATATATATATATATATATATATATATATATAGTACATATTATAATGGTAACATTCTAATTTGTAGTTGGAAATTGCTCCTAAAAATTTGGCGTAATCGAGTAACCTTTTGGCGTCACACATAGGGCTATATACTGACCATAATGTTCGATGTTTCAGCTTTCATGGAGGGAGTGATAACCGTAGACAAGCTAACGTTTTGAAGATGGTGCTAAACGGCTCAGGACAGGCTTGTTAAGGGTGGATTGGGGTAAATTGGTGCATGCACTGACGTATCCCGGTGAATAATGCAGACTTGTTCGATGTGAGGAAATAAGCTAGTAAGAATATATTTGCATCGAAACTAATGAAGTTATGCGTTGCTATAGACATAACATGTAGCATGGATACATGACACTGCCATTTGCAGGTTACATCGTCACAAAGCCACACCAAAAAACACGATGCTACATTGCTGTTCAGCGTTAGGTTCCTATCCCCAATACCAATTGATTCACCTATTTTTCCGTCGGCATAGTCCCCCGTCTTTTGCAAACTTTTTATGATGAAACGATTGCCATGCTTAAAATCTATATAGCCTTAGGTTCGAATATTTCCTATTGCCTGTCTACATTACCTTTCTCATATGTTACCTTCTATATTACCCCCTTATACACGTATAACGTTCACTTTTACTTCCTGATATATCATGCACTTTGTGATATCCCCATGTGCAAATACCAACAGAATATGGTCCCTGGATCTATGGGAAGAGGTGCAGGTGATCTGGAGCTACTGCGATTGTTTCATAGTGATATCACGCTGTCCGACCTTATACTTCTAATTCATATACATAATGTGATATAACCGTCTCTTTTACTTGCTGCCGTTATGCACTTTCGTGATCCCCATGTGGGAATACCTTCAGCATATGATCACTGGATATATTAGAAGAAGTCCTGATGATCTGAACCACTGCGCTGGCTTTATGGTGGTTCTCGCTGCCGCAACGGATGCATAATGTGGTAGAGCCGTTTCTTTTATTTTCTGCCGTCATGCACCTCTTGGTATCCACATGTGGAAATATCTTCAGAATATGATCCCTCGGTGTAATGGAAGAGGTTCTGATGACCAGGACCAACTGCGACTGTTTCATGCTGGTTTCACGCTGTCCGACCGTATGCTTCTATTCATATACATAATGTGAGATAAGCATCCCTTTTACCTTCTGCCGTCGTGCCCTTTTTGGTATTCCCTTGTGGAAATACCATCAGAGTATGATCCCTGGATCTATTGTAAGATATCCTGATGATCTGGACTTACTGGGCTGGTTTCATGGTGGTTTCTTGCTGCCATAACATTTACCTAATGCGATATAACCAGTTTTGCTTTCTGCAGTCATGCACTTTTTGGTATCTCCATGTGACAATACCGCCAGAATATGATCCCTGGATCTATGGGATGAGGTCGTGATGATCGGGAGCCACTGCGATTGCTTCATGGTGGTTTGACGCCCCTTTATGTATAAGTAATGTGGTATAGCTTTATGTTGTACTTGCTGCCGTCATGCACTTTCTTGGCATCCCCATATGGGAACACCACCAGAAAATTGTCCCTGGATCTATTGGAAGAGATCGTAATGATCCACTGCGATTGTTTCATGGTGTTTTCACGCTGTCTAACCGTATACATAATGTGATATAACCATCTATTTTACTTTCTCTCGTCGTGCACGTTTTTTTTTAAATTAATAAATTTGATCCGAGTTGTTGCTGGGGTGGCTTGAGGAGCCAGGGTTCTATTGCTAAGCAGAGCTTGTTGCGTGAACCCTGGCCCCACCACCCGATCCATGGGCTCCAGTTCAACGGCAGAATTTAGACCGAAAGTTTAACGTGCCGCCAATGCACCGACACGGCCGCCCGGTAGCTCGTCCCCGGCCTTATCGGGCCAGCTGCCAACTGACACTCCCGGCCGGGGGCTAAATGCGAGCGCGCGAAGCGACTCGAACCCTGTGTTGCCAACACAGGGGAGACCGGTGCAGGCCAGCGCTCTAACCAACTGAGCTACCAAGGCGGCTCTTGTATCCCCATGTGGAAATACCACCGGAATAGGATCCCTGGAACTATGGGAAGTGGGCCCAATAATCTGGAGGTACTGCGATTGCTTTATAGTGGTTTCACGCTGTCCTAGCGTATACATTATGTGGTGTAATTTTATGATTTACTTGCTGCCGTCATGTACTTTCTGTTATCCAATGTAGAAATTCCGCTAGAAAATGGTCCTCGAATCTATTGGAAGAGGTCCAGATGATCTGAAGCCACTGCAATGGTGTCATGGCGGTTTCACGCTGCCCTTAGTCATAAGTAATGTTGCAAAACCGCCCGATTTCTCAACGGGCCAGTGACTGATCACTGTGACTGTGACGTCATCAAAACGTTGCATCCATATCGTCGTGTACTTGACCAGTGCGGAATCTCTTGCCCATATGCGGCACATTCGGTTACATATCTAGTTCGAACAACGCTACGGCAGAAAGTAAAAGAATACCAGAATTGGACAAGAATACCAGGAATATACCAATAATGACAGCATAGGCAATAGAACCTCAGAATCAACAATAGGGGTAATAACAACAATAGCAAAGGGCTCATCCAGAGATGATAGGGCTACACAACATAAAAATGCCAAAGATGGTTACGGAACTTTTGTTGAGTGTATGATGCTTAATACTCAGAGCATTCGATCCAAATTTGAGGAGTTCATGTGTTATGTTGCTGAGGAGAAGCCAGATTTTCTTTGCATCACTGAAGCATGAGTCAGTGAGGGATATTTTGGGGATAACTTGCAGGACTATGAGATTCAGGGATACAACATGTTTTGATGCAATAGGGGTCCAACAGTGAAAGGGGGTGGTGTAATGCTCTATGTGAATAGCTTATACAGTTCTCAAAAAGTAGCAGATGGGGTAAAAAAATGTGTCTGTGAAGTTCCTTTGACTTGATGTTGCTGTGGGAGAAGGCAGCAGCAATAAACTGAGGATGGGAGCTTTGTATCGATCAGGAACCTGGACACGTTCTCAGCACCTGTAGCTCAATAAGGTGATTTGTGAGGAAAGCAGTAGACACTTTCAGAGGAAATGTCTTTTCTTGGTGACTTTAATCTAAAATGTAAAACGTAAAAACCTTAAGATGTAGGAAAGCATCAAAATTGGCAGCACTTATCGAACTACACAAAAACGCATAAACTAACGTGTTGGTCTGTAGCCTTTGCATGGCCCGTAAAGAAAGCAATGCATCAAGAAATCATGCCTTAAATCATCATATATTCGGAAACCTCTGATAATCAATGAACTATAACATTGCACACACACACACATTAGTGGTGGTCATTGAAAACAATCATGGTGCAAATAAAATTGCATGCTGACACCTATCCAGGATACGGTATACTTCAAGTTCATTTCTTTTGCGCAGTGGTTTTCCGTAAGCTGAGACATGTTCTGATTTAGTACGGGCCAAAATCGCACGCCACATCTCTCCATCGTCCGCTGATAGTATGGGTTATGACACACTAGAGACTATGATACATTTGAGGTTACGAAACATGAGGTTATGATACACTTGCGGTTATGATACACTAGAGGTTATGACGCATTATAGGTTATGATACATTTTATGTTATGATACATTTGAGGTTATGGTACATTTGAGGCTATGATACATTTGAGGTTATGATACACTTGAGGTTATGATACCTTTCAGGTTATGATACATTAGATGTAGTGACACATTAGAGGTTATGATACATTTGAGGTTATGACACATTAGAGGTTATGGTACATTAGGAGATACGATACAGACCCGATTTTGGGAGGAAAGCTACCAAAAAGCTTGGAGCATAGGCGGATGCGGTAATAAGTCTAGGTAATTTAGGATAAAATAATTGCTTTGAACAGCTTATTGGTCCAGTATTTCAATGTAAAACAATATATCTGTGATATTTCAATCTGCAAAATGGCATCTATATCAATTTCGACGCATATTTCAATGCACCAAGTACTCCTTTCTAAAAGATACTAGCATCGCTTCATCCGGGTTTGGTACCGTACCGCGATTTACATTGTAAACAACCTTAATATGAAACAATGGAACTCTTTATAGATAAGTTAGCAAGCATGGGGACGGGTACAAAGCATAACTGCCCAGAGCAACCATACGTCCTTCTTTGAACGAACAACCAATTCAACCAGCTTACGCCCCGCCATCACGCAACCAAATATATCATAGCCGAGTGTGATATATTTGGTTGTGTTGCATATAATTGGTGTGCATATAATTGGTTGCATAACATCGTGCAGGATGGTCTGGTGCGCTAAAGTATCGACGATAGCTCGGGCGGCTACACTTTGCTCCTCGAAAATCGGGCGACAAGGATGTCTAAAAGCCCAGAGCTAGAGCAACTTAGCTCGAACACCAGTAGATGAGCGAAGCACGAAGAAAGGCAAACAACAATCTATTTAGACCTCATGAAAGAAAAAACATGACACCACGTAGCGAAACAATCGTATGGATGCATCGATGCTAAGGCTATCTCAATAATTATCCAGGTTAGAGGTGACAAATAGTAGAAATGCAATTTATCAGCAAAGAAGCACAGCGATATAATTAGGTTTGTAATGCATGTTTTTCCATAAAATAATACCATTAGTTTGTTAACATTAATTCAAGCTATATTCAACTTACAGCACTTTCCAATACCTCGTTCACTCGCTGAACATTAATTGGAATAAGCACATCTATCTTTGTTTAATACAACGAAGAATGGCTCTTAGGTGCTCCTGGGTTTTAGACATTGCGTGAGACGAAATGTACGACCCTCAATATACCAGGAGGTGCTGAGTTTACTGAACATCAAAAGTAGCGTTAGGGATTATGCTATATTACTCAACGTTTCGGCCAGGGGCCATCATCAGGAGTGATATAAAAAAATGTCTGGGTTAACAATTGAAAAAAACGCGGGAAAAAGCGTGCAAAAATAAACGTGAATCACAGAAAAGCATCCTCATTGCTGCAGACACTTCAAGAAACTCCAAACCAGAACTGAACTAGGTCAAGATAGAATCCTCTGAGGAAGCCCGGGCCGATGGTCCATATACATATCGACACATACATGCACGCACATATATAGACATATATCGAATGTAACGCGTAATACATAAAATATAATTTGTTTATGTAATTTTATGTGATATACCAAGACGTCGTTTGCGTGTTTAGTTGCGGCCGTAGATTACGTATGTGTAGAGATTCGAGGACCTTCAGATCAGCGTTGTCCCTGGCTGTTGCTAGAATTTCTATTTTGAAGTTTGTGTTAGTGTCGCTGTGTTCCATGTAAGAATGTTTGCCGATCATGTGTTCGCCTAAAGGTGTGTATTCTCTCCGAAGTCTGGCATCTCCCAAGTGCTCATTGTACCTATCCCTGACGCTACGCTTGGTTTCTCCTACATGAAATATTTCAAAACAGCGGTTGCACGTTGTTTTATAAACTACGTTTTTTCCGCGTGCATCTACCTTTGAGCCCGTTACTACAGGTGTGGCATGTTCGTCTACCAGCAGGGCATGGCGACAATTACAGGGCGGAGCGGACCAGGTAGGATTTCGGTGTAGGTCCGCTAGTCCAGGCTACCCTAACATGATTTAAATGAGACGAACGGATAGCTGCATTTACCTGTCGACATAGTTGGTCATCGACAAAAGGAAGTCTCATGTAGACGTGGTTAGTTGACCTTCTTTTTTACCTTTTGTGCTGTGTTGTTTTATCTATTTGACGCGATGTCGTAATAGCCACAAGTAAATTGTGGATGACCTCAATAAAAGTATGTCTGTCTAGTTGGGATTGCTACATGCTCGATGCCGACGTTGCCCACTTATCCTACTCCTGTTGTGAGGGTGGACAGCACGAGCGACGGAGTGTACCCGATGTGCTGGGTATCCCTTTTCCAGGAAAAGGGTTGTCATTTCGCAAGGCTCCGCTCACACGAAATAGTATCGGAGGAGACTCGTGCTGCTCTCCTCATTTGGGATGTTAAAACGGCCTTTTTAGTGGCCATCGGGTGGGCCGAATCATAGTGCAAGATGACGAGGGCTGCCATTGGTTCAAAGTACAGTTCGGTGGTGTAGCTACCATCAGCCTGAACTACAAACAACTTATCAAGGAAGGGAATCGAAGTGGTATGAGCAGTGTGTTCTAAGGTGAACTTGATGCTGGAGTGTTGTTGGTTGGTTAGGTTGGTTGTTGGTTGGTTGGATAGCCTGGACTAGCGGACCTATACTGAAATCTTACCTGGTCCGCTCAGCCCTGTAATTGTCGCCATGCCCTGCTGGTAGACGAACATGCCACACCTGTAGTAACGGGCTCAAAGGTAGATGCACGCGGAAAAACGTAGTTTATAAAATAACGTGCAACCGCTGTTTTGGAATATTTTATGTAGGAGAAACCGAGCGTAGCATCAGGGATAGGTACAATGAGCACTTGGGAGATGCAAGACTTCGGAGAGAATACACACCTTTAGGCGAACACATGATCGGCAAACATTCTAACATGGAACATAGGGACACTAACACAAACTTCGAAGTAGAAATTCTAGCAACAGCCAGGGACAACGCTGACCTGAAGGTCCTCGAATCTCTACACATACGTAATCTACGGCCGCAACTAAACACGCAAACGACGTCTTGGTATATCACATAAAATTACATAAACAAATTATATTTTATGTATTACGCGTTACATTCGATATATGTCTATATATGTGCGTGCATGTATGTGTCGACATGTATATGGACCATCGGCCCGGGCTTCCTCAGAGGATTATATCTTGACCTAGTTCAGTTCTGGTTTGGAGTTTCTTGAAGTGTCTGCAGCAATGAGGATGCTTTTCTGTGATTCACGTGTATTTTTGCACGCTTTTTTCCCGCGTTTTTTTCATTTGTTAACCCAGCCATTTTTTATATCACTCCTGATGATGGCCCCTGGCCGAAACTTTGAGTAATATAGCATAATCCCTAACGCTACTTTTGATGTTGAGTAAACTCAGCACCTCCTGGTATATTGAGGGTCGTACATTTCGTCTCACGCAATGATAAGCACATCTATCTTGGCAAGCTACGGTCAACATTGCGGGATTGTCCTTCCTATCCCTTCATCGTCAACGTTGCGGGATTGTCCTTCCTGTCTCTTCATCTCGTCACGTTCCGACTGATATCACAAACCGAGATGGAAGCGCAGGATATGGCTATTATTAGTTCAACCATTAATGGAACTCCATGGACAAATCGTTGGAGAATTTGCGGTCAGGCGTTCTATGGGACGAGGGCCGACCCGAATATGAATCGTTTTCAATCATTGAGGTTCTGGTCATAGAACAGTTTCGTTAGTTCGAACACCAGTACATAAGCGACGTGCGAAGAAAGGCAAGCAGCAACCTATTTAGACCTCATGAAAGAAAATATATGACACCACGTAGCGAAACAATCTTAGGGATACATCGGTGCTAAGGCTATCAAGTCTTAAATTCAATTCCTCACATAAAATCGTCTTCTGTGATTGTATCCAGCATGATTATAGTTTCCCAGCTCGTTTGGTAATATCATTTGCAAAGGGGCACAGTACAGAAGGAAGAAGAAAACAATAGAAAAGTGCTTCTTGTTTTCAAGCACACAAACATACGAGCGAAACTTCATTGGTCTCAGCACTAATGAAAGGAACAGCTTGGATGTGTTAGCAGGGGTTTGGCTGTCATGAATACAGCCGGTGTATGCTGCTGTTCCGAATTTGTTTTTGATGTCAACACATTCATTAATCATTCGCCATTTGATTTATCATGTTTGGTAACGGACAGCTTACGGTAACGGTAGGTCGGTAGCACCAACTCAACTTATTATCAGAGAGGTATAGTATGAAGACTAGACGGCGCGGGGCAGCTTAAGAGCAGATCATCTGATCGCGGGATATGGGTTGTAAAGGAGGTACTATGCAGTTTGCACGTCGAATGAAATTAAGGTTTTAATTGCAAAACTGAATAACACAATTAAACAAATGTTGGATGCAACGTGGAATGTTCTACATAGTAGTCAAATATCCACGAGTGTAGCCTTGTTCATGGCTGCACGGTTCCTGTCTGTCTTGGATTTGGAAGGTAAGTATTAAACTGTGCATTGCAACCGATGTCTCGTTTTGCAATTTTGCTTTTAACAATTGAAGTAAGGCCATGCAAAAATAATTACTTTCTGAGAGAAAGCTGGATTTTGCTTACATTGCAATCAAACACATCTTGATTAAAGTGAAATTCATTGGTTATGCAGCACGATGATGTTAGTATGTGGTCTTAAAACCGTATGTTAAAACATGCCATGTATGCCATACATTGGGCATTTTAACACGTCTGGTCTCGGGGGAGGGTGATATCAGCCCCAAGGTTTTCCGTGGATAGTGAAGAAAGGAATGTGGTAGCGCACCAATATTTCCACACATCTCCCCACATCAATTGCACATGCTATGTGAAAGAATATGGTCAGATCAGCTGCAGTCACGGAGTTACTCATGATAAAGTGACGTTACCTCCACAACAGTTGAACAAGTCGTCATATTTGAAGAGATAAATATATTTGAATGACATTTCCAGCATTTGTTTATCTTTAGGGATGCAACAAAACGCACATGTTGAATTGGTGATGTATCGTTTGTGATGACTTAATTATTTTGCACATTTGCTCCTTGGGGGTAAAATCGAAGATTCTGGTTAACCCTGGTCTCTAGTCTCTCTCTCTCTCTCTCTCTCTCTCTCTCTCTCTCTCTCTCTCTCTCTCTCTCTCTCTCTCTCTCTCTTTGTTTTGTTGCATCCCTAAAGATAAGCAAACGCAGAAGGTTTCATTAAAATATCTGTATCCGTTAAAGCTTGACCACTGGTTGAACTTTGTTGGAGGTGACCTCACTTGACCTTGACTAACTCGTTGACCCTATATGATCTGACTTCAAAATTTTGAAACAGAATGCCAAATTGATGTGGGAAAAGGTTTGCCAAATTTTGGCGCGCTGCCGCGCGGCGTTCGTTCACCATCCGCCAAAAACCTGAGGGGGCGGTTCAAGACTCCCCGAGACGGCGCGGGTTAAAGTAAACACATTTATGATTGAAAGTTGACTTAAAACAACGTTTCCCGGTGCACGCCACTCATTAGAGGAAAACAAATTAAAGAAAATTGAAAACAAAAAAGTTTATACCTTCCAAAAATGACGTTGTTTTTGGGTGGGCAAACATTTTGGGACCCCTGTCGATTTCGCCTTCCTTTTCTGATCCCACATTATTTCTGTTTCCAAAATTTATCCCAAAATGAAATCCACAGACCCCCCAAACATGACATCAGTCGTGGTCCCATAGGCGACTTAGTGACGTCACGTTTTAAGGGGGACAAATTTATATATGATCAACATGGTCGATGCGCCCTAAAGCCCAAGGGGGACAAATTTTGGAGACGATTTCTGGCCCTACTCGTTCAGCGTTTTCTGTTGACGCCACTTTCGTCTTCGTGCAATGCTTAGTTTGGAGATTAGAAGGGGGCTTACAATGACCCTCTTCCACCGATACAGGATATGAGGATCTGACCGGGAAGACTGGAAAAAATGCTGCCTAGAATGTTCAAATGAGCCTCACATGCTGCATGATGGCTATGATCATTGTCTGTTTAAAATATTCACTAAAAATTTTGTATAGCCTAATATCTTCCAATTAGCTGCTATACCAATTGGCAGACCAGAACATGTTCCAAATACCTGTCTTCCAAATCCCACCGGTCCAGACATTGCCTTCTGGCCGGAACTTCGTTCGTTATGCACTTGTCAACTCTACTCTATGCTCTGGGAAGGCTGCACGATTACGAATGCTCATGGACGCATGACATCTTGACACCCATTGTCCACTTGAGTTGATCTTTTGCTGATGCTCAAGGGCTCAAGGATACTATTTGCGTGCGTTTTCTTCATTTAGAAATTGCCTTTGCAACTGAATGCAATGGAACCAAGAATTACTCAGGAACGCCCGTAATGAAACTGAAATTGTAGCAGAAGTATATTTGATGTGGTAGAGCTCGCGATCTGGCGAGCGGCATGCACACTTTGCAAAAGCCTCACAACGCCTAGGAATAAATCAGGTGGACAAATCACTTCATAAATCGACTCTTTTCATGTAGCACCCTAGATTTAATGGTCAAGATTGCCTAAGAATCCTACTGTTTATGTGTCCTTAAACATACCATCCACACATCATCAGATGTGAGTATATATATATATATATATATATATATATATATATATATATATATATATATATATATATATATATGTATATATATATATCCATAGGACAATACCTTTATCAGCGAAGATCAGACCCTTGCGAGGCGGCTACCGCATATGTACAACAACAAAAAGCTAACTGACCTCGAATTACCATCACCATTTTGAAACATTAATTCGAGCACCTTAAGTCGGTTTCCTCCACGCATAATTATAAATATTCCCTTGAAGTTACATAAATTGCCTGGCTCTGCGAGCCTTCATATCACTATTTCTTCTTAAATACTTGCAATTTATGTTGCAATAAATAGCCTTACAGCAGAATCTCCAGCGCCTGCACGAAGCCACGAGGTATGCCACCTGCGATGACCTGGCGATTGACGTCGACTTACTGCCGGGACAGGGCAGTTGCGGCCAGTCCAACAACTTCGACCTAGTGCCCACTGCACGGCCTATCGCCTGCCCTCGTCCATACAGCGCCAGTCCAACAACTTCGACCTAGTGCCCACTGCACGGGAGTCGTACGGCCTGTCGCCTGCCCTCGTCTATACAGCGTCAGTCCAACAACTTCGACCTAGTGCCCACTGCACGGGAGTCGTACGGCCTGTCGCCTGCCCTCGTCTATACAGCGCCAGTCCAACAACTTCGACCTAGTGCCCATTGCACGGCCTGTCGCCTGCCCTCGTCTATACAGCGCCAGTCCAACAACTTTGACCTAGTGCCCACTGCACGGCCTGTCGCCTGCCCTCGTCTATACAGCGTCAGTCCAACAACTTCGACCTAGTGCCCACTGCACGGGAGTCGTACGGCCTGTCGCCTGCCCTCGTCTATACAGCGCCAGTCCAACAACTTCGACCTAGTGCCCACTGCACGGGAGTCGTACGGCCTGTCGCCTGCCCTCGTCTATACAGCGCCAGTCCAACAACTTTGACCTAGTGCCCACTGCACGGCCTGTCGCCTGCCCTCGTCTATACAGCGCCAGTGCAACAACTTCGACCTAGTGCCCATTGCACGGGTGTCGTACGGCCTGTCGCCTGCCCTCGTCTATACAGCGCCAGTGCAACAACTTCGACCTAGTGCCCACTGCACGGGAGTCGTACGGCCTGTCGCCTGCCCTCGTCTATACAGCGCCAGTCCAACAACTTTGACCTAGTGCCCACTGCACGGCCTGTCGCCTGCCCTCGTCTATACAGCGCCAGTGCAACAACTTCGACCTAGTGCCCATTGCACGGGAGTCGTACGGCCTGTCGCCTGCCCTCGTCAATACAGCGTCAGTCCAACAACTTCGACCTAGTGCCCACTGCACGGCCTGTCACCTGCCCTCGTCTATTCAGCGCCAGTCCAACAACTTCGACCTAGTGCCCATTGCACGGGAGTCGTACGACCTGTCGCCTGCCCTCGTCTATACAGCGTCAGTCCAACAACTTCGACCTAGTACCCACTGCACGGCCTGTCGCCTGCCCTCGTCTATACAGCGTCAGTCCAACAACTTCGACCTAGTGCCCACTGCACGGCCTGTCGCCTGCCCTCGTCTATACAGCGTCAGTCCAACAACTTCGACCTAGTGCCCATTGCACGGGAGTCGTACGGCCTGTCGCCTGCCCTCGTCCATACAGCGCCAGTCCAACAACTTCGACCTAGTGCCCACTGCACGGGAGTCGTACGGCCTGTCGCCTGCCCTCGTCTATACAGCGCCAGTCCAACAACTTCGACCTAGTGCCCATTGCACGGGAGTCGTACGGCCTGTCGCCTGCCCTCGTCTATACAGCGTCAGTCCAACAACTTCGACCTAGTGCCCATTGCACGGCCTGTCGCCTGCCCTCGTCTATACAGCGCCAGTCCAACAACTTAGATTCAGTGCCTACAGTGCCAGAGCTCTATGGTCTGCCTCTTGTCCTCATTCATGCAGCGTCCGCCATGGCGCGGTACTGCGGTAGAATTAATTTCGATCCGATTCCAGTTCTTTCTATCCTACTGTCATTGAATGATTCCTCCACACTGACATCACTCACATGAATAGGAACAGATTCACCGCAACTGATTTTCGGATACATTTCGATTTTCTAGAACACAAGATGAGATGATTCGAATGGTCTCACTTTAATACAGCGACCGAGCGTGCTGGGAACTAATTAAGCAATAGTTTCGTCCATCAGAGAGCGTCCTGTGCATTGACGGTTAACCCGGAATGAAGAATATCTGGAAACCTGTGTCCACAGCTGAGTCGTAGGAGCAGCCTGCCAGACAACCTACAAAGCTAAACGTGTTGTGTTGCTTTGCTTCGCGCTATCCTTCACAACCTCAAATACACACAATATGCATTGTGTGCTGTATCACCACTATCTTGTTCTGTTGGCTTCACCGCTGTCTCAACATGTATTTCCGTGTCAAGATTGCATGTCCAGCCACTCCAGTGAAGCATCTAGTGCTGTTTTCGCGTACTGATGCTTTCCTGTCCCACATGGTGGCTGCCATTGAATAAAACCTTTGCCTAAAGCCGGAGATTGAGAGCTTCTGTTTCCTCTCGATGTACGATATCAGCCATCGGTGCGGGCCATCTTAGCGACGGCGGTCGCTTACTCATGGTGGCGGAGCACGGCCGGGTCAGTCCCGGTGCAAACCAGCTGCAGCAGTTGGCCGTGGTCGGGCAGGTGTGGTCGGCTCCAGTCGACCAGCCACTCCACAAGTGGTCGGCGCGGCGTCCAGCGGGGCGCGTGCGCTCTGCGGCAGCTGCTCGTCGCCGGCCCGTGTCGCCAGTCCAATACGGTGCAGCAGTATAGGTGCAGCTCGGTGTCGGCCGGGCGCCGCCGCTCGCTCGCCCCGAATCACGTCTTCCGCGCTCGTCCAGCTACCCGCTGCCACCCAGGTAAAGTGAATTTTCACGGTAGTCATATACTTTAACATATTTCATTTATATTTATGTTATTGATGAATATGCACAACATGTCAGGTCCCAGTCAGTCCTTAAATTGAACCCTTGCTCATGTTTTTACTCGATTAGGTCAATGGCTGAAAAGGTGCCAGCCATTCAACACGATTGCACGATTGCTCCCTTAAGGCGTAAAATAGACAGACAAAGCTCTAACAATAGCCATGCTTGATTAATTGGTTCGTAATTTGGGCTTAAGAACGCTTCGACGAGAGCTTTATGGGGGCGGAGGTGGCCGAGTGGTTAAGGTGTCGGGCTATGGGTACCAAAGGTCTCGGGTTCGACACTAGCGCCACTCAGGACATTTCCCAATCCCGCTGCCCACCGGCGAAACAGTGTGGGCGGCGGCATTAGCCGGGATTGTGCATAAAGTATGTCCTGAACCACCCAATAAACAAACAAACAAACGAGAGCTTTATGATAATTTGCGCCCAACAGCACTGCTTGGATTTTGCCCAATTTAACACGCGCCCTGGAGGGCCTCTGAAAATAATGCGCACTGGGGGGGGGGCGGATTCCGCCCTGCTAAGATCTCAGCTCCTATGAAGGCTAGAACAATGAAATTCACGGGGTGGATGGGCACGATAGTGACCTCTATTGTGTGCATAGTTCGTTACCTTAGGTCGATGTCTTCAAGGTCAAATGAGGTCAAAATAGCAAAATGTTCTTGTTTTGCGTGGCTTGGCTTGTCATTGTTATGGATCGTTGTGGTTGTGTCTAAATGCTCCAAAATTGGCATTAATGATGCTTTGGACATTACTAATGATGCAATACAGATGGCAGATCCGCCATTTGACCTCAGGTCACCTATATAGGAGCACTTTATTAGGTCATTACCTGCTCCAGTTACCGGAACCGGGTTCCCATCCCGACTGCTCCGTTGGGCGGCTTGGCACAATCGGCTTCGCAAAGAAAGGAGTGAAATACATGAATAAAGTATGGAAACACTTAGGCACACAATGACAAACGGTAGATTTCGGGATGTATAGGGAGTAACATGTAAAGTGACATCAATCGCATGACAGTCATTTGCATTTATGACACATTCCAGTTGACCAAGTTTGGTTCCAATTAACTTCAATTATCAATTATCAAGGATAGAATAGTTAGTTATCTGGAAGGTAGCAGATTGATTCAAGATACTCAACATGGGTTTAGAAAAGGACGATCGTGTCTCACAAACCTCTTGGACTTTTTGAACTTCGCCACAGAACAATTTGATGAAGGAAATCAGGTTGATGTAGCATATCTTGACTTTAGTAAGACCTTTGACAAAGTACCCCATAAACGGTTAATCATACAGCTTCAGTCCCATGGTATTGCAGGTAGCATCTTAAAATGGATAGAGTTGTGGCTTTCAGATAGACAGCAAAGAGTGATGCTAAATGGTACAAAGTCATCATGGCAAAATGTTCTTAGTGGAGTCCCCCAGGGGTCAGTACTGGGGCCACTACTGTTCATTATATTTAGAAATAACATTGAAAGTGGCCTAAGCAGTAAAGTTTTGAAATTTGCGGATGATTTGAAGGTCTTTAGGGCAATAACAGGTCAAGATGAGCATATCTCGCTGCAAAAAGACTTAGACGAACTTGTGAAGTGGTCCGAAGAATGGCAAATGAAATTTAATTTTGATAAGTGCAAAATCATGCATGTAGGTGAGCAACATATGAAGGCTCCATACTTGATGGGTGACCAAGTGCTATCAGTGACTCAACAGGAGAAGGATTTAGGTGTTATTCTAAACACAAAATTGTTGGCATCGGAACAGATCAAGAGAAGCCAGGAAGAAGGCACTGAGAATGCTTGGGGCAATAAATACGAATGTATCATACAGAAGTGAGGAAGTCATCAGGAAGCTTTGCTGTGCATATCTCAGGCCACATTTGGAATACTGCATCCAAGCTTGGTCTCCTAGCTATGAAAAAGATTGTTGGTTTTAGAGATAGTGCAAGAGGGCTACAAAAATAGTTAATGGCATAAACAACCTAGCATATGAGGAAAGATTGAAGAAATTTAATATGTTTTCACTTAGATATAGAAGGCTGAGAGGAGATCTCATCGAGGTCTTGAAATTTGTCCATGGTCTGGGGAGGGGGATATCTTGAGGAAATGTTTGAATTGAACAGAAATGATGCAATTAGAGGTCATAATTTCAAAATTAAAGTTAACCACAGCAGAACAAGGTTAAGGCAGACTTTCTTCACCAATAGGGTAGTAGAACACTGGAATCAGTTGCCAGAAAACATTATCAGTAGCAGCACATTGAACATCTTTAAAAACAGCATCGATAATCATTATAAGAATAGAGGGCTTGCTTTTGAGTATTACAGGGAGGGCTGATTGACAGATTTGGTGGGCAATTGGTTCAGTGTACAGAGTGCAGCCAAGAAGGGTCCTTGTAGCTCATAGTTGCACTAATCTTTGATGTCTTTTGTCTTTATGTCTAAATAAACATAACTTTTGTCTCCCTCTTTTGGTTAATCTTCCAGGTTAGGTCACCTAAGCCAATGTCCGTGTGGGCAGTCACCCGGTCGACGTAGTAGTTTTCAGACCCTGGTCATCAAACACGTGCATTTTCGTTTTCCAATATCAATGGTATCCAAACTGAAGTCTCCGTCCAACATTATGGCGCGTACAAGGGTCAAAGTCGCGGATCATGACAGGGCCACGTACGATGAAATTTGTGCTGAACTGCTGAACTTAATCGAAGCAGATTCAGCGCACGGTATGTTAATGGATGATACTAACGCAAAGGAAAAGTTACGAATCTTGAAAACTTCCGCTTTCGTCCAAGAGTTCCCAAGTGTGTATGTAACTCAGTCGCATCACATTACATCACAGCATCACATTTTGTTTCGGGAATGTTTCAGTTGGTTCCTTTTCTAAAAGTTTTTAATGTAAAAGTTTATGTTTTTCCGCCCTTTCTGCTTCTTATCAATGAGATATCCAGCGTCAAACCAACCCATGTTGTTTCATCTAAAAATAAGGACGGAGGCTATAGCTAAAAAACCGCTGGTCGAGTCTGACTTAAATTTTCACGGTCATATTCATAGTCAAAAGGTACCATATGAGCAAATTTTTGGTCCCCATAAAAATGTATGGGCTTAGTGCATTGGTTCATCTGTCGTGGAACGCACCATTGATCAATTTTGGGGTGAAACAGTCCTAGTCAGGCTAATGTACGCAGTTAAATATCATGAGCAGCTGGGATCGCGGTGGCCTGCAGGACGTTGGGCTCTTCGTCGTAAGACCGTCGTTTCGAATCCCACGATTCGAATGGCGTGGTTACTGAGTCCACCCGCGACCAATCGGTGTGGGAGGTTGGTGACGCTATATGATGAAGCAATTGAAGGCGTTGTGAAAGATTGTTTAATACAACGAAGAATGGCTCTTAAGTGCTCCTGGGTTTTAGACATTGCGTGAAAAGAAATATTCGACCTTCAATATACCAGGAGGTATATTGAAGGTCAATATTCAATATTCAATATACCTCCTGGTATATTGGAGGTCGGATATTTATTTTCACGCAACGTTGTAAAAGACCCAAGATTCTTCTCTCGCCACGCGTAAATATAGACAGGCTAGTTACGGGAGCGTTTTTCGATGTTCAGAATAATCCCATCTTTTTGCTTTTCGTTTGGCTTGTTGGCAACTGGAAGTAATGCCAAGTCGGTTTAGTGACTGATATATTATCTGGCAAATGTGCATGACTTAAGGATATCTCTTATTGATTATATGCTACCAAATGATAATCACATTTGATTGCTGCTCACTCCACACTCACAAAATACACAGATGCAGCATACAACCGAACAAAATTGAAGCGTTCCTTAACAATCGCACGTCCGGCGGTTCGCGCCAACTTTGCCAGTCCGGGGGGCAGATGTATGCCCCCTGAAATCTCTATAACTATGCTAGCTAGCGACAAATGGAAAACAGCGTTTGGTAGCTGATGACAAGCTCTATCGAAAGTATTTCGGTCATATTTCGCACAGGTCAATATTCAGGTCACTGGGTCACCATATGTTAATTTGGACCAGATCGGGTGGGACTCTCAGATATTAACACATATCTCAGGACCTGTAACAGATGGAAACAAACGGCGAACGCTATTCGACAGTCCTTGAAATGTGCTATCCACAATACGTGCCCAAGCAGGAATACTTCTTCCTCATAAACTATGACCTCAAGTCAAGATCATGAAGTAGCCTAGGGATAAGCGCTGTATGACCAACGCAGTCGATGCGCCCGAAAGCCAAAGTAACCAACCGAAGTAGCCTAGGGAGGGCATGTAATGTATCAATCGACACGCCTTGGCGATACAAACAAAATGACGGTAATTTCAGCCTTCTAGCTCAATGCAGTGCGATATAATCCGCAGAAATGTGCTAGTGAATTCAGGTGGGATACGATGACCTTGGTGAGGTCACTGAGCAAAAATGTCAACGGCAACATTGAGCATTGTTTCCAACTACACGCCATAAACGTTGTGAGATCATTCCGAGAACAAATATGTAACCAGGAAACATTTGTATATTTTACCATGACCATATAATGGGGAAGCCATGGCCGCGACCTGACCTCAGGTCAATGCTACGAAAAAACCGAGATATATATTATGGTCCCTGATGAGATCATGACGTGTTATAAGTTTGAAATTAACCGCCCAATTATTGTGGAAGTTATGCCATCTAAAACTCCGAGGGATGTTAAGTCACTTCGCCTGACCTGATGATCTGACCTGAGATGACCCAGGATTAAAAATGTATGAGGGTATGCGGCAAAGACAAGTGAGCAGGCATGCGAGGTTTGGCCTTGCTAACCAGATTAGTATGGCGGCAAATTAGGAAAAATTGCAGGGGGCAGGTATCTGCCCCTCCCCGGACGTGTGGGTGTTAACATATACAGGACGTGTGAAGCCCACATACCCACATGTGGGCGAACGCTTTAGCAGTTTACGTAATCTCTACGATCAGAACACGTAATGGAGATGAATAAGCATTCATTGGAATTAGAAAAAGCGTAGCTAACCGACCCGTTAATTCGTGATTTAGATCCTGAGACCTCGGGAACCGTGGGAGGGGATGGGTTCGCTGAACCACACACGTCCCCACGTCCCACGATGGCTGTTCGCGGTGATGAGGTGGTGACAAGTTAATCACGAGTGAGGACGAAGTCCAAAGGAGCCTCGTCTCGTATGAGCACGGTGGCTCCTCGTATGAGCACAGTAAATCTCTCATAGGCTGCCTAGCTCGGCTAACGCGCTTTTGGAACCACTGCTGTTTTTTTTTTCTACAGCATTGCGAGTCATCCTTCAATTTCCCACACCCAGACTTGTTTCAATTTGGCATTCAGAAGTTTCCATCTCTGTATTTACCCCGAAGTAGATTTAATCTTTGTTCAAGGAATTGTTTGGTAGCGGCATACCACGCGCCTGTACAATATACCGCACATTTCGCTCGGCAGCCGGCCGTGCAGTATACCGCACATTTTGCTCGGCAGCCGGCCGTTCAGTATACCGCACATTTTGCTCGGCAGCCGGCCGTGCAGTATACCGCACATTTCGCTCGGCAGCCGGCCGTGCAGTATACCGCATATTTCGCTCGGCAGCCGGCCGTGCAGTATACCGCACATTTTGCTCGGCAGCCGGCCGTGCAGTATACCGCACATTTTGATCGGCAGCCGGCCGTGCGGTGTACCACACAGTTCACTCGGCAGCCGGCGACCCGGTGAGAGCAGCTGGTATGATGTCAAGTTTAGAATACGTAAGCCCAAGGCGGAACTGGCGGACATATTTTATCAATGCTTTTTGTGACGTAATTTCGTTCATGTATCACATGTTGCTTTAGCTCTTGATAATGTTAGTGAAATTTGTTTATGCAAATTCGAAAAGACAACGCTATCAGAACTGGTATACACGGAGCTACTTTGCACAACAAAGCGTAGCATATGTACACATCTGTAGCATCTGTAACACCTGTCCACGTCTGTGTGTCCAGCCTATATATTGGTAGCAAATGTTATTTGTCAAGCTTGAATGCAAACTTGAAATGCTATATTTAGTTTATGTTAGAATGATTGAAGCACTCTTAGCAGGCAAAGGACGATACTGTGATTCTATTGTGTGGTCCAAAACGTATTGATCGATTTTTCCGATCAGGGTACACAATTAATACATGTCGCCATGCACAGCCGCCACACCTGTTAGATGTGACATGCATGCGAACGAATGGCTTTCTACTTGTGAGTGTAAATGTGTACGTGTGTGTGTGTGTGTGTGTGTGTGTGTGTGTGTGTGTGTGTGTGTGTGTGTGTGTGTGTGTGTGTGTGTGTGTGTGTGTGTGTGTGTGTGTGTGTGTGTGTGTGTGTGTGCCTGAAGAGGGTGATTCTGCCCACCTGAGATCTCGGAAACGTATCGCACGTTTACTTCACTTGTTGGCGCCGCTGAATAGTGATGAAGAAAGCTGTCCACCCTCCGTATGTCTATCAAAGTACATAAAGATCACAGCGGCGAACTCGCGAACCGAAAATGAAGGACCCTTCAGGAAATATGAGCATTGCCTCATTCCTTCCGATTGACTTACGCACTGATCCTGTATTCTGTGGTAGCACAAGCCTGTATATATCTGCGTGTCACTTCTAAAAAAGTATTCTTGACACTTTGATATGCCACTAATTTTCCCAAGCTTTTCCTGTGACCGTTGTGCAGCGCCGAGCGAGCCTTCTTGGAGAAGCGTATGGCTATCCCCGAGCGTATGGCTCGGCCTACGCGGCACAAAACAGAACGAAACAACAAGCACGAGGTCCGGCGTAATTTTGTCAACTTAAACGGCCAGATTGGCATGGCCCGTGTCGATTATTGGTCAGGCTCTGGAACCTAGTGACGTGTGACAATGAGGTTTCTACCGAAAGTCAGCTCAATGCAATACAAGCTATTTCGTGTCGTCAGCCGAACTGCAGGGACGATAGCTTTCCTTTAGGTATCGTTCCCGGGTGCCAAGCTATCACTGTTCCAACTTCCACAAATTGGGACTTGAAAGTTGGGGGAAGGCAAGGAAAATAGCCCAGTCATATCTCAGCAGGTCTAAGCTCCATCAACGCGAAGCCAATATATTGTTGATAAAAATATGAACACTAAGCCATGAGAAATAGGGACGATGGAAGAAAAGATAAATGACAACACACATTTACAATAGAGGCACCAGGGGCACGGCCAGCATTTTCTTAAGGGGGGGGGAACAAATGTCATGAAACAGACACCGATTTCGAAACGCTCCGCGGGCCTGAAAATTCTGGTTTTGAGTGGTGGAAATCTCACAATTTTATGTTTGATCTAGTGCATTTTAGGTTGGCAATGAGGGCAGGCCTGCCCTTGCCTGCATCTCTGAGATGTGGCCTATTGCGGCGGTTGCCATTAACAACGGCCGACAGAGGCTCCGCTGGGACAGGCAGGGAAAATGCCAGTCGGTGCTGCCAGCCGACACCACACAGGGCTGCCATCGCAACCCGATCGCTTCTATTTGAAACAGGAATGGTAAAAACAAATTGATGGCACGATATCAACACACCTGTGTTGGTAAATGTGCCGACCACGCTTGGCTAAGTAATCGTAAACCTCTGTGGCACACAGATACATCGGTATTCACGGCGATGCATCTGTGTGTTTCACATATTCACATATTCACATGCCATGAATACGTGAAATTTGTCATTTAGCGGCATTTCCATAAACACTAAGCGGACAGTCGTACTTCCTCAGATTGAGCTGGATGATGAAAGACATACCGGAACTGTGTTGTGTTTCGAAGGGATTTCATTTCGAAGGGATGTCCAAGCGTTTCGAAGGGATGTCATTGGAATGGTTTATGCTTTTGGTGGCAGTTCTTGAATATGGTTCACCAATAACTCCCTGAAGTGTGTATTGCGCGAAGTGAAGCTGAGTAACCCTCATCCCCCATGCCTCATGTTCCATATAGCGTACACATGTTTAACACGCGCCCTGGAGGGCCTCTGAAAATTGCGCGCACTTGAGGGGCGGGGCAGATTCCGACCCCCTGCGATCTTTGTTCCTATCAAAGCTAGACCAACGAAATTCGCAGGGTGGATGGATACGGTAGTGTATGTTGTTGTGCAAATTTCATGACCTTAGGCCAATATCTTCGAGGTCAAATGAGGTCAAAGTGCCCAAATTTTCTGGTATTCCGTGGCTTGGCTTGTCATTGTTATGGATCGCTGTGATTCTGTTTAAATGCTCCAAAGTGGACATCAGTGATGTTTTGGACATTATTAATGATGCAATATAGATGTTAGACCCGGCATTTGACCTCACGTCACCTATATAACAACACTTTATCAGGTCATTACCTGGTCCAGTTACCAAAACTGGGCCGCCCGCCCGACTACTCCGACAACAATGACAAACAGTAGTTTTCAGGATATGTAGGGAGTAACATGCAAGGTGGCATCAATCGCATGAGTCATTTGCACTTATGACAACATTCCAGTTGACCAAGTTTGGTTCATTAACCTGCCATGAGCTTGACCTGACTTGACCTCGGTGACCTAACATGACTTTGAAACTATACAGCATAACATTATACATTAAACAAGTCGCTAGTGTTGCCAAGAACACTTCCCTTTTGCCAATGTACGGGAAGCGCATCAGCGCCGATTTTGTGGTCTGGCGCTTATATTTTGTTTTTGTTTACTTTAACGACCGGCGACTCGAAAAATTACAGTCGATTTTCGTTTTTCTTGCTTTAAGCAACACACCGGTCATTTATAAGCAGGTACACAAAAAATGGCGTATATCGTCCCGTAAAATCTGGACTTATGTACGAAAAACCGGAGGGGTTGGCGGATTCCCCCCCCCCCTCCAGGGCGCGTGCTAATATAGTCAGCTGTATGTGTGGATGTTGAACATAAGGGCAAAGACGACACTTCAAGAACGACACAATCCGATTGTCACCATAACATGCTTAAGCCATCAACGTTGAAGATCAAAGACACAATAAAGTACATAGTATTCCTCTCAGATGTGCAAGAAGACACACATCAAACACGGTATGATCGATGCCCATAGGGATGCGTGAATACTAGGCAAACCATTTCAATTAATCAAACCTGGATTAATCAAAACAGGCAAGCGTCGCTGCGCCGGCCTTGGCAGGCGCTGGCCACGTGCTGGTTAGATGGTAACCACCCTGGCATGGCACCGCGCCGGCATCCCTACAGCACAAAACCTGGAAGCCTTGCAAGTTGAAGTAGCCAGTGCATTAACCGGGCAAGTAGCTCCATCACACGCCACAGCGGCCGCTGCTGGTCGAACAGGCCAAGCCTAGCCTGTTTATTGGCCTGGCTCTAATACAACCGTGTGTTTCGCAAAATGTGTGAACATAATTTAAGTATCGCTTTTTATGACATGAATAGATTATTTTGCTTAACTTGGCGGATGATGCCGAATTTTGACACAGAAAACTAACTCCTATTCCCGTGGCTCTGACAGAAACATAATGACGAGAATGTGAGATATTGTATCGTTGTCGAAAGTCCTCTTGTACACTGTTTTGACGTCGACAAAGAAACTGATTATATTGCCCGGTATGTATATTATAACCGTGTAAAAGTAAAGACTCCAGTGGCGTTAGCCTGGGATCCCCTGTTAAAAGCAAACTTACAAAAACGCTAATTATGGCATAAACTAGGTATTCGGAATCGCAATTCATGGTGCGCTTCTAAGTCTGACGGGAGGTGACTACCGATGCAGCCATGGCATGATGCACTATGATAGCGCCCTCGGTGATGTTTCGAGGTCATCCTCCACGTGCTCAAACATCAACCGGGTAAGCAGGTACATACACACACACACACACACACATACACACACACACACAAGCACATGCACACACACACACATATATATATATATATATATATATATATATATATATATATATATATATATATATATTTATATTTATATATATATATATATATAAATTTTTTCAGATTTTACATATGTATATGTATATAATTTAGCATATATGCCGAAATAGACAAGCGCTGACATGCATGTCAACACTTGCCTGGCAAGGCGCTTTTCTTATAACCAAAAAACCGCCTTAGCACAGTCAGCAAATGTTGAGTTCTGAACTATGGAGAAATTGTGAGGAAAAGGCTTTATCGGCTAAACCCCGAGAAAATGCGACAAATAACAATTAAACAAGGGATAACTGGACCCTTCACATCTATGAAACAACACACGTTCATCTTTAGCGTGCCCTGCCTGAGAGTGTGAATCCACTGATGACATCACATGTATATATTTGTATTTTCCAGGCTGGCAACCATGGCAGCTGAAATGCGGTCCATAGGACCGACAGCTGGAGACAGTTCGTGGGTGTGTCCCAATGATCGCCAGTTGGCTCTCCGTGCCATGTAAGACTCCACGGGCCTAGTTGCCTGCTATCATTTAATTGCTTTTCATTGCCTGCTATTACTTCATTGGGTCTCGATGACTGTCTCACTGTCTGTTACCTGTTGGACACCCCGCTACTGTCGGGGAGTCTCGATGACTGTCACCATCTGTTGCCTGTCGGACACCCTGCTTCTGTCGGACAGTATCGACGACTGTCTCACCGTCTGTTACCTGTCGGACACCCTGTTGGACACTGTCGGCAAGTCTCGACGATTGTCTCACTGTCTGTTACCTGTTGGACACCCTGCTACTGTCGGGGAGTCTCGATGACTGTCACCATCTGTTGCCTGTTAGACACCCTGCTTCTGTCGGGGAGTCTCGACGACTGTCTCACTGTCTGTTACCTGTCGGACACCCTGTTGGACACTGTCGGCAAGTCTCGACGACTGTCTCACTGTCTGTTACCTGTCGGACACCCTGTTGGAAACTGTCGGCAAGTCTCGACGACTGTCTCACTGTCTGTTACCTGTTGGACACCCTGCTTCTGTCGGGGAGTCTCGACGACTGTCTCACCGTCTGTTACCTGTCGGACACCCTGTTGGACACTGTCGGCAAGTCTCGACGACTGTCTCACTGTCTGTTACCTGTTGGACACCCTGCTACTGTCGGGCAGTCGCGACGACTGTCTCACTATCTGTTACCTGTTGAGCACCTTGCTGCTGTCGGCAAGTCTCCATGACCGCTTCGCTGTTTGAAACCTATCAGACATCATACTGCTATGAACGACCGTCTTCTGTCTTCGACCTGTCTTCTGCTTTCGACAGACCATATTCTTGTCGGCGGCCTGTGTGACTTCCCAATTATATCTGCAGACTGAAGTCTGGCTGGTCGGTAAAGACGAAAATCCTTCAGACGGCTCGCAGGCCGACGACACTAGATGAGAAGGAGCAGAGTACAATTGTCGGTGTCATCCAGAAAGCTGACTCGTTTGAGAAGAAGGAGCAAATACGCATCGGGTAAGGGATAAATTCGCTTGATGTGTGCTTGTTGTTAATACTCAAAAGTGTACTGATTCGATCATTTCGGTACTCCGGGATTTCCAAGCACAATTCAAATCAAACTCCGGAAGGGCGATGCATTTATGGACCATCATTCCTTCCTCTCTTTTGCAGCAGAAAGATGTACTTGCATAACACAGTGCGGGCGACTGGCTGCAACAGGTCAAGACAGACAAGTGGCCACATGCTCCTCTTGATACTTCACGTCCATACCACTAGCATGAACGTGAATTGTATTAAATTACGTAAATTGTATTGAATTTTGTATTAAAATCTAGATTTCTCTGCCGGTTTAGAGGCCCTATGGTTCTTGGATATACGAGCGAACAGTGACTTGGATTGATTTTCCCTGTTATGGCAGGAAGGGTTCCAAGCGGTGCACGTGGCGGCGGCTTACTGCGCTGACTGAGAGGTACAGGGCTTTTGGTCCTCGGGCGTGATCGGTGTAGTAAATTCCGATTCTGAGTCCGACGGAGAGCTGGGGTCATAATTTAAAAAAAAAAAACGTTTTTTTAATTATGACCCCAACGCGAGAAAAAACATACCCGATGAAATCTAAATAAAATTAAGAATTCACGAATTCACGGAACGAAAGTACGACAGAGGTGCAAAAATTACCCTCATACCCTCCATGTAGGGTAGCAGATGGACCTAATGACGTGCAGCTCCTTTGTAGCACAATCTTGTCCAGAATATTAGCAGCCCCTTCGTGTTAAAATGGATGTTTCATGCAAATGAAGAAGGTTGCCAAAATTGCAGTTAGTGACTTGCAAAGAATGTAGCAGGGGTGGATAAAGAAATTGTCATTGGGTGGGGGCACTTGTCTGGAGTATCACCATTTCCTCGGAGGACAGCCACTCCGAAAGTCCCCAGAAAGACGCATTCGGCAGAAAAACGCTGAATGAGGGTGGTGTGTTGGGGAGGGGTGCAGTCAAGCAGGCTGAAGTTCCGCCTTTCTGTCTTGGGGGCAGCCTTTTCCTCCGAGAGGGAAGCCTTTGACTGAAAAATCCCTGGAGTGGGAGGTGGGCGGGTGCACTCGAGCCTTCGTGGAAGGGACCAACCTTTCATGCTGAGGGGATTCATGCTTCCGTCCCTCCCCCACAACCTGTATCCGCTTCCGTCATGGATGACCATTTATGTATAATTTGACTAGTCCACCTTTCTCTCTGCATTTCTGTCCATAATTTCACATCTTAATACAACCTCGTTTTTCCTGTTGCGTTGTTTTATTTTGGAGATCATCTTGTGGTGTTTAAGGTATGTTTTTTAATCCTGGATTTAGAGGAAATTTGTGAGCAAGCCTACTCTGGGAAGATAGTGTCCTTTCTATTTGTAGCATATGAAACACACTGTGACTTCCAAGGGAGTTGTGGACCTTATATCAAATAGTGCATGAACACTATTTGTGAATGTGGCACCATTCAATCTTCAAACTAAAATAAATGGAGGATATTTTTATTTTTGGATAGCAAAGATCCAAGACCAGTCTGCTTTTGTTTCATCCCTTTACTTATGGTGTTGCAATATAATTTTGGAAGTTGTATTCCTATGTTATGATTTTAGCAAATTTAGCTTGTTCTGACATCCTTGAGATTTTATCTACATTCACTTTTCGCAACTAAAGTGTTTTGCTACACAAATTGGTATGTTCTGTAAACACACTGATTTGACATTCTTGGTCGGCATATTACGGTAGTAGCATGCCCAGTGTGTCAATACAATTTTGGATCTTTGTTGTCATTCTGCACCTTTGCAATATTGCCAAGCTTGCAAAAGCATTGTTTTTATGTGCATCTATGTAATATTTCTTGTCACATATATATTAGTGACTGATGAAAACCAATGTTTGCACTCCCAAGAGTAACTAGGTAGTGATCTGTATCTTCATTACCGGCACTGTGCGCTGGAATGCATGCATAAAGAGGTAAATGCACTAGGTAGGTGGCATGTCATCGGTAGAAAAACTGACCTTTGGTATCAAGAGAGGGTATCCGATTGACACATTTTTTTGCACGTCTGCTGATTCCCCTACCACAGAAAACATAAGATGCAGCATGTAGTGTTACGATAAGCACTAGTGCATTACATCTGGATGCAACAGGGCTGCACATTGTGCGTACCACACGGATGAGCTGTATGCTAACCAATAAACCTTAGAAGTGGCACGTGGTTATTCGTTGCTCCGTCTACCCTTTTATGCCGCACTGCTGCTCCGGGTCACCTGGCACAGCCTCACCGGTTACATGGCGTTGGTTTCAACCGAGACTGTAATCTGACAGCGTGTTTGAGCTCCTGGCCAGTTATATATTGCAGGGCTCTAACGCGAGGAAGATTGGATGGGCCGCAGATAGATGGTGTCCGTTCATATCTGCGCCAGTGAAGATATCTGGTGCACGTGGTGCCGCTGGTCGACACGAGCTCTTCGGCAGCACCGAAAATGTATACATCATTGGGAATAAACTACAGCATCTTTTTTCTGTTTTGTAGCATTGGTGCGAAATAGCGCTAGTAATGCAGCCATTGAGCTAGTGTAACCTGCGACACGACACGGTGTTGCGAACAAACTCAATCATCAATACAATTTATTCTATCGTGTCTTATCACAGATAACTTAACATAACAGCACCATGTTTAACACCCGTGTTCCTGGCTGCAAAAACTATGTTGTTTAAAGACCTCACTGGTAAGGAGCATCATTAAAAAAATGAATGATGTGAAATAACACAGGAATAGGTCAGTAGAAAACAAATCTAAGAACTTAAAATGATGCCATCTTTCCAAAGTTTTAAAGTCGGGCAGGTCCAATTGGTTTTCATGGTGGTTGAAGAAAGACTGTCTGCCTTTGGTGTCGCTCGTAATAAAGTTTTAGCATGTAAGTCACAGTGTGAGGCCATCTTCTATCCGCAGCAAGCTTGTGGAGCGGCTGGAAAACATGAAGCGACTGGCGCAGGGTAACGGTTCCAGCAGCTGCGTGTTGTGCGGCGAGAGGTTCGGCGGCATCCTCAACCGTGCTCGGGTCAAGTGCCGGGACTGCCGAAAGGTGAGCCAGACACAGCCGGCGACGCAGCCATATAACAAGTTATCTGCTGGGCTGGCGATGCTTCAAGGATCGGAAGGATGTCGCGGAAATCGGATCATCCTGCGTGGTCCTATTGCACGACTCCGTCTGGCATGTGATGGTCCATCAACGCCGGGGATATCCCGAGAGGGGTCCGATCTTTGCCAAATGCCAGGCAGGAAAATCAGACCCGCTGACATGGCGTAGTGAACGCTGACATGTACGGTGTTTGGATGAATGTGACCAACATTATCAGGATCTTGGTTTGGGAAGATCCAAACACGCTAATCGAGTGATTATTGCGTGCGTTGTCACACCAGCTGCAGTGGTGTGGTGTGCCCGCTCTGACTCCTGTGGTGTGACTCCTGTGTGACTCTGACTCCTGTGGTGTGCCCGCTCCGCCCGCTCTGACCACCACTGCTCGTCCGCAGGGGGTATGCCAAAGGTGTCTGTCCGACTCGGCACTCGGCGCTTCTGCCGAGCAGGCGCACATCTGCAAGATCTGCGCCGAGGCGCGAGAGCTGTGGAAGAAGTCTGGCGCCTGGTTTTTCAAGGGTATGCCGCGATACGTGGTGCCGGAGCCGAGACGCAGCGCGGCGTGTGCCGGCGCCGGCCGCCGAGGCGTCACCGTCGACTCGGCCACTCTGGCTTCAGCCCGCTACACCTGCTGGGCCACAAAACTGGCGGGCGGCCCCGGCGGTGAGTGGGGCGGTGCCCGGCCTGGCTGGCTTGCCTGACGCTCGAGGCTGACCCAATCAGCCGTGTCTCAACTCGGTAGTGATCAGCTGGTAGAACCTGTCCGATGTTCTGACACTGTCGCATACAGTGATGCCATCCATAATGTTATGTCCGAACAAGAGGGAAAGCTAAAAGCTGTGTCGCCGAAATAACTCCGGGTATTCGTCTCCATATATTACTCGGAGGCGTATCGCTTTGTTGAACCCCAAGTATACCTTACTGGAATCGAATGCTCCGTATATCATCCGATGCATCGATTCACTATCGGTGGATACAGAGGTGAAAAACGTTGGTACTGTCTCTCACCAAACTCGAAAAGCACGATTATGTCTCTAATTCTTAAACATTTCGATTCTTACAGACTATTGAAATTTTGGTAACAAAACATCTAAAATAATTTGTGTCATGCACCCCGGATGGGCCCACGCGAAGACAGAAATGTACTATTCCGAGCCCTACAAACTCACTACATTCAAATTGCGATGCAATTTTGTTGTACATAGTATATAGCTGTATATAGCAACAGCATATGAAGCTGGAATACGAAATGTCACCAATTTGGCTATACGTCGTACCAACTGTGCGAATCATCAACGAGTGAACCAGGAATAAAATATCTACAAGCATACGCTAACAACAAAGCCGGATTCAGTACAGCTTGCTCACAACACACAAGACACAGTACACTGGTGAGGGTCGTGAACCAATGATATATTAACCAAATATACAAACGCATGGCCCGACGACATGGTGAAGTGCAGTACAACTCGACACACACCGCACAAGTCGCAGCATGCTAGAAGCACGCTTCTGACCAAAGAGCCACGTCATACAATATGTTCCGACCATGTCTTCGACCTCTTCGTCTAGAGGTCGAATATAATTATTATATATATATATATATATATATATATATGTATATCTTTATATATATATCTATATATATATATATATATATATCTTTGTATATATGCACATATATATTCATATGCATATATTATATATATATATATATATATATATATATATATATATATATATATATATATATATATATATATATACATGTGCACGCACCTAAATATACAAGCATGTATATGCGTGCCGATCTAACCTTACACTCACCTATTTATATAGCCACCTATATCTGATTCATTTGTTAATTTTGTATTGCGTATAACAAGGTTAATTTGACTTGTCAGTTAGTTTTTGGTGTCTACCTAAAAAAAACCTCAGGACACTTGATATTCTCCTTCTAAATATGTACATGACTGCAGGAAGGAAATTTTGAACCAATAATACTACTCCAAGTGCTTGGTTCTGTAGATGATATGGTGTGAAGTCCATAGAATTCGATGGAGATGTACATGAAGATGATCAACGCACCTTAAATTATTTGAGGATGAGTAGTGGAGCATATTCCTTATGGCGATTAGTAATGTTTGATTCGGATATATTTATAATAGTATAGTAATATGCTCTGTTCCTGTAAAATATGATGGAACTTCAAAATACTATATTTCACACATAATTAATGTATAGGGCAAGTGTAGTGCTGACTATGTATGATTCGTAATGCTTTTTTGTTTGAACAATTCAATCTAATCGTGTTGGGAATTGGCTTCCCCATATAAATAGGTAATTGAAATAGGGAATAATCAAAGTGTTGTATAAATACTTCAATTCACGACTTGTGATAAATTACTTTGCCCTTCTTATTATGCATAGGGTTCTGCTAGTTTTTGCTGCAACGTATGCTACATAACCTTGCCATGTTTATTTTGCATCAACAAGGTATGTGATTTGCTGTATCATTTAAATAAAAAAGAAAAAGAAAGATGGTTATGTTTATGTCAGGACATGACAGACTGGAATAAATGAAAAGACAAATAAACTTAAAAGGCTTGAAACTTTAAAAAAAAATAAAGTACATAAGGATAGTATGACACAATATGGTATTCAAAGGAAATAAAAATGATTAGAATAAAAGTTATAAAATGAAACATAACTGTCGTTTCTGATGAAATATATGTCCAATGTTCTAAGATAGCAATATCAACTAAGGCACAAAAAACTAATTATACAATAATATGAAATCGCACTGACAAAAATTATTCGACAATGAAATATTTTCGGTGTGCTGCATGCCCAGACTTCAGTAGTATCCATTGGTCGCTGAAGTTCGTTTATGTTTGGCATTATGATGTCAACATTACAAAAGGTGGGATTCTAGCCTCCTACGACGCGCGACTACAATATCCACCAGGTGCGAGCCCAGTGAGCGCTTCGATTCCTCCCGATGGTCCTTAGTTAGATAGATCATTATGCCATCATAAATGACTGCAGGGAAATACTAGTCGCATATTAATGGGCTTTCAAATGGTTTCAAATGGTTCAAATGGTTTCGGAAAAGGCTACATAGTTGGCGGCCCAATGAAATGCTTTTCCAGTAGACTTCTCCAGTGCAAACGACCTCGGCTGGGGACTAAATGGGCTTGCCCCTAGATTTGTGGTTCACCGCAAATCTTGCGGCTCAGAAAGGTGGTAAATACCACCATACCGCCGTACCCTCTCACCACTAAAATCTGAAAGTACTGAAATAAAGATCTTCAGTTCAAAGCATGAGTAACACGATAGGATCACTGAGTACGTGCTAAGAAACAGCACCGGTATATCCGCATTACAGGGAGCACACAGACACCATGTGAGGGCGTTACTTCAAAGTGCCTGCTGGCCATAAGTTGTTATCGTTAAAGGGAGTTCGGAGCGTCCAAGTGCTCGCGGGGCTCCACCGCCCGCAATGATGACACGTGCCCATCAAGCAGATGTGTGGTGCCCATCGCTATTCTGGCCACAGCAAATGTCTATCGGCACCGTACAGCCAGTTGTCTAAAAGCACGTCCCGCCCGAATGGTCTGCCTGACTCCGTCTGGCGTGTTCAGCAGCGGGTATCGTCTGGGCGGGGGAGCCATACCCTCTCACCCGCCACTCGTCCGCATCGTCTGGGCGGGGCAGCCGTACCCTCTTACCCGCCACTTGTCAGCATCGTCTGGGCGGGGCAGCCGTACCCTCTCACTCGCCACTCGTCCGCATCGTCTGGGCGGGGCAGCCGTACCCTCTCACCCGCCACTCGTCCGCATCGTCTGGGCGGGGCAGCCGTACCCTCTCACCCGCCACTTGTCAGCATCGTCTGGGCGGGGCAGCCGTACCCTCTCACTCGCCACTCGTCAGCATCGTCTGGGCGGGCAGCCGTACTCTCTCACCCGCCACTCGTCCGCATCGTCTGGGCGGGGCAGCCGTATCCTCTCACCCGCCACTCGTCCGCATCGTCTGGGCGGGGCAGCCGTACCCTCTCACTCGCCACTCGTCAGCATCGTCTGGGCGTGGCAGCCGTATTCTCTCACCCGCCACTTGTCACTCATGTGCATGTACCAAGCTATTGCAGTTGCCAAACGTCAAAGGGAAGGACTTGGTCGCGACACTCGGCCTACGTTGACATCGGTGTCCGTGTAAATGGACACCGATGCGCATTGAATGTCCATAGCCGATGTCCATAACCGATGTCCACCGATGACACCAATGTCCATGTAAATTCGCACTCCTGCCAAGTGCGACAGTCGACAGGAAATAACCCGCATGGACATCGGTCACATGTCACATGGCGGAAGCGCGGTGGCATGTATGGCGGAAGTCTCCGTGGCGGCGCTGCCCAACCGCTGACAACGGAGCTGACCACTAATCAGACGAAACATTACCGAGCAGCCCCGGAGCGGCCCGATATAACCGTCCGTACACCGTGCACTTATGTCAGCGACTGGCCGGCGCCGGCCGGACCGATAGTTGTACGCCTTGAGATGGGTCCACGACAGGGTCCTACCGTGTCAGAGAACAAACACATGTCGATGGGTCCACGACAGGGTCCTACCGTGTCAGAGAACAAACACATGTCGATGGGTCCACGACAGGGTCCTACCGTGTCAGAGAACAAACACATGTCGCTGGGTCCACGACAGGGTCCTACCGTGTCAGAGAACAAACACATGTCGATGGGTCCACGACAGGGTCCTACCGTGTCAGAGAACAAACACATGTCGATGGGTCCACGACAGGGTCCTACCGTGTCAGAGAACAAACACATGTCGATGGGTCCACGACAGGATCCTACCGTGTCAGAGAACAAACACATGTAGATGGGTCCACGACAGGATCCTACCGTGTCAGAGAACAAACACATGTCGATGGGTCCACGACAGGGTCCTACCGTGTCAGAGAACAAACACATGTAGATGGGTCCACGACAGTGTCCTACCGTGTCAGAGAACAAACACATGTAGATGCTGCGGTTCGCCACTAAAGAGATAGCCAAAAGTTATCCTTGGTATCGAAGAAGAGCAATCTAGTCTCAAATATATTTGTACCCTAGCAAAACAAGAACATTCATAGCAAGATGATGATAGTTGCTACGCAGGTATATATATATATACATAAATATATACTGTGCGTTAGACGTTCGCATGGGCCATTATTGGTTTGCATGTGACATCTATGTGCCGGCTTGCCAGGACTGCCGACACGCAGCCTGTCCGTGCCCAGCGACTGTCTGACCACGGCCAGGGAGCCGGATGACGGTGTCGGGGTGCGCCATCAGCACACCATCGTCGGCGGCGCGCCGCCAGCCGTCCGTCGCCGCGCCATCGCCGGACAGCCGGGCCGCTCAGCTTCTCACAGGTGAGCTGATATTCTCACCGACCGGCGGTGAGATTGCCGCAACTCATGGTGACGAGGACGTCAGGTATGGTCACAGGTATAAGAATATACGTTGCTGCGTGCACGTGGATGGTATGCGCTCAAACACTGGTGTATGCTTACGGGGTGATGTTATGTTGGGGTGTTCTTTCCTTGACCTGGCATTTTCAACATTGGAGGGGTTTGGGCGCTGGATATGTCTGTTGCAAGAAAGTCAGCTTTGTGTTTAATGATAATCTTATGGAGAGCACCCCTTATGAGGCATGGTTCGCATACTTAGCAAAGCGATCTTCGTTTTTGATTTCATCTCTCCCTGGATTTCAAAACACGTTTTTTGGACAAGTGTATGGAAGGTCGGTACTTGATTGCATTTGCATTATACAAGCCGTCCAGTCACGCCCGCATTGACGTGTCACGTGTTGTTGCTGTTTCATCTGTATCATAATCTAATACGTGCATCAGCCTCCAACTGTGTGTTCGCAATCTTCACCTGTTACAGTGATGTGTGCCAAGTAACCAGGCAGCCGCTGATAATTGGCTGTCCGATCGGCAGTGCCATTGCGCTTGGTTGTACTTGTGTGCTGTTCTAGCATGGTTCTCGTTGTATGTATGTGCGTAAAGTGACCGACCGATCCACTCCGTGTCGCACATCGACGGCCATTCTGAGGTGCGATCGTCGGTAGCCGGAAGTAGTACCCGCCATCTCGTCCGCTGCGGCGCCAGCTGTAGTGATGTGGACCAACGTGACGATGTAGTACCCGATGTCCCCTCCTGACGCGGCGCCAGCTGTAGTGATGTGGACCAACGTGACGATGTAGTACCCGATGTCCCCTCCTGACGCGGCGCCAGCTGTAGTGATGTGGACCAACGTGACGATGTAGTACCCGATGTCCCCTCCCGCTGCGGCGCCAGCTGTAGTGATGTGGACCAACGTGACGATGTAGTACCCGATGTCCCCTCCCGCTGCGGCGCCAGCTGTAGTGATGTGGACCAACGTGACGATGTAGTACCCGATGTCCCCTCCTGACGCGGCGCCAGCTGTAGTGATGTGGACCAACGTGACGATGTAGTACCCGATGTCCCCTCCTGACGCGGCGCCAGCTACAGTGATGTGGACCAACGTGACGATGTAGTACCCGATGTCCCCTCCCGCTGCGGCGCCAGCTACAGTGATGTGGACCAACGTGACGATGTAGTACCCGATGTCCCCTCCTGACGCGGCGCCAGCTGTAGTGATGTGGACCAATGTGACGATGTAGTACCCGATGTCCCCTCCTGACGCGGCGCCAGCTACAGTGATGTGGACCAACGTGACGATGTAGTACCCGATGTCCCCTCCTGACGCGGCGCCAGCTGTAGTGATGTGGACCAATGTGACGATGTAGTACCCGATGTCCCCTCCTGACGCGGCGCCAGCTGTAGTGATGTGGACCAATGTGACGATGTAGTACCCGATGTCCCCTCCTGACGCGGCGCCAGCTGTAGTGATGTGGACCAATGTGACGATGTAGTACCCGATGTCCCCTCCTGACGCGGCGCCAGCTACAGTGATGTGGACCAACGTGACGATGTAGTACCCGATGTCCCCTCCCGCTGCGGCGCCAGCTACAGTGATGTGGACCAACGTGACGATGTAGTACCCGATGTCCCCTCCCGCTGCGGCGCCAGCTGTAGTGATGTGGACCAACGTGACGATGTAGTACCCGATGTCCCCTCCTGACGCGGCGCCAGCTGTAGTGATGTGGACCAACGTGACGATGTAGTACCCGATGTCCCCTCCTGACGCGGCGCCAGGTGTAGTGATGTGGACCAATGTGACGATGTAGTACCCGATGTCCCCTCCTGACGCGGCGCCAGCTGTAGTGATGTGGACCAACGTGACGATGTAGTACCCGATGTCCCCTCCTGACGCGGCGCCAGCTGTAGTGATGTGGGCCAACGTGACGATGTAGTACCCGATGTCCCCTCCCGCTGCGGCGCCAGCTACAGTGATGTGGACCAACGTGACGATGTAGTACCCGATGTCCCCTCCCGCTGCGGCGCCAGCTACAGTGATGTGGACCAACGTGACGATGTAGTACCCGATGTCCCCTCCTGACGCGGCGCCAGCTGTAGTGATGTGGACCAATGTGACGATGTAGTACCCGATGTCCCCTCCTGACGCGGCGCCAGGTGTAGTGATGTGGACCAACGTGACTATGTAGTACCCGATGTCCCCTTCCGACGTGGCGCCAGGTGTAGTGATGTGGTCAAACGGGACGATATCTGAATTATAATAATGGAGATATTCTCACTTTGCCGCCAAACGAAGCAGCCCAGGAGATCAGGATCTCGACGACACTCTGAAGCTGAGTCGCAACAGTTCGGCGGAAGGTGAGCATCGACGCGGGGTAAACCGCCGACACGGGGTAATACAGCATAAACCACCGATACAGGTTAAAACCCCCACACGGGTGCACCGCCGACACAGAATAAAACGACAACACGGGGTAAATCGCCGACACAGGATAAAACGCCAACATATAGTAAACCGGTGATACATGATAAAACGCCAACACGGGGTAAACCGCTCACATAGGATAAAACGCCAATACAGGAAAAACCACCGACAACACAAGATAAACCGGCGATACAGGGTAAGCCGCCGACATGGAATAAGCCGACAACACAGGGTAAGCCACCAACAAACGGCAAGCTACCTACACAGGATAAACCGCCGACACGGGGTAAACCGCCGGCACAAGATAAACCGGCGAAGCGGGGCAAGCCGTGGACACAGGGTAAACCGGTGAAACTGTGTAAACCGTCGACACATGGTAAACCGCCGACATGGGGTAAACCGGCAGAACAGGGTAAGCTACAGACACAGTGCAAGCATTCGACGCAGATTACACCGCCGATACAGGGAAAACTGCTGACACATAAGCTCCTACTTCTCTTGTTATTTTATTTTTTCATTCTTCTTCCTTGTCCCTTTCCGCCTGTATGCGATAATTCATGTAGCGAATTTTCCGTGCGGCAGCTGTGCGATGGGCTGTCCGCTCCAAAGGTTGAGCTAATGTATAAGCTTGGTTGTATTGAGCTCGGTTTTATCGAGGATAGAACCGCCACACGACATTACTGTGAGGACCAATACCTTTGTTTGCCGTTTCTTCATAATCTGGTGATAGCTTCGGCAAGACCTCTTAATACGACGCTCACAGGCGCAGTACAAAACAAGTGAAGTAATGTCGTAAAAGTATGTGCTATTCTGTTGTAATTCCGGTCCGCCAGCTGACCCACGATACCCTCAAATGAGGATTTTCTCCCCGGAAGGTTTCAGTTGAGGAAGTATGATGTTGAAGTCTAGCTCCAGTCCAGGCGATGGCTTTGAATCCCCAAAATTATTCCGGGTTCTGATCTTGAATGTTTCCATTCTCCTGCAAATTGTGTTGCCAGGCTTACATCCAGCGTACGGGCTTGCGCCTCTGTCGAGAAAACAAATCCACTCAAATGCTTCCTTAAGTATCTAATTCTGTTTTACTTTGCGACAGTATCACATAGTGAATAGAATCCTTTAATAAGTTTAACATAGATATATTGAATGACCAAAGAGCTGAAGTCTCAGTGCCTAACGTGATGGCTGTGTAAGAGCGAAGGGGAGGGGAGAGAAGCCATGCCCTTCCAAATGCTTTCTGATCTTAGCGATTACCAACACGGTGTTCACTGGAAGGAATTGGTCCGAAAATTGGCTTGGCCCAACCAATATTTGAGCCGCTCCTACGTCCATGTCTAAAATCTCCCTCAATGCATGGAAACTTAAGGAGGCTCCACGAGATTAATGTAGATGAATGATTCCAAGTGAACTTAGATTAATTAATTATCGACATTAGTCCAGCTGCCCATTACCTCGAAGCATGCAAATTATCAATTTGAGAACATTGCGTGATGCTAAATGGCGGGAATCCATGAATATTATCAACCGTCGCTGGTGTTTCACATTACATCATACATTCTTATCTTGATATGACCTTGGAAAAAACTTGCTCATAGTTGTGGAAATGGTACCTACATTTACTACACAAAAACTGACAAATCTGTTCACGCTTCGTAAGGAAAAGCCTCAAAAGATTGCATCAATCCCTGACCTGGTGTGGGTTAGGCTGGAATAAATTTACTATATTCTGACTTCTACACATCGTGAATGGTGTTACATTGACAATACCGTATGCTATATGTGCTAATAGATGCCTAACAATATTCGATGCAATTGGTAGCTTCCCGAACGATATTCCATGATACAAAATGCAAGGAAGGAGTTTCGTCGAAAGATGCCTTGACAAAATGGCACGGATTTATTTCTGGAATCCACGTGGGAGTTTGGTGGAGGATGTGCCAGGATCCAGCACAGGAGCAATATTACTTGTATATTTTGTTTTGGGTATAATCAAAATTGTAATCAGTTGCGTCCAAGTAGAATTGCGGGTTTCTAAATGTGACCTAATAAGAATGCTGCGGTAACTAGACACCGGCTGCTGGATTCGGCGGCTGGTCTTGTCAAGACCATGCTGTCAAAACCCTGAAACAGGTCCGGGGTCAGCCATGGAACGGATTCTTTCCAGGCATCTCATTTGACCGACAGGACCACACGACCGATCGATGACCAGCTCTCTCCAGTGGACGATTTCGGACTGTGGGGCGTTGGAGTCTGCAGCGTTTGTCCCTCCCTGGAGGTCATTTGACGCCACTTGGCGCGATATGAAATCATCGGAACGGAACACAGCCAATGGGCATACCCGGGAGATGGCTCCCCTCCACTGATATGGAAGTAGCCATTATATACTGTCGAAAGAATTGCCTGCATATGACAATATGGACGATGGCTCAGACGCCACATTTCAATTGCCGTAGCAGGGAATTATGAGGGAAGTGGTGTCACATAATCAAGGTGGAAGAAAACATACTGTTATCCGTAAGTCGTGGTGCCCTGAAATACCCACAGCAGGCAACATTTCTTTTTATTTCCTTGCGTTTATTTTTATGTCCAAGAAGTTAAGCGATCAACATCAGCTTAGATAGAATATAATCCTCGCAGTGCAGGATAATGTTCCACTCCTCACAGCGCAGAGGGAGGGATCAACAACTAATTCTTGTTCTAAGAAGGATATATGCAGTAAATGACATAGTCTAGTTCATCCTCATACTTTTTGAGTCAGGTGACATTCTTCTCCATATCTTATGGCTCACTTTTCATTTCAAGTCCGATGGGTTCATGACGAGGTGCAAGCAATCACCCGTCTTCGCCGTAGCTTTTGGAATGTATTCGTAAAACAAATGCGATTTTGTACTTCAATATTGATGAGTTGTAGGCTTAAAACATAGGACAGGATACATGTCCGAAGGACATAGTCACCGATTCCACCAAGGTCAAATACCTGGAAACATGTGATGATCTGTTGACGATGCCAATTTTCTGAACAGGCACAAGAAAAAGTAAGCATGTCATCCAACGTCTGTCACTTTGCAAGGACAAATCCAAAAAGTTTCAATTCTGCTTGATGTATGCGTCAAGAAACCTTGCTTACCTTGCTAGTACTTCGATTTCACCAGGACTGAGGTCACATTTTATAGTTCTGATTTTTCTTTCTTCACTGGCGTATGCACGTATGCCTCACTTTTGACTGAATCTTGTAGGTCTGCTATAGACAATGTTCATTGTACATCAAAGAACCGAAGTGAGATAAGGTCGTAACCTAAACTTGACCGACCTTCTTTCAGCTACAATAAGAAGCTCGAACTTAGTTTTTAGACATGCTGCATGCATACACCTGATGTGCGCTCATCAATTACTGGACTGTATGCATATTTTGAAGCGAAAGCATATACCGTTCACGAGCAAACTTATATAGCATTCAGGAGGAAAATGACCCTCTCCCAACACTGTGTGCTTTAATTCCGACATACGCGGAGCAGAACACAAAATGTACCTGTAATTAACCTCGGGGAACGCGTCAGGTTTCTTGGTGTGGAATGTTCTGGGAGGAAAATATAACTTGGCACACATCATGAGAATCGACGACCACCATGGCTTCAGCTGGACTTTCCAGCACCGATGTCGCAAAATGCAGTCCGGCTCCTCAAGAAGCGTTGATCACATGGAGAGCTTGCGGTGCTTATACCAGTGAACGTCCAGCCTGTCCGGATCACAATATTCTGCATGAATGCCCCCGTACGTAAACGAAAAAGTACACATGAGCGACGAGACCTGGCACAGCATAACTCGCCTAGGCACAACTCACCCGACGTCACCCAAACACAACTCACCTGACGTTACCCAGACACAACTCACCAGAGCTCGCCTGGCATAACCCACCCGATCTCATTCCGGTCCAACAGCTCATCCGACCTCGCCCTGGCATAACTCATCCGACCTCGCCCCGACCCCACAACTCATCCGACCTTGCCCCGACACATCTCACCCGATCTCACTCTGGCCCGACAACCCATCCGACCTCACCTCGGCCCGACAGCTCATCCGACTTCGCCCCGGCACAACTCACTCGACCTCGCCCCGGCATAACCCACCCGACCTCGTCCCAGCACAACTCATCCGACCGCACTCCGGCTTGACAGCTCATCCGACTTCGCCCCGGCACAACTCACTCGACCTCGCCCCGGCATAACCCACCCGACCTCGTCCCAGCACAACTCATCCGACCGCACTCCGGCTTGACAGCTCATCCGACTTCGCCCCGGCACAACTCACTCGACCTCGCCCCGGCATAACCCACCCGACCTCGTCCCAGCACAACTCATCCGACCGCACTCCGGCTTGACAGCTCATCCGACTTCGCCCCGGCACAACTCACTCGACCTCGCCCCGGTATAACCCACCCGACCTCGTCCCAGCACAACTCATCCGACCGCACTCCGGCTTGACAGCTCATCCGACTTCGCCCCGGCACAACTCACTCGTCCTGGCCTCGGTACAACTCACCCGACCTCGCCCCGACATAACCCATCCAACCTGTCCTCGGCACAACTCACCCGACCTCACCCCGGCACAGCGCACCCGACCTCGCCCCGGCACAACTTGCCCGACCTCACCCCGGCATAACTCACTCGACCTGGCCTCGGCACAACTCACCCGACCTCACTCCGGGACAGCGCACCCGACCTGGCCCCGGCACAACTTGCCCGACCCCGCCAAGAAATAACTCACCCGACCTCACCCCGGCACAGCTCACCCGACCTGGCCTCGGCACAACTCACCCGACCTCGCCCAGACACAATTCACCCGACCTCGTCCTGGCACAACTCATCCGACCTCACTCCAGTTTGACAGCTCATCAGACCTTGCCCCGGCACAACTCACCCGACCTGACCTCGTCACAACTCACCCGACCGTCACGATTTTGATACATTTTCCCTTGTTGCGCTTTACATCAAAATGTATGCACTCATAATCAGGTCTGTTTACATTTTTATTTTTGTGTCTACCAGGTTTCATCGAAAGATTTTGTCTCCAGTTCCGGTAAGCCATGTTCAAAGAAAGGGCTTTGTGGCTTATCTCCCCGGCACAGTTTGTCGAATGGATCCGGTCGGGCGGCAGTCTCTTGGCTAGGTGCTGTTACGTGACCTGCGCACTCCCGAGTCCGGCTGTTGGTCGGTCCAATGGCATTTTGATGCAACATGCTGAGTCGAACGGTTGTGTGTGGCGTAAACTGAGCGAGAAGCTGTGGGACGGAAAGAATCGTCGCACTCTACGGAGCGTGCACTATGTCGACATTTCCACATGGTATATTCACGCTTGATATGCATAAGTTATGTTTTGTTCGCTATTGAACACGATCTCGACAAGCGTAGTTTCAATTTGTCTGCAGCAGATTGGCGTTCTATGCGCTATACTTAATTTGAGGAGTTATTTCACAAGTATAAACGTCTTCAGAATACTGTACACGTATTCATAATTTGAATGTACTCTGCCGAAGCAGAAAACAAAGCTTTATTGGGATGCATGGTCCGGGGGTGGGAAGCTCGTTACTCTATCACACTGTCCATAAGGGTGTTCCGAGCACGTTCGCCTCAGGCTATTCTCGTATAATAAAATGTGCCCAAGGTATTCCTTTTAGTGACTTTTCGTCGGTAATGTTAATCTCTGAGCAGCAGATGAAGTCATATCCTCAAAATCCCTTCCAGTACACTGGTTTGCAGTTGACCCGGGAGTAGTACGTACTATCAACGGTTCGTTTTTCCGTTATAGTTGAACTGGAGTGATGAAACAAAAACTGTCGCATTGCCCATCGTCGGTTTTATCGTCTGATATTCCGTTTTAACTCTATCAGCACTTGGAAGGAGGGGGTGCTCCAGCCCCCTCCTATCAGAAATTGCACTGTCTCCCCTGAACGAATCAAGTGACTTTAGGACCCTTTGCTTCAATTTGGAATAATTTGATTATAAATTGAAAATCGCACGATAACTTTGCGATCTGGTGGCCAACAGTTGAAACAGTGTTCCATCACTTTTGCATGCTTCGGGCAGAACTTTCCTAATAATGCGTAACCTGTCATAACCTAAGTTGACTTGTGACAAAGATCGGGTAGATTATGATACAGGGCGTATATAGACGCTTCTTGTCTGAAAGGCGAACTTTTGCGGGGAAGCTAAAGCAAATGTATCGACCCAGGACATTGACCTAGTTTTGCCCACACTGTGACATTCAGAGGTGACCGATCAAGGTCATCTTTTGAGGCCAAGTAAATAACATGTGTGCATGTGAGCACAAGGTTACGGCATACTTATTAAAGACTTGGGAAGTTACATGGGGGCTGGGACAGACAGTTCTGATGTGACAAAAAAGCCCAGTACACATAGAGTTGGCAAATTCGCTTCTGTACAATTGACCGCAGAAATATAACAATCGCTCTTCTAAGAGTAGCCAGACTAAGAGCAGCCAGGATCTGCTGACTGGCAGTGACCTGAGATCGCTGCTCCGGTCGACTGAGAGCAGCCAGGATCTGCTGACTGGCAGTGACCTGAGATCGCTGTTCCGGTCGACTGAGAGCAGCCAGGATCTGCTGACTGGCAGTGACCTGAGATCGCTGTTCCGAGCCGACTGCTGAGAGCAGCCAGGATCTGCTGACTGGCAGTGACCTGAGATCGCTGCTCCGGTCGACTGAGAGCAGCCAGGATCTGCTGACTGGCAGTGACCTGAGATCGCTGTTCCGGTCGACTGAGAGCAGCCAGGATCTGCTGACTGGCAGTGACCTGAGATCGCTGCTCCGGTCGACTGAGAGCAGCCAGGATCTGCTGACTGGCAGTGACCTGAGATCGCTGTTCTGGTCGACTGAGAGCAGCCAGGATCTGCTGACTGGCAGTGACCTGAGATCGCTGTTCTGGTCGACTGAGAGCAGCCAGGATCTGCTGACTGGCAGTGACCTGAGATCGCTGCTCCGGTCGACTGAGAGCAGCCAGGATCTGCTGACTGGCAGTGACCTGAGATCGCTGCTCCGGTCGACTGAGAGCAGCCAGGATCTGCTGACTGGCAGTGACCTGAGATCGCTGTTCCGGTCGACTGAGAGCAGCCAGGATCTGCTGACTGGCAGTGACCTGAGATCGCTGCTCCGGTCGACTGAGAGCAGCCAGGATCTGCTGACTGGCAGTGACCTGAGATCGCTGCTCCGGTCGACTGAGAGCAGCCAGGATCTGCTGACTGGCAGTGACCTGAGATCGCTGTTCCGGTCGACTGAGAGCAGCCAGGATCTGCTGACTGGCAGTGACCTGAGATCGCTGCTCCGGTCGACTGAGAGCAGCCAGGATCTGCTGACTGGCAGTGACCTGAGATCGCTGCTCCGGTCGACTGAGAGCAGCCAGGATCTGCTGACTGGCAGTGACCTGAGATCGCTGTTCTGGTCGACTGAGAGCAGCCAGGATCTGCTGACTGGCAGTGACCTGAGATCGCTGCTCCGGTCGACTGAGAGCAGCCAGGATCTGCTGACTGGCAGTGACCTGAGATCGCTGTTCCGGTCGACTTTCACCTCTTGTGGTTTGCCAAGCGGTTTGGCGGCTGACCTCGGAATGTTTCCCAGGGACGAGGGCATCTCCTGCCGTTCAGCTGATGCAGGGTCTTCATTGAAGAGAGTGAACACGACAACCACTGTGTCCAAATACGTAGTGTGACATTTGATGCAGTTGGCGACGGCGTTCGCGACGTTCTTGAACTCGACGATGTCCTTGAGTTGCTGCATGTCGTGGTAGTAGACCATGTCGTCAGCCGGTGCATATTTTGCTAGCGAAGACCGCAGGAAGTGTGGATCAATGAAAGAAAGCGATACATGTTGCCATGGTTGGGAGCTCCTTTCTGGTCTGTTGGCCCACCTCGAGCTGTTCTGTCAGGAACGTCATCTTCAGAAGGTACAAGTCGTCTGACTCGTTCAGAAGGTACAAGACCTAGCCTCGTGTATTGTACATGGTCTGCGAAGCTTCATCCTACCAGGCCCTGCAATTTCCGCCTGCGCAATTCAACGCAAATCTTCATCTTACAATTGGTCCTCCAATCAATTTCGCAAAGCACCACCCATGAATTGGAGCGAGAGATTGGCGAGCGACGCTATATGACTAAAGCAGTCATCGTCTCGTTAAGTCAATACTTGACTGAATGATCATCTTGGCTCAGGTCGTGGAATGGCACAGGAAAACTTTCGGCCACACCAAAGAAAGTTACATAAACTTGTAACCGTTTGTGGAAACCATGCTGCTCTGTGCTGTACTGTACTGAATGATCGAGAATATCACACCGTGTTGAACATCTGTGTAAAAATCTACATGAGTTTGTAGCCGTTTGTCGACACCATGTGATTCCTGATTCCTGGGCGATCGAAAGCATCGTGCCGGCTAGTGCGATGGTGTTGACACCTGTGCAATATATAATAATACTGAAGGAGCTGACACTTTATGGCGCGGTAAGAGCTATTGCGATGATTTTGTGGTCAACTGCACATGATAAAATGTGTTAAAACTATATGCACTGGGATTTCTTGGTAATCTCACAACTGAAGGGTTGCCCCACCTTGTATCTTCCGGGCACTTCAATAAATTTTAACGAAACTTGGTTCGCAATTTGTACACAACTTTGATTTTCGTGACCTGAAAAGGTAACCTTGATCTATGATATCTGAAGGTCACAATGTGGGAAATACTGGATCAATGTCCAACAAGTACAAAATGTGTTAACCTCCCCGCAAAATTTGAAATTTGAGTTAGAACAGGCGACATGAGATATTATCGTAATCCACCCGATTTCGGTCAGAAGTAACCGGAGGTCATGACAGATCGCGCAATTATTATAATTGTATCCGTGAATAATGCCTAAGTGATCAAAGACAAGTATTGGCCGCTAGAGTGCAAAGGTATCTTTCGATTTTCAATATTTTGTACCAATTATCCTGAAATGATGCAAGGAAACAGTTCCAAAGTCAAAGGTTCAAAGACTAAAACATTCCACGTCTCGTTAAGTAAACATTGACCAAATGAGCTATTAACAAAATTCCTATACTTCCATATAAATCTGACGAGCAATGGGGTGAATACCTGCAAGGAGTACCGAACAAGTGAACCTGCAGTCGGTTTACCAGTGTCCTGTCGTAACGTGTGATTCCAGACGGTGTGCCTGCAACCGAGGAACCTTAGCCCACGTCTTGTCATCACTCTTGCAGCGCCCCCAATCCTGCCTCGTTCTGGTTTAAGTTATTTATATGCACACCAAAACGACAGCCTTCCGACTAGAGTATGACCAGCTTTTCAGCTATGTAAAATGTATTAGTGAAACCAGTGTATTCACACATAACCATGCCTGTAATGGATGAGTATGGATGGATGGACAATGTATTTTTTTCCACGTTTCCGAGCCACCTCACCGTCCGGGAAGGGTGGCGCCGACCACTGGGACGCAGTACACGGGCCAGTGGTGGTCAGTGGTTGTCAGTCGTAAGTGGTGGTTAATGGTGGTCAGTTGTTAATGGTGGTCAGTTGTCAATGACGGTCAGTGGTGGTCAATGGTCAGTGGTGGTCAGTGGTCAGTGGTGGTCAGTAGTGGCCAGCAGTGGCCAGCGGTAAGTGGTGGTAAGTGACCAGTAGTGGTAGGTGGTGGTCAGTAGTAAGTGGTGACCAGTGGTAAGCGGTGATCAGTATTCAGTGGTGGCCAGTGATGACCAGTGGTCAGTGTTAGTCAGCGGCCAGTGGTGGTCAGTAGTCAGTGGTGATCAGTGGTAGACACTGCCCAGTGGTGGCCAGTGGTCAGTGTTCAGTGATGTCAATGGTGGTCAGTGGTCAGTGTTAGTCAGCGGCCAGTGGTGGTCAGTGGTGGTCAGTGGTGGCTAGTGGTCAGTGGTAGTCAGTCGGTGGTCAGTGGTAGTCGGTGGTCAGTGATAGTCAGTGGTCAGTGGTGGTCAGTGGCTAGTGGTGGTAGCCGTGTGTGACACGGCAACTGTGCTCAGGTTCGGATGGCGTGTCGGCCAACAGCCGGTCCTCCCCATACTGCGACCTCAGCGCCAACTTCAGGCAGCCGTCCGCCGACGCCAGCAAGAGGTAATGAGGGGCACGCACCAGCACTGGTCGCCCACCCACTGTTCGGCACTACTGCTGGGATCCACCACGACACTGACTTGTCATCTTGTGCATCAGCTGCCGCTAGACTACGGGGCAGGCTATGCTAGGTGTGCGTAGAGTAATAAATATTCATACCCAACCGCGGCACCTTTAGTTATTAGCCTCAGAGTTATTAGCCTTAGAAAGCTACGGTCTTCAACAGTCGGATAGGCTGGACGGAATGGCAGCAGCTACACGATTCTGATAGGAATTGCGGATACACACATATTTATAATCTAAAACAACTTATACAGAATAATTGTTGTAGGTCTGATGCCATCTTTCTTCGGAAAGGGATAGGGCCCGGGTGGATTCCAACCGAAGAATGTATTTCATTAGTTATATGAAAATGCATAGTATTCCTATGTCCTAGAGTGACTTCCTAGTGGATCAGGGGGCTCATAGGTGCTATGTTTAGTCAGTGGTATCGTTCTTTCACAGTGGCGCTGCATGTTCGTAAATGCGATATTAAGTTAAATGAAAATGTGATGCACAAAAGGAGACGTTTGCTTACCCTCATTATGCTTGATGGTGTGATGTTTCGGAAAATAATTGGTGAGTCCATGGAGTCATCATTTTGGACGGTTTTATAGGTTTCATAATACAACATAGCGCAAATAGAGGAGGGGTATAATGCATCCAGGATCAGGGAACAATACATTTTTTTTCGTGCTGATCACTATAACCAATGGACGCTCCAATATTTTTTGGGGGATTACTTATAAATCTGCCTTGCTGTCGTCAAAATTGGCGCCTAGTTACACGCATGTCTTCACTATGTAAAGGTGCATTCCACAAACTGAAGCTACACGGTGTAGTGCAACGACTAATGGCAGTTCGAGGGAAGGAAAACAGAGACATGCAATGCGCACCTGAATATTCGCAAATACAGCGATACCAGAAAGATGTTGAAAAGTATTCACCAGTTGCTAGCATTTCCACAAATTATCGTCCCAAATTGCGCCCTTAAATGATGCTCATATTGAGAGACAAGTCCATGTCAGCAACAGGAACTCCGGCCACGTATATTTTGACGGCAGACAAAACGTGGAAAATTGTCGAGAGTGGTCCAGGGATGCGATGTTCGTCTCCAATCTGAAACGTTGTGAGTTCCGAGTCCCACCTGTCGCTGCCCTTCGCCCGCGACCAGTCAGCGTGGGAGATTGACGATGCTGCATGCTAAAGCCGCCGACACGTCGTAGAAACTAGCAACCAACCGGCCAGCCAGGACATGAAACAAGTCTACCTCATTTCTCCCAACGAGTCAGGAAATTTCAGATGACAGGACGAAGTGCTGCCAATGTCACGACGTGCACCTTCCCCAGGTGCATCACTTTCTTCATCAGTCGACACAGTAAGAGCTAAAGCCATTACATGTAACAACTCTGAGTTTCCATCTAATCAAGGCACGGGATATCAGTTCTGAGCAGCGAGCTACCAACTGGGGTATCGGTGCCGCTGAATTGACACATTGTATAGAGTATGGAGGAGAGTATTCGTACATTATTGGAGTGGACGTTTTCAAGTATTTTTTTTTCAAGTAACCTAAAAACCTTCCTTGTGGGGAAGGAAGGTTTTTAGGTTCCATGTTAATTTTATCTAGGGTGGAGGCAATTTATCCGCTTTCAAGCAAAGCAACACGCACAGAATCCGAGCGGAAAAACACCCCCCAATGCACTCCTGTTGTCTTGTCGTCCCTATGGGGAATATTCCCACCACATTGGCTATTCCACCCTATTTCCATCAGCACTTTGGGGCGAATGCCAGCGGTTTCATTGCCGATAACGATACGAATATAATGCTACCCGAGCATTTATTTATAAGACTACCGGTGGACCCAGAGATAGGCTAAAAGCTATGTTTCCTGACAACTCAGATATAGGCGAATATTTGCGAATCGTGTTCATTGCCGGTCACAACATTACCCGAGTATATCTAAAATTCGTCAACCAGTGACCTCCGGGGCGGGGATGGCCGAGTGGTTAAGGTGTCGGGCTATGGGTACCAAAGGTCCCGGGTTCGACTCTAGTGCCACTCAGGACATTTCCCAATCCCGCGGCCCACCGGCGAAACAGTGTGGGCGGCGCCATTAGCCGTTAATGTGCATAAAGTGTGTCGTGAATCAACCAATAAACAAACAAACCAGTGACCTCCAGGGTAGGTTAAAAGCCACATTTTCCGTCACCTCGGATATCAACAACGCTAACGAATGTACATGCATATTTTACGTCATGCATAGCCACGAAATGAGCGCAAGAATGTGCATCAGATTCTTACGAATCTAAGAAGACAGCTCATCTCATCTCAGCACGATGGAGTATAAGGTTGGATGAGTTCCTCTAATTCCTTGAAAACTTGGTGAATATGCCTACACATGATGGTAGCAACGCACAAAGGACCTGTGTTTTATGCTCAGCGAAACGGCCTCTTAAGTTAAATCCAGTCCATAAATAGCATAGAATATGTTTCTACACAATTCAACCAAATCTTCTGGAGTAGACTTGTCTCACTTGAACTGAGAAAAGTCACGGATGAGACAGCATTATTTGAGAACAACTAAGAACGCGAAATCTTACCGAATGGCTACGCTAAGGGCAATGCAACAGGGAAAAGAAAGATTTCGGCAACCATGTACCAGTTCAGTGCTCCAAAAATGTCATCATAAATCAGTTTGCGGACACGACCTAATCATTAATTGAAGAAGAGATTCGCAAGGTGCGAAATATAATGTGCCAAACATTTGCGAGCAAGCATGACCATTTGCTTTGCTATTGTTATTTGTGACTGAACAAGACGTTCTCTCTCTCTTTTAACACGCGCCCTGGAGGGGGAAGGCGAAATCCGCCCACGCCTCCGTTTTTCAAACATAACTCCAGATTTTGCCAGTCGATATGCGCCAGTTCTTGTGTACCTGCTTAGAAATGACCGACGCGTTGCTTAAAGTACGAACAATGGAAATCGGCCGGATATTTTTCCGAGTTAGGCGCGACTATATGCAAACATTTTCGAAGCGTCGGACCACAAAAATCGGCGCCGATTCGTCTCTCGTATGTTGGCAAAAGGAAAGTGTTCTTAGGAACACTAGCCACTTGTTTGGTGTACGTTTTCATGTTATATAGTTTGTCATTTTATGCCACCGAGGTCAAGTCAGGTCAAGTCGGTGGCAGGCTAATGGAACCAAACTTGGTCAACTGGAATGTTGGTATACATGCAAATGACTGTCATGCGATTGATGCTACTTTGCATGTTACTCCCTAAATATCCTGGAAACTACTGTTTGTCATGTACCTAAGCATTTCCATATTTTATTCATGTACTTCACTTCTTTTGCGATGCTGATTGCGCCGAGCCGCCCAACGCAGCAGTCGGGCGTGCGGTCCGATTCCGGTAACTGGAGCAGGTAATGACCTGATAAAGTGCTCCTATATAGATGACCTGAGGTCAAATACCTGGTCTAGCATCTGTATCGCATCATTAGTAATATCCAAAACATCATTGATGCCCACTTTGGAGCATTTAAACACAATTAAAGCGAGCCATAGCAATGACAAGCCAAGCCGCGCAAAACCAGAAAACTTTGATATTTTGACCTCATTTTACGTTGAAGATATTAACCCAAGGTCATGAAATTCGCATACAATAAAGTTTACTATCATACCTATCCACTCTACGAATTTCGTTGCTTTAGCTTTAACAGGAGCCGATATTTTAAGGGGAATTCTCCCCCCTCCAGTGCGCATAGATTCCAAAGGCCCTCCAGGGCGCGTGTTAAGAGGCACTTGACATGCAGCGTTGGCCTCGTCTCTCGCTGACTGGTTCCATCATTTAAAAAAAATCCGAGTTATTGCTGGAGTGGCTTGTTGTGTGCACTCTGGCCCCACCACCCGATCCATAGATTTCAGTTCAACGGCATAATTTTGACCGAAAGCTTGACGTGCCGTCAATGCACTGACACGGCCGCCCCCGGTAGCTCGTCCTCGGCCTTATCAAGCCAGCTGCCAACTGACCCTCCCAGCCAGGGGCCAAATGCGAGCGCGTGAAGCGACTCGAACCCTGTGCTGCCAGGAAATAGGAGACCAGTGGAGGCCAGCGCTCCAACCAAGCTACCGGGACGGCAATCATGTCTCAGTATGCCGACTGGTCCGAATATATCCCAGTATGCCGACTGGTCCCAGTATATCGTAGTATGTCGACCGGTCCTAGTATGTCCCAGTATACCGACTAGTCCCAAATCAGATTCAGTATGAGCGCCGGTTGTGGGTGCCAGAGTGACAGCCCCCGGTAGGGATAAGTTCATCAAAGTCAGCTGCTGTGTTCAGTCGCACCGTCTCTGAAGCGCTTGTGATTACCTAATGCATACCGCCGAGTTACAGCTGTCATCTTATGAACAGATCAAGATCAGCTGTTGCAGCGGACTCGCTCTGCAAAGGTTTGCAACAAAACACAGATCAAGAAAGCATTTTTCATGGTTTGGGCGAATGGTCGTCGAAACAGCTGCCCAGTGTCGGTGGTCATCATGTTAAGCTTAGCAAATTTGAGAATCTGTGCTAACAGCGAGTCATGCCTGCATTCCTGACAACGTTGTTATTCTGGCAAAATACTCTTAGATGTCCTAGCAACGGCATGAACACTACACTATTTATAAACTCAATTTTCGCCCAACACTGCGATTCAGGGCTCTCGTGGTTTGAGTTATGGGAAAGCCCAGAGTGGCACCGGCTCGGTTGGAGCTATTGCACGCTCTGTCAGTACGTGGCTGGGCTCACAAGTGTCCACCGACCAGTGCTGGCTGTCCGCTCGACCTGGTGTCCCAGGGCAGGCTGCGGCACGCCGGCGCAACTGCAGCCACCGCATCTGACGCAAAGGCTATTATTACAATAGGTGATGCTCAATGTCAGAATATAGATTAACACGCACCTACGGGTATATAACTGCTGCCGTCAGTTATCATGTCAGGACATGAATTGTGGATAATAATGCAGTGTTCGTAGCTCGCTTCAGTTGGTCGGCATATCCTTGTGCCTGCGTCGTAGGACGTCACTTGGTGTCGAACCACAGTCGCCAGTGCTGGGCCGATGTGACGGAGGAGCCTTTTGGTGCCGTTGGGAGTTCAATCTGATAACTGGCTAACGAATCTGACGCATTGTCAGCTGTGTTATTCAATACATGTGATCCCATGTTATGAGCCTCATAGTGTTCAGATCCCTGCATGCTTCTGCAGTGCATTTCCAGAGCACTGGCAGCACTATTTGACTGATATCTATGCAGCGCTTGCTGATGGGATTAGTGGTCAGAGATAATCACCCCCAAACCTCAAGCATATATTTATGTCTATGCTTGAGCTCGGTATTGCTGCCACTGTTCCGAAAAATTATCAGCGATATGAATAATGAGTCTATTCATGTCAGTCGGCGGACTAAACTGCATATTCGCCGCCTGTAGCCGCCAGGTAATCGCAATTAAATTGATGTGGCAGGCCCAGGTCTGGCCGACGCCGTCATTGGTACCAGCATGCTCACTCTCCAACTGTTGTCCCATGTCGACATAACTGCAATCTCCGCTCTGCGAGCTGTTTTCAGGGCTCGTTGTCGAGTTCAGCTAAATCAGCTTCAGTATGCGCATCGAAAAACGACCTGAATCGGTACGCGTCAAGTCGTTATTCATTGCTCTTCCTGGACCCATATTGGTGATGGGATGAAATCGAATCAGCTGCAACGTTCATTCATCATATTTCGATATTCGGTAGCTGATGAATTACATGAACGAGTGGCATCGCAAATTGAATATTTAATAGGACTAGCTACGGTGTGAAATTGACTGTCAGAGAAAATATCGTGCGCATTGAACCAGGATAAGGGATCAATGCGCCAAAGGAAGCGATGTGAGGCATGGACTTCATCTATATCGGTGTGAACCAAACATTCTTCCGATGTAATTGCTGTTCATATCGGTGGAAAGGTATTTGACCATCACACTGCCTGGGCCCTCACAGAGCGCCTGGGTGCGTCTCTGGCGTAGTGTGCCCACAGCTATGAGTTTTATCTTCCAGCAGCAGCGCTCAGTTCCCTCCCAGCCAGTTATTTGCCGGCACACTGCGGCGCCTATTACCCTTGCCCATCCCGGCCAGGGTTTACTGCCCAATGCCGGTAGTCTCCCCCATCGCCTCCCCCGGTGGGGGTTTATTGCAGCACGATGTGCCAGCACCCACCGACAACACCGGACACGCCGCTCGTCGTTCTCTCTGTTTTGAACCAATCTCACTCGCCTCGCCCAGCACTCAGCACTGATGTTCTGTAGACGTCGCTTGGCAGGTCGGATGAAAAGTTATGCACGCAATTGCAACATTTATTATGAGCAACAGTTACCGACTTGCCAGACGCCAAAGCATCTACTGTAGGACTGTAGTCATCAACTGCTAGCTAATTGATTCCCGTCATCGCCGTTGGCAGCCGGTCTGCGCCAACGGCGACACAGCGCAACAGCAGCGACAGCAGCTGTTGTCGGCGTAACAGCGTGGGTTGGTGCGGCGGGGCGTAGTAAACAAGGTGCTTCGTGTTCGCGTTTCCTACTGCTCCAGATTTGTCGCTCCCGGCTGTCATCGGCGCAGGTACTCAACATTTGGGTTCGGCTTGGCTTCAAAGCATGCTAGGTGAAGGCTGGTGGCCATGATCTGGTCCGACGTCGTGCGGTCCTGTCAGCTAGGAAAATCGTACGCCAACTTAACCAATTAAATTACTCAAATAAAAAAATAGGTAGAGAGATGGAATAAAAGGGTGGAATGGATAATAAATGGGTAGAAAGAGGGAAGTGTGAATGATATGTACGAGGTGGTAGAAATTATTATTCAACTTGACTATTTCCATTAAATTTTCTCCACTTCTGCCATGTTTTGCTGCTCCCATTTCCAGTTAGCCAGTTTTACCCGGTTAAAACCGGTGACAGGAAATAACTTATATTCGCCTCTATCAACCTTCACGTAAGCACATTAAGTAACTAGAGGCACTTCAAATTTACTGAATTGACCAACTAAAACGCAAAGTAATCGCATTGGTGCTAAGGATCCGATCCGATAAGAAATGACCGCGTTTGCTTCATTGAGTATGTTCTCTCAATTTACAGCTGATACCTGTATATGCCCGGCACTGAAAAAAAAAGTTTGACTCTGAAATAGAGCGTCGCGTGTCGCGATCAGCTCTTCCAAAGTAATAAAGCCTGGTCTTGATGATGTGGTTACTCCGTGACACTATAAACACCGCCCATACAAACGTGCATGATCAAATGGGAGTCCGGATCAAACAATGGGAGTTTGTAACTCTTCTAGAAAGAAGTGCGATGCACGCTTCTAATTCGGAACAGAATTTCACCAGCGTTCGCGAAGTGTTCCAGCAGCGCAAAAGAAGAGCTTCGGAAATCGCTGCCTAGACGGGTTTCCTTGACGTGTATATGCCGAAGTTTATTGGACTACATTGGGTGAGGATAGTGAGATGGTTGAGGAGCTGAGCAAGCAGTTCAAATCAGTGTTTACATTGGAAGATATGACCAATCTGCCGACCGTACACCATAGTTCAGTTGCATGGGATCTGACAAATGATGTTAATTTCATTGGTAGTGATGTTGTTTACAATCATATCAGGAAAATAAAGCCAAATAAGGCAGCAGGACCTGATGATATTTATGCTAGGGTGTTGCGGGAAACTGAAAAGGAACTGGCATTTCCACTTAGTATAATATTTTGTAGATCAGTTTCACGTAATGAAATTCCAACCGATTGGAAAAGTGCAAATGTAGTTCCTATTTTAAAGAAAAGAGAAAGAGGGAAAGTTGAAAACTATAGGCCAATAAGTCTCACATCCCTAGCCTGCAAGGTACTCGAATCAATTATCAAGGATAGAATAGTTAGTTATCTGGAAGGTAGCAGATTGATTCAAGATACTGGACATGGGTTTAGAAAAGGACGATCGTGTCTCACAAACCTCTTGGACTTTTTGAACTTCGCCACAGAACAATTTGATCAGGGAAATCAGGTTGATGTAGCATATCTTGACTTTAGTAAGGCCTTTGACAAGGTACCCCATAAACGGTTAATGATACAGCTTCAGTCCCATGGTATTGCAGGTAGCATCTTAAAATGGATAGAGTTGTGGCTTTCAGATAGACAGCAAAGAGTGATGCTAAATGGTACAAAGTCATCATGGCAAAATGTTCTTAGTGGAGTCCCCCAGGGGTCAGTACTAGGGCCATTACTGTTCATTATATTTGTAAATAACATTGAAAGTAAATTTGCCGCCCTGGTAGCTCAGTTGGTTAGAGCGCTGGCCTGCACCGGTCTCCCCTGCAATAGCAACACAGGGTTCGAGTCGCTTCGCGCGCTCGCATTTAGCCCCCGGCCGGGAGTGTCAGTTGGCAGCTGGCCCGATAAGGCCGGGGACGAGCTACCGGGCGGCCGTGTCGGTTCATTGGCGGCACGTTAAACTTTCGGTCTAAATTTGCCGTTGAACTGGAGCTCATGGATCGGGTGGTGGGGCCAGGGTTCACGCAACAAGCTCTGCTTAGCAATAGAACCCTGGCTCCTCAAGCCACCCCAGCAACAACTCGGATCAAATATATTTATATAAAAAAAGAAAAAAAATGGCCTAAGCAGTAAAGTTTTGAAATTTGCAGATGATTTGAAGGTCTTTAGGGGAATAACAGGTCAGGATGAGCATATCTCGCTGCAAAAAGACTTAGACGAACTTGTGAAGTGGTCCGAAGAATGACAAATGAAATTTAACTTTGATAAGTGCAAAATCATGCAATGCATGTAGGTAAGCAGCATATGAAGGCTCCATACCTGATGGGTGGCCAAGTGCTATCAGTGACTCAACAGGAGAAGGATTTAGGTGTTATTCTAAACACAAAACTGGGGGCATCAGAACAGACCAAGGAAGCCAGGAAGAAGGCACTGAGAATGCTCGGGGCAATAAATAGGAATGTATCATACAGAAGTGAGGAAGTGATCTTTACTGTGTGTGTAGGAAGTGATCTTTAGTGAGGAAGGAAGCTTTACTGTGCATACGTCAGCCACATTTGGAATACTGCATCCAAGATTGGTCTCCTAGCCATGAAAAAGATTGTTGGCTTTTAGAGAGTGTACAAAAGAGGGCTACAAAAATGGTTAATGGCATAAGCAACCTGGCATATGAGGAAAGATTGAAGAAATTGAATATGTTTTCACTTAGATATAGAAGGCTGAGGTGAGATCTCATCGAGGTCTTTAAATTTCTCAATGGTCTAGAGAGGGGATACCTTGGGGAAATGTTTGAATTTAACAGAAATGATGCAACTAGAGGTCATAAATTCAAAATTAAAATTAACCACAGCAGAACAAGATTAAGGCAAACTTTCTTCACCAACAGGGTAGTGGAACACTGGAACCAGCTGCCAGAAAACATCGCCAGTAGCAGCACATTGAACATCTTTAAAAACAGCATAGACAATCATTATAAGAATAGAGGGCTTGCTTTTCAGTATTACAGGGAGGGCTGATTGACAGATTTGGTGGGCAACTGGTTCAGTGTACAGAGTGCAACCAGGAAGGGCCCTTGTGGCTCATAGTTGCACTAATCTTTTATGTCTTTATGTCTTTATGTCTTTAAGTTTATGCTGATCATTATGGTGTTCAAACACGACGCCAGGGGAAAACGCTCGCCATCTTATGATGTGCAGTGAAGATGCTGGCGGGATCAGAACGCAGTGTTCTGGATTACATGAAGGTTAGTCTATATTTGCATGGGTATATCTAGTTGCGTTTGTCCATGTGCTGGTGCTGTTTTGTAGTGCTTTCTTATGGCAGGTAATGCATTTATTTACGAACATTAAATATGCAGTTGCCAAGACTATTGACAGAATGTGAGAAGTCTGCTCACCCTGTACTCAAGCCGCCATTGCTGGTGGCTTGGACTTCAAACTGTGTTGGATGAGTGGGAGATTTCAGGTTCATTACCACTGTTATGTTGCTGACATGTTTGATAAAAAAAAATGCTGAAGGAAATTCAGTTTTGTTCTTCAGAAAGGGCCATGATACAGAACAGTTACAGTTGCACATGGGTGTGGCCCCCACCTAGAAAGGGATGTGGGTGGGATGGCAATCTGAAATTTTGGGGAACAATTTGACCTAAGTGTCTTTAAATGGGAAGATGCAAATTATGTTTTTTTTTTTAAACTAATAGTTTGGCAGCGAACAGTGGAACATTTTGCCAACTTTGGAGGGGTGGAAAGGAGGGTTGTTCCCAGTGGTCCCACTGGTTACATCCGTGTATATGCCAGCACATTGCTTCTGTCTATGTAGAAGCTATGAACTATGCGATGGCATTCACCTCACGTTGAATGCAGTGCACATACTTAGATGTAATGGGTGCATCATTGCTAATTTAAATGTCTTTCACAAGTAAATTGAGCCGCATTTCCAACGTTCAGCTCCTTTGCTGGGGAAGAAAGGCTGTCTTAGCCTTAGCCCACTCTGGTTCACATTAATTTTGAACTGATGGCATTTAATTGTCGTTTCTGTTAAATTTGAATATTTCCCTGAGATATCCTCCTTGTTCCTAACTTCCTGACCATGGTCAAATTTAGACCAAGGACCTTGATGATATCTCCTCTCAACCTTCTATATCCGAGTCGAGACATACTCAGATATCCCTGTTGGCTGTTCATGACCATCGCCAAATTCAAAGATATCAGCAAGATCTTCCCCCAGCATTCGATATTGCAGAACATTCAAATTCTTCAATATTTCCTTTTATGTTAGGCTACCTATATGCATTCACATGCATGCATTAGTATATACCATTGAATATTATTTTTACCCTCTTTAGCACCCTCTAAAAACCAACAATATGTAATACTTGACTTAACTTCAATGCAGTATTCAAAACATGGCCTGGCACATTCAAGTTTCCTGATGTGTTTTTGTAGCAAGGCCTGCTTACCTTGCCCTCTAATTGTTCTAAACACTCAGATCATTAGAAGATTTCAGAACTATTGTGGATGCCAATTAAGCGTTGGAAAACTTACGTTCCCTGGTATCCAATACATGTGCTCTAAATGTTGTACTCACATGTTTTCACAATGCAAACTGGGATATTTTGGTACAATTACCACTTGGCTTGCTGGCTTGCAATAGGTGGGTAAGTGCTAATCATTGCTACTGTTCGGGGTTGCTGTGGGGTATAAAATGTATATTCTTCCTAGTCAAAGTCCTAGAGTAAAACTTCCTATATGCCAAGAAGCATGAAGCTTTCCAACACTGGGCCACTTCGATGTTATTTACAAATGTAATGAACAATAGTGAGCTCTGCACCGACCCCTGGGTGACTCCACAAAGAACATCTTGCAATGATGACTTTGTGTCATTTAGCGTCATCCTGCTGCCAGTAGGAAAGCCACAACTCTATCTGTAATAGGCTACCTGGGATGGCTATCTGTAATGCCATTCAGCTAAAGCTGCATCATTAACCATTGAATACCTTATCAAAGGCATTCTGAATTTGCATTGCATTTTCCAGCATAATCAGCGGGTTCAATCTACTAGTAAATAGATGCCTGAAAGGGGTCGAGTGGATCAAATCAAGAGCATATCTCACAACATGTGATGCATATGCATGAATTAAATCATGATCCTGCTGCCGTGCTATCAGTCATGGGTGTAACCACGGATTAGATATTGGGGGACAAATCAGGGACTCGGTAAGTTTTAACAGGATGTGGTAGTCATGGTGGTTTTTTGGGCCTTCCCACCACAAAAAAAAGTATTGGAATTCAGCCGCTTTTTCAATGTGATTTTCAGCCACTTTTTTCAGATTTGGTATTTTCAGATTTGGTATTATTAAAAAGGATATTTTTGAACATCAAAATTAGCAAGTTTCACTACTTAGCATTGCCTATGAACATCTAGCTTTATGTCGTATGAGCTGAACCAGATTTCACGATCACCACAGAGCAATGCTGTATATTGAACGTGGCCTACTTGTAGCAGGAAAAACATACAATATTTGACGATGGTTTTATGATAGAAAATATGGACCTACAATCACCTTTCCCATGCTTTCCTGTTTTACTGGCACATATTTCGATGCAATGACAACCAAGGTAGATAACGGGTATGGCACCGAGGGCACGTACCACTCACGTGGAAGGTAGCGTCCCCCAGGCCAGGAAAAGGCGTCCCACTGAAAAGGTTCCAGTGTACCCGCTCGAATTTTTTTTTCAGCCGGAGGCGCCCCTATGAAATAAAAATGCCGAGTTTTTCAGGAAGGTTCGAGTGCAACCCACCCCTTCGAATTTCGCATCCAGAACTGCCCCTCCAGGTGCTTTAGCAGTGGCGCCACTCCAAAGAAATGACGCCTCTCCAGACAAGTGACCCCACGACAATTCCTGGATATACCCCTGGTTACAACATTGCTCTCTCGCGGTTGTGAACTCCGGCTAGTAAAATTATAAAATTGCGCTAATTCACGTTTGGCTTCTCATGAAAAAAATTAACAACTTCAGTTGATCCACGAAGACGAAAGCGACAATTTGAAAACGTTCTATATTTTATATGTCCGCAACAATAATGTGGCAGTGTAAATAAACAACCAGCGATGAAAGCACCGTCCGATCAGGTTATGACATATTTCTTGGGAGCCCCTAGTCATAGAGGATACGAGTGCTTGCTGTCAAAACGGCTGCAAACAAAAATCGATTTGATGACACCCACATAATGCAAATTGAAGCCATGGCCACGAAATGCAAGGACTCTGAAAATTATACTAACCCTCGACCTTGAGGCATGATCTGACATGTCCCGGGTTGAAATGTTACTCGAGGGTTGCCCACGGACATTCTCTTGATGCCAATCATGGGTAGCTTTGGGAGAAAACGAAGAATCGTGGGGCGATCGAAGAAATGAGTACGATCTTTGACTTTGAAGATAAACGTGACTTCTGAACAATTTGCTTCAGTACCATTGATATGTCCCGATTTGAAATGCTACTCAAGGTGCACCACGGGCTATTGCTTGATACAAGATGTGGGTAGACCTTAGGAATTAGTTTGATTGTGTAACATTATAATACGACACAAGTCACGTAGAATGACACCCACTTAGTGAAAATTGAACCCACAGCGACGAATCCGAGGACTTTGAAAAATCCGAACTAGCCTTTGACCATGAGATTTGACCTTGACATATCCAGGTTTAAAAGTGTTACTCGAGGATTCACCACTGGCTGTCACTTGACATACATTGTTACGATTGTCCATTCGTTGTCACGAATGACATCCATTTTCTGCAAATTAAAGCCATAGCGACGAAGAACGATGGCTCAGTGGTCTTGAAGATGCTCAAGAACATCCAGAGTCGCGTTTGTTCAAGATATATCAATATATGAACAGGGGAATGCAACCTAAGACGTATAAGGCGTAGCGATAATGCAGTTGTGTTGCCTAGCAGAGCATAATTCTTCACTCAAGCGAAAACAGAAGATGGTCATGGTCGATGTTATTTAAGAATGACCTGGAAGCATAATTTTTTCGTTTGCTAATTTGCTATTCGGATATTTTATGACGACAGATAGCCCGTGAAGCTCGTTTATTGGCTACACCGGCTTTTATTATTTTTGGTGATTCTCTTGCGTATATGTTTTGACTATAAATAACTACGTATAATTTTGCAGGGATGCTACTCAGGTAGCGAGGCTTGGGGGACACGAAAAAAATGCGGGGGGGGGGTGGGACAAATCGCTACTTTTCAAAAATTTGGGTGGGGGACATGTCCCCCAGCCCCCAAAGGTTACACCTATGCTATCAGTTGCCGCACAAATATGACCTGCCTACATTATTTGCCAATAAGTTTCATTATTTGCACACACTACCTACCAATAAGCCAAATTAAAGCAGGTTTGAAGAAGATCTTGTGGTCAGGACAAATGGGTACTTAAGCCTAATGTTATGAAATGCAAGGTGATGAATTTTGGTAGGGAAAATTCAAAAGTGGACTACTAATTGAAAACTAATTAAAACAAAATGCATAAAGATAAGTGCAACCATGAGCTGCAGGGCCCTTCTTGGTTGCACTCTAGACGCAATGCACTACTAGTGGTGCAGTTTCTTCCATGGCTGAAGTGGAGTGTGCAACCACCAATTACCACCTTCATGCTCAGCCCCCTACAACTATACAGGAAATACCACAACTTTTGAAAATAGTGATCAAATAGGCAAGCAGGTATTGACAGAGAAAGCCAATGCATGCGTTTTCATCCTTTGATAGGGTGGTACACACTTGGCCCTCCTAAACATAATTTAACACTCCCCCCCCCCCCAATGACCCAATGCAAACAGCAAAACTACAACGACAATGTACTGTCACTTGGGACAAGCTGAGACAAGATTCACCCAAGATGTTATGGGTTGGATAATGGAATTCTGCCGGATGCTATGGCACTCGAAAATCGTCCCACCCTGAACCCGAACGTAGGACCTCACAATTGCGAAACGACACATACCGCTGAGGTAGGGGAAGATTGGGGTATCTGAACACATTTTGTTTCCTGAACACCTACCTTTGAACGTCGCCCACATCATGTTCAGTGCATGAATGAAAAGGTGATGGTATTCATACAAAATGGACCTGTTTCTACCAAAATATGAAGGTCGGATCACATAATTCTACCAATTCTTTGTGTACAGAGCAGGACAAGATCACAGGCATCATTTTAGGCTTCAAAGAGCAGTTGGCTTAAGGAAACCACAAGAAAGTGATTTCCAATTTTGTTTTGCAATTACACCAGCATGTTTTAGTTACTAATAGCTTGTACCACAATAGCTACAGTGAGGTATTCCTGCACAACAACATTGTCATGTTCTGAATATGGCACACCACTACAAAATAATGATGTATTTTAATGTTGCTCTTTACAAGTGGTTAGGGTATTTTCATTGAAAGGAACTGTTTCCATATGGATAGCTTGTTTATTTTTATGTTCAACAAACACAGTACAATTGCTGGTTCGATCGTGCAAAAGTAGCAGAGAGCTATTTGTTGCATGATGCCTTAAGTGTTCAGAAACCCCGCTCTTACTCTACATTGCCAGCTTGGTGAATGGTGGCCCGGTTGTAAACTCTGAAACAAAGCGGCACAACCCTGTATTTCTACAAGTGCTTGTGATTTCTTGGTTACATAAAAATGTGCCACTAAGCGTTTGTGATGTGCAGTAGACAATATTTGAACTGAAGTTAACACAAGGTCAAGAGCGCATTTGGATTTCGCTTGCAACGTTCACTTCACTGATCAATGTGATATCACAGAATTAGCTGCTGTGCCAGTGTAATTGTGTCACTGATCTGGTGGTATGTTTCAATACTTGTACGTGGTTATGAGTTGAAAGGAGGTTCACTCACGTAACCATTGTTAGGTATAATCAAGGTTGTTAAACCCTCCGGTCAGATCCTCACACCCCGTCTCGGAGGGGGATTGACAAGAACCCCCTCTAATATCTAAGCTAAGCGTCGTACAAAAACAAAAGAGGTGTCATCGGAAAGCGCTAGGCGAGTAGGGTCCGTGATACCACCCCCAAAAAACATTCCCCCAATAGTAACGTCACTAGGGGGCCTAGAATCACAACTTACATCATGTTTTTCGCTCTGAGGAGTTCATTTTGGGGATGTTTGCAAAATAAAAAAATATGAGAATCAGAAAAAGACAGCGAAATCGACCAGTACCATATTTTTCCCACACACATTTTATTTTTGTTTTATTCCACCCAGATTTATTGCTATCCCGTTCTGATCCTACTGTTTGATTGACCCATGCCAGTGTTGCCCCATTCCGACAGGCATGCGTTTGTCAGTCTCAGTCTGAGACCGAGTATACTTTATTAATCGGCGAGTCTGAGTCTTATCACAGAGGTATACACATCTGGACTCGATTCCGAGCCCAGTCTGATTCGGGCCCGTGTCTGATTTGAGGTGCTTGTTCGTAAGCGATGTCGGTGCTGGTGGGCTGGGGTTGGCGCTTCAGGTGGGAGGTAAACATAGATAAGCCCGAAAACCTGAGTCCGGGTCTGATTCCAAAGGGTCAATGTCCGGACTCGATTCCGAGTCCAGTCTGCCCCACCCATGCTTGCTCTGATCCGTGTTAGTGCCACCTGCGTGATGTACCCTGCGTTATTTTGACACTACCCGACAGCTCCGTCTCGGCACTGTGCTCTACCGATTTCTGTGTCGACCCTGTGCTCTGACTGACTTGTGAGTGAGCGTTGCGATTAGACCATAAAACACTCGTAAAAGATGTGAAAGATATGCGAAAGATATCATCAGCTTTCTCACACCTTTCTCTTTGTTCCTACCTTCCAGAAGATTACAAATATTTGCACATTGCTTATTCGTATACGCATTTGTGCACTTTTGTAATTATTAATTTGCACCATTCCGCTCACCAGACCATGTTGCTAATGTAAAAGAATATCATGTTTTGAATGCATTTTCATGTTGTCTTTTATCGCTCAGATAAGGCTCTCAGATTCTATCTCTCATCAACCCTGATATGGATGCTGGGTAACGGAGGCAAGGTGTTCGTGACGGAGGTGGTTTCGTGGGCGTTGGTGCAAGACGGCATGACGGTAACGATTGAGGGCATATCTGTCCTGACTGCTGATGATGAGACTGAAGCCCTCCTCATGTGGAGTGTCAGCATGTACGTCTTTGCTCAGAAATATGAACCGACCCGGGAAACAGCAATTTTCATTGGCAAACATGTTCTACAAGCAGAGGGGAAAGAGTGCCGCGAGTCTCGGAGGTCGAAGGACCTTGTCGCGCGACTGTTGGCCTCTATGACGAAAGAGTAAGCTTGTGGAGGTCTGACAATGAGCACGGACGATGGTCAACTGCACGCGTTGCTCGTAACGAGTGCAGTCTAGAGTCGTGAAAAATGCGTTTGTCGCAATCGCCAAGTCTAATTACCAGATAGTTTATGCCAAACGATTGGTATGCCTGCGTCAAGTGCCCATTTGTTTTACCTGATCCGTGCACTTGATTCTACATGATCTATGCCGTGATTATGCCCTGTCTGGGTGAAACCTCATTGACTGATTCTTGTGTTAGTTAGATTGGTTGGATGGATACATACAACTTCTTAATCAGGTACACAAGGTGACCGGTGATCACGTTGCCAATGAAACGTTCTCTTTAACTGCAAGAGGATGTTTGATTGGCTGAGTGATCAGTTCCTTATGTACCTGATCAAGAAGTGCTATGTATTCTGTTGGCCTAATTGATGATTCATGATTGTCAACGCAATCACAAACATTCATGGAACTGCTTCCCATACACTTCTTAATATATTTTCCGAACTGGCTTATATCTTCATTTCGTGGTCGTTTATAACGACAGCTAAATGTGTCATAGTTCATACCAAAGCAGTTGGTAAATGTAATCACTAAACGTCTACATCAGATTACAACTGGCCAAAGGGGTCGTTTATGGTTATGAGTGATTGGAGACCTGAATGTTCTGTGAATATTTAATACACACTCAATTTGTTACTACGTGACTTTTCATGCATGATTAAAGCATGGTTTTAACCATGCTTTAACAAGCATGGTTAAATATTTTGGAGATGTTTCCATACTCCTTTCAATGGGCAGAAAACGTACTTCTATACCACCGGGAAAGACCGGTGTGATAACCGTGCAACCAACGGGTGTAATCGGTATTACGACAAAGTATACCCAGTGTTTCGGAGTAGTCTACAAACACGGCATGGACAATGCAGTGTAATGCTAGAGTTTTTAACTGGGAAAAGGCTTATTTCATCCCCGTTCAATACAGCGTAGATGGCGATTTTCGAAACACCTTCATAATTCGACGGTGTTGTGACAGTGTTTAAAGCTGATTCGATCCGGGTCATCTCAGTGTTAAAGGGGTATTTCCAGGCATATAGACATATTTTGCCCGTGTCTTACTAACGCAAGCACAGTGTAACCGTGCCCAGAGATCCGTTTTTCCAGTGTTCTAGGGTTGGGCAAATGGAACATGAAGTTTTTCAGTGCTTTGAGGGTGTGATTTTTTTTTATCTCAGTGAGGGTTCCTGGCTATTACTATTCCAGCCAACTTCACCACGTATGAGTGTTAGAGCTCGGGACATTCAACGATAGATCGACCATTGAACTTGCCGAAATTACAGCCTCATTTATCAGATTTGGAGAGAACTGGTCCAAATGGCAATCAGGTGCTGCGAGCCCGCCTGTGCAATTCGCAGGCCCATCCAACCAACGGGTTTTTAACTTATGATGCAATCTGTTGTAGTCGAGTAAATATACCACCGTGCAGCTCTGTGTTTGGTTTACCATGACATGCAGATTAGACAAGAAAGCGGATGCCGCTTTTCCGAAATGTGATATATTTAAGCCACATGTGTGTCGATTTTATAGACTTGGGTGACCTTGCGCCACGCCAAATACTTTCAATTTAACATGGGGCTCAGTATGGTGTTTCCACGCCAATTGGACCGTCTCAATTCCTGCAAGCATTTCACCACTAAATAATTGTACATGCATTGGGGACGCTCTCGCTCTCTTCCTCCTTTTTCAGACAAGAGAACATGTTGTAGGATCTGAAAGAAGAGATTTAACGGTCAACAGAATGCAGGCATTGGCTGCAGATTCTCACTCTGTAGCATTCACCTATCAAACGAACTGCATAATTCTTCGGAGATACATGACCAATTAAATGATACATGGCCAATTAAAGTACCAGCTTGAAGCCGAATGTGGCCTCCTTCTGCGGTAGACGGGGGTGTCACTTTGCATACAATTAGAGAGGACACCGACCCTCCTCACTGAGTGTCCTGGTTCGAAAAGCAACGTAATAATGCGAAACCAGGATGGCGCACAAAAAGGTGCAGAAAATATATATTCTCGGGAATCTTAGAGATATTTACGTTTTGCATGATGACATCAGCACTTTCCAGTCATGATGTTTGAAGGCTGAGTCGCTGACGCTGAAATAATGTGTTCTTGCTGGCGGTAGTAAGACTCATACTGCATGTGTGCGTACATACCACAAGAGCACAAAGCTCATGATTGATGCGGAAGCCGCCAGGCCGATGAGATATGACTGATGCTCAGTTGATCCAGAGATTAAAAAAAACTCTGAAGAACCTCCAGGTTACCGAGTCACACATCTGAAGTTGCGTCACATAAAGTATGTTATTCTCCACAAATGCTGTCTGAACACGCAATTTACACTATAAATAATTGGTTTTCAAACTCGCCGGAGTCGTTACTGAGTCATCGACGTGCAATAACGAGTTTCTTAGCACAGAACAAACACCAGTTACTGCACAACGAGATAAAGACGGTGTCATGGGGAGTGTCGGCAAGGTTTGCACGGCGTCAGCAGTTGTCATGACACCATACATATTCCCAGGCTTCATGTTTGATGTTAAATTGAGGTAATTGAGAGTTACTGCAGTATTAGGGTCGTTTTGCATCAGCTGACGGTGTTATTAGCCATTCGTTTTGAAGGTGCTATTTGCAACTCGCCAAAATTCGCCACGCCGCTTGCGGACGTCATGGTTTCTTCGATGACCGACGGTGCAAGCGACCTCGGTGGATGTCAACGAGGTTTCACGACAAGGGCATTAAGCAGGTAAGTAAGTAAGAGCTGCATGCTTATGTGAATGGTATGTGATTATACAGTGATGTCCCTACATAGGCAGATGTAACACAGTTGCATCCATGGGGTTCAGAAGCCCATCGGAAACACTGGCGCTGGACTTCTGACTTCCTCGTGTTAACCCGCGCCGTCTCTCCTGTCAGATCCTCACACTCCGTCTCGGGGGGGGGGGGACGGACGGATAGTAACCCCATCTAAAATCCAAACTAAGCGTCGCACGAAAACGAATGAGGTGTCTTCGGAAAGCGCTCGACGAGTAGGGTCCTGGTCAACCCCCCAAAATAATTTTTGCCCAAAAGTAACGTCTCTATGGTGGCTAGATTTCCACGATAATTGACGACTTACATTATGCTTTTGACTCTGGGAAGTTCATTTTGTGGGATATTTCAAGAAAAAATTATTTGGAATCAGAAAAGGACAGCGAAATCGACCAGGGCTATCAACAATTTTTGGCCCCACTGACCCGACCTGACCTATCCTGTATTGACCTATGCTCAGTGCATTCATGTATGTTCATTCTTGAAAAATAATGTAAAAAGTACTGTCCGTTTTTATGTCCCTGGATTTAAGTCAGGGTCCTTTATTGATCTAATACGACCTGTGGCAACTTCATCATCCTTCAAAATACAAATCAAAGGTATGTTGCTGGCTCTCCATGATCAGACCTTTCAAACATTTTTTCGAATTTTACCCTAGCATACGTAAATCAGAAGTCTTGGGTGCTTTCAAGAGCCCCCCCCCCCCTCCACCTTGACCCGGTGAAGGTGGATGCGGCGGCCGTCCCGGCGAAGGCTAAGTGATAGAAAAGGAAGTGATGCTGGGTTAAGGTTTTTATATATTTTTTACATTTCCAATTTGTGTAGATAATTTGGCGTAATTATATTTGTCTGAACACAAGATGTTAGCATAGGCACTAATATATTTTTCATGACATCGGCTGAAATATACCACTGTATGACCACTGAATCAGCATTCTCTCGAAAGCAGCATCGATATCAAACCTCTTGATCAGTGTTATGCAGTCTTCATGCCTCATTTCTAACCGTATCCTGTTTAGATGTATCATGTTCTTGCTTACCATCATGAATCTCAATACAGGAATATCTCGTAGCCAATGTTGGATAAATTAGCTGCACGTGGTTTTTGACATCCAGAACATTGTTCTCTGCATACAAATATCGAAGCATTTTTCTAGTTTGAAGGTTGGATGGCAATGAACTGCAAGTTCTTGTCAATGAACTGCTCAACTCACTGGGAAGTGCAATCTGAGATTATGATGCCGCAGGTTTGACAATATATATATATATATATATATATATATATATATATATATATATATATATATATATATATATCATTTCTACATGCAGGATTACAAATCACAAATGCAATTCTGCTCGATGGAGAATTCCAGGTAAGGGGATTCGCTATTGCATCGTCTAATATATAATAGCAATGTATATCATGCTTTTTGTCGTTATGTGACCATAATTGTCCCCCAGGTTAAATATCTATCAAAACAAACGAAAAGGTGCACTTGCTAGTACACTACTGATTTAGCCTTAAGACTTAAAGACACAGAAGATATTTTAAACGATTCTGTTTCCATGGCGAACTTTGGTATCCTGCGGTACTCCCATAAAAGCCACTGCACGTTGAGGGCATGCATTGTGAAATGAATAAATAAATACTCTTTTCGACATCTCACACCTGACGGAAAACCATTATTCTTATACTGAGCATAGGCCAGGTTAGGTTAGGCCTAGGTTTGATTTTGTAAGTTTTCTTCATGATTTACTATTTCCTTACTAAAAGCGTTTTCTGATATTCCTTTGTTCACAAACTGAAAAGCAAGCATTCCCAATGAAAATGGATGGCAAAATCGCTTAGATCACATTCATGCACATGGTACTGGAGCATTTTGTTCAAAATCTGATTAGCACTCTAAGATGCTACTTTACTGACTTCTCATGGGGAGAGAGCACATTTCCTCGGATGGGCACCATCGACTAATGAAGATTCGTTGACTGAGTGGGAGGGGATAGCACTCGACCTTCGTCGGAAAGATGAGCGTTTTCCTCTAAAAAGGTTTTGGCTTGAGCATGGGTGAGTGGAGGGGACGTACTCAAACTTTCATGAACGCTCCTGCCTTTCCCGACAGGAGCGACTCAACATTTGCATGGGATGGTGTTCATGCCCTTACTACCCCCAGTATTGACCCCTGGCTGTGATGGTTCTTGTCACGTGTGTGCTTTCTGGGAGCTTGGATCTTGCATACTTCTCGGTTTGACTGAAGTAATAAGTCAGTGGGTACTCGAGTAACTGCAGCACTTCAAGTTTCTCAACATCGAAGGATGACAAAATTATATCTTCAACTTTACCGCCAATGAAATATACAGGTAAATCGTATAACAATGCAAAAATATAAGCAAACCAGCCAACATAGCTTACACAAAGCATACAAGTCACTGTATCCATGTACATCGTGTGTGAACATTGGTTAAACTAATATAGCAAAGACCAAGTTCGCGTGTTGGTTTGTATCTCAAGGACCACTTGCAGGACTGGAGCACCAATTCGACCTGTCTTCTTGGTATTGAGTAGTCGCCAGTTTGAGGTTTGGTCACTGTCTATTGGACTATGCAACTGATCTGCACAGTACTCACACCAATCAGCATGGTCGGATGCTATCCACAGCCATCAATTTTGGACTTGGAAACTACCTTGCAACATGTCAGAAATTTGAAGTGCACGATGGCCCACAATATTTGTGAAATAAATAGAAAAGGCGAAAAAGGATCTAATCTAAAATAAGCGTTTGAACAGAAAATACATGGAGAAAAAGCAGTGCTGTTTTGACACATGATACGATATGTCAGTATAACATTAATTAGTAAAGCAAACCAAAGATGCAACGCAATTATAGATACACTAAGCTTATCGCTTGCACTTGCTAGGCACGCTAAAATATGCTATGTGCGGGTCGGGTCGGGTCGGGTCAGGTCGGATCGGTTCGGGTCGGGTCGAGTCGGGTCGGGTCGGGTCGGGTCGGGTCGGGTCGGGTCGGGTCGGGTCAGGCCGGGCCGTATCGTGTCGTGTCGATCGGTCGGCCGGTCGGTTTCTCATTCTGACTTTCGAATATGCAAAGTTTGTCCTAGAGGAAAAGCATGTGAAGTTCGGATGAGTCGCAAGTTAGCTCATTCCACATCTTGTCAGGTGCAGATAAACGAATCGAACTTTAAGTTCTGTTTAGTTTCACATATAATGATGCAATTGGTTGTTACATAAGTGCTTGATTACTTACCTTGTGTTAACACGCGCACTGGAGGGCCTCTGAAAATAACGCGCACTGGAGGGGGGCGGATTCCGCCCTCCTGAGATCTCGGCTCCTATGAAGGCTGGAGCAACGAAATTCGCAGATTGGATGGGCACGATAGTCAACTCTATTGTGTGCAAAGTTCATGATCTTAGGTCAATATCTTCAAGGTCAAATAAGGTCAAAACAGCAACAATTTTCGGTTTTGCGTGGCTTGGTTTGTCATTGCTATGGATCACTGTGATTGTGCTTAAATGCTCAAAAATTGGCATTAATGATGTTTTGAGCATTACTAATGATGCAATGCAGATGTTAAATCCGCCATTTGACCTCAGGTCACCTATATAGCGCTATATTAGATCATGACATGCTCCAATTATCGGAATCGGGCTGCCAACCCGACTGCTCCGTCGGGTGGCTCGGCACAATCGACTTTGCAAAGAAAAGAGTAAAATACATGAATAAAGTATGAAAACGCTTAAGCACACAATGACAAACAGTAGATTTCGGTATGTGTAGGGAGTAACATGCTAAGTGACACCAATCGCATGAGTCATTTGCACACATTCCAGTTGACCAAGTTTGGTTCCATTAGCCTGTCATGAACTTGACCTGACTTGACCTCGGCGACCTAACATGACTTTTAAATTATATAGTATAACAACATGCATCAAACAAGTCGCTAGTTTTGCCAAGAACACTTAATTCTTTCCAGTATACGGGAAGTATGTTGGCAATATACAATATGCGATTTTATTTTTTTTACTTAAAACAACGCGCCGGTCATTTATTAGCAGGTACACAAACAATGACGTATATCGGAAGGTAAAAGATGGAGATATCTACGAAAAACCGGAGGGGTGGGCGGATTCCCCCCCCCCCCTCCCGGGCTCGTGTTAATGGTTGGTGTGGCTGATTTACTTTTTTAGGTGTCGCCACGAAGATCCTGCCCTGGTTCTTCAATGAAGGCGGCAAGGTATTCGTGAGTTGGCACTCACCGTGGACATGCATATCGAACCAGCCTATGCTTCTGATCATCATGGTCTAGGATCAGGAGATCGCCACCTGCGACGACGTGGAGACCATCCTGTTCTGAGCTGATTATCTGTCTGTGCTGTACCTGTCACTTACCTGTCACGACACGGCCAGAGGTAAGACCCGTGGAGAGCCGTCGGAATGTTTTTGGCGAAGTTCGTTCTAGACATCGACGCAAAACTCGGATAGGTGACCACCTATCCCAGTGGTGATGATGGACAGTGTCCACGCCCAGATGCTGAAGTGATGCAGTGCTTAACGAATGGAGATGTCGGGAAGAAGTCACCACTACTCTTCACTGGTGTTGCTTAGGTTTTGCGCACCGCCAAAATGGGAACACTTGGTGTGCGTTTTTTTCTGCGAAGTACGCATAAGCAACCAAAGGGCGCCGATGCCCAATTTTGGTGCATTCATTCTCGCTTTCGTTGAACAGCACAGCTATTTATCTTAATGTCTTGGATAAATTGTTATGCTTAACTGATCAAGTACGCAAGTTGTCTACCTGATGCTTAAAACTGTACTGGATGCGCATAAGTCGCACTTAATGCTTGCATTTGTATGCTTGATGATTGTATTTGATTCCCCTAATACAACTATTCCAGTGAATAGACGCTGTATGGAAAATGCTGTGCTTTATGCTCCGCGTCGGGTCAACGTGGTGTACCGACGCGTGCGAGGCGCGTCATGGACGAGTTTCATCAGCATTAGGAAGGGTTACTGAAGATAATATTGGCATCTAGAGGGTGTATGTACAGAGTTGCTTGAGTATTGTCGAGTTCCGACCGGATATATTCGATGCCATAATGATTTTGCACGTGTTTAGGATGGGCCATGCCCGTGTCAACAGCGTGCGCACCGACTTCTTTGGTTTATTTCTGATGCTACAAAACACGATGCTAGTATTATACACTCCTTTTATATAGTCTCCTACCTGATCTCAATAGCCGTATTCCAGGTCTAACAAATTCGATAACTTCTCTGATGGATGTACCGCGCAGTATAAGAACAGGTTGTGTCAACTCTGTGAATATTTACAACCACTGTGGTAACTTTGGGATTCCATGTGACTGGCATGTTTTGCCACGTTCCACGGGAAGAGTGCAGGCGAATTTGTGGGAGGAACCTTTCAGCATGCGGTAGCAATAAAAAGCTAGGTACATCTTTATAATAAGCAGATACTGATAACAATTGACGCATTGGATGATTTCACGAATGAATTGTTTGCTCGTACTTTAGTTTATGTGAAGCAGACAAAAGTTTGCTTTACACCGTCGGCTGTCAATGGACTGTTTTCGTTTCTTTGTTGTCTGTTTATTTTCACGTTGTAAGTTTTTGTGTGGCACTGTGCATTGCCTGTGGTATTGTTTGCTGTTTGTCTCACTGTGTATTGCCTGCAGTGCTGTTTGTTGTTTGTCGTCCGGCGCTGACGGCTGCCGATCTGCCGTAGATGTCACTCGTCTGAGTCGGCCACTTCCCGAGAAGACTGCGGCGACAACTCCAGTCTGTCTTCGGGAGCGGATCTACCGAACGGCCACACTGCTTCGTGTCACAGTCAGAGCAGCTCCCGTAACCGTGAGTTGTCTCGTGCCAAAGTCAAGCCACCTCCCGTTATGGCGAGTAGCACGGTCACACTGCCTTGTGTCGCAGTCCCAACATACGAAATCCTAACAGAATCATTGAAACACAACACTTGGCTCCACTTCGGTGGGATTTACCGGCACTCACGAGCCGCACGTATGCCCGATATTCTAACTAACTCGATTTTCACGCCACGTTTTTCTCACGATTAACATTTCGCTATCGCAATTATAAGTTCGTTGCCACGGTCACAATTTCGCTGCCTTTATTACAAATAGGTTATCTCGATTATAGTTACCGCTATGATGGTTGTGGTTGCATTGCCACGGTACAATTCCGCTGCTGCGATGATAATTATGCGGTCCCTGTCGCGACCACCCTTTCTGCTGCCACATTTAGCATTTCTATTGTAACGCAGTTCTACTTCCTATGAGATGATGCTATTCTTGCCGCGGCAGTGTGAAGATTGTGGCCATGCCATACCATGTGATGTCATGCAGCCACCGCCATGGCCAGTGTGCAGCATGTATGCGCGAATGTGCTCGAGGGCATCTTAACGACACGAAGTCCCCTAGTTGCGAAGAACCTCAGCGCATACTGTAGATTTGCACTGCCGTGGTGAAACTAGTCAGGCGACGAGCACACTGCCGATATCTTCCGCGTGCTCTCAGTGTGATGACCTGTTGGGCACGGTCAGAGGACGTATATAGATGAGAGTAGAGCACCGGCAACTCAGACCCGCCACTGGACGGACTATACATCTACACAAGATCATATCATGACGTCACAATCGTCACGGCTGTGGAGAGCAGTCGATGGGCGCAAGGCTCGAACAATGGGCGACATGGGTTCTGCCGTGCCCCGCACGAGTTTCCTCTCTTCTATTGTGTCCTCTCCTGTTCTGTCGCGTGCGGCTAATCGTTTTGGCTTTAGTTGACATATTTCGCGACACGAATAAAAAACTCAGCCCCAGATGACCACCCGCGTCGATGACAGCAGCGCGACGAGAGCCGAGCCGACGTGATCGCAGCGCTGCTGGAATGTGGCGTGTATGTCATATGCGTGAGTGACTGTTGGTGACCTCACTGTCGTGTTGCATTGTTGAGCACGCTGACCTCGGAGTGGCCTGGCTGCAGACGCTGCCGGTGTGATCGAGTTCTCCCTCACCCTGGACGCCTCCTCCAAATCGATGCACTGCTGTCTGCACAGGGTGGTGGTAAGTGGTGACCCTACGGCGCACGCGCACAGCCGATCCGTCGCCACGTCTATGTGAATTCCAGACTACAAACTGTGGCACCTAGCCCGACAAACTGCGCGCTCGGATGTGCACGACTACACGCCTGGTGCCCATCTAGCCAGAGAAACTGTGCGCCAAGATATTTATGACTGCTCGCCTGGTCCTCACCTAGCCCGACAAACTGTGTGCCAGACGCATAGCTAATTTCCAGGCTGGACGCCTAGACTTAGCGCGGCTTGGAGCGCTACAGTTGCACTCTTCCCATCAAACTTCGCATCTTCTGCACAGCACCAACAATCTAAATAGGAAACACGCCTATTTCCCATAAGAAAGGAGACCCAAAAGTAAAGTAAGGGTATGGTGCCAGTAAATTGTAAGGAAATTGTAGTGTGCTTCGCTATATCTCGCGTACTGCTTCGGGGAAGCGTCGGCATTTGTGTGGTTCACTTGTCTTAGGTGATTATTGCTCAGGTGCACGCTTCAATGCCCTGGCGCTCTTCTCAGCACACGTGCTCTCCTAAGCAAAGCCAAGCGGAGCAAGGTGCGGGGAGGCGCCAGCTAACACTTGCACTCCGAAGACATTTCGTGGATCGTTCTTGTCTTTAGCAGTGGCAAATTGCCATGCGCTAGATATTTGCTACGTTAATGAATGAGTTACGTTAAACCGGCTTATGTGACACCCTGTGATAACAGACAAGCAAAGGAGGAAAAATGAGAGACGCCGGCAAACAAAAAACGTGGCGTAAGCAGCCATTGCACACATGGCATACAGATATGTCATGTGTTGGCATACATACATACAAGCACGTCAAGCAGTAGCACGTTTTGGAGGCGGACAGCTCTATTGCCTCCGCTGACCACCTGCAACCTGGAACAAAGTGAAAGCCCGACGCATGGGGCGAGCTGTGGCCGTCAAGCCCGACCTTGAATGTGTAGGTTCATGTTCAAGTTAGAGCTTGATAAAACCTGAGAAGGAAAAAACTAAGCTACTTGGAAAACCTTAAGGTAAAAAGCAAGCACAGTCCATAGGGAAAACCGCCCGTTCTGGCCAGATTGGACCGGTCCCTGCCTGCCTTGTGCGACGAAATAATCTATATGTATGTGGTTTACAAGAGCGGGTATGATGATAGCGTTCGGCTTCAAATGGCTTGTTCCACTTTGGTGCTATGCAAAAAGGTGAAAAATAGTTCAAGGAGCTCCGGGTGCTCATCGCCAAGGATGCTCGGTGAAGGTATTATGACGATGTAGGGCAATGCACAAGAGAAGGAGGCGACGTTGCAAATCATATGTGGAGCAGGTAAGCAGAAAATGTTGGACAGAGTTGAATTTGTTGCACACATGGTAAGGCGGAGCGCGGCGAATTCGGCGAAGGAGGTGATCATGTGTGAGTTTAGTGTGTGCGAGTCCGGAGGCGGGCAGGAAGCACCTTGGGGTCGCGCGTGTGTTGTTGGAACGACGGCCTCTGGAGAGAGAGTTTAATGTGATATAGGTGTGGGTGTTATGATTCCAGCATGCCTGGATACACTGTGTATGTAATCTATTAGTGAGGGACAAAACGTAGCTGGGGGACACTGGGAGGTGGGGGGGGGGAGTTCGATCGATCGACGAGCGAATTCATCCGCCCTCTCGTTACCCGGTATCCCCGTGTGGCTAGGGACATGAACAGTGTGAGTTGGAGGTGATCGTGATGGGTGTGGTAGAGTTGACGGATGACGTGGTATGCAAGATGCTGTGTATGGCTGTGAGAGCGTCGATTCATGAGCGTGAGTCAGTGCATATGATGATGGGTGTGGCGATGTTGTGTTGAATAACATGTTGTAAACAGGTTAGGATTGCCGCCAACACTGCCGGGTAAACCGAAAGGTGTGGTGTTAATTTTGTTTGGACAGTGTTGGGTCTAACGCACCAGGCGGCGCCCGTACCATCTGTGTTACGGAAGCCGGCAGTGTAAAAGTATGTGTGTTAGAGCTGGACCGCTTGATGTTCGAAAAATGTCAGTTGAGACTCGATGAGGAAAGTAATTTTGTTTCGCCGAAAGAAACGCTCGAGCTTGGGGTATTCACGTTCCAAAATGGGAGTAAGGGGGCAATTTTTCGGGGGTTACCTGGGGAAGTTTCAGTGCAAGTGTAAGGACATGGTTTAGATGTATGACAATATTGTATTTATTTCTATTATAGCTACGCCGAATGGGAGTGCGAGAGTGGCTGGGTGATTGTGATGTGTTGTGCTTCGGAAGTGGTATCTAACTAGTTGGAATCAGTTGTAGTCGAACTGCGGTGTTGTAAGCTAGGGTGGTGGGCCTCAGCCCGGAGACTAGTGGTGGCCGTGGTGCAGTGTGCTCCGGTGATGAGGCGTAAGGTGTGATTTTGTATGCGTTCAAGTACTGTAATATGTGGAGGAGATATATGGTCGATGCTAAACGCATTGTATTTCAGGATTGAGTGAATCGGAGCAGTATAGATTTTGGCGATGGTAGCCCTGTATCTAGCCCGGTCGCGACCGGAGATGCACGGCAGCATATTTAGGCGCTTAGCGCAGCGATGTTTAAGATAAACAACATGGGGACCGAAATAAAGTCCTTTGTGCAGGAAGATGCCAAAGTAGGTGAAGGTGAGAGCTAATTTGGTCGCGATAGCGTAACGGTGAAAGAGGTGGAATGCACGTGTGGAGCCGGGAGAAATACATTGTGACGGATTTCGCGTCGGAGGTCTGCAGTCCCCAAAGGGGGCACGAGGAATCAATTTGATCCATGGCACGCTGCATGAGGCAATTTGCTCTGTCTGCCGATGGGTGTGTGCAACAAATCGCCAGATCGTCGGCGTAAGTAGAGTATTTCATACAGGATTTTTTTTTTTGTGGAGGTCAACGAGAGCGTTATTGATCATGATGGAGAAGAAGCTGGGTAATAACACGCTGCCTTGTGGGACGCCTTGGTCAAGATTGTGGAGCTGAGAGTGGATGTTGCCGCAGCGGACAGTGAATTTTCTGTTAGCGAGAGATTCGTGAGGAATGTGGCCAGCCTTCCCTCGATACCAATTTGGTGTAATTTGATTCGGAGGGCAAAACTGTGCACTTTATTGAATACAGATTGTAAGTCGAGGAAAAGTGCGATGGTTTATTTTTTCATGAAGCCGCACTGCATAGGGTCAACAATTTTGAGGAGGCTGTCAGCGGTGCTGCGTCTGTTTGCTCTGGGCCCCTGGGGGAGGGGTTCTTTGCAGAGTGACCGGGTGTCAGGGCCGCCCTGAGAGGGCAGAGGGGGAGAGATGGAGGCTCGAATCCGAGAGGGTAGATAAGGGGAGAGGGAAGACCGGATGGTGGTGGTGGTGGTGGTGGTGGTGGTGGTGGTGGTGGTGGTGGTGTGCGTGCGTGCGTGCGTGCGTGCGTGCGTGCGTGCGTGCGTTCGTTCGTTCGTGCGTGCGTGCGTGCGTGGGTGCGTGGGTACGTGGGTGCGTGGGTGCGTGGATGCGTGGGCGCGTGGGCGCGTGCGTGCGTGCGTGCGTGCGTGCGTGCGTGGGTGCGTGCGTGCGTGCGTGTGTGCGTGCGTGCGTGGGTGCGTGCGAGGGTGCGTGCGTGGGTGCGTGCGTGGGTGCGTGCGTGGGTGCATGTGTGGGTGCGTGCGTGGGTGTGTGCGTGGGTGCGTGGGTGCGTGCGTGGGTGGGTGTGTGTGTGTGTAGGTGGGTGTGGGTGTGTGTGTGGGTGTGGGTGTGTGTGTGTGTGTGTGTATGTATGGGGGGTGCTCCAGGACGGGGGCGGCGTTCGCCCCCTCCGACGAGGAGGGTGAGGGCAATCCTGGTACACCGGGAGTGAGTGGTGTGTAGGCGTTTGATGGAGGTCACTCAGAAGGATTGCAGGCGATATAGGCACCCTGAAGGGGTGCTGCAAGGAAAAACTTAAAAAGAGCTGTCGTGAAAACGTGGAGAAAGACACAGAGTTGGATGGATGGAATCAGTCGGTCATAGGCGGGGTAGTAGATTGGTGCTATCCTTTGACCCAAAAAGGCACCCCTGACCGGCTCTAACCTATAAGGAGGGATGGGAAACAAGCACTGTTGAGGTTGGCCACCAATGCAACTCGGTTTCCCGACGGCGCCCGAGAGGGGCCGACGGAAGTATGTGTGGGGGGAGGGAGAGCTACGTCGGGAAATCCGACGAGGAAACCTACTGGTCAAGAGGAGCTGTCGGCTAGTCCGGTGAGGAAACTACTAGTAGGTCGGGTGACTTGCATCCTTCGAGGGGCGGAGCTTCCCGTAAATGCCCTGATAAGGACACCTATGAGACAACTGCAGTGGGCGGGTAGGGAGCTTGACTCGACGGGCAGCTTCGTGGGTTGATCTCTGGATGTGATCAAGATCGGCAACCAGGTCTACTACTCTCTCGTCGAAGCCTGCCATTGTTTGCAGTCTGTAATGCAGTAGGCCACGACTCGCTTCAACCTTTTGTTCGTGATAAAGTTTTCTTCGGTCTTTGGCGAGAAGTTCTCAGGAAGTTCCATTGTACATAATTATCGTCACCTGACGTTTTCAATTAAATTGAATATTTCATCAATTTTATAACGGTGGCGGTGGACGGGTGGTTGGGGTGGCGAGATGAGGAGCTGTTATCGAGTTCCGGACACGTACACAAAGATCGAGGGCACCTTGCGTCTGTTCGGCGCCTGGACCGCCTGAACCACTCAGCGCGTCGTGCAGTCAACCAATGGTAACCGGGCACACTCCGGGATCGGATCTGAGACTGGTCAAGTATCCACATCAGACGGCATCACTGGGTGGGTACCACCAGTCGGGTGGGGCAAATGCAGCAACAACATGTACCTTTAATAATATTCTGTAAATTACTGGATGCAATCAAAGATCATGCAGACTGCATTGACCTAATTAAAATATAATGGAAATCTCGTCTATTATCTCCTTAATCCAAACAATTACTTGTCATCGTAAAGTTGATCTGCGATCTCACTGAAACAGGACAAAAAATTCACCTTGGATTTTGTGAGCATATTTCGGCTGAAGTAGTTCAGTGAACTATTTCAGTGATAATGAAATAAATTAAACGTGCGCTTGTCTCGTATCTGATGGACCCACACAATTCCTTGTCTTTGCAAGATTATGTCAACTTGTAGCTTCCAATTCAAGCAGCTTTCTCATCTTCATTTCATAAAAAACAGCATGACGCGCAGGGGCGGTCCGCCCATGTAAGGCACTAAGGCAGTGCCTCACCTGAGTAGTGCTGGAAGTATTTGTATGTTATTTTCGTAAAATGATGCTTTCATCCATTTGAGAATAGCAAACTGGGAAAACTGGAAAGAAATATACATTAATGACTCATGATTATGGTGAAAATTGAAGCTCATTTATATTTACACCATTTACACCGTAATTTCCAAACAACTCTATCACCGGTCGGCAGAGGCTAGCCTCTGGCGCAAATCGTCATATAGAAAGTTCCCGTTTCATAACAAGCGCAGGGTGGCCGGGGCCCTTCAATATTATTTGGCAATCGGTGACGTCACAAGGGCTGGACAAGTGCTCAGTCCCGTGGGCGTTCCAGCGAAACTTCCGTGTTTTCAACACGATATTTCCGATCTTAAATACCATCGAAATGGGACAAAATGGGGTTCATTTGAAAGCTAGAAGAATCTTTTCTCCGAATAAGAGCCGTATTTTCCCTAACACTTGGATTTTTCGCTTGGATCCACGCTGATTGGATTCATGTCAAGCGCCGCAGGAATCGCGTGGTGCAACGGGTAGTAACAGTATGATGAGACAGGTTAAGAGTAAGCAAGCAAGGGGGCACAGGGGCCCCTTTATTTTATTTTAAAAAAAAAAAAAAAAGGGGCCAAAAAAAAAAAAAAAATTTATGGTTGGATGGTAATTAGTTTAATAAAAAAAAAAAAAAAAAAAAAATAACTCCATACCAAAAAAAAAAAAAAAAAAAAAAAGAGGGAAGAAAAAAAAAAAAAAAAAAAAAAATTAAATATAAAAAAAAAAAAAAAATAAAAAAAAAAAAAAAAAAAATATAAAATTTAAATAAAGGAAAGGAAAAAAAAATTAAAAAAAAAAAAAAAAAAAAGATTAAATATAAAATAAAAAAAAAAAAAAAAAAAAAAAAAAAAAAACAAAGAAAAAAAAAAAAAAAAAAAGAAAAAAAAAAAAAAAAAAAAAAAAAAAAAAAAAAAAAAAAAAAAAAAAAAAAAAAAAAAAAAATAAAACATAAAAACAAAAAATAAAACTTCCAAAAAAAAATTTCATTTTATTATAAAAAAAAAATTATATTATTTAAAAAAAAAAAAAAAAAAAAAAAAAAAAAAAAAAAAAAAAAAAAAAAAAAAAAAAAAAAAAAAAAAAAAAAAAAAAAAAAAAAAAAAAATTTAAAAAAAAAAAAAAAAAAAAAAAAAAAAATTTAAAAAATTTTAAATTTAATTATATAATGGAGAGGGGATATAAATTTTAAAATATTAAAAAAAAAAAAAAAAAAAAAAAAAAAAATTAAAAAAAAAAAAAAAAAAAAAAAAAAAAAAAAAAAAAAAAAAAAAAAAAAAAATTTAAAAAAAATTAAAAAAAAAAAAAAAAAAACAAAAAAAAAAAAAAAAAAAAAAAAAAAAAAAAAAAAAAAAAAAAAAAAAAAAAAAAAAAAAAAAAAAAAAAAAAAATTTTATTAATAAAATAATAGAAAAAAAAAAAAATTTGGGGGTTAATTAAAATTTTTAAAAAGGTTAAAAAAAAAAAAATTTTTTTTGCCAACTGAAGATCACGGCCCTTATCACTCATGTGCAGATACGGAACCTGAAGTGGTTTTCAGGATTATTTCCCATTTTTCATTCATATACGTCTAGACCAGGCGTGTTCTTTTTGCATATTTTTGAAGGGCAGGTGCCCCTGCAATGTTGGCTCTGTCCACAAATAATTTAGACTTTTAACATGGGGTATCATGGAGCATGCACTCCATCGATATTGGGCTTTCCATTAACTTCATGCATTTTGCACTGAAATAATAAATAATAAGAATAATAACAATAATTATTATTACATATATAGATATACATATAAATATACATACATGCATATATATATATATATATATATATATATATATATATACATATACATACATGTATATATATGTATATTTATATATAATATATCATACATAATATATATGATATGTGTGTGTGTGTATCCCAGCCATTTCGGGTTATGAAATGGAAATATACGAAAGCTTCAATGATATTTTATAAATGAAAACTTCCCGGCAATTTCGGAAGCATTTCAACACGAGTGAGAGGGTTGAAATCCACTGACTTCGAAACGATGGTAATAGGTATGGCACTTTGCGGCGCCAAATTAAGTTGTTCGTATTCATCTTGACATGAAATAGTAATGGATACTAATGAAAAAACACTGGTCAAAATTCGGCAATTTGTTTCTGCCTCACCTCACTTGGGTGCCACGGACCGCTCCTGATGACGTGCCCGGCCGCGGTGCGTGGCCAGCGCGTCAGAGACTGCTTATGTCAGCTGGGATCCATTCAGAGCTCGGATCTCAGGATGCATGGAACCCAAATGCGTTGAACTGGGGGGCCCCAAAACTAGTTTCATTACACTGCCACCAGATCACCAATGATGGGCGTGGTAGGGCGATGGGCAACTCAGCTAACCTGCGTACGTGGGCCATTGACTTGTCCAAGGTCATTTTCGGTTTCTCGCCTAACTTGACCTCGTATTTTCTTGGAGGGGAGGGGGGGGGGGGGGCTAGACGTTACTCTGAGGTTCAGTTTCACGCTAAAGCTTAACCTGGCATCTAGGTTTACACTTGGCTACTAGAAAATAGTGAGTTCGGTCAGTATTTCGAAAGCCATTAAAATGAGGTCGGACCTTTTGTCTCATCTAACATTTTAACCATTAGTCTGAATGCAACATATCGCGCATGGTTAGTATCCAAAGATACCGAATGATATTATGGTAAGTACTTGAGGCTTGTATCTACTACAGTTTTTTTTTACACAGGCAACGATTGAAAGCAAAGCTGGTTGATATTTTACTCGAATTACGACCTTACAGTGACATGGGTTAACAGGTATAAAAATCGAGTATCAATCGCAAGGTCTTGTGGTGGCGATGTAACAAGCAGACTTTGTTGCACGACTTTCCCTTTCCCTTTTTGTCTCTTTCTCTCTCTTTTTCTCTCACTCTCTCTCTCTCTCTCTCTTTCTCTCACTCTCTCTCTCTCTCTTTCTCTCAATCTCTCTCTCTTCTCACTCTTTCTCTCTCTATATATATCTCTCCCTCTCTCTCTCTTTGAAAATGCTGGGGGTTTGCAGCACGTCCCCCCCTAGTCTGGGGAAGGTGGCGAATGTCGTGTTAGTTATATTCCAACCAACAAATTAGCTGCGACCACGCTTCCCAGCTGAAAATAAAACAAGTAGGCACGTTATCCATACATTACTTTGCACGCCCATAGCGTGATCTCAGGCTTCTGATATTAGTAGGGTTTGAGGTAAATTGCTTTCAGTGGAACGTGTTTTGCATGGTTTCAACCAGTTTGGGGAACACTTACTCTCGTACTTACTTAATCATATCCATTTGCCGCTCACAGACCACATGCACCATACTGAGAATATTGGGCGCTTGTAAGTTAGTTCGTGTTCGAGGATGGCTCAGCAAACGATGCCACACTCCTTCAGCCCGGAGCGAGATCTTAGGATTACAAAGACGGCTTCGGTAATCACGCACGGCACTATGCAATGCATTAACTGCAGGCTATGCAAGCTATCATTACATTATTCTGGCTAAAGTAAGCATTTTTTATTCGGGCAAGTTAACTTCCAACAGCGTGTCTCGGTCTCTTCTACCCATTGAAAAAAGAAAATTAAAGAAAACTTGAAAACTAAAAATTTTGAAATTTAAAAAAAAAAATACTCTTTTGGGAGACCAAAAAATGGTAGCCCTGGTTGATTTCACTGTCCTTTTCTCATTCCAAATACTTTTTTTTTTCATATGTCCCCCAAAATTAATTCCCCAGAGTCAAAAACATGATGTAAGTCGTGAAAAGTCGTGAAAATCTAGCCCCCCTGGTGACGTCACTTTTGGTGGAAAATTGTTTTGGAGAGTGGACCCGGACCCTGCTCGTCGAGCGCTTTCTGTTGACACCTCTTTCGTTTTCGTGCGGTGCTTAGTCTGGATTTTAGAGGGGGTCTTCAACCGCCCCTCCCCCCCCCCCCCCGAGATGGGGTGTGAGGATTTGACCTGAAAGACGGCACGGGTTAAAACACGAGTAACGGGTTGCGTACACACTTTAATTTAACTGCACTTTAATATACGAAGACTCAATGCGCACCGTGCTCTGCCAGGAATGTCAATACTACTGACTACTGAGAGACATTCTGCAGTGGAATTTGTGATGGAATTCTGCGCACTAAATAACGTTTATGACCGTGTGCCACCCTGTAATGTGTTTGATTTATTCAGTTCCTTGCCAACATAAGGCAATTGCCCAAGTTCATACAGGGTCGCACGACAAAGGATCCCAATGAACTGGGATACGACGTGTAGAAGCCTAGGCACTCTGTCGGAGGCATCCACTTTTAAAGGCGTGGGCTCGTGACAAAAGGAAGCAAAACTCAGAAGGCTGACAGTGGTTTACCAGTGCAGAACAACCACGCCAAAGCTGGCCAGATGACAACAAGAGCTACTTGTATGCATTAGTAGGAAAAACAGAAGTGCATATCGCTCTGAAAGGGTCTCGATACTGGAAACGTGGCACGCCGCCCAGTCAACACATGCCAAATTTTCCGTGGCTATGTGCGTGCTGAAAGGAGCTCTGATGTCTGAACAAATGCACAATATGTCTTCAGCAGTGAAATGATCATGAATAGGGAGGCACGGTTTCTCCTCGCCTGTTGGTGTATGACGGACCTCTCAGCGGGATACACTGGTGACAGTCCCATTCACCGCAATATTGACACATAATTCGCTATTCACCTAGCTGTTTTCACGACCAAACGAAGACGAATTATGCGTGTTTTGTACATGTTGGCCCACTATACTGGCGGACGGAGCAGTGCCCTTCGTGGGACAAGACATAGTGGGATGCCATTGTCATACGGGTGGATGTCATGGATGACATTTGTCACACGGGCCGGATATCAGGCACCACCTTAAGCAGCGTGGAGTATATCGTTACTTGAATGACAGGCATTGCTTAGTTAAGCTACCACGCTGAACGCTAGTCATTTGACCCGGCTGAGCACTGCCGCTTAACGTGAGTGTGCACCCGTCCCCCAGGGATTGTACCCGACCGACTCTGGTGAAACAGTAGACGCCTACGTCAAACTCCAGCTGCTGCCGGCCAGACGAAAGGTAACTGGTTCACTGGCACATGCTCCGGGTGAGTGTAGGTAACCGGGCCACCTAGCTGACATTGGTCGCACGGATCGGCACATAAAAGGTATGTCGCAAGATGTACCAAAGTATGGGAAGGTAGGTGGCCTATAATAAACGCTAATAAACGCTTATCGTCTTGTGTCGCCAGCATCGGTTTACGCAGTAGTTCTGGCGTCTTCACTCACCGGTCAGAACCGTGCAGACGTAGATGACTCTGAAATTGGGAACATTTTCGCACGCACTGAAAATGCCAGACTGATCCATTATATCCGTTATTCAATCCATCAGTCCTCTCTATTCTGCACCACCAGCCGAGTTGCTCCCTTCTACCAGGCAGAGGAATCGCGTCTTCTGCCGCTGGTGGCCTTTCTGACTACCCTTTGTGTCCAATAGTGTTGGCACTGCGCTGTGTCTCACTTCACAAAGACCTGCGTCTATGCAAAACAATGGATTACTTGTGCCAAGTTGACGAGGTGATGTGAAGTTGCGTTGGCTGAATTGTGCGAATCTGGGCAGCCTTTTGACAGTAGCTGAATGCCAAGATGACTTGACCACTCCTTGGGCGGAAGCCATGCTGCGGTCGCGAAATATCCACACGTTGTAGTGACGTGGCCGTCTGCAGCAAACACTCACCACAGGAGGCACTCGACAGGCATTGCCCTTCGGGAGCAAGCCTAGTTAGCAGCCCTCGACGTGCAAAGTTTAGCTTAAAACAGCTGGAGTGGTCTAGACACGCACTCTTGTGGCACTCCCGTGTTCCACTGCTGGCACTTGTGGCACTCTCGTCTTCCACTGCTGGCGCTTGTTTCTGTTCCAGAACAACAAGCTTCGCACGAGAACAGTGTCCGGATCACAGAGTCCCGAGTTTAACGAGACGCTGACCTACTGTAGCATCACCGATGACGTCATAGCCAGGAGTGCCCTCCGCCTCTCCGTGCTAGGTGAGCCAGTGGCGAGCCAGCCAGAAATGTGTCGCATTTGTGCTGCTTCCGCTGGCCGTTGCAGCATGGCAGGCGACGGCCGCCGCCGCATCGATCTACCCGGCCGGCGCAAATATTTCCGCACTGAAGTGCAATGGCTGCGTCGGCACGCGAGTACTGAGCGAACGCTATCCGCTCCGGTTTTGTTAGCAATGTCGTGCCCCATGTGTGCAGTGTCAATGACGCTCAAACGATGTTTGCTCCGGCAGAACAGCCACGGATATTTGCTAATATATCTTCTGCTAGGCACATGGCGACGCCGACCGTATGGCCCAATATGCTGCACTGGGGTCGACGGCTAGAGTTCCCGTAACACGGTTCGGCACTGCCGTGCAAAAGAAAACAGCAAGCAAAGGGCGTGTGAGAAAGTATTCCTGTTGCAGCGCATGCACGAACTTGCATAAATGGGTCGAATGTGGATAAAATATAAATAATATGAGAAAGTAGACATGCAGATTGGAGCGGGAATGGAGAGAATCAGCTTGCGTAATGGATTTTCCATGCAAGCTGAAATAACACCGTGAATATTGTTCCTTGGGGAGAATGATCGTAACACGTATCGTGACGAGTTTTTTGGGGGCACGCCAGCTGCTTCGACAATATTGTGCCCAAACCTAATGTGTTCGAAGTGCTTCAGGAGAGGAAATGAAATGTGAACAAAGGTGATGACAGAGAATGCGAGTAACATATTAGGACAAACCAAGGCCAAGTAATCGTGTGTGGAAGGTACAAGTCAAATGGTCCAAACCCACCTTGAAGATATTGTGTTTAAAACAAACCCACCTTGAAGACATTGCTCACAATGTCACACCGACGGGAGCGGGAATCTAAGCTAACCTATGCCCACCCCGCGAACTGCCGATGGAGCATACACAACACATATTTTGATGATGTCGAAATCTGTTGCCGGTATCTTGGGACAAGGAATTATGATGATGCCTTGGCAACGGCGTCGGCCTTTTCAGTTCCGCGAACTCGGCATGATTTGGTGCTCACATAAAATTTACACAGCATTGCTCTTCTACAAGTGTGGGCAGCCTAATTTAAATACATAATGCTAAATATGATAAGTGTAGTGGGTTGGTAAGGACCTGGAGCTCAATCGGAGAGTCTGAAACGATTAATACATTGGGATAGTGTTGTAGATAAATAAAACACTGCGTCTTCCATATTATGAATAATTCTGCGGTAAAAACAGACACTTAGAAGGCAAATAATACATTTTCTCCATCCTGCTACTCACAAAATTGCAGCCTACATCAGACTGTGCCTTTGACCCGTCGGTGGAGAAGACAGAACGATCAGAGTGCTTTAAGATATTGCTCGTAGCTAGACCACAAAATTAGGCGGTAGTGGTTTTGGATTTCCTGTGTGTCATCAGTGAAAGGTCGACACCGACAGGTGGCACGCGCCAGGGCTACACTGTGGCCGCTTCGAACTGGGCAACTTGTTGATTCGGTAACTGCACATCTCTCACCCACTCAGGCACGCGCACACAAATTGGTCTGGCTGACGATCAACGACCAGACCAGTGCTCCGCCAGGTAGGGGAAAATATCACACCATGCGATGGGTGGTGGGGAAATTGTGAGATACGAAGTGTGTAATTCAGAGTCAAATTCTTTCGGCGAATATCAAGTGGTGGTTGAGTCGCTTTGACTAAAAGGGCAGCATGCTCTGTGGGAAGTACGGAAAGCCCATGTGCAAATCCGAATACAAGCATGGTGGACAGACTCAATGCCTCATTCACGGAGGAGAGTGCACCATCATAAACCATTCACGAATAATCAAGAATGGAGCGAAAAAGATCACTGCATAGACATAATAATGTTGTTGTAAACAGTCTTTTTTAAATTGTTTATCATCACAAACTTCCGCAGGCCAATGTCCAGTTACGAATGCCCTTATCTACAACACACAAAGATAAAAAGCCATGGAGAAACATAAAACTACATTGCACACGTCAAAACAAAGGGCATAATAAAAAGGCGTCATGCGAGGAAAGAAGTTAACCATGTCAAACTTCAAGATAGAAGTGTCCTTTCACTCATTGCAAACGCACGCACCTCATGGCAAACAAAACGCACTAGACAATTTTTTTTATTCCGTTTTTTATTACTTACCAGGTTTACATATTTGCCCATTGGAGCTAAAATTGATGATTCTGGCTAAAGTAAGCATTTTTATGAGGGAAAGTTGACCCCGAACAACGTTTTTCGGTCCACTCTACGCATTATAATTAAAAAAAAAATTGAAAGCTAAAAATTCTGATATAAAAAAAAAAGATTTGTGGGTGTGCAAAAATGTTCCGGCCATGGATGATTTCGCCTTCCTTTTCCGACTCCAAATTTCTTATCTCCCAAAACGTAACTCCCCAGAGCCAAAAACATGATGTAAGTGGTGAAAAACTAGGCCCCCTAGTTATGTCACTTTTGGAGGGATTTTTTTGGGGTGGTGGGGGTGGTGTTTGGCCCTATTCGTCGAGCGCTTTCCGATGACACCTTATGTTTTCGTGTGACGCTTAGTTTGGAAATTAGAGGGGTTAGATAGTTTCGAAATTAGATATGACCAGAAAGACGGGGAGGGATATCACACAGCATAATGTCGGACAGTGATGTGCTCAGTTACAGTGTGAGAACGTAACATGACGAATGTCGCCATGTTGGCTGCGGTGCATCATGACTGACCCGCGGCTCTTTTGAGCCAAAGTGCACATTGAAAGCCAAACGTTAGCTTGATATCACATGCATTTCAATGACATAAAAAGTATGCTCTGCCGACGGTTGGTCAACAGTCTAGCTTTGTGCAATTTCAAGGGTATGGTTGTAAATGAAACGAATTGCTACCTAGACCTAGAATGATTTTACGCATAAATCGCTGGTAAATTCAGGGTCAAGGGCAAGGGGAATCACTGCAAAACACCATACCCGCGAAAACTGCAAATGTTTGTCCGAATTGAGTCTATTTCGCTACTTCGATTCAATGATGCGCGCCAATGAATAAACTCAGCCTTGAGCTCCGGGTAGCTTCGGCAGGCTCGGGAGCCGGGCTTCCTCGGGAGTCGGGAAATCCTCGACATCCTCTGGGTAAACCCCGACATCATCGGGAGTCCGGGCCACCTCGGCATCCTCGGGAGTCTCCGGAGTCGGGGAAGTCTTGACAGCCTCGGGGGTTGGGGACGAATGCAACCTCGTGACGGGATCCTGCAGTCTTATCGGGTGCCGGCTACCAGCACGGCAATGTAGCACCGGGCTCCCCGACTGATGGGATCCTGCAGTCTTATCGGGTGCCGGCTACCAGCACGGCAATGTAGCACCGGGCTCCCCGACTGATGGGATCCTGCAGTCTTATCGGGTGCCGACTACCAGCACAGCAATGTAGCACCGGCCTCTCTGACTCAGATATGGTTCCTCTTCCTGGGGTATGGCTTCTTTGTCTAAGATATGGTTCGTTTGCCTCATATAATGTTTATTTGCCTGAGATTTGGTTTCTCTGTCGGAAATGTGATTCCTCTGCTTGAGATATGGTTCCTCTGGCGGGGTTGCGTAGTGACACGTGCTTCTTGGTCAGTTTGGGAAAGTCAGTTAGTTCGCGGACGCATGAGCTACCTGACCTAACCTAACCTAATCAGTCTGGTAAAGTGATGCAATTTGCCGGCGCATGAAACACAAAGATGAGTGGACAGGATGCAATGTGGGAGGGAATGATGGTTTGGGTTCAGCTCGGTTCACGATGACAGTTATTGGAATGCCGTGGACTAGTGTTAACAATTTACAACAGCCAGATGCTCTAATCTGCTTTGTGAAAAGCCGCAGGGGTGCTATGGCTGGATGATTTCTGGATGCTTCTTCATCAAATTTCGCAGTATAAATTTGATGCATGCCTTCAAACAAGGAGGCGGAGCCCCGTCTAACAATATTTGGTTCAGGATCCGCTACAATTGACAGCAATGAAGATTATTCCGAATCTTTCGAGCTCACCCTCACCCCCTCCACACCCCACCCCAGTAATATATAGGCAATACAAAGTCGACGTGGCGTTTGTGGCGCAGGTGACTCGCACATGTAGCTGTTTATTTATGTTGCTTTTTATTCACACCTTGATCACAATGTTTCGTCTAATGTATTGCCTGCTCAAAGGTAGTTGCCCAGCAACTAAATATTCCAGATTATTTTGTAGTCGATAAGAATCGAGCAGCGACTATTCACTCGAAGCGAATTTCACATTACAGTTTGCACTTTTTTCACGTGTATTAAGCACGAGAGCTTAGTTCAAATCAACAATTGCTTTGATGTCCATAAATATTTAGGGTCCACGACTACTTGGAAAAAGATCAAGTGGAACAGTACTGTCAACTAGGTCAACTTTTTGAGCATTTTTAGCCCCTTTTCATCCATATAAACTTCACTGACGTTTTACTGGCTTGTAATGTCATTTCAAGCCGTTTTGGGGGGGGATGGGGTGAGAAGAATGATCAAATTTTGGAAACTGTCTTGAAAGAAGCGAAAACGTAATTTATTGATTAACTATTTATTGCGCACCCTGAGCAGCACGTGGATAGTCTGATCACGTGGGGGTGGAATGGGGGAGGGGTCGCGATCTAATTGGCTAGATGATGCCTTGGTCATCATATGCTATGCCATAATAAGGGCGTGTGACATTCTTGGGTTGCTTTAATCCACTGGTGCAATACAAACTCGCGTGTCCAATAAAACCTTGCTGTTTAACCATGAAGAAGAAATTGTGTAAGAGATGCATGTTTTTGTTTTTGCCAACCCAACTCCACTTTAATATAAATGAAGTCAGGATGGTTGTTTGGGTGGCTTTATGCTCCAGGGTCCTATGCTCCGTAGTTTAGTTTGTCGCATGATCCTGGCCGCACCATCCAATCCGGGAACTCCAGTTCAACGGCAAAGTTTTCAGCTGGAGTTGTACGGTGCCGTTAATGCAGGTTAAAACACGGCCGCTCAGTCGTCGCGTCCCCATCCTTACCAGGCCATATGCCATCTAATACTCGCAGCCGAAGGCTATGACGGCGTGTGAAGTGGCCAGGACCTCGTATTGCCAGGACAGTGGAGGCAATTGCAGGCCGGCGTTCTAACTAACTGGGCTAGCGGATCGGCTTCAATTTTGAACCCCGGCAAAAAAATATGCGACGGGAGATGCTTTTATTTCACAAATCAGTAGCCGGCAAATATGCGGCGTTCCTTCTCAGTGAATGTGGTTTTTGTTTGTATTTCAGTGATGTCCGCACCAGTGAAATAAAAACGTCGTATTTGTGGTGTCTGTATGACTTATAGGCAGGGGCGGATCTAGGATTTTCTTAAGGGGATCAGCCGAAAATGTGTGTAAAGAAAAAGAACATTCTCGCGCCCCATTCAGCGCGCGAAGCCCGCCGAATCATCATCGTCATGCCGTTTAGGGTAATCAGACTTACGAATTTATTCAGCATCTTCTCAGGTTTTGTGTGGTACTAATCTCAAAATGTATCGTTTGATCTAGTATATTTTTGTTGCTAAGGGTGGGGAATTCGTTATGCTTCTGCTTATAGCGATATTTTCATTGTTTTTGCGACATGTCTCCACCACCACATACTTCTATGTGAGCTGGAGTTGAATGCCTTGAACGCTCTCACCGTTAGCACGCATTCGGTCAGTTCCAAGATTGACGAGCCAAATGGTATGGTATGCAGTTTCCGTAGCGACATTGCATTGCATTTCGACAGTCGGGCGCGATAGACCGAGCATTGGGTGAAACCGCGCTAATTATTGGGCCGTCGTTGCAGGATGTCCACTTCCCTAGGCCATTTATGTTGTGTAATCGAGTGGGTTTGGCATATATACCTGCCAGTACTGTGGCAGGCCGCAGCGGATGTACGGACACGATTCCAGAGCTATTTCGCCGTTAACTGATGCCGCTGTGCTGGGCTGTGTTGTCCTAATTCTCACCCTTGCCCGGAGCGACATGTGGATGCTTTTCACAGACATATGCGACCAATTTCCACCCCTTGGGAACGCTGCAAACGGAGATGTTCAGTGTGCAGGCCGGCAGCCTGCAAACTCTTAGACGCAGCCCAGGTTAGGATCGTGAGACTGTTTCAGTTGGGTTAAGTGTTTCTCGATAACAGCTGAAAACTTCTAGAAAACAAACAAGAAGTAATCACCAACCACAATGCTTCTAAATTATTCCTCATGACAAAATGTGTCAAATTCCACGACATATATTATTACAACCTCCCAACGCGCAAGCATCGTAATTGGTTTCATGTGTAGTTAGTTGGCATAACAGTGTTCTAGTCGTATTGCGACTTGCTGGAACGGACAACGGCTAGGAAACAACGTCGGTAAATGTTTTGATGGAATATTTCTGTCTGCTCTTTTAGCTTCTGCTGATAATTGTGTAGCTACAGTAAAGCTAACCACGATATTAAGCTGTTCTTTTTCGTCTTCGGAAATCGTAAGACATGGGAAGTTAACGAAAGCTTGCCTTGGCTAGGGCATGGGGACCAACTCCGCGGAGATCACACAGCGTCTTTCTAATGGTTTTTCTACGATATATTTATGAAGTGATATCTGAAGATCAAGTGCTTCATTGGCTTCATCACTCAAGTCGTCGTCTACGTTGATGCTTTCGTAAGATGAGTTATGACCCGATAGTTCTCCTCCCCGTTGGTGGATGGTTTTCCTCTTTTCTTTTATCTCACTCGTAACCAGGTATCTTCGAAGCTCCAGTGTGAATTCTTCTCGACCTACTGCTTCATTGTTTTGGCTGATACTAGATAAATTTAGCAGCAAATTATTTTGGTGCAAGTTTCATTGAAGACCATAAGCGCAAAGCTGGCCATTGTATTTAATGGGACTTGCTTAAAAGCTGGCCAATTGTATTTATATATAAATACACAAACACAATGGGCAGTCCATGTGTAAAAAATATCCCATTTTTAAAAAAAAATGTGATGTAAAAAAAAAAAAAAAAAAGGGACTTGCTATGGCGAAATCCTTTTTTTCCAACTCGGTTCGCCACTTATAAGTACTATTATCGTTCGGCAGTATCGTTGCTCTAGCTAATCAGCTTGCGAATTGTTCCCACTCCACAAAAAACGGTTATACGTAAACATATTGGCGTCCAGCAACGTCGACCACATTGCTGGTAAATATCGAATATCACTCGAGGCTCTTTTCGTAAGAGGTGGTCTTCGGTTCGTCTGGAAGACACTGATAGATGTTAATATCATAAGAGGCATTAATCGATGCGAGATATTCTGCGAGATACTCAGCTTCTACGACAGTTTTATCCTTTGTCTCGGCTGCGTTGGTTGTCGTATAGCCTTCCGTCAACATATCAATCTGTGTGGCTGGATCTTCTGTCCGTTCCAGTGCTGAACCATCATGCGATCCAGTATTGATACCGGGTGAACTGGCTAGAAATAAGTTCAGAGACGTGAGTATTTGATGCTGGAGAGTCCAAAGTGCACATTTTATTGCCGTCACACATTTTCCAGTGCCAAATATACCTTCGTATGTGCTTTTAGAGAGATAATCGTCCAGAACTGGGAGAGTCCATTCGACAGGCGCATGTTGTGTTCGAAGCGCTAGCCATGCGCAGAACTGCCGTCTGGTGCGTTCCAGACGACGACCAGTACGGCCACGACGTGGTTGGTGAGACGTTGGTGGTGCTGAGTGAAGTTGCTGGTCCGCGTCGTCAGCACTACAGCAGGATGCTGATTCCAACACCTGCGGTGAGTGATGGTGCCAGCTACCCGAGCGAGGTGAGAGCCGGGCGTTGGTTTCCCGAGCGAGGTCAGAGCCGGTGCCTTGTCACGGGCGCGCGGCTGGTGCAGGCCATGAGAAGCGCCGCAAGCCGTGCCAGCGGGCGGCCTCACCTGGACCGCCTGCTCGCCGGCTGATAACGAGCAGCGCTAGTGACACGAGGCTGCCGCTGACAGCTGCTAAGTCGGCTCTGAGAAAATCTCTCCAGTTATACTGGCAATTGCTGCGTCACGCTTTCACTTTACATACTCTTGGCGGATTGAGCAATTTGTTTTCTGGATAATGAACCAAAATACACACGAATAGATAGGGCGTCGAATGAAAAGACGCCGATACGATGCTTTTGTTAGGTTTGTATATGGTAGAGGAAATATATCCAGATACTGGAAAAGTTTTCGTAGCAGTCAGGTATCTGTGCTGGAACTGGAATGTTTGATCAAGGTTCGATAGCAAGAAAATAACGAGCATGAACCAACTGATGTCGTTGTACTATTGTAGTCGGGATGGCTCTGAACGTACGCCGTGGAATTAAATGTGCAGGATGATGCCTGTTCGACACTGATCTGAGACTCACCGGTATCCACGGTGCTCATAAGGTGCCCTAACGCATAATGTGAGCCAAACCTTTGAATGAACAGCTCCACTTCCTTTTTCGGCAAATCTCTATTGAGTCATGGTGAGAAGCTGATACAACCATCTGAATGACGGATCTCTTGTGCAAGGTCCTCTCCAAGTGTTTGCGCCGATGTCCAACAGGCTGGTTTTCCAGTCGGCCGCCGCGGGACCTGGGTGGACTCCTGTCCCAGTCCTTGTCTTGCTGCTAAAATGCTCGTGATACCGTGAGCTTAGCCACGCACCAACGGAACAATCCGTCGGGCCCATCCGCCATCTTGACGGTAGCTCTAGCTGATTAAGTAAGGAACTATGATGTGGGTGGTCATGATCAGTATGCTGTGTAATAATCATAAAATAACCCTTCTGTGGGCCATACATAAAAGTAAGCTATAGCAACGTATTGTCGATGTTAATGGCTATCGATGTTGCCAACCGTGATTTGTGAAACAGCTCCTATCGTCGGGTACATTTACGCCATGGCTACTCGCAGGCTGCATTCAAGCCTGCTGATTCGCAACATCAAGTTATTTTTTCAATCGCTATGCTTGTAGAGTATGCTGAATTTGAACCCGACGTCCAAGAGGAGTCGTCATTCTTATGCATACGTGAGATGGGCTAGAACAGCTGTCCCTACATCGTGTCAATTTGGAACTGACTTAAATAATGCACCTGAGGTGAAGAGATGAACAGGTCGTTCAGCCCACTGGCCGACTGACCTATGCTTCATAGCATATGCTGGTTTAAGGCAATTTATCGTGAAAAAAAAATTAAATAAAATGGGTAGAATAATGGGATGACACGGCGTACATTATTAAGTCAGATTAAATCTGGGTGCTGCATGACACCATAGATCACTGTATTTCAATACATTCAAATATGTACTCCACATGAGTGCGAAATGCCGAAAGCGGAGCTGAATGCACCAAAAGAACATTTCAAAACAGTGTCGAAATCGAAGAGACCTAGCTTCCAAGGTCTCGTGGTAATCTTGCCGACAAGGCACTCCACTGGTTACCTGGTGGTGCTTAACGATCGGCGGTGTGATGGCACACTAGTGAGTTATCTCCAGAAGCTATGTGCGGCTGGACGATTTATCTTCCCAGCGTTTACGAAGTTTGAGTGTCATCGCTATGAATATTTTATGCATAGTTTGATAAGTCGGTAGCATCATCAATCTGAAATCGCCCGACGTCGCTGGTTGATTCATTTCACGTTATACTCTGGCTTGGAAATAAAGGCTATTTCGTGCCCAAATTGAAATGCGGCAACTAGTTTGATGTACGTTGATCTTTATTCAATACTCCCGAAGCATAGTGCTTAGCATAACAAGCATATGCCACTTAGACGAAATCACCACAAAGTAGAATGCATAGCGATGCATGCATTCCAGTCAAAGGATGAAACCTTCCCAGAAGACATCGTGGAATAGAAATGGTGGAACAGAAACGTTTACGAATCCGGCGAATTAGTAGGCTGTGTCCTGAGAGGTGGGATGCTATAACCGTACGGGATGCAAAAGGCGCGAAATGTGCAATGCAAGGCATATTATTTTGGGGAAAACTTCGCGAATTGTACACTTTTTTTGGAAGGGAATAGCAGCCCTGCCCATGGGTGGAGATTCAGAGTGTATCTGAGGAGGCGGGTAGTGACCCCCGAGCTCGAGAACTGCGACCCCCGAGGTGCATGGGATCGCTTATATTGCATTTTATTATCCTTGGAGCGTGGTAAATGCAAGTTCTCTAATAGTTACGTATTGGGCTCGACCTTGCTAAAACAAAGTTCCGTAATCTGGGGAGTGTTCCTGATACGGGTTGGACCCACATTGTTTTTTTTTTTAACACTACCATCTCTGGTACCATCTAGTACCATCTCCGGTACCACCAAGCTGGAGTAGCTGTCATCTCAGCTACCGCTGGGACGACTGGGGCTGCTGGGACAGCCGTTACCGTCGAGACAACCGTGTCCGCTGGAGCGGCTGTCACGGCTGAGACGGCCATGCCCTCACCCCCTGCGCGGTCGCCGCCGCTAAAATAACCTTCGCCCATGAAGCGAACGTCGCCCATGAGACGTCCGTCGCCACCGAGACAGCCGTCGCCGTTGGGACGGCCACCATCGGCGTTCGAGCAGGTGACGCAGCAAGTGACAGTACTTATTCGGAGGTGATGTGGATCATGCATGGCCCCCGAAGGGGGCATATATGACCATCAAAGAGGATCATTCCATAGCCCTCTCGATCCTTAAGCTGTCCTCACCAGCACCTGAAGCCCTCTTTAGACCATGTGATGCACTGATCAGCCCTCATGGAACCCTGCCTAACCCTCAAGGGTATCCTTGCATTCAGGCAGGCCTCTCTGGCACTCGAGGGCTCTCTCCACCCCGCATGGCTCTCTCTCCCTCTCTCTGTCTTTTAGGAGCTCTTCCCATTTCCCGGCAGTATGCTGGCTCTCAAGGACATCTTTGCTCTGGGGCTGACCCTCAGTGTTTTCACAAACAACACCAAGTCTAAAATACTCTTTTAGCTATCAGATGGCTCCTATCCCTCAAGTATCCGCCCAAAATCTCAGATGCATGCATGGGTGAAGTTTGATAATTATTGATTGGGCGCAATGCATGGGGGTAATGGGTGCTGACGAATCTGTGTGTGGGGTCAATCCACAAAAGTCCCATGTTAAGAGAACAAGAAGTTGATGGAGCCAAGGCAAGAAGATGGTGGGGCCCAGATCCTATAAAAGCATATGAAACTTCACACCCTGGGGAATCCCAGTTCACTCATATCTGCCTCTCCGGGCCTCATTCAACCGACAGAGGCCCTTTGCTGCTTTTAGGTGTCCCTTCCAGTCCTCTGCAACCTTGTTTAGCCTCCAGAGGCATCCAGCTCCGAGATACACCTTATAATGTCTAACAATTATCGCCAGCTCTCAGAATTTTCCTTAGCTTTTAGCGACCACTCTTCATCTTTCAGGTTTCCTCCAAAACTTTAGGACATCCCAGTTTAGTTCTCTCCAAATCACAGGGGTCCTGTTCAACCCCCAGGGACCCTTTCAAGTTCTCGACAGCCTTTCTGACTAGCAATGGCGTTCTCGCTCTGTGCTCTGTGTTCTGACTCTCCGTGTCCCTCACAGCCAACGTTAGCTCTTAGGAACTCTTTGGTTTTTAGGTGGTCCTGCTCTTCTCCTTAAGACCCTATCCAAACCTCTTGGACATCTTAGTCATGTGCTCTCTAGCGCTCAGTAGCACTTTTCCATCACCAGGGGCCCTCTCCATCTGGTAGGTATCCAGTGCTATCCCGGCCTGTCTGACTTCAATCATTTTCTATCTCCTAAGCTGGCTTTCAAAACTACTCACAACCATCGATAGCATTAGGGACCCTTCTTAGCTCTCAGGGGCTCTGTTAGCCTTCAGGGCCCTCTTAACTTACTAGGAGCCCTTCCCAGGTACCGACAGCTTGTGTTTTGTTTCAGGGACATCGGAGCTGTGCGTCGGGCCCTCGGTGTACGTCACAACGATAGCAGACTCACAGGGAGCTCTCAGGGCCCCTGTTCATCCCTCAGGGACACTTTGCAACCTCAGACATTGCAGTCCAGTCCTCTCTGGCTTTCAGGGTTCCTCTTCAGCCGTCAGGTTCTCGAAGATTTTAGGGGTGGCTACTTCTGCTGCTTTTAAGTGATCACAGTCCTCAATAATCCTGTCAAACGTTTATCTCAGATTTATTGTAGCTCTGAGATGAATCCTCACTATTCCTCTTCAGCTTGTGAGTGAGTGCCCGCCTCCCCCTCCCGATGGGAGCCTTATTCATCTCTCAGGGGCTATTCAAAGTCCCTAGAGCATCCCAGCCCTCTCTGGCCCTCAGACACTCTGTTTTTCCTTAGGGACCTCAGGACCCTGTTTATTCCTCAGCTGTTGAGGATCCTTTTCAGCCGAGATGGCCCTTTCCAGCTGGCATGGACATTCCCGATCTCAATAAATCCCTCTAATCTCTTGACCACCGCATCTTATAGAACTTGGACATTCCAATCCCCTCCACGGATCTCAGGGATTGTGGCTTCTGCACCAAAACGCCTCTCGTTTTCATAGCATAGCAACATGAGAGGATTATGCTGTGCGGTTGGGCCATGTGTGTCATGACATGTCTTATATCTGCCGTATGTAGTATTGCTGACATTTCCGTTTTTTAACAGACTTCATGCGAAATCCCTTGCATGATTTTCATCTAATCATGATTTTCATCTTATCGGAATTGTACTTTTATGTCATTGGTTTTTCAATATTCATATGAGGAGAAAAATGTACCAAAGACCGCAAGTCCACATCACTTTCAAATCCAGCATCTTTGATTTAACATTATCAATTATTTTCTCAGTTGCTAATCTAACGGTTACTGTGTATTCCGAATTCGTATAGATATATCAGGCTGTGCTAAATAGCTCGGGACCAGATGATCCTACACTAATATCAGACACGAGTGCCAAAACCTCGCATTAGCCCTGATCCTGTCTCCTGAGTCCCCAGCAAAGTTCAGAAAAAAACAGACCGAATATACGACGACTATAAAATATTTGGCCAAAAATGTCATCCCTGTTCCAACATACCAGCTACCACTTCGGTACGATAAATACGATTATACATTTTCATGGCACACCAATATGCAGAATTGTGGCTTTGGATCTTGTGATTGTATTTGTATTACACGTGACCTGCTATGATTTGCTTATAGCCACAATGTCAAGTCAAGCACTCCAAAATTTCGAACCACTAAAAACGTAACCAACGGGGTCATTGTTGGAGAATTGCACACATGTTCCGGGAGACTTCATCATTGGGTACAGCCGGCTTTGGAAGCGTTGAAAGATGCTTTCCCATGGGTTCTATGTTAGTCCTTCGGGTGTTCACTAGCTTTTAATGGTACACAGGGACACACAAATACAATAATCCACCCATGAAGGTGGAAGAACTCCATAAGAAATCCTCCACTGCATAAGAAATCCTGCACACTTTCAATCTCCAATAATGATTACAGTGAAACATATATAAATAGGGCAAGCAGGTCCAAAACAAACATTTCACTCGGGGAATTACACTTCGTGGCACCGGCGGCCCCACGTAGACGCGGTATTATTCGGTCCCGGCCTGCCGCAGCAGCCACGCCACATACCACCTCCACATGTGTACCGTCTGAGACCCCTCGGTCCGTCGCAGCAGCCACGCCACATACCACCTCCACATGTGTACCGTCTGAGACCCCTCGGTCCGTCGCAGCAGCCACGCCACATACCACCTCCACATGTGTACCGTCTGAGACCCCTCGGTCCGTCGCAGCAGCCACGCCACATACCACCTTCACATGTGTACCGTCTGAGACCCCTCGGTCCGTCGCACCACATACCACCTCCACATGTGTACCGTCTGAGACCCCTCGGTCCGTCGCAGCAGCCACGCCACATACCACCTCCACATGTGTACCGTCTGAGACCCCTCGGTCCGCCGCACCACATACCACCTCCACATGTATACCGTTTGAGGCCCCTCGGTCCGTCGCAGCAGCCACGCCACATACCACCTTCACATGTGTACCGTCTGAGACCCCTCGGTCCGTCGCAGCAGCCACGCCACATACCACCTCCACATGTGTACCGCCTAAGGCCCCTCGGTCCGCATCATAGTCGCCACTTGCAACACGCACCACGAGCGTCCCACTCCCGCACAAATAGCGGCACCCCCAATGGTGTATGATGGTAACTGACCATCATGGGGTCAATCAGCATCGGCTCGGTCGGGGCCACCACCGACCGATTAGTGGAAAATCGCAGGAGGGCGCGATTTTCTCGCAATTGAATCACACGCCACTGTGAAAATAATGTTCCTACATCACGGAGTGTCTAGATCCAAAGTTGTTAAACTTGAATTATTGGGGAGAGTGCCCATATTGCGCCTTGTGTCTCAAATGCGTCCATGCTAAGAGATCGATAGCTGATGGCTCTATGCAACTTTTGAATGCATATTATGAACCACTGGGACTATCTCACTTTTCCAATCTGCAGTTTCAAAACAAAATCAGAATACGCAAGCAGGAACGCATTGTTAAATTGTTGTTCTATTATTCTGAACACTCATGCTTACTTATTAGTTTTATCTAAGCCGGAACAAGACAGCGTATTTCATCATTGTGATCAGACATATTTTTTCTTCAGAGCAGCCTAAACGTGGCTACCTATACCCTAATTACGCCATGGGCATATTATATATGGGCGGAATAGGAATCCTCCCCTTCCCCGCTATTTTGCTTTCAACTGCGCTGTATCAACGATACAAAACGGCGCCGTTGTTTCCGTCAGGTCAATGCAATTGTGTCCGAGGTGTGTCCTCAGGCATGTCGATGAGATTCCGGGGACAAATCCAAGGTAAACATTGCCAGAAATGGTAGTGAGAGCACCTCGATGGACTCATCACTTTTTTGGCCACGAGTATGGCCAGATGTGTTGAAATTCACTTGCATGCGAATATACAGTAGGCATGAAGGATGCGAACATCAATAACTATTTAATATTTAGCTATGTTGCCGAGCGTCTGGATGAATCCCAACCACGGCTGAAGCATGATTGCGAATGTGCACTTCGCGAACAAGAGTATAAGGCGCATTGGAAGTTTCGCGATCACTAGAGTTATTTGACTTTGAAAAGGTTGCTGATGAAACGAATAGCTTGCAATGACTTCTTGAATGCTAGTAAAGTTTATATTGGGTGCGCTCGCAGTCGCCAAGCTTCTGCGAATTATGCGCGATCCGGATGATGTCGACAACTTTTACTGGCTGCTTCTGAGATATTCCCAATTGCAAAAATCTCAGCACATGTTCCAGCCAGTATCTAGTAGCGAATTGACGGCACCCGAAGATATCCCGGTCTCTAGTTATGACCAATTCACTCCGGAAAGTTTGCGAGACTTTGGTGCAACAGAAAGTGTATGTAAGGGTCTCTTGCTATTGAACTTTCAGAATGAGATACTATCCCGTGCCATCATAGGATATGTATCCTTGCTGATGGCTTGAAACAGCCTTCCAGAGGTCAAAAAAAGCAAATGGTGGTCACCGACGGACCTATGTAGACCAATCTGGTCGCCGGAGGAAAATGTGCATTTTTATGGACGAGGACACGTTTTCGACGGCTCAACAGTGGCGAAGAAGTATAAAAACTAGAACCTTTTTATTTGGTCACCAGCCAAACTTGACCGACCGCAACGAGCGCCGTGTGGAACCCACCATTTGCCTCGCAGGCCAACATTTTACCTCGTCGCTGCATGAGACATAAATATATTCGACAAAAAAAGTTCACAGCAGATTCACTGGGCATCTGACTCACCACACAGCAAACATGTCAGGCAGCAGATCCGCCAGGCTACACGTCAGGCAGCAGATCCGTAGGTAGTACATGCCAGGCAGCAGACCCGCTTGGTAGCACAGCAGGCTCGTCAGGCAGCAACACGAAGCGCGATTTTTAATTACAGTACAGATAGTCCTGGGGCTTTTTTGTTCCCTTGTGCCTGGCGATAACTGTTCCCTCAAGTGTTGATTTGAGGCTCAAAGTGCGCCTACTGAAGTTAAATCGGTGCTTGGCTTGCACCTTTCGGATCAGCCAATCGGAGTGGCACATGTCGGGACCATTCCATCGGATGATCAGCTCTTTGGCTGCGTTTTGGTGGTCTAGCTGCCGATGAATGCCAAAGACGGCCTTGACTGAGCTGCCCATGCTCTCTACTACGCTCTCGGGCGGGCTCATCAGCCAGAGCCTGATGACTACATTGAGGTAGGGTTGGAGAGCGACATTGCTTTGAGCACGCTGCCAGAGGAGCTTGAGGAGTTTCTGATTTGAGTCTGCGCAGCTCCGACTCATCGTGACATACGCCTCCTTGACGGCAGCTGGTGGGACAACGTCCGGGATGAGCCGGCGACCTCTGAGGCGGTCAATAGCACATGCTATGTCCCCAACGATACTAGAAGTTGGAGACCGTTGGAGGCTTGCCAAGTTGGCCACCAACTCGATGTCTGCCATGGACTGCAAGAGCTTGCCATTGTGACAGCCCTTACTGTCGCCCTTGGCATCGACACCAGCCTCGCGCCGCTCACAGTGCCGGCATAAGATTTGCAGAAAATCTGATATTTCGGCTACCTGCTTTGCCGTCAAATTTCCACTAAATGCCGCCATGCTTTGCCAGCAGATTGCTATCTCCTCCGGGTTCCCTCTTCTAAAGCGGCATGGATACCTGCAGTATCCAGCGGCGCACTTCCTGCCCTGATGCTGTCACGTGGCAACACAGCCGCCATCCCACGAAGCTGCTGCATCTTCTAGACATAAAGACATAAAGACATAAAAGATTAGTGCAACTCTGAGCCACAAGGGCCCTTCTTGGTTGCACTCTGTACACTGAACCAGTTGCCCACCAAATCTGCCAATCAGCCCTCCCTGTAATACTGAAAAGCAAGCCCTCTATTCTTATAATGATTGTCTATGCTGTTTTTAAAGATGTTCAATGTGCTGCTACTGACGATGTTTTCTGGCAGCTGGTTCCAGTGTTCCACTACCCTGTTGGTGAAGAAAGTTTGCCTTAACCTTGTGCTGCTGTGGTTAATTTTAATTTTGAATTTATGACCTCTAATTGCATCATTTCTGTTAAAGTCAAACATTTCCCCAAGGTATCCCCTCTCCAGACCATTGACAAATTTAAAGACCTCGATGAGATCTCCTCTCAGCCTTCTATATCTAAGTGAAAACATATTCAATTTCTTCAATCTTTCCTCATATGCCAGGTTGCTTATGCCATTAACCATTTTTGTAGCCCTCTTTTGTACTCTCTCTAAAAGCCAACAATGTTTTTCATAGCTAGGAGACCAAGCTTGGATGCAGTATTCCAAATGTGGCCTGACGTATGCACAGTAAAGCTTCCTGATCACTTCCTCACTTCTGTATGATACATTCCTATTTATTGCCCCGAGCATTCTCAGTGCCTTCTTCCTGGCTTCCTTGGTCTGTTCTGATGCCCCCAATTTTGTGTTTAGAATAACACCTAAATCCTTCTCCTGTTGAGCCACTGATAGCACTTGGCCACCCATCAAGTATGGAGCCTTCATATGCTGCTTACCTACATGCATGATTTTGCACTTATCAAAGTTAAATTTCATTTGCCATTCTTCGGACCACTTCACAAGTTCGTCTAAGTCTTTTTGCAGCGAGATATGCTCATCCTGACCTGTTATTGCCCTAAAGACCTTCAAATCATATGCAAATTTCAAAACTTTACTGCTTAGGCCACTTTCAATGTTATTTACAAATATAATGAACAGTAATGGCCCTAGTACTGACCCCTGGGGGACTCCACTAAGAACATTTTGCCATGATGACTTTGTACCATTTAGCATCACTCTTTGCTGTCTATCTGAAAGCCACAACTCTATCCATTTTAAGATGCTACCTGCAATACCATGGGACTGAAGCTGTATCATTAACCGTTTATGGGGTACCTTGTCAAAGGCCTTACTAAAGTCAAGATATGCTACATCAACCTGATTTCCCTGATCAAATTGTTCTGTGGCGAAGTTCAAAAAGTCCAAGAGGTTTGTGAGACACGATCGTCCTTTTCTAAATCCATGTTGAGTATCTTGAATCAATCTGCTACCTTCCAGATAACTAAATATTCTATCCTTGATAATTGATTCGAGTACCTTGCAGACTAGGGATGTGAGACTTATTGGCCTATAGTTTTCAACTTTCCCTCTTTCTCCTTTCTTGAAAATAGTAACTACATTTGCCCTTTTCCAATCGGTTGGAATTTCATTATGTGAAACTGATCTACAAAATATTATACTAAGTGGAAATGCCAGTTCCTTTTCAGTTTCCCGCAACACCCTAGCATAAATATCATCAGGTCCTGCTGCCTTATTTGGCTTTATTTTCCTGATATGATTGTAAACAACATCACTACCAATGAAATCAACATCATTTGTCAGATCCCATGTAGCTGAACTATGGTGTACGGTCGGCAGATTGGTCATATCTTCCAATGTAAACACTGATTTGAACTGCTTGCTCAGCTCCTCAACCATCTCACTATCCTCACCCAATGTAGTCCCGTTTACTTCCAGTGGACCAATTGTGCTAGAAACTTTACTCAGCTTGTAGAAACTAAAGAACTTTTTACTGTCCCCATTACAGTTTCTAGCTAAATCCAGTTCCTTTGCTCGCTTTGCTGCTCTGGTTTTTTGCTTCAGTGTCTCTAGCTTTTCGATACGCCTTTAGATTAATGACATTTGAGGCTTCTTTAAAAACTCTAAATGCAGTTTTCTTAGCCCTAATTGCTTTTATCACGTCTGGTGTAAGCCATGCTGGCTTTCCTACCCTTCTTTTGCGTCTTTGCTTTTGGGGGACATGTCTAATCTGAGTTTCCTTTAAGTAAGATTTGAACTTTTCCCACATTTCACAGGCATTTAAATTGGAGAATTCTTCTTCCCATCTGATGGCACTTAAAGCCGCTCTTATACCGTTAAAGTCTGCTCTGTTGAAATTTGGAACCTTTACCAAATTATCCTTGATAATTTCCCCTACATGTGCCTTGAATCTAACTATGTTATGGTCACTTTTTCCCAGAGTTTCGCCTACAGTCAAGTCTTGAACCAAGTCACTTAAATCCGAGAATACAAGGTCCAAGAATGAACCATGCCTGGTAGGTTCCGATACAAACTGGTGTAAGAACAGGTCCTCTTCAAGGCATTTCCTGAACATTTTGCATGATGGGAGCCAACACCAGCATTTTCATAACCTTTTAGATTAAAGTCACCGAGAATAAGGCACTTCCTCTTAAAGTTTCTACTGATTTCCTCACAAATCACCTTGTCAAGCTCCAGTTGCTGAGAATGTGGCAGGGTTCCTGATCGGTAGAAAGCTCCTATCCTAAGAGTATTGCTGTTGCCTTTTCCTACAGTGACATCAAGCCAAATGGACTCCACAGACACATTTTTATCCCCACCTGCTACTTTTTGAGAACTGAATAAGCTATTCACATAGAGCATTACACCACCCCCCTTTCATTGCCGGACCCCTATTGCACGAAAACATATTGTATCCCTGGATCTCATAGTCCTGTAAGTTATCTCCAAAATATCCTTCACTGACCCATGCCTCTGTAATGCAAATCTTCTCCCTTCTCTCTCTGCAAATCTTCTCCCTAAAAATCTCCTGGCGCTCCCATGGAAGCCTTTGGACGTCCTGCAGTGCACTGCTGAGCTGTGCCACTACTGCATAGACATCAAGCAGTGCTGAGACACGAACCCTGAAGGTGGAGTCGCGCCCTCTCAGGAGCTTGAGCTCCTCCTCGATCTCCTCCAGGACATTTGCCTTCGCCTTGGAGTTCTGCAGACGGTTTTCGAGGGCACGAGTAGTAGCCCGCAGATTGGTGATAAACGCCTTGAACACTTTAGCAGCATGTGGGGCGAACCGTGTGTCTGACCAGAGGAGTGGTTTGCGCGTGGCCAACCCCATGCTCTCCCCACAAGCAACCAGCTCCTCATATCCCTTGCCATGGGTAAAACGTTTGGTCATGCGAGAGACCATGGTGATGGTGTCGTTTACCCATCTGCAGGTTGGGGCTGACCTGGCATTCCCATCTGCTAAGTTGAGTAGGTGCGCACCATCCCAAAAGCATGGCACGCAGGGCGGCTTTGAGCGGACTGCAAGGTCTTTGTCGCTGTTGGCCAACTTCCTCAGAAACTGGACTGGCACACCTAGCTGATGGTACTGACCATCTGTACATATTGCCGCCAGCTGCTCCACGCGCTTGATGCCTACACAGGCGGTTGTCGCCAGCCACTCCTCCGCGAGTGAAGCACCGTCGTGGTTCTTCACGATAGGAGCGCCGATGATGAAAGCCTGGACCATTGCATCATCAGGGGCCTGGGAAACGATGGTTATGACAGCAGTAATGTCTATGGTGCGGTGATTCAGGGTCACCTTGTCTGCCACAAGCGCAACACACGGCGAAGACTCAACGTGACGGGTCACGGCGCTGAGAATTTCATCAGCGAAGGCATCGCGGAATCGTGCCATTTTAACAGATGAGTGGCAGATGTTGCCCACATCAGCACCACTGAGCTTCAGCAACACGATTAGCTTTTCAAATTCAGTCTGCGGCAGTGACTCCTCCAGCACGTGATAGGCCACACGCAGGACTCGCTTGCTGACATCTGCTGCCTCCTTGCTCTCCTTCGTCTTTCTGGTGCTCTTATCTTCATCTGCTCGCATATACTCCTTGTGCTTGGTGGACGTCAGGTGGCATTTCAATGACGCTTTGAGCAGCACGAACGACCGAGGAAGTGTCATGGGCTTTGGAAAGGACGTCCCGAGAGAGAAGTCATATCGGTAGACGCCAGCGACGTTAGTGGATTTCATGTCAGGAAGCTGGTTAGGACTGAAATCCGGGTTGCAGACGTCACAGTAGATGACACCGAGGTCTGGAACACACTTGAGGTGATGGGATGAGGCACGGATAAAAGATTCGAGGTCCCTTGCAAATTTGAGGGCCTCGAGCTCATCCTTATCACTCACTTCATGCATGACGGTATCACCATGGATGCGAGGCCCTTCCATCAGCTGACAGAGGCGGGAGACTGTTGACTCCAGCTTCCCTATCTTGGCCGTGCACGCACACACTTCGACCGCACGATGAGACGTGCCGGCCGCACCCTGCCCAGGAACCGGAGCGTCTCGCACGGGAGCTGCATCACCTGGTGCGTCTCGCCCGGGAGCTGCATCGCCTGGTGCGTCTCGCCCGGGAGCTGCATCACCTGGTGTGTCCCGCCCGGGAGCTGCATCGCCGGGTGCGTCCCGCCTGGGAGCTGCATCACCTGGTGCGTCCCGTCCGGGAGCTGGGTCGCCTGGTGCGTCCCGTCCGGGAGCTGGGTCGCCTGGTGCATCCCGCCTTGGAGCTGGGTCGCTGGACGCGTCTCGCCCGGGAGCTGCATGGCCTGGTGCGTCCCGCCTGGGAGCTGCATCGCTGGGTGCGTCCAATCCAGGAGCTACGCCAAAATTAACACATATCAGTGCAGGCATCAATACATCAGGGTTAAAATATTGGTTTTTCGTTAGGTGTGAAATGTCGAAACGAGCATAGCAGGATGTCTAAATTTGGCATGTAGGTAGTGTAATTTAAATTGCTTTTGATGTCTTTCAAACCAAAATTAGAGTTAATGGTGTAGGTAATTATGACTGGACCTTTATCATTTGTTTTGAGGTTTATAATTTAGGAAGTATCTCGTATTTCATGAACGAGATACTGTTAGAAAGGAGACATGAATAGTTCATATCCAGGAGCTGGATGCCGATACTTCTTGGAGAAGGATGTTGATTGAGTGTTCAGAAAGTGTTATATTCCACCCTATTTCGCGAATAATTTATAACTGCAATACATTGACAAACGACAAATGTTAATAAATGACAAATCTTTTCCATTATTCTAAAATATGCTCAGAGCACTTCCAATAACAATGAAGTTAGGTAGCTACTTCCAATATTCAACTATTCTGTTGGTGAAGAAAGGCTCTCTTAGCTATGTCCTGCTATGGCTAACTTTAATTTTGAATTGATGACTTCTAATTGTATCATTTCTGTTAAATTTCACAAATTGCTTGCAGTATCACTGTATGTCTCCCCTCAGCTTTCTATAATTGAGAGAACATATTGAATTTTTCAAACCTTCCTTTGTGTGCTAGGTTGTTTACACATTAACAAGACATTAACCATTTTCGTTGCCCTCTTTTACACTCTCTTGAAGAGCAAACAATCTTTCCCATAACCAGGTGCCCCAAACCTGAACATGGTATTCCAAAGGCAGCCTGACATGTGCACAGTAAAGCTTTCTGATAACTACTTCACTTTTGTATGATACATTCCAATTGATTGCCCCAAGCATTTGTACTATCTTTCTGGTTGTACATTTTCAATACTATCTACAAATATAATGAACAATGGTGATCCCAGTAATGACCACTGGCTGACTCTTGTAAGAACGTCTTCCACAAGACTTTGTAATTTAGCATCATTAGCTGTTGATCTTAAAACTATAACACTATTTCCACATTAGGTTTGTAGAAAAAATAAAAAAGTCCAAGTGATTTGTCAGACATGATCAATCATTCTTAAAATCATGTTGAATATCACAAATAAATATGTTTCTTTCCAGAAAACTACCATGCTATCCTCAGCAACTGCTTCAATTGCCTTGCAGACTAGGGATGCAAGACTTGCATACTGGTCTACAATTTGCAACTTTCCCGGTCATGGATTCTTAAAAATAGGAACTACATTTGCCCTTTTCCAATCTGATGTAATTTCTTGTAGTTAAAATGACCTACAAGATATGATACTAAGTGGAATCTCCAATTATTTTTCAGCTTGCAATGCCCTAGTACACCTTTCATGAGAGCCTGCTGCCATCATGTGACTTTATTTTAAGACATAAAAGCAGAGACATAAAGAATAAATGCACCTACAAGCCACAGGAATCCTTCTGAGTTGGATTTTGTGAACACCAGGGACTGGTTGGGCACCAGATTTGTCAAATATGTATTAACTATCCCTGGAATGCTAGAAAATAACCCCTCTCTCCTAATAATATTTGCAATATGCTATTTAAAGGATGTTAATGGAGTCTGTTAGCTGGTTCCAATGACCAACTACCATGTTGGTGAAGAAAGATTATCTTAGACATAAAGACATAAAAACATAACAGATTAGTGCAACTATGAGCCACAAGGGCCCTTCTTGGTTGCACTCTGTACACTGAACCAGTTGCCCACCAAGTCTGTCAATCAGCCCTCCCTGTAATACTGAAAAGCAAGCCCTCTATTCTTATGATTGTCTATGCTGTTTTTAAAGATGTTCATTGCGCTGCTACTGACAATGTTTTCTGGCAGCTGGTTCCAGTGTTCTACTACACAGTTGGTGAAGAAAGTCTGCCTTAACCTTGTTCTGCTGTGGTTAACTTTAATTTTGAATTTATAACCTCTAATTGCATCATTTCTGTTCCATTCAAACATTTCCCAAAGATATCCCCTCTCCAGACCATTGACAAATTTAAAGACCTAGATGAGATCTCCTCTCAGCCTTCTATATCTAAGTGAAAACATATTCAATTTCTTCAATCTTTCCTCATATGCCAGGTTGCTTATGCCATTAACCATTTTTGTAGCCCTTTTTTGTACTCTCTCTAAAAGCCAACAATCTTTTTCATAGCTAGGAGACCAAACTTGGATGCAGTATTCCAAAGGTGGTCTGACGTATGCACAGTAAAGCTTCCTGATCACTTCCTCACTTCTGTATGATACATTCCTATTTATTGCCCCGAGCATTCTCAGTGCCTTCTTCCTGGCTTCCTTGGTCTGTTCTGATGCCCCCAGTTTTGTGTTTAGAATAAAACCTAAATCCTCCTCCTGTTGAGTCACTGATAGCACTTGGCCTCCCATCAAGTATGGAGCCTTCATATGCTGCTTACCTACATGCATGATTTTGCACTTATCAAAATTAAATTTCATTTGCCATTCTTCGGACCACTTCACAAGTTCGTCTAAGTCTTTTTGCAGTGAGATATGCTCATCTTGACCTGTTATTGCCCTAAAGACCTTCAAATCATCCACAAATTTCAAAACTTTACTGCTTAGGCCACTTTCAATGTCATTTACAAATATAATGAACAGTAGTGGCCCCAGTACTGACCCCTTGCTTGCTTACTCTTAACCTTGTACTACTATGATTCATCTTGATTTGGAATTATTGGCCTCTAATTACACCATATCAGTTAAATTGAAGCATTTCCCTTGCCTATCATTTCTGCTGACCATGGACCAAGGCTGCTTAAATCATTAACCATATTTGTTGCCCTCTTTTCTATCTTGAAAAGCCAACAATCTGTCATAACTAGGTTATCAGGCTTTAATGCAATTTCCAAATGTGGCCTGACATATGCATAGTAGCTTCCTGATAACTTCTTCACTTCATATGACACATTTATACTTATTGCCCAAACATACCAATGTTTTCTTTCTGGCTTACATGCTGCATACCAGCATGCATAACATTACACTTGTCAAAGTAAAATTTCTTGTAACAATTTTGTCTGACCACTTTACAAACATATAGAAGTCTTTCAATAGAAACATGCTCACCGTGAGCTCAATATGCACTCAGTCATGGTGGATCTCATTAATACGCATGTCGCATACTCAGTTATAGTGGATCTCATTAATTCACACACTATGATAAAAGCTATGACAATTTTTTTAATGGCTTTAAGGTGTAGCAACAGGTCATTTTGCACCCAATAAAAGCTCGGATTTCAACATGCTAAAAACAAGCATGATTTAAGCACTGGTGTGAAACAGGTGAAGCCTAGTATAATTGCCTACTGTCCAGGAAGACTTACCACTCTGTAGCCATCCATCCAATGGGCCTGTCTTCTTTTCCTTTGCGGGCATGCCTGGATGTTTACGCCTTGTATGCTTGGGCAAGTTTTGAGATGACCCATAGAAGTCACAATATGTGCAAAATACGTTGCGCCTAGATGATATTAACAGGTGCACTGTAATGTCGCACAGCAACCTGGTTTTGAGTACACAAAACAAGGCTTAGCGCAGTAAACAGAAATAATATATATTTCAGAGCCGTCAATTAACCGCCATCACATTCGAGCAACACGAACCAGAAGTTCAAATCAAAGGTCAATCGTAATGCTGGCTTGTGATTGGTTCATTCCGCCAGCGACAGCGGTTCTCGTCGCACCGAACAGGACAATGTGCTGGCAGCTTTGGCGACAGCGAAGCGGCCACGGTGGCGACCAGATCGTCGCTAGCAATCAGGCGTTTTCCCCAATGGTTTTGTACAGTGGTCGCCGACCGGTCGCCGATGAAAAGGACGCTCCGGTCCAGCGCGGTGCTTTTGCGAGCAGATTTCTGTTCGCATGTTTGACATGTGCTTGAGGATATGAAATCCTTCCAATTGCTGAATGAAAAACTAGAAGGAGCTTATAAAGTCACAGGGATGGCTAGAAACTGTTGCCAACGTGCTTTTGTTCCAAATGGGCTCTTCCTCATGCATACTTATTTTAGCAAATTATCTTTTTTTCAGAGTATAACTATTTCAGGAAATATAATTTACGAAAGCAGTCACTCCAGCAGACATAATTGTCCAGCTCTTGACATTTCCAAGCTATTTAGGTAATTTTGGTCGCCAAAATTGCTGATAGTTGTAACCACTTGGGCGCCGTCCCCATGTACCATATTGGAGGTTTTTTTACCTCTGCAGCCTTCTGTTATAACTTACCGGAAAAGCTATGAAATGTGAAGTGTTCTTGGTTTAACGATCGTCACGCATTGGAAACGTCACGACAATCATCTTGCAATGGCAAACAAGTAGTTGCAATCAAAGAATGAATATGCAAAGACTTCAGTTGTATTAATGTGTGGCTCGGTGGAAAATGATGCCCAGGCAGGTGACAGACTATGCACTAACACTGGAAATTCGCGGCACTTTTCCATCGAATTGTGCTCTTGAGTTTTATATAAAAGGACAAAGCGGAGTAAGTGAAACACAATCATACCGGTTGATTATGAAAGCTTTGCCATAATTTTTGTTTATAATACTTCCGCCGAGTCTGAAATCAAGCCCAATACATATATGTCAGTGCATGCTTCTGAGAAAACACAGCAGGTCAGTGTATTGCAGCCTCCTCTCTCTCTCTCTATCTTCTCCCGAATCTTTACCATCTTCTTGGCCTTCACCTGGACTTAACTCCGATATCAAAGCACGTAAAAAGGGTGCGCCAGCAGTCGCGTCTATCGACGACAGGCGGTACACCCCCTTGTCTGCCAGAACGGGCGGTGACGGTGGCGGTGGCAGTGGCGGTGGCGGTGGCGGTGGCGGTGGCGGTGGCGGTGGCGGTGGCGGTGGCGGTGGCGGTGGCGGTGCCGACCGCGGCAGGCTGGCGCTCCCGCCGCCCTTACGGCACGCTCAGCCCGTCGGCTGTTCACAAACAGGTCTCAGTGAATGGTACGTTGGCAGTTGCTGGGAGAGGTGGAGGCGACCCGAGGCTGCGGGCGCCTGCTGCTCTCGCTCAAGTACGTCACGCCTCGTCACTCGCTGGTGGTAGGAGTGGTGCGCTGCGCTCACCTTCCCGCCCTCCACATCAACGGCCACTCCGACCCGTTCGTCAAAGTGTGAGTCACACCAACGGCCTGTCCAACCTCTCCGGTCACAGTGAGTCGCACTAACATCCCGCCCAACCCCTTCGTTAAGGTGAGTCACACTAACTGCCTGCCCGACCTTTTCGTCAAAGTGTTAGTTACACCAACGACCTGTCCGACCCCTCCGTGAAAGTGTGAGTCATACTGACAGTCTGCTCGACTTCTTCGTCAAAGTGTGAGTCATACTAACGGCCTCTTCGACCCCTTCGTCAAAGTGTGAGGCATTTGCAGTGGTGCTATGGTGGTGAATACCCGTTGTGTTTGTTGCTTTTGCAATGTTAGGTTGATATACAATCGTTTAGTCTGGTCGTCTAAAGCAGACCACAACACTCCGTGGCTTTGGTGGGTGGCATTGTTGGGTGGTCCGGGAGTGGCACTGATCGGTGGTCCAAAGTCCTGCTTCGCTCAATGTTCTCTCCCGACCGTATTGCTACCTATCTTGCCATGTTCAGTTACCGGGGCTTATGGGACACCAAAGCCCCTCCCATCCAACGCTATTAGCACACGGCCCTGGCTCGTTATATGAACAGAGGGAGGGGCGATGAGTGTTTCCTTTTGGGCCGTGGTTGGCTCCTACGTATGTCGGGATCAGGCTCGAGACTGCGGGCTCGAGACCGGGACCGAGGTCAAAATAGAGACGGTGACACAGAGACTCACAGAGATTTAGACAGTGATCGAGGTCGAGGGAGCGGCAGAAATACTGACCGATACCGAGATCGAGATCGCGACAGTGGCAGATACCGACTGATATTTGGACCGAAATCATAAGACAGAGATAGAGAACGTGACCGTACCAAAGACAGACAGACAGACTGGGACAGAGCTTTCTCCCAAGAGTAGATCAACACAGTGATATGAACATAAATATATTTAGACTGAAATCAAGAAACAGAGATCGAGCAAAGGACAAATACAAATAGTGACCCAGACCGAGATCAAGCCAGTAACATATATTAGCAGGAAATTTTGTAACCAATGCCTTCCGATCAAGATATGTTCTTGATAATTGTAGTATTATTACACTACAGTTTAGGTGCATGCCACTACCGTGCTTTTGCGTTGGTGTTGTCTGTTATGTGCTCGCAAATGTTGCCTTTCTGAGCATTGTAATTTGTCTAATCTTGAGTCGTTCCTGGATCGTGAAGATCAACTTAACTTTTCTATCTCACAATGATTGACCACCATGGAATATGAACCTTTATGAACTATATATGTAGACCTAATATTATGTACCGAATCAGAACGTACGTCTGGTAAACTTCAGTCCGGGCCAGGTCAAAGACTCGAAATCATAATCAGGCATCTATTTACGGTCACCAATGCACTCCAATTGCGTTCACGGCCACCACCGTTCACACTGTCATGTACTCAACTATTTACATTCATGCATACATACTACAAGCAATGGACCCCTCCCCATCCCCAACGCGGGAAGTCACGGCGCCGGTGGGGTTGGCTGAGCTGGGACGGTGGCGATGACGGGTGAGGTTCCATGATGCCAAGTAACATTTGCATGGCGATGGTGGATGGTGGATGGTGGATGGCCCCAGCTCGGTTGATTATTGGTTCTACGACGCATCGACCGTTGAGTCATGTAGCGTCGCCAATCTCTCACGCCGATTGGTCGCGGGCGAAGAGTAGCGACAGGCGAAACTCGAACCCACAACCTTTCGATTGTGAGACGAGCAACTTACCCCTAGACTACTCGCCTCCGGCCCCGGCTCAGTTCTTCGGCTCCACCATCCGATAATGTCGCCATCGTGCTCCACCCCTCTGCTCCACCGGTGACCGTGCTGCCCGATGGTGTGCCAGTCCGGTGTCCAGCGCCGCGCGGCACCAGTGTGCTGCCTTCACCGTGGCGCCACCAACGGTCCCCATCGTCCTCCATCGCTTCTGGAGTTATGCATCATACTTTCTCCCTCTTCCTTTTTTTGGCGCGGATGGTCGCGATTTTTAAAAGAATTCTAGCGTCTCATCCCGCTTCCATCGCAGGCAGGTCAGCTTCCCCCAATTTACTCCCTTTTGCGGTCGAGCAGTATGGCCGGCGGCAATGGTGGTCGGTTCTTCATTTCAGCGCACGAAAGATGTCCAGACGCCTTTCGGTGGACTATTATGACGATTTTCTGCTTTGAAAGGCCAGCTGCAGGGTCCTGTTCGTGACCTGTTTTCTTGTTTTTGTCAGCTGAAACTGCGATCTGGACACGCTGGGGTGGGAGACGCCCAGATTTGTGTCGGGAGAGCTGGTCCGGACACGCTGGGGTGGGAGACGCCCAGCTATGTGGCGCGAGAGCTGGTTTTTGGTCGACCCTCTGAACATCTTTCGAAAAATGTAAAATTTCTTTCAGTACCACCCAGTGTTGGATTTTCACTTCTCGGTCTTGTATTCGGAGTGTATAATTTTTAGGCTTGCCAAAGTATGGAGTGTATAATTTTGAGAAGCACTACATTATGAGGTGTATAATTTCCCAGTTTGGCAAATTATGGGGTGTATATTGAAGCACCAAGTAATGGAGTATATACATTTATAAATAACGAAGTGTATACATTTTGAAAAATGCAGTGGTGTTTCCTGGAATGAAGAATAAAAACCCGGGGGCCTCGGTAGCTTAGACGGTGGAGCGTGGGACTCGAATCTCGCGGCCGGCGGCATTTGCAGAGTCCACCCACGACCAATCGGTGTGATAGGTTGGCGACGCTATAGAACCTTGTGGTTGAATGCGTCGTAAAATAACCCGACAATTCTTCTCCTTCAAGAATAAAACTCCTTCGTCATTTGTTAGGTTTCTATCATGGTGTCTAACAGACAACCAGATGGGGTCCACCATACATCGTCGTCTGAAGTCATCCACGTTACGTGAATTACTTATAAGGCAACTCCCTGAACAATGGTAGAGAAAATGATCACAAAAGTATACTTAATCGATGTCAACCAAGTTTATATATCAATACCTGTCACTCCTGACATACCAACACCGCACACCTAATACAAATTCACAACATACCTCGAGAGCAGGACGTACGTGCACCGACTAATCTATGGGAGGGTCTAAGATGTTACTTCGGGATATGGGTTTTTGAATATATAATGGTTTAAGGAAAAACTAAAGCAATCCGTCTAAAATCTTTTATTCTCTCGATTACGAAATTAGCTACATAGGGTTACGTCGGCAGCTGCACACGGTTACGTTGGCAACTGCATATGGTTACGTCGGCAGCTGCACATGGTTACGTAGGCAACTGCATATGGTTGCGTCTGCAGCTGCATATGTTACGTCGGCAGCTACATGTGGTTACGTTGGCAGCTACATATGGTTACGTCAGCAGCTGCACACGGTCTCGTCGGCAGCTGCACACGGTTACGTAGGCAGCTGCATATGACTACGGCGCAGCGTTCATGGCGTGACGACTGCCTCGCCACGCTGGCCTCAGCTGCCGTGACTGGGTCAGGTGCAGCGCCCTGGGGCGTGGAGCTGATCGATAGCTGGGCGCGTGGTTTTGGTGGTGGGGTGGGAGGGGGATGGAGGTGTGGCAGGCGGCAGGTCAACCCTGCTCCGGTTTGTGCCGCGTGCACCAAGTGTCTGCACCGTCTGCTGTGACTATCGACCGCCGGTCACCTGCAACACCGTCAGCACAGTCACCACCATAGGGCACTCCGTCCACACTCCGGTCACCTGCAGCACCGTCAGCACTGTCACCACCATAGGGCACTCCGTCCACACTCCGGTCACCTGCAGCACCGTCAGCACTGTCACCACCATAGGGCACTCCGTCCACACTCCGGTCACCTGCAGCACCGTCAGCACTGTCACCACCATAGGGCACTCCGTCCACACTCCGGTCACCTGCAGCACCGTCAGCACCGTCATCACCATAGGGCACTCCGTCCACACTCCGGTCACCGCAGCACCGCAGTCCACCATAGGGCACCCGTCCACACTCCGGTCACTGCAGCACCTCAGCATGTCATCACCATAGGGCACTCCGTCCACACTCCGGTCACCTGCAACACCGTCAGCACTGTCACCACCATAGGGCACTCCGTCCACACTCCGGTCACCTGCAGCACCGTCAGCACTGTCACCACCATAGGGCACTCCGTCCACACTCCGGTCACCTGCAGCACCGTCAGCACTGTCACCACCATAGGGCACTCCGTCCACACTCCGGTCACCTGCAGCACCGTCAGCACTGTCACCACCATAGGGCACTCCGTCCACACTCCGGTCACCTGCAGCACCGTCAGCACTGTCACCACCATAGGGCACTCCATCCACACTCCGGTCACCTGCAGCACCGTCAGCACTGTCACCACCATAGGGCACTCCGTCCACACTCCGGTCACCTGCAGCACCGTCAGCACTGTCACCACCATAGGGCACTCCGTCCACACTCCGGTCACCTGCAGCACCGTCAGCACTGTCACCACCATAGGGCACTCCGTCCACCCCGGTACCTGCAGCACCTCAGCTACACCATAGGGCACTCCGTCCACACTCCGGTCACCTGCAGCACCGTCAGACTGTCACCACCATAGGGCACTCCGTCCACACTCCGGTCACCTGCAGCACCGTCAGCGCTGTCACCACCATAGGGCACTCCGTCCACACTCCGGTCACCTGCAGCACCGTCAGCACAGTCACCACCATAGGGCACTCCGTCCACACTCCGGTCACCTGCAGCACCGTCAGCACTGTCACCACCATAGGGCACTCCGTCCACACTCCGGTCACATGCAGCACCGTCAGCACCGTCACTCTGCTGCGGCTCCTCCACAGGGCACCTCGTTCCAACTTCGATCACCTGCAAACTATCGGTTCTGCCACCTAAACATGGCACTCCGTTCCCACTCCGGTCGCATGCAGAACGTCAATATCGTCATCTTGCTACGACTTCCCTCCATGACACTCCGTGCCCCTCTCTTGCCATCCAACTGCCCGCGCCCTCCCACCAACTCCGCAGTAGGGCAGGGCTCCTGCTCTAACGGACGCCTCCTCCGCTACTCTTCGCCCGCGACCAATCGGCGTGAGAGATTACCGACGTTATATGACTCAACGGTCAACGTGTCGTAAAACCAATAACTACCACGACGGCTTTTCAGTAGGGCTCCTGCCCTAACGAACGACTCCTCAGTAGGGCTCTTGCCCTAACGGACAGCTACTCAGTAGGGCTCCTGCCCTAACCGACGGCTAACTGCGCCGACGAACAGCTTGCGGCGTCGCCACCCTAATCGCCCACCAATGCTAGCTCGCCCTCCCCCTCCCCAATCGCGCCGCTGACATTATTCAAGTTGCAATGTCGTCGAGCAGCCAGGTTATTGACTGTCATTGGGTGCCTGGCGGCAGCCTGAGCCCACGTCCAACCACTGACCGGAGCTGCCGGCCAGCACCGCTGCGAAACTAATGTGCAGCGTCGCTCCAGGCAGCTGACACCGGGCGGCAGCAAGCACAAGACCGCCACCAAATGGAAGAGTCTCAACCCGGAGTTTAACGAAGAGTTCACGTTCCCGTGTCGGCGCACCGAGCTGTCCCGCCGCACTCTCGACATCAGGGTCTACGACAAGGACATCGCCAAGAGCAATGATTATATTGGTAAGCGACATGGACAGGGCAAAATCGTTCGATTTCATTATCACAGAATGGATGTGATTTATGTCGTACTTCCCAGACCTACAGGCTACAATACAAGTGGTTGGAAACCGTCGATACGTCATAAGTCAGGATTTGAAGCAATCAAGGCAGTGCTTGGAAGTTGAAAACGCCTGGTTGAACTTCAGTATCATTCGAAGAAATGTTTCTGATCACAGTAAAGAACTAGTTAAACCTCACACAGAAGATTGTGCTCAAGCATGTCCTGCCTGTAATGCGCATGACATTGACACCCTATAAAAGACTCAGGGACGACCGTTCGACACCCAGAATTCCTTAAATTGCTATTCGAATATGTGTATGTCACACAACTAGCAGGAGCACTGTAGGCACTACAACACGAACGCTCGCATCAACTCGCAATGCATGACCGCGAAACACTTGTAGAAAACACGTAAATGGCCATCCCTACATGTCGTAGGGATGAGCCGATTTGTGCATGTCGTAGGGTCGTAGGAATAATCGGCTCATGTTCGTCGGACGTACATGAGCCGATTTGCTTCCCAACTAGAAATAAATGGTTACTTAGCGGTGCCTTCGGAAGTAGATGACCCGAATCGCTTTAGGAAAATATAGAACTAAAGACTAAAATGAAAATTAGCACACCGTAAAAAGGACTACTCAGAGGAGCCATCGGACATAGATGAGCCGATTTGCCTTGCAACTTATAACGCAAACGACTATCCAGAGGTATAAGGTACGTAGAAGATCCGAATTGCAAAACAGTGTAGTAAGCAAACTGACAACTTTGCATGGCATGCTTAGACTAACCCGCTACTAACAACTAACACGCGGCGGCCGGCGTGATAGGCGGTATGGACAATTACCTCCTTGTTCGCACGGTAAAGATCCCTCCGTGTTCTTCGATAAGAGTAGGCTGAGACCGGCACCCTGGCAAAATCAACTTCTCGCCACTTTCAAAGCACCCCCACCCCTACTCAAACTACAAATTATTTTTGTGGAGGAGTAAAGTAAAATTAAAACCATTTAGACATCAGGGAGATGTCCTCAACCCAGCTCCCGCCCTCAGAACCTAAAATATCACACTAACCATAACGAAAAATTTCCTTAACGTAAATGTCCACTTGCCTGAACCTTGATCGCAAACACTTGTCTTCATAGACAGACATGTAACGCACTCGCCTTAAAGGCGGCGCAAATGACCTTTATGATCTGGCACGCCTAAAAAATCACTCTCCCTCCCCTGTTCGATTCATTCCCATTCCCGATTCGGTAGCTGTCGCTCGCTTCGTTATGTTTCGTGCGTCACCTGGCCACTGAAGAGCAGCGGATTATACTCCCAACTTTGAGCGATCGACTCACCGCCACCTCCAATGAATACACCAATATATATATATATATATATATATATATATATATATATATATATATATATATATATATATATAAATGTATGTACAGATATATAATATTATATGTGTGCATGTATGGTGCATGCAGATGTACATCTGTGTCGGAGTGGAAATGTTAGATGGGTAATGTTTGTTAATAGTTTTACTGCGTGATAGCACTCAAGAGTGTCCATTCACTGTTAATCTCATTGGTTTATTGTACCATTGCACCACGCATGTGTAATACCAATCCTTGATTTGAAACGGTTAAATGTGCATGGTTTTAGATGACAGCGCAACAAATATGGGCCTGGGTGGCTATTGTTATTTCCGCGCCAGATGAAATACGATGTTTGATATGGAACATTTATACATACATGCATGGGAGATACGGTGTACGAGTAAGCAGGTGCCCAGCATCACTCTTGCATGTATGCCGTTGCATTTCGGGTGGTATTTATTATCCACATATTATGAAAGAAGAATAATTGCTAGTGGAAGATTTAGCCAGCTGCATCATAATTTATCGTTCATTGATAGGTAATGCCAGTCAACGCAGGGCAGGGGAATTGCTTAACTTGGGGTACTTCGGCGTCACTAATGCCTACATTGGTGCCACTAAAAGTAACATCAAACACTATGAGCTGACACGCCTAATTATGTCACGATATCATTTAACATCACCAGAAAATAACTCTAATGAATGTTTTGATCATCCACTGGCATGGTTGATATTAGTCTTACCACCAGAAACAAAATTATCCCGACATCTACCCGCCTACTCGATGCTTTGATGATTAACTGCCGTGGCCAGGGTTAGTCGTACCACAAGGAGCGATATCTTCCCGACATCCCATCGACTGCAAAGTAACTCATCTGCGACTTAACGCTGAGCATCCATTAATGGGAACATACCGGTTGCTAGCAGGTATATTGCCATATTAGCTTCTTCAGCATCTTTTTTTACTGCAAAATGGCGACGCTCAAGCAGTCACCAGTTCAAGCAATGCAGGGCACGGATAAACACTCGTCAGCCTACAAGACTGGAATTTAATTACACAGCTGACACCCGTTAATGAGTTCCGGCGTTTTCTCGGCTGAATATACTGCCTGCGTCGCCACAAACATAGCCGGCAATGGCATAACGCCAGACATTTTGGAAGAGGAGTCCAATATTAAATTTCTCCAATAATCATTTTGTTGTCGAAAATAGTTCGATGGGCAAAAGCTCTAGAGGCTAATATACAAGAACTATCGATATTTAGCAAGCTGAGGGAGAAGATATCTCCCCTATGAGGGAGAGCAGTCAGCCGTCAGCTCCCCCATGTGTGCGCTATTCATATGTGGTTCCTGTCCCCACATCTACACGCGGCCGGTTTGTGTCCCTGTCTATACACAGCTGGTCCGTATCCCTGTACATGTACACAGCTAGTTCGTGTCCCTGCCTATACACAGCTGGTCCGTATCCCTGTACATGCACACAGCTAGTTCGTGTCCCTGCCTATACACAGCTGGTCCGTATCCCTGTACATGTACACAGCCGGTTCGTGTCCCTGCCTATACACAGCCGGTTCGTGTCCCTGACTATACACAGCCGGTCGCCTCGAGCTGTGTCCCTGCCTTTACACTAAATGCGTCTGCTTGGCGGAGCTTCGGATGCAATTGGTTGAGCAGCTAATTGGAGTGAGGTGTGTGTGTGTGTGTGTGTGTGTGTGTGTGTGTGTGTGTGTGTGTGTGTGTGTGTGTGTGTGTGTGTGTGTGTGTGTGTGTGTGTGTGTGTGTGTGTGTGTGTGTGTGTGTGTGTGTGTGTGTGTGTGTGTGTGTGTGTGTGTGTGTGTGTGTGTGTGTGTGTGTGTGTGTGTGTGTGTGTGTGTGTGTGTGTGTGTGTGTGTGTGTGTGTGTGTGTGTGTGTGTGTGTGTGTGTGTGTGTGTGTGTGTGTGTGTGTGTGTGTGTGTGTGGTACTGGTACCACACACTGGTGCACTGGTGGTGGCACTCTTGAGCGAGCGCCAACACAGAAGACTAAGCAGCTAACTGGAGTGAGGTGTGTGGTACTGGTACTGGTACGAATGGTGTACCGAGCCCCGTCACAGGCAACGGAGCACCGGCCCGATGTTCTCAGGAATGAGCGCTAGATGGAGGGGGAGGGGGTGACCATAGCGTTTCATGTGAACCGAGTAATGAGTCGTCAGCTGTTTACGACGGATCGATACGCGGTCCAACAACAGGCACTAAATTATACACCGGCCATGTCGCCTCGCGTGCTGCCTGCCATGAAACGCACACATCTGTCAAAATTCGCGATTTTTGGCGTCGGGGCGATGATGCAACTACAACTTGGCATTTATATAGCTTCCAGGTCTTGAAGAAGTCACCAACTAAGAATTTGAGTAAACTTGTTTCAGAAGATCAAAATGATAAGGCAGGTGCTTGCTCTGCGGCTTAAAATCAAGTACTTCACTACGCAAATGATAATGAACAAGTGTCATGTCGAGAGAAACCGTATTTCGCAAGTTTCACTAGTGAATTTTAATTATAAAGACGATGATGGCATTCATTTAGTACAATCATGGCATACGCTGGGTTTGTTTTTAAAAAGTTCTTAAAGCACCTAATATTTTTTTAATCACTTCAGAATTCCTCGCTTTATGATTGGCCAAAATACTTGTGACGTCACGTATGTCGTGGGTAGCGAAGGTCGACTGCCAGGCATTCGATTTTGCGCATAGGACGCTGCCGAGTTTGGATTAATCATGACTGTTTTAGCTTAAATGGCAGATATGTTTGACCGAGAATGGAGAGAATTGTACGCGCGACAACCCACTTAGAGGTGGACAACTCAACAACAGTACTGCACCACCCGTGCCTACTTCTACTCATGATCCAAGTTATGAAACAACGCAAACAGACTGCGAGACAACCATTGAAGAACTCGGAGAAACCCATGTTGCAAGAATTAGCACCGACCACAGCTCTGATTACCTCCCGTCAGATAGTGAGCCAGAAGAAACCGATGATCATTTTCTAAATGATATGTCCCGGATGGTTGTTCGGGCTCTGGTCAAAAGGCACCCATCTCGGTATATCGTTGTGCCTCCACAGCACTTCTATATCGTTGGTCTATTAGCCAATATGATTGAATATGTAAACAGAGGTCAGGCATTGACAAGGGAAGATTGAGTGTTTATGGTACTGATGTGCATAGGATTAGACATGCCGAGTCACCTGCTCGCCAGCCTGTTCGGTGTGGGCACTGGTTGCGTATCAAGGCTGCTAGCTCGTGTCGTGCCTATGCTAGGGAGCTGTTTAACCGAATTGGTTGCTTGACCAGAACAGCAACCGATCCGTGATAATCTGCCTGATGCATTTATGGCAAATTATTCGTCTTATGAAAGCATTATTTATTGTTCCGATTTCAAATTTAAAAACGGGCTCACGCGGTCGCGCAGAGTATGTCATGGTCAGAGTACAAAAAATGCAACAGTGTAAAATATCTCCTTTTTACTACCCCTGACGGACTCTCAACTTTGCATCTGATGGAAAACCAGGGCGCGTCAGTGACATGTACTTGGTGTGCAGTTCAGGATACCTGGAGTTTTTTGTCTTCAACGTCCGCCACCCAAGATCAGGTGACCAGGAACACCTTATATTAACACCATGAAATAAACAGTAAAATCGCGGCACTCCCAGCTAAGAGATGGAAAACAAATAGACAAGCATACAAAGCATCGGGTATTAGAGCAATACAACTAATAATAAATAATAATGTTAGTAGTCATACCCAAAGGAGGCATATGACTGACCCTGGATCCATCCCAACAAGAAATTTGGCTCTAAACTATAATGTTAGCAGCTGGTTTGTGGCCGGATGGTGGTGAGCACTCCTGATTTGTAGTCATTTTTTTTTTAACTTTGGCTCCTCCCACAACTCCATCCAGCTAAGCATAGGCTTAGCTGGATCTACCAACAGTGCAACCGTTTTAGCAGGTTTCAAAGAGTTGGAGGCAGCAAAACGCGGCTGTTCGATAGTCCGGCCACCAAGCGTTCGAAAGGATGCAACTCTGAGCACCGCTGCCGTTGTGAAGATATAAACGATCGCCGGGTTGCGGATACACATCGAACGCGTTATCGCACGTTTGCGCGTATTTATAATGTTGGTCATGCATTCATGTATTACAACAAGCATTTAAGCATGTACACTGCATGTTGTAATTTACTGCAACATGCAGTATGCAGCTTGCAGTGAACCATTACCATTAAATGTCAGTTATCCCACTGTGGAGTAGAAATGTTTGAAAAAAATGTGAATGCATAAACAACTTCTCTTTCACTGGAGTGGAAGCCTTAGTGTCCAGATAGCGCGCATATCATTTATGGCATGGCCCTTCCCATTATTTCACACATTTTACTCAAAAACATTGTACAAGCTTTTACTGTTTGTTCACACGATACCACGATGTCCTGGATTTGAAAGAGTTAGTTAGTTATTGGGCTTTAGGGCGCATCGACTACATTGGTCATGTAGCGCCCATGGATTTGAAAGAGAAAAGTTAGCTGTTGCATTCTCACCATAATAGATTATCTACGTTTTTGAGGTTCAAATCTTCTTGAAAATCATTAGCTTAGTGTCACAAGCACTCCCCTGTTCTCCATGACATGATTCGATTAAAAAAATCTTGTATAAATACCCGATTCAGACTTCACTGCGCGTCTCTGGCTTGGCCGCTTAGATACACGACATATCTGACGTCATCACCACGAGTACGTATTTTAATTGAAGACGTCTCTTAATTGAAAAAAGTTTAATTTGTTAGGAAATCAACCTCCTATGAGCACAATACTTCAGTTTTGTGTGCGAAATACTACATACGTTTTTTCCAACAAAATACCCAGTACGTGAAACTTGTCATTATGTCCCATTCATACGCATCAACAAGTGAAAGAGCCATATTAACACGCAATATTTTATATTTTGATGAAAATATTTGCGTGAGGTTGTCTGATGCTCCGAATCGAGCTGTGCCATTAAAAAAATAACGTCAACGGTCAGAGATTTTGCAACTTTTGGCCCTTTAAAAATTCTCGTTTACGGGATTACTGAAATCGTGACATCGTGACCTAAGGTCACGTGGCCTATTTTACCTTTCGGGACAGTCACAATGTGATTTGAAAAAAGTGCACAAAAAAGTTCGATATCTTATCTTTTGAAGGAAAAAAAATATCGTTTTGCTCCTAAAACTCCACGTATCCGTTCAAAATTATGCATGCATGCATGCATGGTTGTTTTTGCGCTGGTTTATCGTGACCTATATGATATGTATTTAGAACGGCATGCAGTGGAACCTCGGTTTTCGTGATTAATCCGTTCGAAAAAGTCTGACGAAAACCGAATTTACGAAAACTGAAGCAAACATTCCTATAAGAAGTAATGGAAATCCAATTAAGCCGTTCCAAACACCCAAAAATATTAACAACAAATAAATTGTATAGAGAATAACTATAGCTTTACATACAGAAAACAATGACAAATAAATACAAATGACTAATGAAATGGATAAATGAGCATTTAACATCACTTTTACCTTTATTGAAGACTCTTGTTGGCTTATGGAAGACGGCGAAGAGAGGAGAGGGATGAGGAGAGGTTATTGTACCGAAGGGGAATCCCCCTCCATAAGGACTTCGAGTATTAAGGCCCTATCTAGGATTACTTCCTTTCTTTGTCTTTTACTGGCACTAGGACCAGCTTGAGAGCTACTGGACCACTGTTGCACACAAAATCTGACCAGAGGTCTGTTTCGGGTGTTTCTCGAAGATTTTCCTAAAGTGGGACAAGGCATTATCATTGAACACGTTGCAGACACGGCTTACAACAGCTTTGTTAGGGTAATATTTATCCACAAAACCTTGTAACTCACTGCACTTTGCACACATGTCCTTAATCACTGAGCAAGGCACATTATCCCCGCTCTCTTTGCACACATGTCCTTAATCACTGAGTTAGGCACATTATCCCCGCTCTCTTTGTACACATGTCCTTAATCACTGAGCAAGGCACATTATCCCCGCTCTCTTTGCACACATGTCCTTAATCACTGAGGAAGGCACATTATCCCCGCTCTCTTTTTCCTCCTCCTTCTCTGAAGCAATTTCCTTGGCTGCCGTTTGTTGCTGTTCCGGTTGAAGGTCTTGCAGCTCTTCAGTAGTTAGCTCTTCCCTGTGATCGTCCACCAACTCTTCCGCCGAGTCACGCAGGCAGGCAGACGAGTTTGATACGGAACACTTTCAACTGTGCGAAAACCGAGCGGATGTACGAAACTGTGACAAAATTTCGACGACAAAAGTCATCGAAAACCGAATCGTACGAAACCTAAGGCACACAAAAACCGAGGATTGCTGCATTTCCGAAATACAAGGCTGTTGAGGTGCGATACACGTGATGGGATGATAATGGTAGTCACCTGGTCTTGAATGTTGTGCTGCACAAGTGTTCTGACTCGTCAGGTCCAGGGTTAAACATAATGTCCGAAATGTCTCCAAATTGTGGCAATAGATGATTTATGAGTTATACCTTACCATGAAGTACAAGGAGAGAGAAACATCCGCAATATAGCAATCACATTCCGATTGCTGAGAAACCATTCCCGCAACCATTTATTGCTTCACGAAAATAAAAATCTGCAAAAGTAGTGAAATATTAGGAAGGGCGCACAAGTTATTAGTGGTGTTTTGGCATGGTATTAGCGTAAACTTTTTACTTTCATGCCTTTGATTGGTATATTTTGGTATTTTATCCTTTTCGTCTTTTTATGGTTACATCTCAGACTTCACCTTCCATTAATCCCATTGGCGTCATACGAATGAACAAAACAAAACATAAATATATTCGTCCTCCCCAGGAGCATTTCATTGTCTGGTTCACAACCTATACTATCTATATAATTTAGAACTGTTAAGGTGGACGACCTGCCGATCGTGTCAACCGGTCACCTGGGGTCTGACCATGTGTCAGTCGGTCGGTCATAATTATATATATATATATATATATATATATATATATATATATATGTCTGTGTGTATATACATATAAACATACATGCGATCCGAGCCATGACATCTCACATAGATTTTGGCTTGAATGCAAGCCCACTCCAGGCTGAAAGAAGATACAGCGCCACCGAGCGAGACCTAACTGTGTCGACATTTGCCCTCAGGCTGTCTGAAGCTGTCCATTGACTCGTGTGGCGAGCGGCTGCGACACTGGTTCGACGCGCTCAAGTACCCGGACACGCGTCATGACCGCTGGCACGACATCATTGGCCAGCACCCGTCCGCCTTCGTCTGAGCGGTCGCCGTATGGAGGCAACTGTGTCCTGGAAGACCGTCGGTAACGGCCCGTCATGCCCGTGGCACCGTCTGTGGCACCTGGAGGACTATTTGCCATCACTTTGGGGATCGTCTGAGCGACTTCGCGGAATCACGTCTGTGTCTACTGCTCGCTGCTGAGCCGTTTTACAAGCCGGACGTCGGCCCGCACAACCGGTGTATAGCTGCATGCCTGCGGCCACGGCGCGACTTCCAGTAGTCAGACGACCCGGCCTGCCACCCATGAGCACGTCTCGGCTCTCGGCCGTTGTGCGCTCACCACCGCAGCGGGACTCTAAATTAAGTCCCGAAATGCCGCCCCCAGCCGTACCCAACTAGGCATCTTCACTTACCCTGCCTTGTATCTTAGCGCACCCCATGTCACCGAGATCTGCTGCAGACCGAAGGCGTTAGAGGATACGAACCTGGTCCATCAGGCGATGCCAGTTCAGGAGCGTGTAGCAGCTACGTTCTGAGAACTGGGCAGGAACAGGTAATGCGAAACTAATGTTCAGATTTATCGGTTTCGCTACGGCGAGATTCACAGGTGCCTACGATTTCAGCGTATTCCTCTGGCTGGAAACGACGCTGGTCGTCCGCGGGAACCTGCATCGATCGGGCACGTGGACCCACTCCCAAACCCCAGCCAGGCGAGGTGTGATTGTCAAGCTGTTCTGACGCCAATGTGTCAGATGCGTGGGCATTTGGAATGATGTCAAAGCTCCACACCCAGGTGAACGGTGTGCGAGGTGATCAAACCGAGGTGGTCGAGCTGTCGCATGTGTATGTAATGATATGTACATGTTTATTAAAACACTGGACGCATTGGAACCCTTCGTTCTCTCAACATCATTATCCACACAGCCGTATGCCTCGATATAGCGACCAACGTTACTCGATTATTCCCATGGAGAAAGCCTTCCGTACTTTCTATGCTGTGGACTTAGTGCTCTCAACTTTGAAACCCAACCGTGAAGCGTATGGCGGTTCATCGACGACGATGTTCGCGATATTTTTCAAGCAACTTGAATGTATGCAACTTGAAACCAATCTTAATTACATAATTGCAATTCACCTAGCTAAAGCGAAATGATAGTGAATTGCCACTCTCTTGGCATTTGCACGTTAAAATGGTATTTAATAAATCATCTTATACGCCAAGTCGAACAACATCCCACTAAGCATTACCACTCTCCGCAACAACGAACAGCCAACATTACACGAACATATCTTCCATTTTCTTTCAACTACACGCATTATTCATGACCTGTGATATAAAAGAGAAACGATGAGAACACCAAACGAACAAAACATTTAAGTAAAAAAATGAAAAAAAGAAAACATGAAAAGGAACATTCGGAAAAGCAAGCATAAGACAAGTTAAAAAGGCAAGAGAAAATATAAACAAGACCTGTTCAAAAGCAAAACGAACAAAAAATACAACGTTCCATGATATATAAAATTGTTTTTTGAAATGCTAACGCTACTGTAGCGAAGTTCCGTTCCCAACCCATCTTTTACACACCACACCATAATCAGACACCGTCCGGACTGGCAACTCTTGCTACTTCATCGCTTTCGGCATGTCAACAACTCTACAACTCCTGCTCTACTACAACTCCTCTCAGTTCTGCTCACCTCTACTCATCTATCTTCAATACATCATTGAACTACGCTTCCAGTCGTCTCTCTTCAAGTCAAAACTACTGCACGTCCATTTTCGTTTACTCTCTCTCATAACTCAATACCCCTTCCGCCACCATATCCTACCTTAAAGCATTACACGACCACCCACACAGCAACAGCGGATATCACCAACTCGGTGGCAGGCAGACTAAATTGAACACACACACACACACACACACATATATATATATATATATATATGTATGTATTTGTGTTGTGTGTGTGTGTGTGTGTGTGTGTGTGTGTGTGTGTGTGTGTGCGAATGTATGTATGTATTATATATATATATATATATATATATATATATATATATATATATATATATATATACATACATATATATGTATACATACATATATATACACACACATATATATATATATATATATATATATATATATATATATACCTATATATATACATACGCACACACACACATACAAACGCACGCATATACACGAAAACATGCATACACACAAACAAGCACACAATACACAAACACACCCACACAAAAAACCAAGTGTATAACCCACAAAAGTGTTCATGTTCTCGGTAGAAATCCAAGGTTAAAAAAAACTATCCAGTTCGGAAATCGTACAAGTACTGCGGAACGATTTCAAGGCCATCGAATCCTAGAAAGGTTGCTTCGAAAAGGCATATTCTATCCAACATTCGAAAACCGACTAGGACTGTATTCCCAATGCACTCAGCTTGCATATGTAAATGTAAGCCCATAGAACCTTGCGAAAGCGGCTGCATTCACCATGCCTAATCACCGTGCCTCAGAGCTGTTCTGGCGATAACATCACGATATCGGTGATAGGTAGGGTGCGAAGTGACAGACCATTCCGTTTAATGGTGGCACCAGTTGCAGAAAGCCAGCTCCACGGAACACACAGCAAAGGCAAAGCATTGTATTTGGCCAAGCGTTCAACTCCATATACAAAGCCTGAAAGCTCCATACACAAAGCCTGAAATATGTAATGGACACTGGAGTATTAAGCATAGCTATGCAACTCGAACAATAGCATACAAGAGTTCACGCAGTCAATGACAAAATTATGTCCGTGATCGAGCCCCGTAAAATCCCCACCTGACCTAGTCCCGGGCGTTCCCACAACAAATCATCTGCGTTTTCCCAGTCAAGCAGCCCTCGCCCGGCACCAGCAATCCCAGCCCGGCACCAGCAGTCCCAGCCCGGCACCAACAGTCGCAGCCCGGCATCAGCAGTCCCGGCCCGGCACCAACAGTCGCAGCCCGGCACCAGCAGTCCCAGCCCGGCACCAGCAGTCCCTGCCAGGCCCAGCACCAGCAGTCCCGGCCAGGCCCAGCACCAGCAGTCCCGGCCAGGCCCGGCACCAGCAGTCCCGGCCCGGCACCAACAGTCCCGGCCCGGCACCAGCAGTCCAGGCCCGGCACCAACAGTCCAGGCCCGGCACCAACAGTCCCGGTCAGGCACCAGCAGTCCCAGCCCGGTACCAGCAGTCCCAGCCCGGTACCAACAGTCCCTGCCAGGCTCAGCACCAATAGTCCTGGCTCGGCACCAACAGTCCCGGCCAGGCACCAGCAGTCTCAGCCCGGTACCAACAGTCCCTGCCAGGCCCTGCACCAACAGTCCCGGTCCGGCACCAGCAGTCCCGGCCAGGCACCAGCAGTCCCAGCCCGGTACCAACAGTCCCTGCCAGGCTCAGCACCAATAGTCCTGGCTCGGCACCAACAGTCCCGGCCAGGCACCAGCAGTCTCAGCCCGGTACCAGCAGTCCCGGCCAGGCCCTGCACCAACAGTCCCGGCCCGGCACCACCGCTCTGATCCGAGTGCGGGGGGAGGCCACTGGCAGCTGGCGACTGCGGCAGAAGGTCGGTCGAGTGTAATCAGCGGCGGTGACTGGCGCTGGCGGGTGGACCCTGTGACGTCAGCGGCTGCTGAGAGCGCCGACACCGACTCACGCTCTGCTGTATGTATCCGACTCACGCTCTGCTAACGAGGGCGCCATAACGAGCCGCCGCCGTCAACCGCCCATACGCACCGCGTATAGGCGGTTGACGGCGGCGGTGTGGTGTGGTCGGGCAGGGTCCTGCCACCGCTCACCCACGGTACCAGACTCCTGTCCGACCACACCAAAACGGCCGACAACGGTACCAGACTCCTGTCCGACCACACCATAACGGCCGACAACGGTACCAGACTCCTGCCCGACCACACCATAACGGCGGACCATGGCAGTAGACTCCTGCCCAACCACACCATAACGGCGGACCATGTCACCAGACTCCTGCCCGACCACACCATAATGGCGGACCATGGCAGCAGACTCCTGCCCGACCACACCATAATGGCGGACCATGGCAGCAGACTCCTGCCCGACCACACCATAACGGCGAACCACGGAAGCAGACTCCTGCCCGACCACACCATAACGGCGGACCACGACAGCAGACTCCTGCCCGACCACACCATAACGGCGGATCGGCAGCAGACGCCCGGCCAACAAGGAGATTTCCTGGTCGGGCAGGAGTCTGCTGCCGTTTTCCTCAGACCACGGCAGCAGACTCCTGCCCGACCACACCATAATGGCGGACCATGGCAGCAGACTCCTGCCCAACCACACCATAACGGCGGACCACGGTACCAGACTCCTGCCCGACCACACCATAACGGCGGACCATGGCAGCATACTCCTGCCCGACCACACCATAATGGCGGACCATGGCAGCAGACTCCTGCCCAACCACACCATAACGGCGGACCACGGTACCAGACTCCTGCCCGACCACACCATAACGGCGGACCACGGTACCAGACTCCTGCCCGACCACACCATAACGGCGGGCCATGGCAGCAGACTCCTGCCCAACCACACCATAACGGCGGACCATGTCAGCAGACTCCTGCCCGACCACACCATAATGGCGGACCATGGCAGCAGACTCCTGCCCAACCACACCATAACGGCGGACCACGGTACCAGACTCCTGCCCGACCACACCATAACGGAGGACCACGGTACCAGACTCCTGCCCGACAACACCATAACGGCGGGCCATGGCAGCAGACTCCTGCCCAACCACACCATAACGGCGGACCATGTCAGCAGACTCCCTGCCCGACCACACCATAATGGCGGACCACGGTAGCAGACTCCTGCCCGACCACACCATAACGGCGGGCCATGGCAGCAGACTCCTGCCCAACCACACCATAACGGCGGACCACGGTACCAGACTCCTGCCCGACCACACCATAATGGCGGACCATGTCAGCAGACTCCTGCCCGACCACACCATAATGGCGGACCATGTCAGCAGACTCCTGCCCGACCACACCATAACGGAGGGCCATGGCAGCAGACTCCTGCCCAACCACACCATAACGGCGGACCATGTCAGCAGACTCCTGCCCGACCACACCATAACGGCGGACCATGGCAGCAGACTCCTGCCCAACCACATCATAACGGGGGACCATGGCAGCAGACTCCTGCCCGACCACACCATAATGGCGGACCATGGCAGCAGACTCCTGCCCGACCACACCATAACGGCGGACCATGGCAGCAGACTCCTGCCCAACCACATCATAACGGCGGACCATGGCAGCAGACTCCTGCCCGACCACACCATAATGGCGGACCATGGCAGCAGACTCCTGCCCAACCACTCCATAACGGCGGACCACGGTACCAGACTCCTGCCCAACCACATCATAACGGCGGACCATGGCAGCAGACTCCTGCCCGACCACACCATAATGGCGGACCATGGCAGCAGACTCCTGCCCAACCACTCCATAACGGCGGACCACGGTACCAGACTCCTGCCCGACCACACCATAACGGCGAACCATGTCAGCAGACTCCTGCCCGACCGAACCAACACCGACACGACACCACCGCTGCTATTTTCTCAAAGATGGCATGTCCATGATATTAGCAACATATTCGCATTCGCAGTCAGCATCCTATTAGCATCCTATATACTCTTCGATTTCGCTCATATTTTCAGGATATGATCTTAGTCGCTTGCCAAAGTAAGGCAACAACAATTATTCACTTGATCTGCAGAAGTCAAGGAATGTCATTCGGGTCAAAAACGGGGTACCGCTTGAAAGTGAAAGTATTTCACTTAACCGAATGATTCCAACGCCTATATGTCCGCTGGCCATCAGTGACGCAGTACATCGAATTGCGTGACCTTCAATGTCACAGTATGACGCCAGGTCACTGAGGTTTGTTTCACCCATGCACTATATCAATTTACAGTGTACCGAATAGTCATGGGGATACATTGGATATACGTGATTTTTGCACGTAATTTACATAGTTCGCACACGGTCATCGAACAAAATGACCCGTCATGGTCATCGATACATCCACGGTCGCCAAGGTGTCTAAACTATAGTAAGCATGAACAAGTTTCGGGTGCCTGACAATTTCCGTAACACTTTACATAACGCTATGAACTGACACATGCAGATTGACTAAGGTCCATGGATGCAGCACATTCAAGCATCTGGTGTACAATCTCAAAGTTGGACCTATGTTCGCAAAATATTGTTAAACCTTGTGCTACTGCCATCTACGGGATACCGAATAAACCGCCCTGAATGCATGCATCGGATGGACATTAACACCGAATTATCTCCCATCGGGCAAGAAGGCAGCGCATCCATGTATGTCACCTTGAAGGTAAACACTTGACCTCGAGTCAATGTAAACAATAGCTGTATGACCTATGGGAAAACTATTGGGCACTGACTATCACCTTCCTGAATACATTTATCGGATGGATATTTGCGCGCATATTCTCCCATCGAGCGAGGAAGCAGCACATCGAGCATGTGACATTCAAGGTCATGGTTTCACCTCAGGTCAGGATTGATGAAGTTTAGAAAATTAAAGTGGTTCACTGGGGGGTCTACAATATTACGGTATGTTGGTCAAACGAAGCACTAAATGTAGACTACCTTAACACTGATACATGTACAATCGATACAGGAAACAGCACATTGCGTGATCTGCCACATTTCATCGGATGCACTAGCGTCCCATTCAGCAACGCATTCAGAAACGCATTCACCAATATCCTCTGCATTCATCTGACACTGACACAATCTTCGCAGCCATTGCCGTATACATTGCAACACGATATTTTGCTGCGATGGACCTTTTCATCTATTCACTCATCCTATTCATCAGTCTTAACCAGACCGTCGCCCGCGATAGGTAGCTCCGCCGCCTGTCCGCCGTCGTCTGACCGCCGCCGCCTGACCGTCGCCGTCTGACCGTCGCCGCCTGACCGCCGCCGTCTGACCGTCGCCGTCTGACCGTCGCCGTCTGACCGTCGCCGTCTGACCGTCGCCGCCTGTCCACCGCCGTCTGACCGTCGCCGTCTGACCGTCGCCGTCTGACCGTCGCCGCCTGTCCACCGCCGTCTGACCGTCGCCGTCTGACCGTCGCCGTCTGACCGTCGCCGCCTGTCCGCCGCTGTCTGACCGTCGCCGTCTGACCGTCGCCGCCTGTCCGCCGCCGTCTGACCGTCGCCGTCTGACCGCCGCCGTCTGACCGTCGCCGCCTGTCCGCCGCCGCCTGACCGTCGCCGTCTGACCGTCGCCGTCTGACCGTCGCCGCCTGTCCACCGCCGTCTGACCGTCGCCGTCTGACCGTCGCCGTCTGACCGTCGCCGTCTGACCGTCGCCGTCTGACCGTCGCCGTCTGACCGTCGCCGCCTGTCCACCGCCGTCTGACCGTCGCCGTCTGACCGTCGCCGTCTGACCGTCGCCGTCTGACCGTCGCCGGCTGTCCACCGCCGTCTGACCGTCGCCGTCTGACCGTCGCCGTCTGACCGTCGCCGTCTGACCGTCGCCGCCTGTCCGCCGCCGTCTGACCGTCGCCGTCTGACCGTCGCCGCCTGACCGCCGCCGTCTGACCGCCGCCGCCTGACCGTCGCCGCCTGACCGCCGCCGTCTGACCGTCGCCGTCTGACCGTCGCCGTCTGACCGTCGCCGTCTGACCGTCGCCGCCTGACCGCCGCCGTCTGACCGTCGCCGTCTGACCGTCGCCGTCTGACCGTCGCCGCCTGACCGCCGCCGTCTGACCGCCGTACATCAATATTGCGCGAAACAGCTATGGCCCCAATCATTGGGCATGCAGTTAAGTAAGAGTTGGCAGAAGCTGTCACGGACAAAGCCAACTTGATGAGAAACTGAAGGCCGAACTATCCGAGGTGAGTGACCAGGTGAACCAGCTCGAGCAATACTCGAGCCGCAACTGCCTGGATATTGCTGATGTTCCCGAAGGTGTCAGAGGGGACACAGGACACCTAGTTATTGAGGCGGCCAGGAAAGCTGGTGTCACCGTGACGAAAAACGACATCGATGCGAGCCATCGGGTCGGACATCCCAGAGAAGGGGGAAAAAAGCAAAATAATAGTCGGACTGTATTCGTATTTATTATATATAAAAAACACCAGGAAGTTTCCCAGGCTAAGAAGCGGGTGCGATCCGACAAAGCCTATGACATTTACATTTCAGAAACCTAACGAGTAAAAATACGGAAACGATGTACCACGCACGTCAGCTGAAACAGCAAGTGATAATCATGGCAGGTTGGACGGGCAATGTAAAATTAAAATACGAGACAGGGAAAACTCGTTGACAAGGGTCACCCGATGCCTGTCGGACCTCTGCCTAGATGGGGTGAGAGTCCATCGTGCAGCCACACGTCCGACTGAGTCCGCCTCTGCCGTCTGCCGACCGCGCTCTCGACAGTGGCGCCGAATTCCATACCAGGAGGGGCAGAAGCAGCAGGGGCGGAGCGTCGTGTGCTCCAGGACAGATCGACCAAGTATTTCACATCTTGCACCCGCTGAATTCGTATCTAGACCAAAATTTGTGCATAGGGTAGTTCAGGTGCTCTGAACACACCTGAACAAGTTTTATCACGATCCGACCAAAAGTTTCGAAGATAAAGCTTCCGGCAATATTTTGAGATCATACAACAAGGTTATCTTTGGCGACACATATCTTATCGATAATGAAGAGGAAGTGGGACATATGCATGTTTAGGAAAAATACAAAAGAAAACAAACGTGATAAAATAACAGCATTTATCACGTTTGACCTCGTGGCCCCATGACCTCGTGACCTGTTACCCCTGACCCATTAAAATTCATAACTTTGATGGCAGAAATACAAATGGGCATGATTTGGTTGCCCTGAAATGACTTAGTTGAGGCCCACCAAATCACCTGGTGACTCATGGCCACCATTTGACCTCAGGTCAAGGAATACGTTTACATTACGCCATTTGAGAAGATTATGGTGGACCGAATAACATCTTCCTGAATACACCGATTGAATGGTCGAGCAAAGCAAATCGGAAATCTATCGAGCAAGGAAGAAGCACATCCAAACATGTGGCCTTCGAGCTCAACGTTGTATCTCTGGTCAGGACTTATGAGTAATAAAACGAAAGTGGCTAAATGAGCATGGTTCACTTGTCATTCCCTTCTTCATTCAATCATACATTTATATGAACGGTTCCTGCGACCTGTGCGTGCCCTGTATGCGAGCACTACAAATGAAGGGTGCGAGGCCCACAAATTTAAGACACTCTGTCGTTTTGGTTATTCCAGCAACTGGACATTATCACGCTTAGTAAATTCCTCGACAAGTTGTGCGATTCCCAGATTTGGCACCGTTGATGTAGATGACCTCTGTAGATGAAAGCATCCATCGTGTTAAAAATATTTTTGCGGGAAAATATACGGCAACGGCTACGATGTTTGTATCCAATTTCCAGACGAATCAGAAGATCTTGGCGAGTGTGTTTCTGGATGCGTTCTGAATGGGATGCTAGTGTTATCTGATGAAAGGTATCAATGTGTCAAATGAATGAGATCAGGTCACGCAGTGTGCTGTTTCTTTTATCGATTGTGCATGCATCAGTGTTAAGAGTCTACATTTTGTGCTTCGTTGGACGAACATACCAGTGGACAACTTTAGTTTTCTGAATTTCATAAATCCTGACCTGATGTGAAAACGTTGACCTTGAAGGTCAAAAGTTAGAATGCGCTACTTTCTCGCTCGACGGGAGATTGTGCGGCGCCAATATCCATTCGATACATGTTTTCAGGAATACCTTATGACATTGTTGAATCTTGGGCATTGTTGCCAACCTATCACACACACACAGACACCGTAGCCATCTCACCATCAAAACTAAAAGCAGGAGTGGGAGCTAATACCGACGAACAGCGGGCGTTGCTGTGCGACCACACTACACTGCGGCGGGCAGCTGGCGCCTGACCCGGCCAACCGGTCCAGTGTAACCAGCGGCCGACGGTGTGGGCGGCGGCTGGCGGCGGCTGGCGGCGGCCCGCTGCGCCGTTGGTTGGCTGGTCCAGTCAACAGCAGCGGCCGCGGTCGTCACAGCTCGTCGTGCAGGGCCATGCACAGCGGCCGGAGCCGGTGCGGCCCGGCGTTCTGTAGCACGCCATGGGGACTGCACACCCACGGGTCGTCGGTGAGCCACTGCCACTGCTGCAGCTCACTGCGCAGCTGCGACAACAATTCCTGCAGACAGCACACAGCACCGTCAGCCACTGCCACTGCTGCAGCCCACTGCGCAGCTGCGACAACAATTCCTGCAGACAGCACACAGCACCGTCAGCCACTGCCACTGCTGCAGCTCACTGCGCAGCTGCGACAACAATTCCTGCAGACAGCACACAGCACCGTCAGCCACTGCCACTGCTGCAGCTCACTGCGCAGCTGCGACAACAATTCCTGCAGACAGCACACAGCACCGTCAGCCACTGCCACTGCTGCAGCCCACTGCGTAGCTGTGACAACAATTCCTGCAGGCAGCACACAGCACAGTCAGCCACTGCCACTGCTGCAGCCCACTGCGTAGCTGTGACAACAATTCCTGCAGGCAGCACACAGCACAGTCAGCCACTGCCACTGCTGCAGCTTATTGCGCAGCCGTGACAACAATTCCTGCAGGCAGCACACAGCATCGTCAGCCACCGTGATACCACTGTACCGCAGACAACAGCAGATGGGACACAGCACCGTCAGCCGCCGTGACACCACTGTACCGCAGACAACAGCAGATGGTACACAGCACCGTCAGCCGCCGTGACACCACTGTACCGCAGACAACAGCAGATGGTACACAGCACCGTCAGCCGCAGTGACACCACTGTACCGCAGACAACAGCAGATGGCACACAGCACCGTCAGCCGCCGTGACACCGCTGTACCGCAGACAACAGCAGACGGCACACAGCACCGTCAGCCGCCGTGACACCACTGTACCGCAGACAACAGCAGACGGCACACAGCACCGTCAGCCGCCGTGACACCACTGCACCGCAGACAACAGCAGATAGTACATAGCACCGTCAGCCGCCGTGACACCACTGTACCGCAGACAACAGCAGATGGTACATAGCACCGTCAGCCGCCGTGACACCACTGTACCGCAGACAACAGCAGACGGCACACAGCACCGTCAGCCGCCGTGACACCACTGTACCGCAGACAACAGCAGACGGCACACAGCACCGTCAGCCGCCGTGAGACCACTGCATCGCAGACAACATCAGATGGTACACAGCACCGTCAGCCGCCGTGAGACCACTGCACCGCAGACAACAGCAGATGGTACATAGCACCGTCAGCCGCCGTGACACCACTGTACCGCAGACAACAGCAGATGGTACATAGCACCGTCAGCCGCCGTGACACCACTGTACCGCAGACAACAGCAGACGGCACACAGCACCGTCAGCCGCCGTGACACCACTGTACCGCAGACAACAGCAGATGGCACACAGCACCGTCAGCCGCCGTGACACCGCTGTACCGCAGACAACAGCAGATGGTACACAGCACCGTCAGCCGCCGTGACACCACTGTACCGCAGACGACAGCAGATGGTACACAGCACCGTCAGCCGCCGTGACACCACTGTACCGCAGACAACAGCAGATGGTACACAGCACCGTCAGCCGCCGTGACACCACTGTACCGCAGACAACAGCAGATGGTACACAGCACCGTCAGCCGCCGTGACACCACTGTACCGCAGACAACAGCAGACGGCACACAGCACCGTCAGCCGCCGTGACACCACTGTACCGCAGACAACAGCAGATGGTACATAGCACCGTCAGCCGCCGTGACACCACTGTACCGCAGACAACAGCAGATGGTACACAGCACCGTCAGCCGCCGTGACACCACTGTACCGCAGACAACAGCAGATGGTACACATCACTGTCAGCCGCCGTGACACCACTGTACCGCAGACGACAGCAGACGGCAGACAGCACCGTCAGCCGCCGTGACACCACTGTACCGCAGACGACAGCAGATGGTACACATCACTGTCAGCCGCCGTGACACCACTGTACCGCAGACAACAGCAGACGGCACACAGCACCGTCAGCCGCCGTGACACCACTGTACCGCAGACAACAGCAGACGGCACACAGCACCGTCAGCCGCCGTGAGACCACTGCATCGCAGACAACATCAGATGGTACACAGCACCGTCAGCCGCCGTGAGACCACTGCACCGCAGACAACAGCAGATGGTACATAGCACCGTCAGCCGCCGTGACACCACTGTACCGCAGACAACAGCAGATGGTACATAGCACCGTCAGCCGCCGTGACACCACTGTACCGCAGACAACAGCAGATGGTACATAGCACCGTCAGCCGCCGTGACACCACTGTACCGCAGACAACAGCAGACGGCACACAGCACCGTCAGCCGCCGTGAGACCACTGCATCGCAGACAACAGCAGACGGCACACAGCACCGTCAGCCGCCGTGACACCACTGTACCGCAGACAACAGCAGACGGCACACAGCACCGTCAGCCGCCGTGACACCACTGTACCGCAGACAACAGCAGACGGCACACAGCACCGTCAGCCGCCGTGAGACCACTGCATCGCAGACAACATCAGATGGTACACAGCACCGTCAGCCGCCGTGAGACCACTGCACCGCAGACAACAGCAGATGGTACATAGCACCGTCAGCCGCCGTGACACCACTGTACCGCAGACAACAGCAGATGGTACATAGCACCGTCAGCCGCCGTGACACCACTGTACCGCAGACAACAGCAGATGGTACATAGCACCGTCAGCCGCCGTGACACCACTGTACCGCAGACAACAGCAGACGGCACACAGCACCGTCAGCTGCCGTGAGACCACTGCATCGCAGACAACAGCAGACGGCACACAGCACCGTCAGCCGCCGTGAGACCACTGCATCGCAGACAACATCAGATGGTACACAGCACCGTCAGCCGCCGTGAGACCACTACATCGCAGACAACAGCAGAGGCTCTCAGCGCTGTCAACCACCGCCAGTCAATATCGTATACTGACAAATGTACAATGACACTTGCAGACAGCATATATAATAGTCATAACATACTCAGCTACCGTCGGCCTTCATTGGCCACCGTAAGCCACTGTAATATCACCATCAGCGTCCGTCGTCCATCAGCATCACCGTATGTCGTCCACAGTCGCGCGCCTGCCAACATCACGCAATCGGAGCTGGGCAAAACAAAAGCAGCACCGGGGCGCTCTAGCCTGGATATGATCTGGACCAGGAAGTATGGTGAGCACATGATACAGTTACGCCTTAAGTTGTGACCGGTAACACACCTGACGGCAACTGACCCGATATGAAGGCTTGAACGCCAGGTTTTTCCGCTCGTGCGGGTCGTGCTTCAGGTCGTACAACTCCCACTCAGGCCTGTGATAGTAAGTGTGTAGAGTTTTGTACCACGGCAGCGGCTCTCCAGACACAGTGCGGTTCAGCAGGTCCTGCCGCCACATAACACACACATCATGCGACAACGCGTTACAGCTCTGCTTCACCGTATCAAACGAACGGGACACGACCATGAAGCATGACGATGTGCACTGCAAGAAGACATTGGAGGATATGCTGTTCGTTTCATCTCGGTAATTTCATTCCAAATGCAACTTTCGTGGTGAACACCGCTATTTCTCACATTCACTGCCTGGGTGTTAATTTCTTGAGCCGCCACCGCCTATGATGGTCCTGCTTGTGCTACCGCCTGTTGTGCTGTCGGGAATCCAGATTATAAATATAGGCAGTATGGCCCGGATGTTGCATAGAGCGCAAAATCTAACGCCAGACTGCTACACGAACGGCTACACGTGCTGAGCTGAATTTGTTTCCGCGAGCGAAGACCATAGTATCACATTGGCGCTTAACAGAACTGGACGCCATAGCTCTCGGATAATATCACCACGCGCAGTCCCGAGAAAAAGTGAATAACTGAACTTAAAAGTTATATGTTGTAATGAACGGCTTGGTTCAATGAACACTGCCACTTCCTTCATCCATGGCTGAGTGACATTTTAAGAACAATTATTTGGAAGACAAATACATTGCAAGAATACCTTTTCATGTTCAAATGGTGACTATTTTGAAGTTGAGCGAATAAACCACCTGCACAAATTGACTACACTTCATTGTCCTTTTTAATAATGCCATGCAATTTGTGTATGGCATTATGAGGTATGACATAATGCACATTTCATTATGGCATATTTAATTTGGCATATTTCATGGCATATTGTGTTTTAGGTTATTTTATGGATTTCTATCACCCTAAAATAACTTAAAACACAAATGTAACGTCTAACTTAGTGTAACCTACCCTATGTGAATGCATTACACAGAGCTTACTTTAAATGTTGGGTTCGTGATTCGTATTCTGGGATGCATAGATGGGAGAGTACAATCAGTCCACATAACACAACTCCGTTAATCGCCGCATATGCAAAAACATGACGTGTGTCTTGACTTGCGTCATTCAGGTCAACATTATACTATGGGATAAACATTACACCACCACCTTTTCATCACTAATCCTAAAAGAGAAACCGACACATCTGTTCTGCATGAATTAAATATCCCACAACTATTTTTGGCTTACTTAATCAGATGACCTGATTGTATAACTTATAATTGCCATGTTTTATGACATGTGAAGTCGTGCTAAGCATAAAGCAACATGGAAAGGCTATGGGTATGCTGATCTGACATGTAGAAAGCAGTTAGATATCGTACCATTTAGTAATCAAGATATATTTGAGGAAGAGCTGCAGCGGAAAATAAAGCTTGCGTGAAATAGTCGTTCAACGCTCCATTTTCTTGTATCATAATTCGATCAGCACAGTTCATTGTGTAATACTGATTCGGCTTTCATGGCTCTCACTAAAGCACATATGAAGTGCACAGCAAAGTCCAATTTACATTACCCCGGCACGCCATGACGGCATGGGTATAACCACTGAGGGGAGGACACATTCCCCCCTAATTTTTGAAAAGTAGCGATTTGTGCCCCACAATTTTTGTTGTCCCCCAAGCCTCACCCACCCGGGTATGATCGCGACAAAATTACACTTAGTAATTTATAACGTGAAAATACATCTTCAAGAGAATCACCAAAAATACTAGAAACCGATCAAGCCAATCAATGGGATTCACAGGCACTTCACGGGCGTCACAAAATCTCCGAATGTTATATCAGCAAACGTTAACAAATTGCTGCTTCCAGGCCATTCTTGAATAACATGAACCTTGGCCATCTTGTGTTTTCGCTTCGGTGGAAAATTGTGCTTTGCAAGACAACAAATTTGCATTATCGCAAGGCTATTATAATCTCAGGTTGCATTCCCCTGCACATATATTCAAAAATCTTGAACAAACGTGATTCTGGGTGTCTTTGGGTACCTTCAAGACCATGAAGGGAGTCATGGACAGTCTTAATCAAGTGCATCAAGTTAACGTCGATTTCGTATTCAACGTATTCGCCAGATGCGTATTGGCGTCGACATTAACACGCGCCCTGGAGGGTCTCCGAAAATTACGAGCACTGGGGGGGAAGGATTCCGCCCCCTAATATCTCGGCTCGTATTAACGCTGGGTAACGAAATTTGCAGGTGGATGCGTTGGATTTGTGGTACTAAACTCTATTGTGTAAAACTTTCATGACCTTAGGTCTATACTTCGAGGTCAAATGAGGTCACATATGTCAAACGTTTTTATTTTGCGTGGCTTGGCTTGTTATTGTTATGGATTGCTGCGATTGTTTAAATGCTCCAAAATGGACATTTATGATGTTTTGGACATTACTACTGATGCAATACAGATGATAGTCCCGGCATATAGGTGCTACTATATCAGGTCAGTTACCTGTTCCAGTTGCCAGAACGTAACGCCCGCCCGACTGCTCCGTTGGGCGGCTGGGAGACTCGGCGAAATTGGCTTCGCGAAGAGAGGAGTGAAGTATATGAATACAGTATGGAAACGCTTAGGTACAAAGTAACAAACAGTAGTTTTCAGGGTGTGTAGGGAGTAACATGCAAAGTGACATCAGTCGCATGACAGTCATTTGTATTTATGACAACATTTCGGCTGATAAAGTTTGGTTCCATTAACCTGTCCTGAACTTGACCTGGTTTCACCTCGGTGACCTAACATGAACTTGAAGCTATACAGCATAACAATATACATCAAACAAGTCGTTAGCGTTGCCAATAACACTTCCATTTTGCCAATATACGGAAAGCGCATCATCGCCGAATTTTGTCGTCTCGCGCTTTTAAAACGTTTTTGCTTGAACGGCCCCTAACTGGAAAATGTTTCAGTTATGTACAAAAAACCGAGGGGTGGGCGGATTTCGCCTCCCTCCAGTGCGCGAGTTAAACGACGGGTTTATAATCGTTCTTAATCAATTACCACAAATGCTTCTGCTTGCACTGAACACGCTGGAAGCAACTACACAGGTTACACATTACGAACTTAACGGTCAGGGTCTAGCGCAAACCGGCTTCTTCGTTTGCCTCTTTTTTTTCTTTTTGATCCAAGCCTGCCCAAATATGGTATCAAGCAATAGCCTGTGGTGAGCCATCATGTAAAATTTTAAACCGGTACATGTCAAGGGCATAATTCTAGGTCAAAGGTTAGTTTGATTTATTAGATGGCGACATTGATGGAATATCGACCGAACGCGAGATTCGGATGCTATCGCTTCAATTTCCATAAAATGGGCGTCATTCGACGTCGCTTGTTGTGCGATATCAGAAAGTGAATAATTCGAAATCATCTGGACAGGTAAGAAATTCAAGCTGATTTGTTTTCCGGCCGCCTTACATATTTTTCGACCATGCCTAACCAGAGTCACTATCAAGCGATAGCCCATGGTGAACCATTAAGTAACATTTTGAAACCGGGATATATTAAGGCCAAACTTCAAGGTCAAAGGGTAGTTTGAATTTTCGAAGTCCTCGCTATTGGTCGCTATGGCTTCAAATTTCATCAAATGGGTGTCAATTGACAAGCTTGTGCCTTATTATAATGTTACCAAATCGAACTAATTCCAAAGGTCAAAGGTGAAACCGATTTTACTTGGTCGCCTCGTATTTTTTTCGTCGCCCTAACCTACCCACATCTTGGATCAAGAAAGGCCCGTGGAGTGCCTCGAGCAACATTTCAAACTGGAACAAGTTGGAACTGGAACATACCAATCTTTAAAAAAAACGAAGGATAGCTTAAATTGCTCGAAGTCTTCGCGCCTCGTCGGTATGTCTTCAATTTTCATCCAGCGGAAGTCATCCGACGTGTCCTAAGGTACTTTATCAAACTGTTCAGAAATCACATTAATTTTCAAAGTCAACGGTTGAACTCCTTTTTTTTCTGTCACCTCGCGTTTCTTGTGTGTGTGTGTGTGTGTGTGTGTGTGTGTGTGTGTGTGTGTGTGCGTGCGTGCGTGCGTGCGTGCGTGCGTGCGTGCGTGCGTGCGTGCGTGCGTGCGTGCGTGCGTGCGTGCGTGCGTGCGTGCGTGCGTGCGTGCGTGCGTGCGTGCGTGCGTGCGTGCGTGCGTGCGTGCGTGCGTGCGTGCGTGCGTGCGTGTGTGTGTGTGTGTGTGTGTGTGTGTGTGTGTGTGTGTGTGTGTGTGATTGTGGTTTTAGGGCGCATCGACCATGGTTGGTCTTTTAGCGCCCACCTCGCATTTCTTCGTTTTATCCCAAAGCTAACCAGGTTTCGCACCAAGAGATAGCCCGTGGGCAACCCTCAAGCAACATCCCAACCCGGGACATGTCAGGTGAAGCTTTAAGGCCAAAGGTTAATTTTTTGTTTATCTTTTCAAAATCCTCGCGTTTTGTTGCTGCAGCTTCACTTTGCATCATGTGGGTGTCATTCGACGTGGCTTCTTGCCGTATGGTATCAGAATGTTGACACATCGAAATAATTTCACAGTTGTCGAAGATCCAGTGTGTATACAATGATTGCGTGTAATAGGAATAGGAGGACCAAATCTGTTTTTGTTTGCAGCCCTTGCGATAACAGGCACTCATATTCCAAGTGACAAGGAGCTCCCCAAAGAAATCCATCATAACCTGCTCAGATGGCGCTCCCATCACTGGCTTGAAATTTACATCACCACATTGCTGTTCCGGACATATAAAGAATGTTTTCCTCAATTATCTGCTTTCCTCTTAATGGTCCAACGGAAGTTGTGAAATTTGGAAGAGAAGCCACACATGAATACGCGCAATTTTATAGCCAGCCTGAGTTCATAACCACGAGAGAGCAATGTTGTAATCCAGGAATCGTCATGGGGGCACTTATCAGGAGGGGCACTTGTCAGGAGGGGCACTTGTCAGAAGGGGCGCTATTTCTTTGGAGCGGCGCCACTGCGAAAGCAACTGGAGGAGCACTTTAGGCTACAGAACTCGAAAGGGCGGGATGCACTCGGCCTTTCCCGAAGGGGCGACTTTCCTTCCAAGCGGCCTCTTTTTCATTCATAGGAGCGCTTATGTCTGAAAAAAATAGAATGGGTACAATAGAACCTTTTCAGAGGGACGCCTTTTCCCGGCATGAGGGTCGCCACCTTCCACATGCCCTCAGTGCCGCACCATTTATCCGCCCTGTTTAGCATTGCATCGAAATGTGTTCCCGTAAAACAGGAAAGACTGGGCAAGATTATTGTATGTCAATATTTACTACAATAAAAACCATCGTCCAATCTTCCTTGTTTTTCCTGCTACATGAGGACAACATTTAATATACTTGCAGCACGGCTCGATGGCGATTGTGACATCGAGCCCAGCACATACGACGTAAAGCTAGATGTCCATGGGCAGTGCAAAGGAGTGAAACTAGCCAATTTTGGCGGAACATTTTATGGTAAATTTGCTGTATCAGGTTTTTGTTTCGATTTTGGGGAATTTGTCTTTGGAAGACCATGTTTATGAATGCGATGATGGGATGATGATGCGACTGTATCATCAAATTTGCTGTATCAGGTTTTTGTTTCGATTTTGGGGAATTTGTCTTTGGAAGACCATGTTCATGAATGCGATGATGGGATGATGATGCGACTATTTGCTTTCTGTGCAAATGCTTACTCTTCAGGTTGTGAGGAAAATATTGCCAAAAGGGGGGTTTGAGTTAGGCATCATTCCACAAATAGGAACGTTAAAAACATGACAAAAATGCAGCATAACCTAGCCTAACCCAGCCTAACCTACTTTTTTTTAGAAAATAAATTTTGTCCTCAAGTAGAAAAAATGTCAAGCAATATATTTCTGATTACAAAAATAAACCCAGCCTAACCTAACGAAGCTGCTTTTGAAGAATAAAAATCATTTTTGGGAATCTTGTCCGGAAATATCGCTTTAAGGATTGGCAAATCTCAAAACCAGCATGTAAGAAGTGGCTGAAATTTCAGGATATTTTTAGAGGATTTTATTTGCTTGGGGAGGGGGGAGATTATCTTGTCCCCTCTATCTTATCCAAACTTACCGCGTCCCTGGTTTGTCCCCTCCCCCAAAGTTAGAATCTGTACACCCATGAAAACGGCGATATCTTAGGATGAATTTTTGTATAAAGTTGTTGGTTGTTGGATATTGGAGCCGTATATTATGGAGTTGTTGAGTCATATGTGAGATATAGATATAAGTTGATGGATATATATATCAGTAGTATAAATTGGAGAATAGCTGGCATGCACAATATTACAATAATTACAGAACTGGTCGGTATCATGCCAATGCATTCTTCAACTTAGTGACCGAAATGGTCAAAAGTGCAGTGAAAAGCTTTTTGGCTGGCAAAATATCACAAAAAAGGGGCATTGAGAGGAACATAGGATAAGAAATTACGTCAAAAATATAACCTAACCCAACCTAACATAGCCTAACCACCCATATCAGAAGTATTATTTGGTAGATTGAAAAATGACATCACATGTCTCAAAACTTGTCATTTTAAAACTTAACCAAACCTATGCTAACCTGTTCTTGAGAAAAAGGTACCAAAAAAAACGAACAATTAAAATTCCGTGAGGTAAAATTACAAACCCAATTACTCAATTCCAAATTACAAACAAAATACCCAACATAATCTATCCTAACTAAATATCCAACATAATCCTCCGCTTTGCTTGCTTCATGAAGATAAAATACGTGTAAAAATTGAGCAGCGAAAATTGAGCACCTCAAGGCACTTTAATACAAACTGTTTTTCAAGGAAAAAACAAATTTTGTAAGATAAAAATTCAAAAGAGAACATTTTTGAACACTTCTCCAAACTACAAATCTGATCAAACCTGACCATTTCACCTGCTTCATGGAGGCAAACATGCGTGCACATCTTCTCTTGTGCTCAGACTAACCATCAAATATATTCAAACCTGTATTACTATGCCTAATCCATGTGTTTGGTATCCACGAGACACGTTTACTAGTGTGCTAGGCCAGGTAAGGCTGAGTTAGGTTATTAATTGAAACATTGGAAAACACTTGTTTGGTATTTTTTTTCACGTTTTTTTCAGATTTATTTTTCTTACATGGGACATTAGGCTCGGTAAGATAAGGTTATGTTATCTGTTAACATCATTTCTATCACCATAAAATAACCTAAAACACAAATTTAACATCTAACTTAGTGTAACCTAACCTATGAGGCATTCCATGGTAACTCAACCGGTGGGTGCCGTCCTACCATTTTTTTATTTTCTTGAAAAGTTGTGTACCGGGCCTTTCAAGAGCGAACAATTCATTTATGACAACAAAAAATACCACAAAAATATTTCCCAAGATACAGTCTTGGCAAATTTCCCAAGGTCAGTGACGAGGCCCAACTTTCACGACCCATAACTCCGAGGCTAAGAGAGCTATTTCATTTAACTTTTTTTGTTGAATTGGGTCGAATCAAGGAACTTGTGTATCTCGGATTTTCGATTTTCAATTTATTAGGTCACGTGACCTCGTGACCTATCATTTGCTGCGTGACCTTGACCTATTGGCTGCTGAATTTATAATTTCCGTCTGATGACGATTTGAGCCTCATTCAGGTCATTTCAAATAAGTAAATAAAAAACGTGGGGTTCGACCTGTAAAAAGTACTTTTTGGCATCGAAATGCTGACAACACGCTGGTTGGCCCCCTATCCGTCGAAAACTTCGCATCTATTTGGCATACGGTTTCGAAATGGTCCAGAGTGGCTCCCGACGACGAAACCTGTCGGTTGGTGCCTGTTATAAGAGGTGAGAAAAGTGTCTAGCCTGTCACCTACAGAATATCGAACACCACCAGGCTGTCACATGTTGATAGTTCACATTAAGACCCGTTTGCATGTGTATGAGCGCGAAATATCGACCATGCCGCTGAAATGGAACAAAGAAGAACGTTTTAGTTCATATATGATCTCCAATTTGTTCAATTATATACGACCTTCAAGTATTATTTAATATGTCAAATTACAGCACAATATAAGCTAATTTTGCTTCTATGGTTCTATGGTGCGTTTCCATCAATGTCCATCTGTGGTGCTTATTATTGTGGTTTAATGTACTCACAATATGTTGTGCACACATTTTACTTAGCAAAGCAAAACCACAGGTTAAGCTAGCTTTTATCGTGAAAATATGCTCAATGTATGTCAGACAAAAATAAAAAGAGATCAGACCAGGTTAGATATTTTAACATTTGTATTATTGAACACACAAATTGTGCCATTATTGAAGAAACAATTGAAAGGGAGGTATTGTAAACCATGCCAAACCATTTTAGATATTAAACAACAATAGTATGTTATTTTGCTATCTAACTAAAAAATAAACATTTCTGAGGGGAATCAATGGTCACATCATCCTAATCATGCGAATACACATGGTATTACAATATGCTGTTCTCCAAATCCAATGACTCATTGGAAATGAAATTCACCGATACAAATTGAATTCCCTTGTACAATAAGGAAGTCAATATAGCACCAATATCAAGGGCAGAGTGTCATAGGTAATATTTTGTAGTTTCAAGTAATTTATTTTTTAAACCTCTTGGTCAATGCAGCAAGTTCTGCTTATGGCAAAACATGGGCGCTGACACAAATATATAAAATCCGTGGAAGTGACCAGATGAAATGATCAAAATAAAGGCTCATATTGGAAGAACCAAAATATTTGTTGTCATGATAAGGATTACAGAAGTCTGCAGTGTGGTAAACTGGCTGAAATAATATGTTAGACTGAGAAACGAGAAAAGTGTCAGTTCAGTCAGGTATGAACAAGGTTGGGTTTATGTCTCGGAATTCTGGAATTGGAGAGGAAAATTATGTGGCATTACAGGTTGGCATAGAGCAGAGGACTTTGAGGACTTTTCTTTTAATCTGAATCCTGGATTACGAGAGGAAAACTGTTTTGCATTCCAAGTTGAAGAATGATGGGATTTGTTTCTGTCATAAAAAAAACTATTTTCGCACTTTTCACGGTCATGCTCCGTGTTTAATGCTCCCATGATAATGACCAAACATGAAGGAGATCGCAGTCATTGTCAGACTCAATTTCTCTTTTGGATAAATGGAGTGGAAGACTTCCTGGAGATAAAATAATATTTTTCGCGGCTAACATCAAAGACAAGACCATGTTTGCAATACTTGTCATGACTCTCGTCTCTCAGAGACGAAACACCACCTACGCACACATACACAAGTTCAGCTTGAACAGCGCTTTGGTACTTATTAGGTAGATACGTGCACACTGAAACCACCTTTGAAAACAAACTGCGCCAGAAAACAGAACTGTTGCGTCGGATTCAGTCTCTGGAAGGTGACAGGATACTGTTCCGCCCGTCCGCCGCACGAGATTGCCGAAAGTGACGTCTGGTAACGGTTGCGGGCGTCGACGATTGCAAGAAAAGTATTGGTGATGGATAAAATCCGAAGGACTTGTGAGCATCACAAAGAGTGGGGCTATCCGCACGTACAACTTTCTCCACGAATTGTCATTCGACAGTGGTGTAGAGACAGTGGAAAGCGGAGCCTTTTTCACGGACTGAAACACGTGCAGCCTGTGTCACGATGACTGCGCCCGCACACTCTGCAGCCACTAATCGTCAACTTGAAAATTATAGTCGGTGAACGGGGCCATGATGTGAAGGTGACGGTAAGTCACTAAGTTTAGCCGTTTCCGAGAACCAGACCAAATCGTGAAAAACGCCCAAAAACGTCGCTTCCGCTTTTCATAACCCCTCGCGTGCGCGTGGCGCGTGACTCGGAAACGGTTGCCACGACGATGTTGACAATTGTCGTGGCAATACTGAGGTGTTGGTTTGGTGTCAATCGGTTCATTGGTTGTCGAGATATTGCGGTTTGAATCGGGTCGATGGGGAGCGCTAAAATTGGTGATTTTCCGAACGCAAAATCTCAGTTTTACATGCTATTCCTATGGGCGACCAATCATTCACCGGACACCCGTTCTCTCAAGACCTCGGTGACGTGCACCCGCAACACGTTGACCTGACCGCAACGCAATTGTGTCAGACGGATAGCCAACATTTGGAGCTTTCACGTGATGTCAGCCATATCTCGTTACCTGTGATGTGAGCCGTGCCATACGCCACAAACTGCGCTGGAAAACGGAACTGTTGCGTCGGGCTCAATCTCTGGACGGCGACGGAACAGTTCCTAGGTGACAGGCTTACCACGGCAAGGTTAAAACCTATGGACTTTACCAAGAGTGGTAGAGTTTTTTCAGCCCCCCCCGTTCCCTCGATCATAGCTACTAAATTGTTTCTGTACGTTTCCGATACATGCACTGCAACAAGATGAGTACTTATATGTCTGCATGGTTAGAAAATACAAATTGACTGGGTATGTTAAGAGGAAAAGCGGCCTGATGATAAATACAATCCATACGCAATGATAATACGGTATCGTAGGTTGCCACCACAACCGGATATATTTTTCATATATCTGTCACCCACGCTCGTGGCCGAGTAGCCGGTTTTTTCACCTCTGCCTGTTATCCTGCCATCAGGTCATAAGGTGACATTGACATTAGGTGTTCAAGGTCATTGAATCTGCGGTCACAAATTTATTTCTGGCTAAAACTGCATCCATAAATGAGCTAAACAGCTGAACTCAATGTTATTGTGTTCGTCACATCGAGACGGTTACAGTGATATGTGGGATGACCCCGATAGGTCAAGTTAGGTCACTTGACCTGAGGTCAGGTCACCGATACAATTGCAGGTGCCCATTGACATATACCTATCGATAGAACAACACACCAGCGCACTAACACGACTCACAAGGCAGAACCTGTGGTGCTTTCTTGTTCCCTTGATCGTCACGGCTTTGGTGCAGCTGCCATTCAGCTCCTGCTTAGCCTTGTGCACTTCCTTTTTTGTGACATAGAAAAACTTGATCTTTGTCACAAGCTGCCCGGCAAGAAATGTTTTGCCTGCCCGGACCGTTTTCCTATTCTGGTAGGCTGCCTGGATCCTTCGTAAGACGCTTTCGGCAAGTATCACACAGATAACTGTCAACACATAGCCGGGGATCATCGAATATCTGGACCAGATTTTTGTGTGGCAATCTAACACCTTTATACACCTTCTTCTTATGCCGCTTATACAGGTCACAGCGGAAAGGAGCAGGCATCGTTCCCGGCTTCGAAACTAAGGACGTCTATTGACACTGTCGACAAGTCAGCTGACTAATCCTTACACGGCGTCACTGCTCTCCCCACTGACAAGTGATTGTTGGTGGTGCGATGCCTATATAAAAAAATCCGTTGTTTGCGTCTCCAGCGTCTGCAGCGCATGCTATTGGTCACTGGTCAGACCCCATGTTTGTCGAACGTAGACGCCGACCTATGGAGGGGGAGGGGAGAGACCAGAGCGCTCCCCTTCTGCGACGGCGCACTCCGCATTGTTATTGACATTGGACTTCGACCTCAGTACCGTCGCGTCGCGCTGTACAAGTCGTCGTGCCATGCCCCATGACATGAAATAATACTCAGTTGTTCTTGTTCCTGTGCGGCGTAGGTGTAACCACTATTAATAGCGGCAACTTTATCTCATTGGAAGATTCATCAAACAGCACCATAGACATTACACCGGTGTACTACAACATAATTGTGAGCAAATGAAACGTCTAACTTAGTGTAACCTACCCTATGTGAATGCATTACATAAAGAGTTTACTTTAAATGTTGGGTTCGTGCTTCCTATTCTGGGATATGGAGAGGAAAATTGTGTGGTTATCCAAAATAGACAAGACATTTTTTTCAAACCTGTAGCAGAATCACAGCTTGCACATTCCAGTGAATCTTGAGCACCTGATCAGGGGGAAATTCATCGTAAAACATCACCATCAACCTCAAAATGAGAAAAAACAAGATGGTGATGTTCTGGATGCCAAATATCCATAAGCAGTGTATTTATCTGACCATTTACAAATCCTTATCAGAACCATGCATAATTTTAAGAACTACATCACATAATTGTACATCAATAGAAAAAGGCTAAGCTAACCAAACCCGATCAAATAATATCACCCAGAACAAGGAATATTCCCAGCATGACATCAATCTATCGAAATGTTATCACGGATGCCATGATGTCCCTCGTCTTCTGTGTGGAATCAATGGGTATATAGTTGATATTTATTTGGGTGCGTCAGCTTCTTTAGCTATGCGGTACCAATGTGGAATAATTGTGGAATGAAGCGAAACTAAGCATTTTCAACGCGAAGGAATATTATATCTTTTGCGAGGAGTCTTCAATTTCTCCTCGTGTCATGTCTGACAAGCACCAGGTCTGAATTTGGACAAGGTTTGCACAGAAGTCTGTGGCATAAAAAGTAATCCCAATAAAAATAATGCATGTACATAGACTATTTGTGAAACTAGTCGACTCTGTTCACCTTTGCCGGAAAAAAGATGTGCGAGGAAAACTGACATAAGTATTATACTCTACTGTCGTTGGATTTTGCCTCATGAACCAAAACTGTACGCGGAAGTACTTCCCATTGTCCATCATGTTGTGCGATAATTATGTGGATGCATACTTGTCATGCAGAATAAAATGCTAAGGGTTGATATCCTTTTTACGTAGAATGGGTGGTGTAGTTCAGTATGATTTGATTTCTGTCATCTGTACTGTATTTTGTTATGGAAGCACACAGTTTTCTTGAATATGATGATCAAGGAGGCTGGAATGGAATACCACAGGGTGTTCAAATTCGCTCAGTAAAGCGTCAGTTCGGATGTAATAACATTAATTCTCCCTCTATAGCTTGTAACAGGGAAGGGAAATGGAACTACATTCTATTGATTTCCTACCTCGAAATAGGCCAAACTTCCGGTTTCTAGGCTGCGTTGTGAATCAGCTGCGTTTATGAAGCTGTAAGTCCTGATTTAATGATGATTTCGAAAAAGTAAGCATGGGATGTGGCTGCTGGGTTTGTCCACTGGTAAACACTATTGCAAATAAAATGTTCACGAATATTTCCAGGCATGTTTCGCACAATTAAGCCTTGGAGGGCGATACGACCATTCATTGAAAAAGCTTCCCGAGATAATTGTAGTTATAAAGACGGTTCTGCCGAGTTCCTCGGAGATGTTTGCACACGGCGATAACCCAATGCTTTCAGGTCGTGGATCCAATCACCAAAGTCGCGCATTTTTGCGCCATATCCATAAATTCAATTTTTAGTATGGATCTGCTGGAGCCGCGCGACATCTCAGTCAGCTGACGGCCTTGCGCGGCGGCCATCCGCTGTCGCCCCGGCACGCGCGATTGGTGTCCAATAAACGGAGAGCGAGGGAGGTTCTGACCAATATGACAAGGATAGGTAAGGTGACGGTGACAGCCTTATCACCCGACATGTGTATGTGGAGGATTCGGACCACTGACACCCACCAGTGAGCAGTTTGCTCAGTTTGAAGCCACTGGTAGAAAAGAGAATTGTCTCTGTGGCGCCACGCAGGTGTCAATCGTGTTGCCGTGAGTAATATCGTGGTTGGTTCAGGCGTGATTAAAAGTTCTATGAGGTTGAAACTTCATGATCCATGTTGAAAATGGAACTCTGAGCATATTGAACAACATGAATATACCAGCAAGTTAAAAGCATAATTCCGTGTTTGGACTGTAGACGATCACAGCTACCTGGTGATGCATTGCAACAGTGCAAAACATGCCTGTGCAATTTCCTAAGAAGCAAGCTGGTTGCATAACGACAGAAAAACTGAAGAGAAGACGTTCTGGAAGCAAATGCATGTGCATAATGGCCAGCCCCACAACAGTGGCGAAGTATCGCTGAGTGACCGTAACACCGCAAGATGGGCATTCCGAAACCATGAGGCATTTGCAGCGGTGGCTGGTGTAGACAGACAGCTGATCCATAGGATGCGTGTCAACCTGGAGACGACGTCGTCTGAATACGCCATCGACGTCCTGACATTCCAGACAGCTCGGGCCATTAGAATAGTGGCGGGAGCAGAGCCGACAGCTCCGGCCCTTAAAACAGCGGCAGGAGCAGAACTGACAGATCGGGCCCTTAGAACAGCTGCGGGAGTAGAGCCTATAGCTCCGGCCCTTAAAACAGCGACGGGAACAGAGCCGACAGCTCGGGCCCTTAAACAGCGCCGGGAGCAGAGCTGACAGCACGGGCCCTTAAAACAGCGACGGGAGAAGAGCCGACAGTTCGGGCCCTAAAACAGCGGCGGGAGCAGAGCTGAAAGCTCGGGCCCTTAAACAGCGGCAGCGACACAGCCGACAGCTGGTTGACGACGTTGTCGACGTTAGAGTGGTGTCTGATTTCCCGGCGGGGCGCGTCACATACAGGCTACAGGCTCGGAATGATGTCGGCACGCTTTCCGTTGACACCAGAACACGTGGTTGCTGGCGTGCCCGTGCGGACCGCAGTGCTCCATCACCCGATGACATTGCATGCTATTACGGAATGCAGAACACGATGGAATTCGAGAATGTCATGTTTACCACATAAATGCACGCAGGCTATTGCATGAGACTCCATTTGGAAACGGGACAGGTGCAATTCCATGAGCCTCCACTGACAAGCATTTAAGCGAGCCTAGGCCCAAATATGATGGAAGCCGGTACGATGCTTAATTTCAACTTTTAGCATGGGACCATACGGTTTGTGCCCCCCTATACACATAGCCCCCTCAACTTTTTCTCGTACTTCGAACACTATTTCAAAGTGCCAGTATATATACATATATGCACATATATATATATATATATATATATATATATATATATATATATATATACATATATACTTATATACATATACATATATATACATATACACATACATATATATACATATATACATACATTTATATATATATATATATATATATATATATATATTCCAGCGGCTGTGGCGGCTGTGGCAGCTGGGACAACCATCGCCACGCACTGGGGCGGCCGCCATTGGCGTTCGGGAAGTAGCCTAATGACGGTAACTATTTGCCCTTAAGAAACGGCTTAGTGTCGTAACAGGTGACGGCGCCTTTCAGGGTGAATGTGCATCATAACGAGAGCGCTAAGACGAACCTCGCCTATTTTGCTCATCTGTATGAAGGGTTTCCCGCCTTCATGGAGACATATGACACTGTGACTCTGTTCACCCCTCATGGCCCTCTTTGGCTTTTAGGCGACCTTTCCAGTCTTCGATAACATTTATGGCTCTCAGGGATATTCTAGCTCTAATGCGTGCCTTCAGTACTCTTCGCACCCATCACCAGTTGGCAAGGACTCTTGGCTCTCAGTGTCCATCCCAACACTCACGGGCTCACGGCCCGTACCGTCTCAGTAGCTCGGGAGCCTCTTCATCTGTCTGAGGCTCGTTGTCAGCTCTGGACGTCTATCAGCTCGCTCGCTCGCAGAGGATCGCTGTCAGCTCAGTTCTCTCTATCAGCATGATCCAAAGCCGACTCAATGGCCATGTAAGTACGGCCTAAGGCCCCCTCCGTGTGCTCGGGGACCCTCCCTCTATCACGGCCCAATGCACTATCCGTCCTGCCGGAAGCTCCTCTTTGAATAGATTGGGCCTCCTGTGCGGTTTCGAACATTTTTGTCAGCCCAGGGGCCCCCCATAAATACTCGGGGCCCTCTTCAATGGTCCGGGATCCCTCCGCGATTAGGGATCCTCTTCGTCAGCGCAGGAGTCCTCCCTGTCGATCCGGGGGCTCCTCTGTCCGACCGGAGGCCCTATTTCAACCGCTTGGGACCCTTCGATCAGGCCAGGGGCCCTTGTGCGGTTTTGGCCCCATCCGTCAGCCCAGGGACCTTTTCTAACGGCCCGAGGTTGGGCTGCGCCGTCAACCCACAAGCCCTCCATATTTGCTCGTGCCTCCCTCCGTCACTACAGGTGCCCTTCCAACGATTCGGGGCCCTCTGTCTAACTAGAAGCCTTCACGATGGCCCAACCCAAGGCCTCATCATCTGCTTGTAGGCACTCATTGACTCGTGACTTGCTTTATCGGCCCTGGACCTTCTTTCAGTCCGGGGATCCTTTCATCGGTCCAGGGGCTCATTGCGTCCGCCCAGGGGCCCTGAAAGGTCTCAAGGCGGTTGCATCGAGGACCCCTTCGGACTCTCCAGGAGAGGGACGGCTGCCCCCTCCGTCCCCCTCGGGTACGCTACTGGGCCAGAACCCGGTAAATGCATACATATAACTAATATACTAACCTACAGCGCATGTTTGTTCCAAGATTTTCGAGTATATAATTGGGAAGTTGTGATTCCCTCAAGAGCGTTACAGCCCCTATTGATGTTTCCCCAGAATTGAAGGATACCTCTCGACCTTCGGCCTTGCTTGTAATAATATGCGGCGGCTGCAGTACTGCCCGTAGGTGGGGAGGATGCTGGCGAAATAACCGTGAACTCCGGGTGGAGGTAAGCACATTTTTACATTAAAAACATCTGGCCTCGGATATGTCCTCAGCCCTCGGCCGTCGACGGCTGGATAGATCAGCTAGTTAGGGCGACGGCCTGCATTGACCTGCTGTCTGCTGCGAAATGGGTCTCGTGTCACCACATGAGTTCGCGCAAAATATGTACGGACATGTCATGCTTGATGGGAAGAAATCCGAAGGGCTCTTGGTGTTCGCCTGCCACATTCAAATCGTCAAAAGCTGCAGTAAGCATAAACATATATTTCATGATGATGAAAGACGGACGTAGGTAAAACTGTGATAGCACAGTTTCTAGCATACCGCCGAGCTCGAAATCAGACGGTTGAACAATGTGGACCGCGAGCCGCGCTCAGGCTGCCCTGAATTACGCCCAATGATGGATCAAGCTACACATAACCGTTGGAAGAGCTCGTGCCGTGCTTTTCTGAGCCCAGCCGCCTTGCACCTTCACCGTGTCTGTGTCCTTCAGCCCTAACTTGACTGCTGCATTCGCCTGCGCTAACCAAGTTCGGGCTTGAGCGGTCTGGCTGCGACCGCTGAGAAAGGCAGATTGGAAAAAGTTCGCGCGGAAAATCCATTAAATCCACTCAATTTTATTGAAAATGAGTGCAGTCCTCTTGCAATCCAAGGAGCGGAGTGCACCACTACCGCATATATTGTCATCCAGCTCCTGGCCATCACCAGAATTATGATGGTCAGATACACACTGAGAGACAAACACGACCATCACAGGAATCGAAACTAGCGGTAATCAGAGCCCTGGCCAGAAATCTAAGCCGGGATCTCTAACCGATGGCAAGGTGGCCGTCTCCAGAACTCTGGTGTCAGAGAGCTAGCCGTCCCCAGAACTCTGGTGTCAAAGAGCTAGCCGTCTCCAGAACTCTGGTGTCAGAGAGCTAGCCGTCTCCAGAACGCTGGTGTCAGAGAGCTAGCCGTCTCCAGAACTCTGGTGACAAAGAGCTAGCCGTCTCCAGAACTCTGGTGTCAAAGAGCTAGCCGTCTCCAGAACTCTGGTGTCAGAGCTAGCCGTCCCCAGAACTCTGGTGTCAGAGCTAGCCGTCTCCAGAACTCTGGTGCCTGGCTACCACTATCCCCAGAGCTCCGTTTAACCGGCTACTGACTTATCACAATAATGTCCCAAGGACCTACTATTCTCAATGCCCCGCAACCATATCGTGGGACTTGCTGCCGTCGACAGACAACCTGCATTCGTCTGAAATAGGCCTACTTGAATTCGCAACTAAAACACAGGGACAAATATCATGGTTTATCTCTGCACAACTGGAGCTCTTCAACCACTTAAATATTTGTAATTACCGGTGCCAGACTATCCCCGGCACCTCCATCATCTACTGGCGTTTATTATTGTGGCGTATTCCCTCCAGCCATGCACACGACAATTGTTTAAAGTTCTTATATTACAATATACTTATGCATATTTATCATGTTCCTCATAATTATAATACGTACAATTAAACGCATAAATTATAATTGCGAGTACTACAAGACGCCACCTGATATTTGAGGCTGTACAAATTCTAAGTAGTCTCTGTAACTGTCATCGCGGCCATTGTAGCATGATTTATAATATATGCTCATATACTGTATATCAACTGACAGTAGTGGTATGTCCCAATGCCGGCAAGGCAGGTGAATTCAGCTTGTGATACCTGCAGCCTCTGTGCTACCATAGTGTAATTAAACAACAAGTTAAGCCACTCGAATATTTTTGTTTGCAAGGAATCTGTGTAATTGTTTTTGACCGCATCTTTTTAGTTCAGGTACACTGTTTACTGAGCCGTCAAGCGGAGTGACGCCATTCAAACGTCATATACATATTTGTCTGGACCAACATGAAGATCGCTCAGCAAATTAGTATAAAATTTACAACACTGTACTTCTATTTTCAATGGAATCAGGCCGTTATCGTGCTTGCGAATGCCTATGCGCCTTCAGGAAGCACCAGGGCTGAACAAAGAGTTGCCAAGCCGACCATGTCTGAAGGGGCGCCACTTCGAAAATACCTGGAGGGGCACTGGGCAGCTTTGCCTTCTGAGGGATGTTGCATGCATTGAATGAATAACTGAATTATTCATGCTTCTATTCCGTGCCAAATGCTTAGCATGTTTTGGCATTTTCGTGAACTAAGTGGAACATTTCGGTAGCTAGCAACTTCGTGGAAAAGGTGCAATAATGACAAGGGGCAAATTAAGACGAGCAAGACGAGCCGTATATTAATTTCACCATTACTTGTATGATTCAACAGGCAAGAATTAGCGAAAACGTGACGGCTATATTATCCATCCAGCGTTGCTGTCGATACACATTGTTTGCTAGCGACTGTTCACATAATGGCTTGCATGAGTGATCGGTCACATAATTGTGCAACTTCATATCCATTGATATTAATATCATAATGAAGGCATTCCTTACCTTCAATGCACAGATGGGAGCAGTGTTAAAATATTAATTTTTCATTAGGTGGGCGATGTCGAAAGCAAAACAGCAAGAGGCAAAAAGAAATACAAGTATGCCGAAACTGACCGAGAAAATTACATACGTTTCGAGTTGCAATTTTTGTATTACTTGCCTGCGATTTTTACATAGTCTAAATACCTGCAGCTACATCGGATGAATGTACAATACGTACCCTTGCTCATAATTCCTTACCTTTCCAGATTTCATCCTGGAGAGGGAGACGTGACCTGGTGGCGCAACCGATAATTATCGAGCCCTTCACCATCTGGAGCAATCCCGGTCCCGGATCCCCCCGGACTGAAGAGTACCTCGAGGGGAAGCTGAATATATCGCCAAGCGAAGATAATTAAGATATCCTTTCCATTGCAAGCAGCATGTACTATGCAGTCGATGCGTCATTCAGCTCAATCATTAATAGTAGCTCTTGTCGATCTAGATTAAACTATCATCTCGATATCATCAGTACCTCGCCTCGATAGCTCAGTTGGTTAGAGCGCTGGCCTGCACTGGTTCCCCTGTCCTGGCAACGCAGGTTTCCAGTCGCTTCGCGCGCTCGCATTTAGCCCCCGGCCGGGAGTGTCAATTGGCAGCTGGCTCAATAACGCCGGGGACCAGCTACCTGTCGGCCGTGTCGGTGCAGTGACGGCACGTTAAACTTTCGATCAAAATTTTGCCGTTGAACAGGAATACGGGGATCGGATGGTGGGCCCAGGGTTCGCGCAACGAGCTCTGCTTAGCAATAGAGCCCTGGTTCTTCAAGCCACCCAGCAACAACTCAGATTAAATTTATTTATACAAAAATACCGATTAAACTATCGTGCTAATATATCGAATAGTCCACTAGTCAAAGGCATGCGATTTTAAATCGGCGTTCATTGCCGGTTTTAGAAAGAATATTGTCATGGACTTCCAGATCATGTTTATATGTGGGGTGGGGAGGGATGAAATTGCATTGCCAACTCAGGAAAATTCCAATAGTGTCAGCCAAGGCAATAGAACCTCAAAGTCTGCAAATAGGGACAGCAGCAGTTCAAGGGGACAGAGTGTTAGTTCATCTAGTGATAAAAGAACTCCTCAGTATGAAAAAGCCAAAGGTGGTTATGGAGCATTTGTTAAGTGTATGATGTTTAATGCTCCGAGTATCCGATCCAAATTTGATGAGTTCAAGTGTTATGTTGCTGAGGAGGAACCATATTTTGTTTGCATTACGGAGGCATGGGTCAGTGAAGGGTATTTTGGAGATAACTTACAGGACTATGAGATCCAGGGGTACAATATGTTTTCGTGCAATAGGGGTCCAGCAATGAAAGGGGGTGGTGTAATGCTCTATATGAATAGCTTATTCAGTTCTCAAAAAGTAGCAGGTGGGGATAAAAATGTGTCTGTGGAGTCCATTTGGCTTGATGTCACTGTGGGAAAAGGCAACAGCAATACTCTTAGGATAGGAGCTTTCTACCGATCAGGAACCCTGCCTAATTCTCAGCAACTGGAGCTTGACAAGGTGATTTGTGAGGAAATCAGTAGAAACTTTAAGAGGAAGTGCCTTATTATCGGTGACTTTAATCTAAAAGGTTATGAAAATGCTGGTGTTGGCTCCCCATCATGCAAAATGTTTAGGAAATGCCTTGAAGAGGACCTGTTCTTACACCAGTTTGTATCGGAACCTACCAGGCATGGTTCATTCTTGGACCTTGTATTCTCGGATTTAAGTGACTTGGTTCAAGACTTGACTGTAGGCGAAACTCTGGTAAAAAGTGACCATAACATAGTTAGATTCAAGGCACATGTAGGGGAAATTATCAAGGATAATTTGGTAAAGGTTTCAAATTTCAACAGAGCAGACTTTAACGGCATGAGAGCAGCTTTAAGTGCCATCAGATGGGAGGAAGAATTCTCCAATTTAAATGCCTGTGAAATGTGGGAAAAGTTCAAATCTTACTTGAAGGAAACTCAGATTAGACATGTCCCCCAAAAGCAAAGACGCAAAAGAAGGGTAGGAAAGCCAGCATGGCTTACACCAGACGTGATAAAAGCAATTAAGGCTAAGAAAACTGCATTTAGAGTTTTTAAAGAAGCCTCAAATGTCGTTAATCTAAAGGCGTATCGAAAAGCTAGAGACACTGTGAAGCAAAAAACCAGAGCAGCAAAGCCAGCAAAAGAACTGGATTTAGCTAGAAACTGTAATGGGGACAGTAAAATGTTCTTTAGTTTCTACAAGCTGAGTAAAGTTTCTAGCACAATTGGTCCACTGGAAGTAAACGAGACTACATTGGGTGAGGATAGTGAGATGGTTGAGGAGCTGAGCAAGCAGTTCAAATCAGTGTTTACATTGGAAGATATGACCAATCTGCCGACCGTACACCATAGTTCAGTGACATGGGATCTGACAAATGATGTTGATTTCATTGATAGTGATGTTGTTTACAATCATATCAGGAAAATAAAGCCAAGTAAGGCAGCAGGACCTGATGAAATTTATGCTAGGGTGTTGCGGGAAACTGAAAAGGAACTGGCATTTCCACTTAGTATAATATTTTGTAGATCAGTTTCACATAATGAAATTCCAACCGATTGGAAAAGGGCAAATGTAGTTCCTATTTTCAAGAAAGGAGAAAGAGGGAAAGTTGAAAACTATAGGCCAATAAGTCTCACATCCCTAGTCTGCAAGGTACTCGAATCAATTATCAAGGATAGAATAGTTAGTTATCCGGAAGGTAGCAGATTGATTCAAGATACTCAACATGGGTTTAGAAAAGGACGATCGTGTCTCACAAACCTCTTGGACTTTCTGAACTTCGCCACAGAACAATTTGATCAGGGAAATCAGGTTCATGTAGCATATCTTGACTTTAGTAAGGCCTTTGACAAGGTACCCCATAAACGGTTAATGATACAGCTTCAGTCCCATGGTATTGCAGGTAGCATCTTAAAATGGATAGAGTTGTGGCTTTCAGATAGACAGCAAAGAGTGATGCTAAATGGTACAAAGTCATCATGGCAAAATGTTCTTAGTGGAGTCCCCCAGGGGTCAGTACTAGGGCCATTACTGTTCATTATATTTGTAAATAACATTCAAAGTGGCCTAAGCAGTAAAGTTTTGAAATTTGCGGATGATTTGAAGGTCTTTAGGGCAATAACAGGTCAGGATGAGCATATCTCGCTGCAAAAAGACTTAGACGAACTTGTGAAGTGGTCCGAAGAATGGCAAATAAAATTTAACTCTGATAAGTGCAAAATCATGCATGTAGGTAAGCAGCATATGAAGGCTCCATACTTGATGGGTGACCAAGTGCTATCAGTGACTCAACAGGAGAAGGATTTAGGTGTTATTCTAAACACAAAACTGGGGGCATCAGAACAGACCAAGGAAGCCAGGAAGAAGGCACTGAGAATGCTCGGGGCAATACATAGGAATGTATCATACAGAAGTGAGGAAGTGATCAGGAAGCTTTACTGTGCATAGGTCAGGCCACATTTGGAATACTGCATCCAAGCTTGGTCTCCTAGCTATGAAAAAGATTGTTGGCTTTTAGAGAGAGTACAAAAGAGGGCTACAAAAATGGTTAATGGCATAAGCAACCTGGCATATGAGGAAAGATTGAAGAAATTGAATATGTTTTCACTTAGATATAGAAGGCTGAGAGGAGATCTCATCGAGGTCTTTAAATTTGTCAATGGTCTGGAGAGGGGATACCTTGGGGAAACGTTTGAATTTAACCGAAATGATGCAATTAGAGGTAATAAATTCAAAATTAAAGTTAACCACAGCAGAAAAAGGTTAAGGCAAACTTTCTTCACCAACAGGGTAGTGGAACACTGGAACCAGCTGCCCGAAAACATCGTCAGTAGCAGCACATTGAACATCTTTAAAAACAGCATAGACAATCATTATAAGAATAGAGGGCTTGCTTTTCAGTATTACAGGGAGGGCTGATTGACAGATTTGGTGGGCAACTGGTTCAGTGTACAGAGTGCAACCAAGAAGGGCCCTTGTGGCTCATAGTTGCACTAATCTTTTATGTCTTTATGTGAAAACTAAACACACTTGTTTTGAAAATATTTCCTCCTTTGTATGTTGTGCATCTTTCTAGAGTTCCTGACAACAATACCTGCATCAAATGCACATTAAGCAGATCAGCGTTTCAATTCAGTTCAGACCGAGCACGAGTCTTGGTAATTCAGGAATTGATGACGCGCAGAAGCTGTGAAGAATTGTATTAAGTTTACTTAAAACATGGTATCATAGTATTACGGTTGCCAGGTAACCTGGTAATAAAACATTGCGGTTTAAGGTATCCACGAGCAGGGGTGTCGATCTTTGAAAAAAAAAAAACATTGGGGGGGGGGAACCCCCCTAACCAAAAACTCGCCGGATTCCGCACACTATATTTTCAGATCTCAGAAATTCTGAGTTTGTATTCGATGATATGCATGTTTATGTTTATTCAGCTTACTCACGAACGAGGAAAATCGTCCAATAACTGGTGAAGTCACATAATTAAAAGAGCAGTACACAGTACATGTCAACATGACAACTCTGAGTAATGGCATGCGACTGCAGTTTCATACAGTGGGCTCGGATATATCGTCATCGGCACCGTCAGCGCCTTCCCTTCACTCCACACACCAACAAGCACACACCGGCTTAAATAAAAATGTTTCAGCGTTTAGATGCAGGCTAAAACACACCGGCCTTCATGGAGTATTGGAGCACAGCAGACCTGAACTGTGACGACAATCGGTGAGAGTATTTCCTTGGTGCCTAACATTAGGGAGGGGCGAAGCCAAAGTTGTGATTGGGCGAGTTCGGGTAGGGAGGATATTTTCATTCATACCTGTGACATCAGAATATCACTTTGCAGTTTCCAGTGAATCTAGAGCACCTTACCACAGGGCAATTCATTGTCGAATAACACCATTAAACGTCCAAATCGAAAACATGGATAATAATTTTGTGAAGATCATGCTACGGATGGCAAAATCCAGAAAAAGCCCGTTTTCTCCAACCATGAAGCCCACTGTGGCGAACCAGGGCCACGGAGCACACCGTCTACTGTGACGGACGAGTGCCCAGGAGCACACCGTCCACTATGGTGGGCCAGGGCCGTGAAGTACACACCGTCCACTGCGACGGGCCAGGGTAGCAGAGCACGCCGTCTACTGCGGTGGACCGTGGTCGCGGTGTACACCTCCCACTGTGGTGTACCGGGGCTGCTGAGTCCATTGCGGCGGATCAGAGCCATCAACAGATCAAATTATATCATGCCATGGTAGTGGCCTACCTAGGATTTGCGATGTGGGTGGGCAAACTAATTTGAAATTGTCGCACGGACTCCAATTTTTTAAAAAGTCCATGGACCACTATGTTTGTCAGTGAGATACTATTTTATTTTATTTTTAAGGAATAATTACTGACCAACTTAGCTGCCCTGTCTAGGGGGCCAAATATGCCACCATCATTTCTGAATCACCGGATTTCAACACGAACTCCCCGATCCTGTTCAAAGGATATTGTGTTCGTACCCCTTGATAACACTGCTGAAAGTACACCGGTACAAATCGCAAAAAAGTACAATTTTCCGATTTCAGGCATTCCGATTACTCACGCAGGGTCGCTAAAACGCCAACAGTCGTGCACATGTACCTTGCGCACCTTGCGCACTCGGCGCATCCGCCACACTACGTACGCTTCTCCAGTTTCTGCTAGGTCTCCAACGTTTGGTAATTGCTGTCCCAGGATAGTCTTGTGCCATATTTGGCATGTGGATGTATTGGTATGGCGGCTCGCTTAGAAAATTCGATGAATTCGATTCCGTGTATCCGTTTTCTTCTTCCCACATTTGCTCGTGGTTAAGAAATTGTGATGCACTGAGCTTTGATGCACCTCATATCTTAGGTTAAATATGCTCAAAGATTGCCCACCGAGCCGAGACCCGAGCTAGGTGTTCGCTGTTTTACCAGTTGTGTTTCTGTTCGTCTACGGATGTGCTTTAGAGCTCCAGCCAATTCTTTAGGGCCTGGCATATATTTGAGACCCGGCTACTTTTTACAGCTTTGTTGCTTTTTTGTACAGCGGTGACATGCTTGAAGTATCGGTGCGTTTTCGAAGACCCCGATGTCTTTATTTCGTACCCGGTCTTTTTGCTCCTTTTTAAGACCAATTCGCTTTTGGGGTCAAACCATATTGTAAGGCCCTGCCGCTTTTTGCGAAACTCGGGCTTTGGAGGGCCGCGCATTTTCGGCCTCCGATTGTGCTCTCAGGGCTTCGCTGTTTATTTGAGGCGTTTATTTATCGCACATTTGTGGAACCACAGCATAACCTTCGTTCCTTCGGTATAATTCCGGGGTCACGGTGAGACATTTCGTTCCCAGGTGCATAGTTCCGGGGAACTCGGAACAGTTTTCTGGGTTCGACGCAACTTTTCGTGACTTCTTAATTATTTTTCTAAAGTCCGAGTCTCGGCCTGATTTCTCTGGCACCTGGCGCTACGTGTCTCGCCGCAATGTTTCAACACCTGTGCGCTTTTTTCGTGGCCGTACGCAATTTTTGAAGGCATCTGGGACATGCTTAGAGCTTAGGATAAATTTTCCTGACTCGCACATATATTCTTCGGAATTTCTCCTTATTTTAGAGGGCACCGGCTTACTTTTTATCAAGTTCAGATGTGTTTTGCGGTGCCACGCTGTGCTTGCAGAGGGGTATTTATGATGCCTCGACTCAATTTTTTGGTACTACCGCCGGAATTTTAGGTCCAGTATGCGACATTTGAGGGCATCGTCGTGAGATATCAGGGCGTGTTGTAATTAGCTCCGCCCCAGCACGTTTTTGGTGGAACTAGATGCAATTTTGTAGGAGCCTGGTGTTAGTGTTAGGGTGCCCGCTGTATTCACAGCCCGCTACACGAGTTCTGGCCCCCGAGTAGAATGTATGGGGCCCAGCGCGATTTTTGTGGAACCGGCGCGATTCTTGGGAGCATACCCCTTGAGGATGGGGGCAGCATTTTTTCCCCTTGATACGCCACTGTGGCTGTTCAGCGTTGTTTTCCCGCAGCTGGCACCATCGAGAGTAGAAAGGCCCTTCGGATAATTTTCTTTCGGGACCTATTCTGATTTATTTCCGGTGCTCGGGTCGACTCGATAGAGTCCCATTGTGATTTTTGTCGTCAGGTCAATTTTCTGTAATTCTGCCCCCTGCAGGATATTTTTGGGCCCCAGTACGATTATTCGGGCTCGCGGTGCCTCGTTTTTTTTTCTTCGGTGCCCCAGCAGGGTCTTTTCCGGGGTCCGACGCCTTCTTATTGTGAATCTGAGATTAAGTGCGCATCGACTGCGTCGGTCATGCAGCTTATTGTGGATCCTTGACGCAATTGTTCTGCTAGCAGGGTGACATTCCGGGTAGATATTGGTTCTTGGGAAGCCAGCTTCGACGTGTGGGGCTCCGGCGCGGCGTTTTGGCCCCAGCGATATTTTCAAATGAAGCAGCCTGAATTGTTTGATCTAAGTGCGATTTTTTGGGCACCGTGGTCACTTGTTTTGATACCCTGCGCTAGTTTTAGTGGCTACGACACTTTTTTTTTGGGGGGGGGGGGGGCAACACGTTTTATGAACTTTGGAGCCATTGTTGTGGAACCTTTGGATCCAAGAGTTATTTTTCGTGTCCGGTCTGTTTTTCGTTTCCCGGCTTCATTTGTGGGGTGATCCCAGGGAGACTTTAAAGCCCCGGTATGACCTGCCATGCATCTAGTGATTTCCAGGAGCCCGAACGAGAATTCTTGGTACCCAAAGGCTCAACGTGATTTTCACGGGGCACCGGCCCGACCGTTTGTGGCCCCGTCGTGATTTTCTTGAACACCACAACACCCAGCAGCAAACTTCTGAAGCTCAACGTCATTATCAGGGGTTTCTGCGCGACTTTTTGGGGACACCCAATGCGAATTTCTGAGCCGCGGTGCGATTTTTTGGGGACCAAGGTGGATTTCTAGGGAGCATGACGCATTTTTTTCCTGAGCTCGGGGATTCTTGGGAGCCCCACAACCTGTCAGGAACTGCCCACAATGCCCCCATTCGGTATGCCTCTGTGCAATGCAACGCTGGAACATAAGAATCCAGGGATAGTTCATCTGTTTCATCACTCAGACGTGATTTAAACTCCCAAGTTCTTCAGACAGTATGAGGAAAGTCAAGCATCTGCTACATGGATTGGCAAGGATGGAATATAAGGCAACATAAATACCATGGAATTCAGATCACAGTAGTTATGCTGCAATTCATACATTCTCCGCAGGCTGCTTAGGAGATTGATGCGCTCCTGAAGTTTGATCAGGGTTGGAGTTGGAGGTGGATGGAGCAGCACTGCAAAGGATATAACATATGGTTCAAAGAACTTATTTCTGTGTCCCTTTTTGGGTGTCATTTAACCTCCCAATTGAAAAGTATGCATCTCCAGTGGAAATCAGTGGTCACACCATGTTCAGCACATTAATGAATACTGCATTTAAAAAAAAAGAAATTCGAAGAAGTCAGGGTTTACCATAAACTGAAAAACGAACCAAAAAGCCAGGCAATATTGCAGTTTAAGGTAACCACCAGACACGTTTTCCACACATTTTACCTGCATGGAGCACGCAAAGGGGTCAGGCTTGGTCAGGAGAGGTTAGGCTTTGTTGTGAAGATTTTTTTGGAGAAAGCAAAATTAGAAGAAAAAAATATACAAAAAAAGAGTTCATGCAAGTTTAGATTAGGCTAGGTTAGGTTTTTTAAGTTGAAAATACTTCAGAAATTTGATTGAGAATTTGAATGAAAAGCAATTCATTTCTTGCATGGGAAGTAAGGTTATGTAAGGTTATCTTACATCTTTCTTGAACTTTGTTTTATGCTACATTACCTAATTCCACATCCTTTTGGGTTTACTTTTACTCCCAATTGATAAGTATGCATTTATAGAGGAAAGGATGGTAAATTTGTGTTATTAGGTGTTTTATGAATGTTTGGAATTTATATTTCCAATGCAATGTTTATGGAGGTGACTAAGATGATGAGACCACTCATTTTCTGTGTAAATGGACTTTGATTTAGGTAACATGGCATAAAAATATAAAAAATACAACATAACCTAACCTAACACAGCCTAACCTGGTTTTGGAGAACCAGATTGTAAAAAAAAAATTGTGAAAAATATCAGGCGATTTATTTTATTTTCTTGAAATTTTACAAACGAAAAAACCCCACTTAGTCTAACCTAACGGGATTGTTGTGCTTTAAGGTGGTAACAGGACAAGTTTGTTCCAACATTTGCCTCTGTAAAAGAAACAAATTGGCTAGGTTTGGTTATGTTAGGTTAGTTTGGGTGTTTTAAGTTGGAATTGTTTGCAAAACTTTTCCCAAATTAAAAAGAAAATGGAGCTTTTCCTTAGCTGCGATGTTGGCTAGGCTAGGTTGGGTTAGGTTTTAAAAAATTAAAGAACAAAATATACTGCTTTACATTTTTCAAATGCATGTGCTGGTTTCCATTTTCAAAATGGTGGTTAGGTTAGTGCCATGTTTCATTTATTTTTATTGTTGTCCTGTCACCTAATTCAAAGCCCTTTATGGTGACATTTTGCTCACCACCTGAAAAGTAGGCATTTGTACAGAAAATGTATGATCCATCATCTTAGTCATATTCATAAAGATTGCATTGAAATGATAAATTCCAAGTATTCGTAAAACGCCTTAAAACACAAATTCACCAAAATGAGTGCTCACAGCAAGTTCATCACACCTCTAAACATTGCATTTAAAAAATCGGAGAAATCAGAAATTACCTTAAGCTGTAAATTTACCGAAAAGTGTGCCAACCCCTGACATAAATGGAACATTGGGTGCCCCAATCCTGGGCAGAGAAAGCAAAGAGCAGTAGAATACAAATATAAATAAATGCAAACTAAACCAACTCTTCTTGAAGTCAAATATGGTAGTCATGTGGTATTAACATAGAAACCCTGATCACAAATCAGAAAAAGTCATGGACTAGACTTGTTGAAGCGTACCGACCAACTTCTTCATCTACAGTTCCTTTGGGCATTAAATATCAGCAAATCGTTTTAAAACCATATTAAATATCAGCAAGTTGTTTGATAACCATATCAATCTGCATATATATCAAAAGGTATGAAGTACACAAAAAACGAATAAGATCGACGTCACATGAGTTTGGCCACCGGGTTCAACACTGCGCGCAATTGTACCACAGCTGTCTTACCTCTGCCATATTTGTCGATCGCAACCGGAAATTGAACTTTAGACTCTGTGATTTATGTAACTGAACATTTTTTTTTTATTATTTGATCCGAATTGTTGCTGGGGTAGCTTGAGGAACCAGGGTTCTATTGCTAAGCAGAGCTTGTTGCGTGAACCCTGGCCCCACCACCCGATCCATGAACTCCAGCTCAACGGCAGAATTTAGACCGAAAGTTTAACGTGCCGCCAATGCACCGACACGGCCGCCCGGTAGCTGGTCCCCGGCCTTATCGGGCCAGCTGCTAACTGACACTCCCGGCCGGGGGCTAAATGCGAGCGCGCGAAGCGACTCGAACCCTGTGTCACCAGTACAGGGGAGACCAGTGCAGGCCAGCGCTCTAACCAACTGAGCTACCGGGGCGGCATTATCCTTGGATGCTACGAATTTGGATCTTCTGAGGAACGGCCATCTCATTTATTTGGTGATGAGGTCTGACCTTGTATAACTACTCTTGTAAGCCATGGCTTAGTACCTGCCTGCTTGCTTTGTTCAAGAATATAAATTATAATAGTGTGCATGCAGCTTCTTACTCCTTTTTTATTTCATGGTATCATCAGATACATTGGGTATTATTGGCTGTGATGCCCATATTATTATTGAATATATGCATATTGTCATTGGGCATACAGGTGGGTAGGTACCTACCTAGGTAAATATCAGGCTTATGGTGTGATGGGTTGAATCTGAAGATAAATATATTCTGTATATCCTCTATCTCAATGACTGATTGTTGTTGATGACTGGATTATGTGCATGTTTGATACTGACCAGAAATTAAGAATAGAATGAATCCAGTTCAAGTTCCATATGTATGTGCTTTTGCCATTGGTCATGTGTGCAAGCATCATTATGGTAATGCAATTGTTGTCTAGTGGCTTTGCTAATTTTGTATACCATCTGGTTTAAAATGCATCAGCATCACCTAATCTCAACATTTTACGATGTAAGCTATGCTTGCAAAGTGGAAGGAAATCCAACTTCATTGTTTTTTCCACAAAATGTTAAATTTTGCAGAAAGAAGTGGATAGTCAATCCACTATCCAATAAAAATATGTTCCATTTCATTACAGTGTGTTGGTTGGCATCAACTGAGTGTTCGAAGTAGGATGGTGCTATTCATTCTTCCTTTAGCTTTCTTATCAGCATAAATATAGCAGTGGTTATTGGGGGGCCCAAATCAACATTGAGGGGCCCAAGATCAACATTGGTGGGGCCATGGCCCCACAAAAGGATACAAATCGATGCCCCTGAATCCATCAGCATCTGCTAATCTCAGCATTTTATGATGCAAGTTGGATTTCCACAGTGGAGGGAAATCCAGTTATTTTGTTGTTGTTCTTTTGCACGATTTTAAATTTTGCAACAAAAGGGGAGAGTCAGTCCACTATCAAAACCTAATCTGTTTCTTTACAGTAGAAAATACTCTGGTTAATATGAACAAAGTTTTCTATACAGCATGAAGTTTTCTTTTTTTTTCCTTTAACTTTCTGATGAACATAAAAACAGCATGGCTTATTGGGGGGCCCAAATCAACATTGGGGGGGGGGGGGCAAGAGCAACATTGGTGGGGCCATGGCCCCCACAAAAGGATACAAATCGACGCCCCTGTCCACGATACAAGGTGTGCACACATTTTACCTCCATGAAGCAAGCAAGGCGGTTACGTTCGGCTGGTTTAGGTTAGGTTTTTGTGGTATAACACAATGGCCTAACCTAAATAAGCGTTTTGTGTAAGCCTCTTGTGCTATAACACAAAAATATTCCCAATTATAAACAATCCAGCTGATAGAATGGATTTTTTTAGTGGGAATTTTGCATTGCTGTTTTTCCTTCAAGAACAGGTCAGGTTCGGTTATAAGTTTTTAGGTTGAAAACTTTTGAGAAAAATCGTTTGAAAATTGACATGTTCTAAAAGAAACTTATTTACCATAATTTACTATTATTAACTTCTCGCATGGAGGCTAAGCTATGTTACATTTCTATTTTTAACAATACTTTTCATCCTACGTTACCAAATTCCAGGCCCTTTTGGGTGCCATTTTTTCCTAACTGAAACGCATGCATTTGCAGCGCCAACGAGTGGTTGCGTCATGTTAGCCACATTCATAAACATGGAGAACACAAACATGCCGTACATAAACATAAACATAAACATTCATTCATGGGGAATTAATCCTGGTTGGCAATCTAGTTAATAAGTGACGTCATACCTTCGCTAGTTGCCCTGAGCACTAGAATAAAACCAGCCGTGTTTCTGATTGAGACGATTGGGATCGCTTTAACCAAAGGCGGATTCACAGATCGTGCTAAAAATACGGGGGGATATCCCTCTCCAGAAACGACCGATTTGTACAGCAGCGCCACACCACCTCGGTTGTGGAAAATTGGTCGTGTCCCTGCAGAGCCCACCATGACTGGTATACTGGCTCCGCCTGCGCCTCACGACCAAGCTCCCAAAACTACCGCCTGAACACGACGACTTCACCGACGAGCGATGAACCCCGAAAACAATTTGCGAGAGCACTCGTGGGAAATAGGTCTCAATAAAAAGGTTGTTCAAGTGCGACGTATCAGTCAATGACTGCAGTCAACGGTAGGGGCTCCACTCACCTGAAACGTGGGCGATAGGTAGAAGTCCTGGTCAATGGGGAAAGGCAGCCGGTAGCTCAAGTTATGGATTAACTTGCTGCGCGAATCGCGTATCATTCGCATCGGATACGTCATTGTTACCTCGTGGAATACCTGGCTGGCAAAAATTCGTCTCTCGAAGTCGTGGCCTGGAACGTCAAAGAAACAAAAATAGCCGTCACCAAGGCAAGTGATAAACGTTTCCTGTGTTGCGTGACACACAAACGTGGTGGTACTCCATGCTAATGTTAATCATCAAGGAATAGCTTAATGGGGCCGCATCACCATAAGTGATCACTAGCATTGCTGCCGTTGAGTACTGTCATAGGCCGTAAAATAGCGATGACATAAACGGACTGCTTGTTATTCCAATCTCTAACATTGGTTCAATCAAACCGTTTTGCGACAGGCCTTAGATATTGTCAGCAAACACAACATCAAGATACTACTACAAGAATAACATGTTTAACGAGATCCTGTTGAGTGCAACACAGGCGAGTTCTCGTGTGTAGATTACCAAGCCGTTGTATAATGTTTGGATAGGATTTTTGTCGGCGGAGTAATCAGGGAATTCCAAAGAGAGAATCGGCAGATGCATGCACACACGCGCACACGCGAACACACACGCGCGCGCGCACGTACGTACGCACGCACGCACGCACGCACGCACACACAAACACACAAACACACAAACACACAAACACACACAAAAGTGGCTGAGTACATGTTGAATTATAATTGTGGTAGATAGTAAAGAACATTCTACACAAATATAATCGCATAGCGTGCATGTTCCCGCAGAAACACCTAGCGCTGACAGCTCGATATGCATTTCCGTAGCCAGTCGGTGACGCAGGTCATCCAGTCGGCGACACAGGGTGCCGACAGTTCGACAGGCATTCCCGGAACCAGTGGGCACAGTCGGGGTGCCGACATGACAACACCCTTCTCCACACATAGGAATTTTCGCCCATTCATTTTCCACGCCGAGCCCATCTAGTGCCCCTTTTCCCGCGCGAAGATGAACACCCAATATGGATGACACTCAAGTAGACCATTATGGAATCAGTTTACCAATTCCTTACCTAAAACGCTTAACTCATCCATAATAAAAATGCATGCCCATAGCCATACACAACATTAACCTGCTGTGACCCATGTACATGAACTCGCACAACGGTCCAGTTCTCACCTGTCTGTGGTCCAGTCACACAGAAAGAACACCGTCCAGACTACTGTGTGACCATGTCCAGCTCTACCTGCTCTGCCTTGGCTCCCAACATGCATAAGGCTCTCCAGCTTTCGTTCCACAAATTATCAGCTGCCTGGAATCCCAGCATCCCGTGTCCGCATCAGCTTGCCGGCTCCCACCACGAACGACCTCACTTGGCGCCTGTCTGTCCTAGCCTGGTGGCGGCGTCCTCGAGGGGACTGTCTCAAATCACCATCCGCCAGCAGTCATTCACCACTATTAAGCCAACAAGCATGCCTGTCGCGACCCTGACACAGCCAAGCTCCTGCCTTACACTCAGGTGCCTGAGGAAATCGGCGGTAGCTGGCCATGTTGGCTGGAACTTCCATAACTGACTGTGGCCTATTGTGATCGCAACTCCCTGTAACTGAGCTTAACTGAAACCGGCTACAACCGGCTGGAACTTCCAAGAAATAGCTCTGACTGATTGTGACCGCAACCCGCTGTAACCAACCTTAACTGCAGCCCGCTGGAAGACAATACAGTCTTAAAACAGTGGCTTTTCGCTAGCTGTGAGGAGTCGAAACGAGCCGATGCCAAAATTCGTCTTGGAATTAATGTCACTTGGAATATTTATAAATCGTAAGTAGCGTAAGTAGGTTATATGGTAAATTTCGGAATACCTGTATTCTGGATAATGATAAAAACAAACTATAAACTGGTATTGCATAACAGATCACATCGTAGATAATCCATTTACCAAGAATTGCGAGATGTTCATGTTTCACGATCCCTTATGGTGAGCATAGGCATAGCATTTATCAACGAGATATGGAAAGAAACGAACTATTGATACTTCACAATCAAGCACCAAGAAGCACGATGTAGATACTTTTTTGGGAAGGACGTCGATTTAGCGTTCAGGAAGTGGCATATTCCACCTCAGTTCACGAATAATTTATAGCTGGATTGTAACCGACTGGAATTTTCCACAACTAGCTATAACCGATTGTGACCATAACCTGTGTAACCAACCGTAACTGTAACCGGCTGTAACCGAATGGAACTTCCCATAACTGGTTGTAACCGGCTGCAACCCACTGAAACTGACTTTCACTGGCCGTCGCTGATTGAAATCTGCTAGTTGTACCGCTGTGCGATCAAATGTAACTAGCTGAAATAATCGTTTTCACTAGTCGCAACCGACGGTAGGTGGCCCCAGCCGGCTGTTCATGACCGCAGTCGGCCGAAATCCACTGTGGCGAAGTCAGTCTGCGTGTTCCGCTTTCAGTGTGGAGCAGTTACAAAACTCCAGACAGTGGACGCCGGAGCGGACAGCCTAATGAGTAAAGTCAACTTGCTGTCGTTTACTACGTCGAGATATCGTTTCCCTGTGGGTAGTTTGTTGCATACTCTACGCTCCTACTGGAACTGCAGCCAAAGCAACTAACGCAAAACGGTGCTTCAAACGGCGGCTGAGAGAAAACTACTTCCGAGGGACTTGATGAAAGATCGTCAGACGTGTGAGTCATTAATTGATCAAATGGATTGCAGCGGCGTTCAATTCAAACTTTGCCAGTAACAACCAGCCGGGACTGCAGCTGACGGTCGCACAGCATGTAAACCCCTGTGTGGAGGAACGATGCTAGCTACACGCAACAACACATTTGCCATCGGTCCCGGTCTACCACCACTAGGGTCCAGTACGAATGAAACGCAGCCTCTGTTAGTGTTGGATTTTTGTCGACGTGTGCTGAAACCGACACAACGACATGGCCATCTTCCCAGCAGCACGGGCCACTGCCGACACAGTTTGGCATCAGCTACACTGGACCCTGGCAACACCGGACACCGCTCCAGGGTGTGCCGGAGCGCCTACTGCGATGGCCAGTCGCCCAGCGTCAAGCGACTGTCGCCAGTCGCAGTGCAGGATCGCTGTTATTGCAGTGCCGAATGACCAGAGCCACATCGCTGCGAATCAATACCTCCGGCCGGGAGCAAGCTTACCGGTGCTGACGCCCAGTCGCTGGCTCAAACTCACAATGTTATTGTTAGCCACACCTGCGCAATCTATGCGACAACGCTGGCCATTTAACTGATGTCGAGGCTTTGGGTTCGCGAGTGTTACCTCTGGGCAATTCACTTAGGACAAGCGGACACATAAATTGTTCCATAGTATGCTAATCGGGAATTTATTGAAATTCCCTCTGGTCTTTATTGGACACTTCGTGGAATACTCTCAGAAGAAGCCATCCGTTCTACGTCACATAATAACGGCCAGCAGTGTCATGTTGCTGTCGATATTCGAAACTGGATCGTCCTGCGTCATGATCTGCGCTATCGGAACGGCCGATTAGGCTCCACCAGTCTGACCGGAGACTGGAGACCAGCGCTACACCAGTCTGACCGGGGACTGGAGACCAGCGCTCCACCAGTAACTGAGTGTGACCGGGGACCGGAGACCAGCGCTCCACCAGTAACTGAGTGTGACCGGGGACTGGAGACCAGCGCTCCACCAGTGACTGAGTCTGACCGGAGACTGTAGACCAGCGCTCCACCAGTAGCTGAGCCTGACCGGGGACTGGAGACCAGCGCTCCACCAGTAACTGAGTGTGACCGGGGACTGGAGACCAGCGCTGCACCGGTGACTGAGTGCGACCGGGGACTGGAGACCAGCGCTGCACCGGTGACTGAGTGTGACCGGGGACTGGAGACCAGCGCTCCACCAGTCTGACCGGGCACTGAAGACCAGCGCTCCACCAGTAGCTGAGCCTGACCGGGGACTGGAGACCAGCGCTCCACCAGTAACTGAGTGTGACCGGGGACTGGAGACCAGCGCTCCACCAGTCTGACCGGGCACTGAAGACCAGCGCTCCACCAGTAGCTGAGCCTGACCGGGGACTGGAGACCAGCGCTCCACCAGTAACTGAGCCTGACCGGGGACTGGAGACCAGCGCTCCACCGGTGACTGAGTGTGACCGGGGACTGGAGACCAGCGCTCCACCAGCAACTGAGTCTGACCGGAGACCGGAGACCAGCCCTCCACCAGTAACTGAGTCTGACCGGGGACTGGAAACCAGCGCTCCACCAGTGACTGAATGTGACCGGGGACTGGAGACCAGCGCTGCACCGGTGACTGAGTGTGACCGGGGACTGGAGACCAGCGCTCCACCAGTAGCTGAGCCTGACCGGGGACTGGAGACCAGCGCTCCACCAGTAACTGAGTGTGACCGGGGACTGGAGACCAGCGCTGCACCAGCAACTGAGTCTGACCGGGGACTGGAGACCAGCGCTCCACCAGTAACTGAGCCTGACCGGGGACTGGAAACCAGCGCTCCACCAGTGACTGAATGTGACCGGGGACTGGAGACCAGCGCTACACCAGCAACTGAGTCTGACCGGGGGCTGGAGACCAGCGCTCCACCAGTCCGACCGGGCACTGGAGACCAGAGCTCTGTCAACTGAGAGCTACTGGTGATGGGCGGGGACCTTAGTTTTCTGTAATGACAATTATGTCGCTGCTCTTTACATGACGTTTACCGATGTTTACATAGAGCTTAAAGTTTCCATCAAATGCTATTGAACTTTACAGCATAGATAGCATATAGCAGGCTGTAAAATTCATCGCGCAAGGAGCACATGAGATCGCACACAAGTGGAACACTCGACGAGTGCCAGAATTATGCACGCATTTTGATTTTCGTTTGCAGACATTGTATAAAAATGCAGCCAATACCCAACCTCGACCTGCACTCGTTTGTTTGTTTGCTTATTAGTTGGTTCACGACACACTTTATGCACATTCACGGCTAATGGCGCCGCCCACACTGTTTCAACAGTGTGGGCGGCAACATTTCAACAGCATCGGACACGAACAATATGAAACTGGGTCGTTGCCAATAAACTGCAAACGAGATGTTCAACACCATCGATATGGGTACAGGGTACATGGCTAAGTCACTCATATCCCGCTGCTAATCATCATCCACAGCGGACCCGTGACACGACCAAGTGTGGGAACTTGGTCCAATGCAGTTCAACTTCGATATGTACACAGTACCTACTCTCTAAGTCACTATTTACACCATGCATGATCATCTGTTGCATGCCGTAACGTTGCAGAACGCTGTCGCTCCGTCACTATGTGCCAAGTGTTTCCCACTATGTGACTTACCAGGCAACGTGAGTTATATGTCACAATGCCTTCGTGGAGCCAAAATGTGCTAAGCGTTCCCCACTATATGACTTGCCAGCCAATGTAAGCCAGATGCCACTATGATTCGCAATATATATATATATATATATATATATATATATATATATATATATATATATATATATATATATATATATATATATATATATTGCGGGGACGGGGATGAGCTACCGGGTGGCCGTGTCGGTGCATTGGCGGCACATTAAACTTTCGGTCTAAATTTTGCCGTTGAACTGGAGTTCATGGATCAGGTGGTGGGGCCAGGGTTCACGCAACAATCTCTGCTTAGCAATAGAACACTGGTTCCTCAAGCCACCCCAGCAACATTTCGGATTAAATTTATTGAGAAAAAAATAAAAATAAATAGTTAAATACATACAAATCATTATATCCACCTCTCAGACATCGTGAACAGGTTCTACGGGAAGAACTTCGTGCATAGACTTTTGCTCCAGTTATCACACCAATACGGTAGACGCTCATAGCCAGCTGTCACACCGTTACGTTAGATGCTCATACTCAGCGGTCATATCGTTATGTTAGACGCTCATACCCAGCTGTCACACCGCTACGGCAGACGATCATACCCAGCTGTCATATCGTTACGGCAGACGATCATACCCAGCTGTCATATCGTTATGTTAGACGCTCATACCCAGCTGTCACACCGTTACGGCAGACGATTATACCCAGCTGTCATATCGTTACGGCAGACGCTCATACCCAGCTGTCATATCGTTACGGCAGACGCTCATACCCAGCTGTCACATCGTTACGGCAGACGCTCATACCCAGCTGTCACCTGTCATACCGTTACGGTAGACGCTCATACCCAGCTGTTACGCTGGGCCACCCGACTGTTACAAGACCAATTTCCACAGGCGAAGTGTCAGGAATTCGACATCGTGACATCTGAAAACTTTAGTAAACACGATAGCGCTACATGTGCAATGTGACATCGTTTACGGTGTTGACATAGCACACCCTCACATAGTGTTGGTGATCTTTGTTAAGGACAGACCTGGATCGACTTTGAATTCCTGTTTGCTTTAGATACATAAAACGCATTATTGCATCTAGAATCCGAAATGATTTACTATTTGGTCCATAAAATACAGCATAATATTGGGAAGAATGCAGTTGAGGCCATTACGTATTACATCAACACCGAAAGGTTTAACCTGATGTCATAAGAAAATCAGGCTGATGTATTTATCGTCTGCCTTTGGGAGGTATGGTATGTGCATGACACAACCAGACAAGGCAGTAACCAGCATGTATGAATCATGTCCTTACCTGAATGTTTATTACACGACTTTTATCTTGACAAAATGCATCACCTATACCATCATCGACGCTCGGAATTGGGAACATTTTGACATAATGACCAATCATTCTGACAGGACTGGTAGGAAGACACAAAATTGGCATGATTGAACGACCTGGAGGACAAAAATCCGGTGCTGTCCTGTACGTTACAAGACGAGCAGTTCTTGTTTGCCTTGCTTCTCTTTTTGTGACGTACCTCTGGCTCAATTAGGGTGATAATGATGAAGAACGGCCACGAACTGCTCAGGCAAGAGAATGACGAGTTGCTCTCGACACCTCGTGGCAAAGCAGCACCATTCGCTCTTTCACATGCACCTCGACCAGCACTGTGCCGGCGGCTATGACGACGGTTCAGGCGTCTTCATATCGTTCGTCACGCAGCTTATTGCGGAGAGCTTATTGCGGAGGCTTAGTTCTCTACACCAGGAACCGAGACCGACCCGTAGGGAAATCAGCCGGCGAAGGCGCGTCAGCGCCAGCGGTGGCGACGTACCTGTGTATCTCTTGAAAACGACGATAGATGTCTGACTCATGGCTGGAATTCTCGAAGCGGTCAGGGGTGTCTCGCCTCCCCTGGTTTCGTATCCTGTTCCTGTCGTATTCGTATCCAGTGCTAAGTTGTAGATTTTAAAATTAAATCTGATGTTTTCCGAAAATAAGCATCTATACGCCACATGGTTTAGTGATAGATCTCTAGCATTGCTTGGATCTCGCCTCGTTTGGTACCTTGGCGGGATCCAATTAATCGTTTTTCCTATTCAATCTGAAAATGTGTCCTGAAGATATAGACTTGGTGAGAGCTGCAGCCTTGGTCGGACTCACCTTTGCGGGCGATCGGCAGGAGGGAGCGGCCGGTGAGCGTGACGGTGGCGGTGGCGTTGTTGAGGCGGTAGCTGGGGTAGGGCAGGTGGAGCCAGTCGAGAACAGTGGGCACCAGGTCGAGCAGAGTCACCGGTGTGGTGACACGCCGGCCCGACCGAAGCCCCGGCGCCGACAGCAGCAGAGGCTCGCGAATTCCTGGCCACATCGGAAAAAGGTCATCCACTGTCTCTGCCGACACCGACACCGACGCACGTGTCGTGTACTCTGGTGCCACTATCTCAACCTCACTAGAGCTATTACCAACGGACGAGGCAAGCATGACTGCAGAGTAGGCTGCACGTTCACAGAAAAGCCTAAAAATATACACTAATAATAATATAATGGATGAAATATTTTTGCATTGCATAGATATTAACCAAAGGTTCAGAGTGTTCTGTTACCACGCACGAGTATATGGCAGCAGTGATTCATTGTTCGACAGAGTTCAAAACATTGCATCGACATCAGAGAAGGAACGCTGCCACTGGACTACAGAAAATTGGAATCAGCGCTCTATTAGTACAGGGGTGGAGTCGATCTTCTGTTATCAGACAAGGATGGAAATGGTCGTCTGCATCGGACCCTGACATGGACGACGTCCAGCTGCCGACAAAGATGGTACAAAACTCACCGGGTTCATACATGTTGGTGCGCCCGGCGGGGAACGGTGCACCGTTATCAGATGTGTACACCACCAGGGTATTGTCGGCGAAACCGGCCTTCTCCAGCTCAGCCAAAACTAGACCGACCCCTGTAGGGGCACCGGGTGTCACTAGCCAGTAGGGGGACTGTCACTTAACAGGGGGACGGGGTGTCACCATCCAGCAGGGGGACTGTCACTTAACAGGGGGACAGGGTGTCACTATCCAGCAGGGGGACTGTCCCTTAACAGGGGGACAGGGTGTCATTATCCAGCAGGGGGACTGTCACTTAACAGGGGTACAGGGTGTCACTATCCAGTAGGGTGACTGTCATCTATCAGGGGGACAGGGTGTCATTAGCCAGCAGGAGGAATGCCATCTAACAGTTGGTCCAGGTGTCACTAATCAGGGGGAATGTCACCTAGCATGGGGACAGGGTGTCATTATCCAGCAGGGGGACTGTCACCTAATAGTTGGGCAGGGTGTCACTAGCCAGCAGGAGGAATGTCACTTAACAAGAGAACGCAATGTTTCGGGTCAGGGTGCAGTGCCACAGGTCGGAACGGATGGTTGCCACAAGCCACGGGGAACATGGGTTTCACAGGTCAGGATAGGGGGGGGGGGTACAGGTCAGGATATGGGGAGGGTGTCACAGGCCAGAATGGGGTGTCACAGGCCAGAATAGGGTGTCGCAAGACAGGACGGAGGAGTATCACAGGTTAGGGAGGGGTAGACAAGAAGCAGGGCGGAAGAGTGCTACAAGCCGGGACGAAGGAAATATATTTCAAGCCAAAACAAATGGGTATTTCGAGCCAGTAGAGATGGAGGCTGCCAGACAGGACAAGGGGCTTCACCACCTGGACCACTCAGTCGGGATTGAGGTCCAAGGCCACTTAGTTGGAAGAAAAGCGCCTCGCTCTGTCTAGCAACCTCGTCAAAAGAGGCGTGCGAGCACTTAACCCGCGCCGTCTTTCCGGTCAAATCGTCACACCCTGTTTAGGGGGGGGGGGCGATTGAAGACCCCCCTCTAAAATCCAAACTAAGCATCGCACAAAACGAAAGAGGTGTCATCGGAAATCGCTCGACGAGTAGGGTCCGGGTCCACCCTCCAAAACAATTTTCCCCCAAAAGTAACGTCACCAGGGGGGCTAGATCTTCACGACCTTTCACGACTTACATTATCTTTTTAACTCTGGGGAATTCATTTTGGGGGATATATGAAAAAATTTACTTCGAATGAGAAAAGGACAGTGAAATCGACCAGGCCTATATTTCCCCCCATATTTTTTTATTTCAAAATTTTGAGCTTTCAAGTTTTCTTTAATTTTCCTTTTCCAATGGGTAGAGCAGACCGAGAAACGTTGTTGGAAGTCAACTTGCCATAATAAAAAATGCTTACTTTAGCCAGAATCCTGTATTTGAACTGCAATTTGGCAAATACGCACAATGTATATTAGTCAAAAACGAAAAAAAAATCATCCCGTCCGTTTTGTTGCATCCGTAAGGATGAGCAAACGCTGAAAGTTTCATTAAAATATGTGTATCCGTTAAAGCGTGACGACTGGTTAAACTTTTGTGGAGGTGACCTCACTTGACCTTGACTAACTCGTTAATCCTAGATGACCTGTCCTAAAATTTTGAATCAGCATGTCAAATTGATGTGGAAAAAGGTATGCCAAATTTGACAGCGTTGCTGCGCGCCGTTCGTCCGCCATCCGCGAAAAACCTGAGGGGAGCGGTTGAACCCCCCGGACGGGACGGGTTAAATCGGGAGATACACGTAGATCACAGAGCAGAAGGAGTGTCTGCGATAGAGATGAGCTGACAGTCTTAATCAGACATAGCATTAACAGTGGAAGGATTTCTGCTGGCAGAAGCAATGTTATCAGTGGGAGACTACTGGACAGGAAAAGGAAGGCGACAACGACGGGCCGCTGGAGCTTTGCATAGCATATGTACATACGGACATCGAAAATCGTAGGGCATATATAAATGCCCCAAGTTAATCCAGATCAAGTTCATGACATGTCATACATGTCCATACAGGATCATTTCATGGTACATATGCCAATCCTGTCACATCCATTTCCTAGTACAGGTACAGACAGACAAAAAAAACATGAGGTAGCAGTATACGAAAGCGAAGATATGGATGTGATTACTGACTGATTTAGAGGTTCTGACAGTGCTGATTTGCAATGGTGGTGCGGATGGTCAGTGCATACCCTGATCGAGTCTTGAGATTGTGGTGTACTGTGCAGCGATGTCGGCTCGGGCGGTCGGTGTGTCCTGCACATTGTAGGGCACCTCCACAGAGTCCGCACTGAAACACGCCATCGGGTAGTGTCAAAATATACATGCAAAATAAAATAGCCAATCAAATATACCGTGCACAAAGGACCATTGAGAAAGCTGGCAAATATTATCGATTTGAAAATTTTCTTGCAACTACTAAACGTTGCACTGCGTGATGAATTCAGTGTCAGGGCACTTTGTTGCTCTTCCGAAACCATTCAGCTCACTGAATTATACGATGTGCACGCCAACATTATAGTCAATACGCAAGCATGAAAACGTGTCCCTCGACACAACCTATCAGGTCACCTGTACCACGTGGATGTCCAGTCGGTAACGTGTCTTTCGGCATAACCTATCAGGTCGCCTGTACTGCGTGGGTGTCTAGTCAGCAAGCCAGGCAACGTGTCATTCGGCACAACCTATCAGGTCACCTGTACTGCGTGGGTGTCCAGTCGGGGATTGCGCCGCCGGTGCCGAACCTCTCGCAGAACGGGCCCAGCTCTGGGTGGGCGTGGCCACATCGGTGTGGGTCGTGGAACCCCACGTAAAGAAACCAAGGCGTACTGGCAAAGCGTAAGCGTTATGAGACTCAGTTCGTCACAGCAGGCTGTGGAAATCTTGCGCGAAAACAAACGCAAACTATGGAATGTTTGGATATTAAAGTCAGCTACGAATACCATAGACATGTGTGATGTTTGCAAACTCCTGACGCGATAAGGCGCTGGAAATAATGTGCGAGCGCAACTTAGATGCTATGTAACGCTGAAAACAATTATTTCCACCAGATACGACATGAAGCCAACAGGCACGTCGTCCAGCATAATGAATGCGCTATTACGTCAAGCAATTAACGACTACTAACGTATCCCATGCACTCCTAGTGAACAATGAATATCTGTAGAAGACATTATTACCTGCATATTATGCAATATGACCACATATGAACTTCAGCATCGACAGATTATACCGCTCACTGTGAGCAAGAACAGCCGGCGTTCGCAGCAAATGTGGAGCGCTTCCAAGCACAGGGATGCCTCGCCACTACCACTTCACACTGTACATAGCACCTGTCGTTGACAGTGTTGAAGAACGCGTTGACCAGCTGGCGCATCCTGGTGATGTTGCGGCCCACCTGCAGGATGGAAAGTCCGTCCTGCTCCGTGTATGAGAAATCAAACGGGTACACCTCAGCAGGGCCCACATGCTTCTTCCCGACAATGCCTGAAAACACAACCGGACTTCAGTCGCAAGCACTAAATCACACATTACATCACCGGGACTCGATATTTGTCTGCTCTTTCTGGTCTTTTCCTCTGAGGTACTCAAATGTTTGTTGCCACTGTTCAGATTCGATTTGCTTACACGCACCTATTCCTTTGACTGCACTGCCAGTCTGCTAAATGTTCGCAGGGGTAAGGCAGGGGTATGGAAATTTCGGTACACAAGAAAGAGGATAGCTGCAGCATGATTCTCAATTTCATTTTGAGTTAGTTGTTTGATTGAATAAAAAAATGCAAGGGATATTTTTTTTTTAAAGCAGTTAACATAAATGCACATATTGGAACAAATGAAATACAGAATCCGAACTAGAGCTGTGTAAATTGGTTCAAAAGACTATTTTCACGTGCAAATAAAAACACAGGCAAACCTTTTTGGATGCACTATCTATAGCAAAGACACAACTGAATGGATACTACATGGGCACGTCCTCTAACTTGCATACAATGCACGGAGTGGTCACTCAATTAAATGCATTCAGGTTGGCACAGAATGCGATTTCACAGCACAGAGTGCCATGACTGAGTAATTCCCGTCAGTGTCTGGATGTTCACAAGTGCACATTTGGTTACGGTAATGTTGAACACTTGCTTGGTGTTAACCCAGTCTCCCAAAAAAGTGCAGACATAGTGACGTTTGCCCGGCAAACGCAAAGCTGTTCAAGGACAGGAGCGCCTTGATATGGCTCCTGCCAGCAGGACAAACGTGGTGGTCACAGATAAATCATGCTGGCGAACTATGCCCCGCCTCTTATCTATGGCAAGAGGTGCTCAGAGAGGCTGGTTCTCGGCCTTGCAGCAAAACGTCATGCTTTCTCATGCTAATTACTATGTAGACTACATAGCGTAACACAGTCTGAAGCGTGTCTTTATTGCATGCTGTATGCTGTCTTTGTGGTGCTTATGTTATCTATGGTGTGCTTTGTGTAATCTTCATCTTACTTCATATGTTGTGTTTGGTAAATGAATTGCTGCAAACACTGTAGACATGCTATTGCTATTGCTCTATGCTGCCTTTAACCCCTCCCCTCCCTGACGGAAACCCTGGCTACTCTACTGATATGGGTTATACTCCAAGGTATAATATATATTAAATATATAATTCTGCTTTCAGGAGTTGCGCTACTCAGTCTGGTTTCTGCACGCCGTCAACACGCCACCAAGAAGCCATCTAGCAAGCGTCCTCGATCAAGAACACAATACATAGCCGGAGCACCAACTGTGATGCGTGGCTGCGTTGCACGACATGAGTGGGAGCTCCAGCAACCCCAGCTTGTGGAGAGCGACATCAATATTAGTTCGTTCTTTCAATTAAACACTCGATCTGATCTTAAACTGAAGAAGTACTTCACGGGAATTCATTTTATTATTCCTGTGGTGATGTCACCTGCTAAACATGTGAATGTTGTACGTTGGGTCTTCAAGTGACTAAGAAGATCCGGTTATTTTAAGAAGGGTGTTATCCACTGGGAACTGAAGCCCATATCTCTGGCATGCTAGACGCTCAGATTAACCACTGAGCTACCATCCTCATGAGTATACCATGAGGGGTATAATTGTAAGCATGTTAATAGTGGTAATTGTAGGCCGCCTGCATAAACCTGTGTCAAGATATGAGAGTAGACCTTAGATCTGTTTGCAAATCGGCCACACTGGGCGGTATTGTCGGAATTCATTTCTGGATTCCGTAGGGGAATCGTGTAACCCATTGAGCTTAAACAACACTGCGGGCTCAGTGGGTCGGTCAGACGGACCGAAGGAGGGAAAAGGTGGTAACCAGCCAAACCGCTATTCGTGCTGTTTTCTCGTCTGTGTCCATGGGAAGGCTCGAGTTCGCCACCTCCACCACAGCTGAGCAGATTTTTTTAACCATAGGTCCTTCTCTCAGAGTAATTGGCGTCCCCTCAGTATGTTTGAGTGCACATCCCTTTCCCTTCAACAAAGGAGATATAATCGCGAACCACACCCTTGCCCCACCCTGCAACATTTCTTTCCAGCCATTATGCGCATATCGGCCAGAATTAGTGGAATGTATCGGGGAACAATGGGCGACATCTCGGAAGTGCCCCCCCGGAAACCGACTGGCTGGGTACAACCTTAATCTGCTTGCCTTGATTACCTGCCTTAACTGGTTGCCTGAACCTTAACTTGCCCAAATCAACAACCGTGGATTCAAGTCTCTGACTGAAACAGGACGTCTTACCTATTCATGGACGGCTACAGGGGAAGGTGATACTATGGATTTCCCCCCCCCCAAGGAATGGGGGGGGAAGAATCCATGAGTGCACCAGCATCCTCAGGAAGGCTTCAGTGCACCAGCACCCGTCCCCTCCCAGCTCAACAGATTTGTTACCCAGACATTTCCAGCGGAAAATGCACCCCTTGGGACGAAAAGGCTATGCTCAGTATGCTCAAGACCCACACCTACTCAACGAATTTTCCAGTCGAAGGCGCCCCTCTGAGGAGGAGGCCCGTCCTATCCGTCCTATTAGTATTCATAGATCCGACCCTGTACCCATCAAACTACTCTCCATTCCACATAGGCATAGCTCCACATACACTGGATGGAAGGTGGCCAAAATTACCTGTAAAACCGACAATAAAACCAATATATTAGCGACATGCCCCTCGTGCAACCGGTGAAATCATTCGTGGTCTTAGAATAGCTAGAACCTAGAATCTAGAATCTAGTCCTAGAATCTAGTGGTTGGATTATATCTCGGTTCCGGTTACTAAATTAGAATGGCTTATTGCGCACAGCTTTTTGTGTCGGGACGAAAATCCTGCGATGGGAAAGATTGATAAACGACGAATGATAGCTTCCATGTTGACCCAATCGTAATATATACAGTTGATCAATACATTTAATATGGGCGACCGGACCAAATTTTCATCCTGCAGATAGCGGATTTGCATAACACCACTTTCGATTTAGTTAGGTGTTATCTGCGAACCACCAGTGATAGTGATATTTTTGGTCGCATTTAAGTCTGATCTACAAATCGAAGGTAGTAAAACGTATTACATTGAAAGTGTAGAAGAGCCATGAATTTCTTATCCAGTTTAGCTAATTTGTAATATAACTTTATCAAATACTTGCTTGACATATCATGAATCTAATGCAAGTCGGTTTTCACGTATATTGGTCTTCATTAACGTTGATTTGGGCATAATTAAAGTTAATATCTGCATCGTGTCACTGCGTACAATGGCAGGAAGTTGGTATGCAATAACAGACAAATATATTCAGCGATAATTTTCTTCTCCATTATTGGAGATGACTTTCGTCTATAAGTTCGCTCTGAATTTAGGTGTCAGTTAGGCGTCGAAGGCATATCTCTGGCGTTTGACACATCTTCAAATTAGGTTCCGTTCCACTTAGTTCTCGCTAAGAACTCTGAGGGATGTTTCTGCGTTTTTTTAATCGTAATGTTTGATACGTGCGACCAATAGTGATAAAATATTAGCGCTTTCACACGTAACGAGTAGCCAAGGACGTAGTCAGTGTGGTGATGTGGGCGGTCGTTCCCTCCTTGGGCTTTCACGGACCCTTAGCGTGGCCTGAAGGTTCGTGTCAGTAGGCAATCATCTACGTGGTCGTCATTGTGGAAATAGGAGGGCCCACATCACTTTGTATGGCCACCGAGACTGCTGTAGGGCCCCTAAGAACGTCTGCGAGCCTGTACGAACGCTTGTTGACTCCTTTGAACGTTTACGCGTCTTTACGAACGTCTACACTTGCATACGCTTACAGGTTCTTACTGACATACACAGGCTCTTACAGACGTCTATGGATGCTCATCGACGTCTAAGGGACGTCTAAGGGCTCTTGTGAAAGTTTTCGGGATCCTGCGACCATCTACGAGCCATTATGAACGTATAGGGGCCAGTACGAATGTCAATGGTCCTTTTGGTATGTCTATGGACCCCACGGAGGCCTACGGGCCATTACGAAAGTCTACGGTCTATTACGAACGTATACGGGCCTTTACGAATATTTACGGGCCCGTACGAACGTATACAGGCACTCACGGATGTGTACGGCCCCCACGAATGCGTGCGAGCCCTTACGAGGTCCCTTCCAAATGTTTACACTTACAAAATACGGTAAGGGTAAACGCTATGGGCATAGGCGCACCGGAGGGGGGGGGGCAGGGGGCCCGGGTCCCCCCATGAGACCAAAGTGCCCTTTTGACCGAAAAGTGCGCTCTTGGCCGGTATGTCCCAAATTCAGCCACAAAATCACCTGTCTTATGTGCCCCGCCTGTGCCAAAGGTGCCCTTCGGGCCCAAAACTGCCCTTTTGGCGATTTTTTTTTGTTCACGCCCACCCCTCCCCCGGTGAACAAGCCTTCCAGTGTGCCCCTGGCCGCAAAGTGCCCTTATGGAGCCGGTCAGGTCCCCTTTTGGAGCCGGCCATGTGCCCTTTTCTGTCCCCCCCTCCACCATGGAAAAATCCTGGGTGCGCGCCTAGCTATGGGTAACGGTAACATATGAGGAAACATAAGGCACTATGAGGAAACATGAGGCAGCATGAGGAAACACATGGGCATTATTAGGTTATCAAATAGGCTATCAAAACATCTTGCATTTGATTCGAAAATTGTTTGCTTAGAGCATGGCAGATCCATCGATCTGACTTGGATATTGTTAAATTTCTGGGAAAATTAGAAAATAATATGTATTCAACCCGTAGCCTTTCCTCGCAATTTCATGGAGAAACACCTCCAAGTTGCTTGTATCGAGTAATGGTTATCAACCCATTCTTCATCCGTGATAGCGCACAAATCAAAGAGATATTAACCTAGCAGACATAACTCACACATTTAATAATCTAGCCCTTCGAAGTCACACTGGCGTCATATAAACAACTTCCAAGTTGATTCGCGAGTTGTTATAAACGAAGTCTGCGCAAGATTTAACACATGATTTAAGCCGCGACGAACCACGACATCGTTCAAGCGTGTCCAGTTGCTCATGATGCTCGGTGGTAGGCGGAGCATATTGCGACCATAGCGCCACAGGTCCCGTGAACACGAACACAGTGAGCTAAATGTTCAGGCTAAATGTCGGCATCCTACGGCTAGCACAAGACAACAAACAAATTCGTCGTTTATCGGCCAAGAATTGACGCACAAATGCACAAACTCACATTACCATGAATACTCCAGTTTACCGACGGTCTCAAGCTCGAACAGGGGTGAGGGGTGCAGTGGTATTGAACCCAGCTATGCGAGCATTAAATGTGTCTCCAATAGTCTTAGAAAAACGTAGCAGGCACGTATATGCATATTTTGGGGACCGTCATAGTGATACGCAATCGGGAACATTCATGGCATCTGTGGTTCATTTACTTCCAAAATGTACAACGTCCAAGGATCATAACGTCCAAAATAGCGAATTAAAGTCCGAGAAGGTCTTGGGTAGGATGTGCTCACAATGTCGACAGTTCATTTAGGTCCAAAAATCATGAAGTCCAAAAATGGTTCCCAAATCTGGCCACCAGAGGAGTCGGTAGAACCCCTGTCGTTGAAATCCTGTAGCCAGGTAATGTTAGGTTATATTAGGTTGGGCAGTTTTCATTACCAAGGGTATTACCAGTTCCTCTAGCGCACAATTGGGAGTTATTTTTGGACTTTATGATCCTTGGGCGCAAACTCACTTTGGAGAGAATGAACACTCCTTTTGAAGACAGTTTATAAGGTTGTGATCGTTGTACGTTATTAACCTTGGATATTGTGAACGCACCATGCCGAAGACATTTTGAAGCACATTTCGCCTTCGTACGCTATAATCCTTTGACATTGTAAGTTTTGAACGTCATGAGCTTTGGTGGTAAATGAACCTTGGATATTATGATATGGCCCATACGCAATGGCTGTACGGTGCTCATTTTCGGCCCAAATCTGCTGCGACCTGGTACCAGCCCTGTGTCTGGTCTGACGAATCCGTGTACCAGTACCGTACGTGCTCTGAAGTTAGTACTGGCCGTCCCAATGTCCCCATGAGAACCGCACACCTGTTTTCACGACGTCATCCCAACCCTACATTTATTCCAGGGATGCTATGGCCGTGCCATGCCTCCGCTGAACACGACACCGTCCGCTACGTCAGTGCCGGTGCGGCTGCGCACCTGTTCTGACGCCGTGCCTCTGCAGCACAGCCGGCAGGCTGACCAGCCCGTCGAAGGAGTTGAAGTGGTGCACAGACTGGTGTAGTCCGTACATGCCGCTCTGATGCGACGGCAGGCCAGACAGAATCGCAGCACGGCTGCAACAGAAGTAGATCACTGTCTCTGAGCACTGTTTTAGGGGACCTGGTTATCTACATAAAATAACACTTCGGATAAGAAGAACGAAAAGGAGAACGTCAAAGAGGGAGGTGAACCAAGTTCGGAAGATTATATTAGTAAAAGGACTTCGACTCCATTTAAGCATAGGATATCTGCCCGCGCGATGTGTATTGGAGTTCCATGCGCTCAAGCTTTGTGTCCAGAAGCCCAGAAGTACGTGCCACTGTTACTCGCTACTGATCCCGAAACATCAAACGTGATCCAGGCCTCAAGATGGTCGTACGACTATGGCACAGTCGTCCTCTGAGCAGCGCACAATACCTTGTTACCAGAAAACTACAGCTCGAGTGGGGGCGAAAGGTGTTGTTTATATAACACATCCTGTTTTTTTTATCAGCGTGGATCTTGAAAAACTAAAAAGATCATGGGTAAAATAAACGCGAAAAAGTGCTCTCCAGCAGTTATGAACACAAAATGTGTCCGTCAGCAGGAAATGGTGTTATCGTAAATTGGATGTACTTATTCTACAGGGGAAACAAATCGTGTCTAGGCTACAGGAGTTAATGTCTGGAGAGATAAGGATCTCGAGACAGCTATAAAAAAGGTTTCCAGAGGAAACAAGCAAGTTCCGCGTCAAACGAAGCACTGTGAAGCGTTGGTGGAAGGCGGAGTTTGGGGCTAAGTTTCCGGACAACCGGAAAGGTCATTCTGGTCGCAAGTGGAAACTTTCAGACACTGATGTTCAATGTCAAGTATGAAGCCAAAATGTTCAAGCACACCATTCGGAAGTTACATATTTTGAAACACGAATGAGACGTGACCGTCGGCAAGGATGCTGTTGCTGACTGCAGTAGCAAACATATTAACAAATATTGACGGTACAATGATATTGTTTTGCTTGCAAACTATATCCTTTAATTTCCAGACACCTTTTAGTGTAACTCGTAGTTTACTTCACCATAGATCCGCACTAGCTGGCACAAACCTGCAAAGGTAGTGCGACACAGCAGGACGGGAAGCTCATCTAAATGCGCCGTAACTTTTTCTCTGATGAGTACGACCTATTCATCGTACACTGTGCTCATTCGGATCCAACGATGCCTCACACTCTACACACACTCCAAGAGATTTACTACCTTACCGCGGCGCCTTCTTGAGCGCCCGGCCAAATATTTATAGCGCTGACCCGCAGCTCATTATGTTCTCAACGGATTTCCTCGAGTGGCTGGCGAGCTTACTCAGAAGTACAGGGTGTGACAGAAGTACAATAGGCTGATCTACAGCGCATTGTGTACTTGCTGCAAATATTGGCAATGTTGCTCGACTTTGGAAAGCCGCTGATTAAGCTCACGTACGACTGGAGTTGGGACCACACGTGTTGGGTAATGGTAGTCCTGTGACCTTTTATGCCGAACGATTGCAAGGCACCGACATTTGATAGAAAACCACGAATGATGACAACTGAGGTGGAGCCTAGTGGTCTGGCCACCGGCAACCACTGTGACGTGATGATCCCGCTACGGCCTGTGGCTCCAGTCCATCTTGACGGGCATGACGAGGACAGCAGTCCGTCCAGCCCGTCCAACGCGACTATGGCTCGTCAGCAGCTCGTTTAACCCGCGCCGTCTTTCCTGTCAAATCCTCACACCCCGTCTCGGGATGGGGGGTGGGGGAGGGGGGGGGGGGGAGGACGTTGAAGACCTCCACTCTAAAATCCAAACTAAGCATCGCACGAAAACGAGAGGTGTCTTCGGAAAAGCGCTCGACGAGTAAGGTCCTGGTCCACCCCTAAAAAAATTACCCCAAAAGTGACGTCACCAGGGTGGCTAGATTTGCACGACTTTTCACGACTTACATTATGTTTTTTACTTTGGGGAGTTCATTTTGGGGTACACATGAAAAAACAAAACAATATATATTTGGAATGGGAAAAGTACAGCGAAATCGACCAAGGCTATCATTTTTTTAGCCCCCCCCTCCCACATTTTTTTTTTAAAGTTCAAATTTTGAGTTTTCAAGTTTTCTTTAGTTTTTCATTTCCAATGGCTAGAGCAGACCGAGAAACGTTGTCGGAAGTCAACTTTCCCTAATAAAAAATGCTTACTTTAGCCAGAATCCTGTATTTGGACTGTAATACAGCAAATACGCAAAATTTGCATGCAGTCAAAAACAGGGGGAAAAATGAAATATTCGACTCGTACGTTTTGTTGCATCCGTAAAGCTAAGCAAACGTTGAAAGTTTCACTAAAATATCTGTATCCGTTAAAGCGTGACGACTGGTTTAACTTTCTTGGAGGTGACCTCACTTGACCTTGACTAACTCGTTGACCCTAGATGACATGACGTAAAATTTTGAATCAGCATGTCAAATTGATGTGGGAAAAGGTATGCTACATTTGGGCGCGCTGCCACGGGCCGTTCGTCCGCTGTCCGCGAAAAACCTGAAGGGGCGGTTGAAGACCCCCGAGACCGGACGGGTTAATCTGTCCAACGCGGCTACGGCTCGACAACAGCTCGTCCAACACTGCTACTGCTTGCCAATAGATCGTCCAGAACCGATATTGATCGTCAATAGCTCGTCCAGCACTGCTATTGCTCGTCAACAGCTCGTCCAGCACGGTTACGGCTAATCAACAGATCGCCGAGCCTGTTCAGCGTGGCTATGACTCGTCAACAGTTCCTCCACCATGGCTACGGCTGAACAACAGCTTGTTCAGCCCGTCCAGTGCGGCTATAGCTCAACAGATGCCACCCGACAGAGACCCGACAGCTGGAGACACGATACCATCTATTGAACTGTCGATTTGGTTTACGGCCCAGGCAGGGACGTCTCAATCACTGTTGACCGTGACCGAACAGGATGGGGTGAATCATAATAGCCAAGGTTCATCTACCACCAAAGTTCATAACGTCCAAAGTTCACAACGTACAAAGATCACAACATCCAAAGTGTATTTGACAGGGTGCATTCACAATGTCCACAGTTCATAACGTCCTATGCTCACAAACTCCAAAACTGGATTCAGAGGGAGCGTTCATAATGTCCAAGGTTCATTTACGTTCAAGAATAACAAAGTCAAAAAGTAGCTTCTCGGTTGTCCGCTAAAGGAGCCGGCGAATCCCTGGCGGTGAAATTGTGCGGTTGTGTCTCCGCTTTCTGTCAGCAGGTGGCAGGAGTGCGCGGTAATTATTTTATAGCACCATGTGAATATGCTGTCAAATGTGGTGTGGTGTTTTTCAGGTTTTTATTGGAAAATGTTTCCCAGCTTGAGCTGATGTAATGAAGCTTGTCTCCGAATTGTACATACGCATACGCACTATTATGCGTATGCGTAAATTCACTGTTGCGTATGCGTATATGCACGTGCACGCATACGCATACGCACTATTGCGCATACGCACATTTGCGCTTACGTACATTTGCGTATACGTACTGCGCTTACATACACGCGCGCTTACGTACATTTTTCATACGTACATCTGCGCTTACGTATAATTGTCATGAGTACATTTGCACTTACGTACAATTTTTTACGTAGATGTTCGTACGTGCATTTGTATACTTACATTTGTGCACGTACATTTGTGTTCGTACATTTGTGCAGGTACATTTTCCCGGTTACCGGAAAGATACGTTTCACATGCGATAACTGGTTAACAATAGTTAAGTTATAACTTGTCTCTACATAGTATACCGCATTACCTGTGCACCTTGCGTGCATTACGAGTTGGTTCTGTTTTACTGACGCGGTGTCGGAATGGCCCTGTTTATCTTGGGATAGCTATTGTTGTGCGAAGTAGCTGCTTTTTATATCCGAGCGACCACTAGGCCAGATCATCTTTCCGGACCCTCAAGGGAAGAATTACTCGTGTGATTGAATATGTGTACGAATATCTAAAGCACCTCCGTTTGATCAGTTCAGGAGCAGTAAAGATTATGCACCATGCAGTCGCACGTTAAGTCTTGTTAAACGTCATGCGATAAAGAGAAATACTTCGAGATCTATTTTCGAATAGTAACATTCCATTTTGCGGTTGGAAATTGATGGTGAAATTCATATTTTTATTTTCTTACTTTTGTTTCGTATTTATAGTGTCAGAGTCCATTTGTGTGATTCGCTAAGAATTTGGTGATCCAGTAACATGTTAGGAATACACAATAATAGCAATAATATATGGCAATAATATAATAACATCTTCTGATCATAATGCTCGATGTTTTGGCTTCATGTAGGGAATGATAACCGTATAAAAGCTTACGCATGTCAGCCAGATCATTTAAAGCATGGTGTGACGGCTCAGGGGAAGTTTGTTAATGGTGGATTTGGGTAAAATGGTATGTATGCTAACGTACCCCGGTGAATAATACAGTATTGTTTGATGTGCTTCGATGGCTGCAAGGACCATGATAAGATAGAACAAAAAACATTTCATGTGATTACTTTGAATTCAGAAAAACAAAACATTGCCTATATTGTACTATATGCTAGAGCGATAAAGCTGTCCTGAACGGCATTTCGTCAAGATCACCAATATGCAGGATTCACCTTCTAAGCAGCAAACATCACGTAGCTAATCTTTTCTTGGCAGCAGGCAACCGACAAACGAAACTAATGAAGTTTTGAGCTGCTCTAAACATAAAATGTGGCATGGTCACACGACACTGCAATTTGCAGGTTACATCGTCACAAAACCACCACAAAACCACAATGCTACATTGCTGTTCAGAGCTGCCTTCCTATCCCTAATACGGATCGACTCATTTATTTTTATGTCAGTATGGTTCTTCGTTTTTTTTAAATTTGCATGCTGAAAGGATTCCCATCCGTATACTCAGGGTGACATGATCGGATATGATCGCCTAGTGGCGTATCAGTTGTTGAATTTTTTTTTTTTAACTACACAAATGTTGATTGAAACCTAGTCGCACAGGCCGTTTGCTCTCTCCGATATAAGTGGCATCTTACAAAGACGGGGGATCCTGCTGACATGGAAGTATGTGTCGATCTCAGATCGACACATATATTTCCATGCCAGGATACAGGCCTAATATAGGGTCTGTTCCTGATCCTGATCCTGCTCCAAGCTGCTCCGAGCAACTTGGAGTAGCTACTCAGTGTTCGCGTGCGTTTTCGGAGCAGAACGGAGTAGTTCCAACCTACTCCAACTTACTCCAACTTACTCCGGCCGAGAGCAGGGGCAGCTTGGAGCAGCTTGGAGTACCACAAATGTGGCGCTGACGATACATTTGAGAAGCGCTTTGGGGCATCTGCGTCAACAAGTTTTGAACATCTGCGTCATATATGTAACAATAATACAAGCACAAACAGCTGATTTTTACTCCAAGTTACTCCGGGCGTTCCAGCGCTCGCTTTTACCGAGCCTGCTCCGAACTGCTCCAAGTTGCTCTAAGTTGCTCTACTCTTTTCTTGAAGCAGGGTCAGGAACAGACCCATAGTGTATTTGGGATAGGAAGTCGGCTCTGGACAGCAGTGTCAAATCGTGTTATTTGTTGTGATTTTGTGACGCTGTAACCTGTAAATGGCAGTGTTGTGTATCCAAGCCACGTGCTATGTTTGTAGCAACGCAGAACTTCATTTGCTTCGTTTTTTTATTGGTTGGTTCACGACACACTTTATGCACATTCACGGCTAATGGCGCCGCCCACACTGCTTCGCCGGTGGGCCGCGGGATTGGGAAATGTCCTGAGTGGCGCTAGAGTCGAACCCGGGACCTTTGGTACCCATAGCCCGCCACCTTAACCACTCGGCCATCCCCGCCCCACTTGCTTCGTTTTCCGGACGCGTGGTGCCAGGTAACATGAAACACGTGATGTTGTAATGATTGGAAAGTGCATTTTGCATTTGGTGATTCTGATGAAGTACCGTGCCCAGTAGCTTATTCCCATCAAAATATAGCATTTTTGGTAATATTATTTTTACAACTTCAAGGATGTCATATTACATGCGCACATCCAGAATTCCGCGTCAACTTCGCCGGTCCGGGGGGCAGATGTCCGCCCCCTAAGAACTCCAGAACTATCCTAGCTAGTGACAAACGGGAAACGGCATTGGATAACTGGTGACAAGCTCTATTGAAAGTATTTCGGTTATTTTTATGTCAGGTCAATATTTAGGCCATTGGGTCATCATAGGTCAAATTCGACCAGATCGGGTGTGACTATCAGATATTGACACATATATCAGGACCTGTAGCAGATAGAAACAAACGGCGAAAGCTATTCGACAGCCCTTGAAATGTGCTATCGACGATATGCTGTGTGATTTAAGGTCAGTTCAACAGATAGGTCACCAGAGGTCACCGAACTTGGGTAAAATGTATCATACATTTCCGGTACAAAATTTAACAGCATGGCCATGGGAGCTGATTTTGCTTTGTATGACGAAAGACGCCTCCGATGATATTTAATAGTTAGGTCAATATTTGACCTTGCCATCGGTTGACCGAAGTCAAGACCGTTTTCTGGCCTAGGTAGGTCATATCGTAAATCATTCAAAACGTCTAACAAGAGTATTTCACTGGTGTTATAATTTTCAACAACATTTGGTTTTATACCACGTTGATGTTCGCTGTATAATTCACTGCGGGATAATACACGGCTACGTTAGTGAAAATGGATTAGGAATGTGACCTTATATCGAGGGTACTTAGTGACCTAGGATCATTCGACACCTATTTTTGGCGCATTGAGGTGATAAACCGATTGGCGCTTAGTTTGATCGCTCCAGTCCAATACTGTGATAAATAATTTGCAGTTATGTGTGATGGCCTAAGATGGCCTTCCAGATGTCATAGAGTAAATGATGAACTCGCATATTCATAAACGACCTCAAATTCCATAAGATTTACAGAGGACAATCGAAGTCAACTATGTACCCAAGCAGGAATACTTTTTACTCCGAAACTATGACCTCAGGTCAAGGTCATGAGGTAGTCTAATGAGGTCATGTAATGCATCAATCGACACGTATTGGCGATTCAAGCACAATGACGGTAATTGCAGCCTTCTAGCTCAATGCAGTGCGATATAATGCGCAGAAATGTGCTAGTGGTCTCAGGTGACCTCACATGACCTTGGCGAGGTCACTAAGTAAAAATGTCAGCGGTAACATTGAGCATAGCTTCCAACAACACGCCATAACAGTTTGGAGGTCATTCCGAGAGTGAATATGTAACCAGGAAACATTTGTACATTTTACCATAGCCCTATAATGGGGAAGCCATGGCCGCGACCCGACCTCAGGTCAATGCTAAGAAAAGACGAGATATATAGTATGGTACCTCATGAGATCATGACATGCTATAAGCTTGAAATCAATCGCCCAATTATTGCAGAAGTGATGCCACCTAGAAATCCGAGGGATCATTTCACCTGACCTGGTGGGTCACTTCGCCTGACATGGTAACCTGATCTGAGATGACCCAGGGTAAAACATATGAGGATATTTGGAGAAGACTAATGAGCACCCATACGAGGTTTGGCCTTGTTAACCCGATTAGTATGGCGGCAAATTATGAAACAACGTAGGGGGAGATATCTGCCCCCGGGCATGCACGTGTTAAATGTCACTCAGGTACCGGTGGTGTCTTTTCTCGTCAGTGCCACCAGCATGAATATGAAATAGTTGTAGTAGTGTGTGCTTCCATTTTGGTGTACGTCGTGTTTCGCTCCGTGGATGGATTCATTTTCTAATTAGTTTGATGAGGTCTCAATGACGATGTACAATTAACGATATACCAGTTCGACTCTGAACGGGCCATGGATGTCGCAACGCGGGGCACCCGCTGGGCACAACTCGGCGTGCTGCTCCAGAGCCAGCGCTCACGTCGCGAACAGGAGGGCACCCTGGGATTGCGGTTTTTTGTACTGGGTGCAATTTTGTACTCAGGGAAATTGCGGTTCAATTAATACAAATCCCATATTGCTATAAAAAAGACAAGAAATGTAATTGCGAAAGCCAGGTTCGTAAGAACCAATCCACAACGGTGGGAGACCCCAATAGGTCGAAGCACTTGTTGAGCCGAAGTTGGGGTTCCACTCGGGAGTCCTCAAGGTCCTCGAGTCATCTTTCCGGTCGAAGGGGCACTACATCTCCATGGCGGTGAGGGCAACCTCCGTCCCCACTTTCCAGGGAAATGTGTCGTCGCTCCGGCTCGGAAAGGCCCTACCCCTTAGGACGTGTCTTGTTCAGCCAAAGGTACTCTTTTCGGAGGAAGAACCGTTCCTTTCAGACGAATAGGCGACCCTCAGTGTTCTCCAGCGCAGCCCCTGCATCCGTCCAACGAAGGTTTCTCTGAGGAAGCATTGGCGACTCTCTGAGGAAATGTATTCGTCCTCCGGGGGAACTGGAGAATGTTTAGAAAGACACCTGAATAAACTACCAGACCACATTTGGCTGGTTATTGGTTTTACAAAACATCGACCGTTGAGTCATATAGTGTCGCCAATCTCTCACGCCGATTGACCGCGGGCGAACAGTAGCGACGGATGAGACTCGAACCCACAACCTTTCGATTGTGAGACAGGCAAATTACCTCTAGACTACTCGTTCCCATCACATTTGGTAGCACATTCACTCGGTGCTATGCGACAATAACCGCACACCCCCGCCACCTGTTCACAAAAAGCGGGGACACAGCCTCACTATTTCACCGCCAGTGTTTTGCTGCCTCATCTTGCGGAAAACTGCGAAAATATTTTTGGACTTTATGATCATTGGATCTAAATGAATTTTGAACATTTTGAACGCTCCTTTTGACGTCAGTTTTTCACGTTGTGATCGTTAGACGTGACAAACTACGGACATTGTGAACGCACCATGACCAAGACATCTTGAACTTTATTTCGCCTTTTAGACGTTATAAGCTTTGGATGTTATGAACTTTGGCAGTAAATGAACCTTGGACGACATGAACACTCCCCAAGCAGAAGCAACTCCGACCGAGTGGGAGAAGTAGGAAGGATATGGGCAGCGACAGGAGCAGGCCGACCCATTCTGCCAGCTCCGGTGCACTGCCACACCTTTCGAGCCGACCCAACCGGGCGACAAGCGCAGCCCGACGACACGGGCACGACGGAAACAGCCTGTCTTATATCCATGACCGCTGCCTCAGGCAATGACCAACGGATATGTAATTATACGCATTTCTACACTACGAATACTAATGATTCGACCTGTATGACTGGCGCGGTCAAGTGCAGCTCGACTCGGCTTCAGCAACGGTGCTGCTCACTCTCGAACACCATCCTGAGACAGATGTCCGTCACGGGTTAGCTAGAGACGGTGCCGCCGTCGGCATGGTGACCGCAGTCACCATGGACGAAGGAACAGCGTGGCATGGCGAGAGAGCCGGCTAGGCTGGCTCACACATGCCGTCGCAGTCTGCTCGAGCATGCTCGAACAGGTCTCGTATGTCAGCGCCGCTCCAGCCGGATTAAGCAGCTGCTGTCGCGATCTCACCGACACCAGATGACTAAGGACGGGGACGTTGGCAGCGGTGATGCCCATCCGGTACGCCGGGTCCCGCCCGAGCAAGAACCGACATCAACTGCATCCAATCGCAGACGGATGCATATTCCCCACCCGGACACGTGAAGAGGTCTCACCTCGGAGAGCAGCTGCTCACGGACGCGAAGGCGTTGTCGAACACGACACTCTTCTCGGCCAAGCGGTCGAGGTTCGGTGTTTTGCAGACCGAGTTGCCATAGATGGGTGTCTCAAAACCAGCATCATCAGCTAATTGTGAGAAACAACATCCAAGTCAGCAATCCATATTTGTTTGAATGTTAGCATCACTGCTAATCATAATCCAGTTGAATGGTTACAGCTAACTAAAGGGTGAGGTGGTGTGTTAATAGCACAGTTGGCTGAAATAAGGATGAAGCAAGTTAACAATGTGTGTGCAGCAGAGTTGTAAGATGAACAGACCTCTCACGGGTGTGAGCAGCATCGGTAGTCACAAACTTGGCCCAAAGTATCTCTGAAAGTATTCTTGGCAGGCACACACGACCGGGGCTCCAAGAAGCGTTGGTTTTGTGCAATATGCCTCAAAAGCAATGCCTACAAGGATTCAAGTGGATGAAGCATACACATTTACCACCGTGATGACATACTGTTGCAGCATATGATGCTAACAGCAACACATGATCTGATGTTCTTGGCTTAAACCTTCGGTCATGCGATTACAACCGGTTTGAATTATGACTAGAAGGGTACGTTGGTATCTTACTGTGAGAGTATACTTTTCGTTGATACTACATTTTCCTGACAATTTTCAGTGGATTCCTTGTTCCACATGTATGTGTGCCCATACCCAGACTTTTATTGGACTCAAATGTTTTGGGTCGTCTCACTGTTACTCATAGATCATGAGATCTGATTCGACTCGCGACTCAAACGGACTGACCGTTTGGCGTTGGTTTGATTGCTCCAATCCAATAGTATGATAAGTTATTTGGGCTTTAGGGCGCATCGACCAGGGTTGATCATTCGCGCCAATAGTACGATAAATAAGTTGCAGCTATGTGCGATGGTCTAAGATGACCTTGCAGAGGTCATAGAGTAAATTATTGACTCGCATATTCATAAACAGAAAGTTGAATTGATTCAGATCGGACTTAGTGGTAACAGACTCATGAGTCATATGAATCAGTGTGCACTGTCCACACATGATATTTGAATCATTGGTTCATGATTCGATTCATTTTTTAAAGATGTGATTCGACTCACGATTCCAAGATATCTTTTGGGGAAAATAATCGATTTAACTCGCGACTTATCCAAAAACGATTGATTCATGAGTCGATTCTCGATTCAACTCGAGTCGAGCACAGGTCTGCTCATACCAAAATTTACCATAATCTGATATTGGGAAGTCATTCAAGAAAGCATTAGGCTGAGTAGCCATAGCAATATAATGGAAGATGAGGTGGCTATATGATCAACATGGTCCACGCGCCTCAAAGCCCAAATAACTAACGAAGATGAGGTAGAGCTGATGGGAGGCCTGGGCAAAAGTTAAACTGGGAAACAATAACACTTCCAAGTACCGTGCAATCTAATTCAACGTGCCAAGCTACAATATATGCCTATACAAAATAATCCATAGAAAGAAGATGTAAGTGAGGAGCCTACCGATCAGAAAAAGGGTATTCCTGTATCTTGTTGCGTATACTGGCCAGTTGAAAAGAAGCAAGAAGCACAACGAGCATCTTGTCAGCATAGTCAGTTATTTCCTGTAGACTTGACCTTAATCTGAAACACAGAGTTTCACATGCAATATTATTTCAGTTTTTAAAATAAATAAATTACTCTGCTTGGCATTCATGATTTGACATAAATAACGTGGAAAATAACCGCGGTGATGATGCGTATATTTGTTATTGCTTAACATTTACGAAAATACAGCCATCATTTTAACTGGGTCCGACTGGGGCCAAGCGGGCAGACGGTAGGGCAGCCTAGTCTGGCCCCAGTTGGGCAATGCAACATTGATTTGCTGGGGCCCGACATGATAAAGGTCGGTTTTCTGATTGGGCCCCGCTGGACAGCGACTGGGCACGTGGTCCTACGCCAAGTACAAGGTTGGTGCGGGCTGGGCACGGACCTGGCACCAGCTGGGTTGACTGAGCCCCCGCTGGGCACGGACTGGGCACGGACTGGGCGCGGATTGGGCACCGGCTGGGCTAGGGCCGGGCGTCAAGTGGGCATCCCATCAGGGTTGCCACTGATACATGGTACCGCGTTCGGTAGGCTGCTACTGCATCCCCAACCAAACGTACACACCACGATAGTGGTCGTAACGCCGGACACAATTTATACGTATGCCGCTCACTTCAGTTTGAAGAATCTAGTATTTAAATGCAACAGGGACGTGGTGAACCGCACACCACATTTCTAATGAAATTAGACATCTATGATAACGAACTCCTTCGATCTCACAACGCAAACGAGCTTAAAAACGCATGCATACTTGCACCCACTATTGTAAGTAGCAACACATTGAACGTCTTCAGAAGCAGCATAGACAATCATTATAAGAATAGAGGGCTGGCTTTTCAGTATTACAGGGAGGGCTGATTGACAGATTTGGTGGGCAACCGGTTGAGTGTACAGAGTGCAACCAAGAAGGGCCCTTGTGGCTCATAGTTGCACTAATCTTTTATGTCTGTGTCTTTATGACTCAAAATTGATTTAAGAACGATGGTGAGAGGTTGGTCACTCTGCAGCACAGAATGAAGTTGTTACTACTCATCTCAGAATAAAATAATAATTGGTAATTATGAAAAATACTGGTCTTAATTTGGCAATTATTTGTATGAGTGTTGCTTGAGCCACCTCAAAATTAGTTTGCTCCACATAGAGATACTAGGTACCCAAATACTAGTCCAAGCCACTCTATCTAAGATATATGAACCTTAAGCCTTAGTCACTGAAAATGGCTTAAACCTCAAATGTAAAATCCAGCCCAAGTTAAATCCAGCAAAAAAAATAGGTGTTCCTGTTGTTGGGGAAGGGAAGGTGGTATGATAGGAGCAGTTCCTCCCACAACCACAAAACACTGCAGCTTAAGGCTGTGTGCTCCTTGGTTTTTAAGAGATAATCTGGAGACATCTGCATTAAAAGGTTAACTTTTCCCATGCATCAGCCTTGAAGGCTTGTCAATAGCACTGACCATGGGTGTATCCCAGAGTGAGGCCACAAGGTGACCAACCCCCTCCCTGAGCTGATGAAATTTCAATTGAAATGGACCTGAAATTGCATACCCAGTGTACTGAAGCTTATAATATTGGTATAAATACCCACAGACATATTTCTGTCCCATTTCCACACCATTTTTAAACAAGAGAAGATCACACATGCAATTATGCTGTTCTCCAACATTACTACTAGGTAGTTCTACCAAATTCTGAAAATATCTGCTATCTCAAAAAAGAGCCCTTTACTTTTTTTAATACAAAATTGACCTAATGCTATATTTCATCTTTTGCATGCATGGCAATAACTCATATTCTTAATAGCATATTTCACACTCACTTCACACACTTGGCCCAATGTTTCTCATGAGTGCACTCAGTGTACCTTTTCCTTTAGGGGTTTATGAACCAGCTGATGCACAGCACCTCAAATTGCTAAAATTTAGTCTGGGATGTGTAATATGCAGACAGAAGGTTTCAATGCATATCCACTCAATTGGAAATAAAGATATTTCCATCAAAATGTGATTTAATTCACCTCTTAAAGCTCTGGAGCAGTTCTGACATAGTAATACTGACACACAGACATACTTTTAAAATCAATTTTGATAACCTGCATCAGTATACTTCCAACTTTCTATACACAATACCTTGCACTCTTATTACTTCACACATGGCTACAGCAGATAAAGAAGCACAGGTCATGCCAAATATGTTTAATTTTGAGTGCCATCTAATGGTTTTAATATGTTGGACAATAGATATTGAACCATGGAGCATGCTTGGAGAAGTTTTGATTGAGAGAAGAGTGTGATGTGATAGCAGGTGAATGGTTCTAGATAGGCTGGAATATGCAGTCCCATTGGAACCTGGGATAATGGATGGATTGGGGTGTGTGCATGTAATTTTCTGGAATCTTACCTGGATAGGCCTGACCAAGATGGGCCCCTGTGGCTCTTAAGCTTTAACACTGACTTTATAGCATGTATGTTGATTTCATCTGGTGTGCATGGCACATTCAAGATTCCAAGATGTAACTAGCTAAGCTTTTTTCTCTAAAGGGAGGCTAGGATATGTTAGGGTAGGTTATGCTGCATTTTTATTATTGTTTAACATTTATTTTTATGTTATGCTACCTAAATACTATGCTATGCTCTCCTTTTTTATTGTGCCCATAACCTTAAAAGCATTTGCACAGAAAATTAGTGGTCCCATCATCTTAGTCACATTCACCAACATTGCATTGTAATGCTAAATTCCAATGATTCATAAAACGCACTAAAGCATAAATTGACCAATAAGCCTGGGTTCATATTTGGCAAATCCAGATATGGTTTCAATTTCAATTTGTCAGACTTTAAGGATTAGGAACGATAACAGGTTGAGGGCTGTGGTATCCTATGAACTGCAAAATGCGCCTAAAATAAGACCATGTTCAACAACCTAGGAGTAAAACAATACCCCTCAGCCCCATATCTCAGTTGGCCATGCCAACAAGTAGGAACACGACCGAATGCTCAACCATAACAACACTCTGATGTCTTCGCAGCGCCACAGATGAATCTTACCCAGGTTTTAAGAAGTATTTAGAATGTTTAAATGACGTCACCGTGTATACCACAATCCTGGTGGATTCTACTAGAAATATCGCACAATCCTGTTACGTCACTAGGGCTGGAACTAGAAAGTCTATTAGATTTCGTTGTACATACCATTCAGTATTTGCACAGAGCTAAATACGGTTGGCAACGACTGATTGCGGTCGCAAATGATTACGTCGCCGTGAAAACCCGTTGACTTGGCATGGGTCGAAATCATAGTTTTGAAGATGGCGTGGCACACAAATATTAACAGTTAGGTTGAGGATATTTTTATTGATCCTTAGTTAGAATTGGTTGGTCTATTTATTAGTAATTTATTAACAGTCTTGGTGGGAGTATATCCGTCTTCAGACGCGTTTGAAACTCGTTTTTTCAAGCATATCACCAAAGGTTCCTCTGCTACGAATGTTTGGCGCATTCATCTCCAATATTGTTTGGCAACCGATGACGTCTCATGGGCTGAACAATTGCTCAGCTCAGCGCTCCAGCGAAACTTCCGCGTTTTCCACACGACGTTTTTGATCTTAAATATCATAAAAATGATACAAAATGGGGCTAATTTGAAAGCTTGAAGAATCTTTTCCACAAATATTGGAATTGTCTTCCATGAAACCAGCAGTTTTCGCTTGCACCCACGCTGACGGCCTTCATGTAGAACGCCGCAGGTATTGCGTTGTGTTATAGGTAGGAAAAGTGTAATGAGGAAGGCCATGTAATATTGGAGTCGAGACGGAGGGGTAGGAGCAAGCAAGGGATAACTGTATTACTACGTGTCACATTCTGTTGCAAGGATATGTGTCCCTACTACGTGTAGGGGCGGATACAATGTGGGGACACTGGGGGATGCGCCCCCTCCTCCAGGGAAGGTGGTAACCATCCAGCCAGGAAAAGGCACCGGCTACACTATATTTATCATTAGGCGTCAGACGCGATGCTAATGCGGTCAACTGGGTAGATCTTCAGTAAATAAAGAAAACAGGTTCCTGGTGCCATTCAAGAACTCTGAAATATGCGCCCGCGACAAGCGCGCCGGATCCTCACTAGTATGCGCGTGAAAAATATAGGTACAATTTATGTACTCTGTCTACGCACAATATGATGCGTAATACATTTATGAAAGATAGCTTGCCTTTAAACATCAATTTCATTGCCACTAACAGTGATATACTGCGCATATTGTTACTTTGCGCGTTGGCTTCTGGACCTATTTTCCACTATAGACGCCGGACCGCAGGCACGGCGGCGACGCCCACAGCCCGTGCTCGTCCCCGAACGCCCGCCATTCGTAATATGGCGGGGCGCGGAACCATGCCCTGAATGTTACAGGGCATGGTTCCGTACAATAATATATAACAACGTAATTCTTTGATCTGTGGACATTCATCGTCTGCTGTGCTGATAATGCGTCAAACAATTTAAAATTCGTGCGTAGATCACTGATGGCCTTATTTTTAGGGCCAAATCCCGAACATAATTTTTCATCATCGTGACTGGGCTTAACGTTCGACGAATTCATGGCACTACTTGCACAGTGCTACGACTTTTGAACCTTCCTCGCCCGTTTATCTGATATTGCGGCAAACGACTATAAATTCGTGGATGCGGAACCCATGACTAGGACCGCCGCCAGGGTCGCTAGTTATTGATTTTAAGATCAAAGTACTCCGTTTTTGTAAGCGTACGTTACTGGGGTAATTAATGGCATATGTTTTTCTTTACATTTATTGTATTTCGGATGTCCCTGAACGAAAACTGGTGTTGGCATTTTGGGGTTGAAAGTAGCACGTCGTCACTCAATTGATGTTGCAAATCGCATCAATCACGGCATTGTTTTGGGGTCCAAATCCCGAGCCGAATTTTGAAACGACCTGACTGCAACTGAGCTTAATGTTCGTCGAATCATCCACTTTTTGAGATTCGTGGCCCGTTTGCTCGATATCGCAGGAAACAATTACAAATTCGTTGATGATCAGTGACGCCATTGTTCTGCATGTCCAAATCCAGAAGCTAATTTTTCACTAAATGATCGCAACACTAAGCTAAGCGTTCTCCGAATGCATGGCATTACAACGCAGTGCTGCAACTTTTAAAACAAAACATTTATTACATGGGTTCTTGCTATTGTTGAATTTATGAGAATGTCGGGCCGCTCTGCCTATGGTTTCCCCCGACGGTCGATTGGCGGGCATAGTTTCGCCGCCCGGTGGCCCGCGGCCAATGTCTGCGCTTCACGCGTAACGTGGTGCTGGTGGAGGTGGTGGTGCCGGTTGGTATGTGAACCTCGTATCACCGGTACACAAAATCGATAGCGGACAGACATGTACAGATACGGAACCGGTAGCAAGTTTTCAGAAATGTGTCCGATGTTTTAATGCTCGCACCTAGATCAGGAGTGTTGTTTTATGTACTTCTGCCCTCCTCCCCAGTATCCGCCTTGCACCAGCTCACCAAAAATGCATGGTCATAAAAGGAGGCCATTTAATGCTCAATTAATCTACATTATTAGATATTATTACAGTTTAAGGCAACCACAAGACATTTTTTCCACACATTTCTTATACTCCATGAAACATACAAAGGGGTTGTGTTTGATTAATTTAGGGGAGACCTTTGTTGCATGTTTGAAAGAAGGAAACAAATGGACAAAAAATCGATGGAAATATTTCATTAAAATTTAGATTTGGGGATTAAAAAAGGTTTCAGCTATATTAGGTTAGGTTACGTTGTAGCGCCAGTGGGTGCGTGTGGATGTGTGGATAGGCTTGGAAGGTTGGACGTGTGGATGAAGGTTCTGGGAAAGCCACAGGGAGACGCCTTTGCCAATCAACACCTAGAACGTGCACAGCTGCGCTGTGCCGCTCTCTCAGTGCGGACCAGGCGCCTCAAGGGGATACATACGCTTCCGCTGCGGAGTCGCGTTGCCACCTCTGCCCCGGAGCGCCAAGTAAAACCAATCGCTGGGTCTGGGTACGAGAACTGCTTTATTGGGGGGGGGTGGATATTTTAGGCGTGCCGGACCATGAAGGTCATTTGCGCCGCCTTTAAAGGAACTCGTTGCATATCTGTATGTGAAAGCGAGTGTTACGGTCAAGGTACTGGCAAGTGGACATTTACGTTAAGGGAATTTTGCATTATACTTTGTGCGACGTTTTTTAGGTGCTGAAGGTGGGGGCTGGGTCGGGGACGTCTCCTTGATGTCTAACTGGTTTTAATTTTACTTTACTCCTCCACATAATAATTTGTGGTTTGGGTGGGGCTGGGGTGTTTTTGGTGTCGAGTTGATTTTGCCAGGGTGCCGGCTTTAGCCTACTCCTATCGAAGAGCACCGAGGGATTTTTACCGTGCGGACAAGGAGGCAATTGTCCACACCGCCTCTCACGCCAGCTGCCGCGTGTTAGTTGTTAGTAGTTGGTTAGTTTATGCATGCCATGCAGGGTTGTCAGTTGGGTTAGTACGGTGTTTCATAATTTGGCTCCTCTACGTCCGCTGTTCCTCTGGGTAGCCATTTACGTTAGGTGGCGGAAGGCATGTCGGCTCATCTACGTCCGACGGCTCCTCTGGGTAGTGGCCTTACGTTAAGCTTATTTTTTTTTAATGTTTCGTTGTTTTCCTAAAGCAAGTCGGCTCATCTACCTCCGACGGCACCGCTAGGTGGCCAATTATTCCTAACTGGGAAGCAAATCGGCTCATGTACGTCCGACGCCATGCGGGGATGGCTATTTACCTGTTTCCTACGAGTGTTTCGCGGTCATGTATTGCAAGTTGATGTGAACGTTGGTGGTGCCTAGAGAGCTCCTGCTAGTTCTGTGGCATACAGATATTCAAATAGCAATTGAATTAGTTCTGTGTGTTTGTCACCGAGAAGCGATGGAAGCGATAGGGTGATGCCCTCTCTCTGGCAGAAGGCGTTAAGTGGTTGTCTCTGAGAGCTAAAGCTACTGCAGTCTAGCAGGATGTGGCCTATGCTTAATGTGGTGTTGCAGGTGTCGCAGTGAGGTGTTGTGTGTTGGTCATACTCTAAAATCGAGGCTGTGTTAGTTTTGTGCAACCGGTTCTAAGTCTAGTGAAGATGACCTCTTTCTGTCGGTGAGACTGATGTGATGTGTTCCATGTGCCTATGGTTGGTTTTATTGCGTGGGCGTGGTTGGATTTCTGTTGTGTTGAGTTGTGTTGTGTCCATGTGTTATGTTGGTGTTGGCGAATGCGATGTTGTAGGAGTGCTTTGCAATCGTCTACCGAATATTCAACGCTGGGGTAGGTGTTCGATGCTAAGGCTAGCTTTGCGAGCCGGTCTGCTTGTTCGTTACCTGGGATGTTGGCGTGGCCCGGAATCCAGAGGAAGGAAAAGTTCATGTTTACGTTATGGGCCACGATTTGTTGGATTCGATCAATGATGTGATGAGGACAGTCGTGGGTGTTGCTAATTGACTGTAGGACGGATTTGGAGTCTGAGAAAATCACTACGTTTCTGACTTTTCGCTTAATGAGAATGAAAATAGCGGCCAGAATGGCCATTGCTTCAGCAGAGTAGATGGAGAAGTTATCCGGCAGACGTTTGGAAAGCCTGAGACCTGGTCCAGTGATGGCGATGCCTACCTTAGCCTCGTGTTTCGACCCATCCGTGAATATGAGTTATTTGTGATTGTTGTCATCGGCGAACTTGTGAAAGAGGCCTAGAATCTCCGCCGATGTGATAGTGGCTTTCTTCTCCGAGAAGGGCCTAATGGGCGGTCGGGCTGCAGTGGATGGCATTGTGAGGTTAACATCTGAGAGAGCCATGGCAACTTGAATGCTATATGGTGGAAGTCTGCGCGCAAATCGGCTCTTGTCGTATCTGCCAGGCATGAAGCGGCGCTGTGCCGGATGATTTTGAATAGATTTGATTTTGATGTGGTAGCGGCACAGGTGTTGTGTCCTCCTGTGGTGGAGTGATGGTGTGTTTGAGTCTACTAGAAGACTAGCTATAGGTGTAGCGCTAAGGGCGCCTGTGGCTGCTCTGATGCAGCTGTTTTGGATGACTTCTAATTTTTTACTCTGACTTTCTGAAATTGTGGAAAAAATGATGCTGTTGTATTCTATGGTGGGTCGTATGATTGATGTGTACAGTCGCAGAAGTGTTTTCCTGTCTCCGCCCTAGTCTGTGCCTGCAAGTGCACGTATTATGTTGACGCGCTTCGCGCTTCGCTTCGTGATGCCGGTGATATTGGTGTTGAAACTGAGTTTTTCGTCTATATGCAACCCTAGGAATTTGAAACTTTTCACCTGTTCGATGGCTTTGCCGTCGATTTTAAGTAACGTTTTCGGTGTGGGACGGAGACGACTTTATGTGACAGTGGCCGATTTTTCTGCGGACAGGGTGAAGCCCCAAGTTTTGCACCACTTTGCAATGTGGTCTAGTCCTGCCTGAATGTTTTTTTTTCAGCTTTAAGGAAGCATTGTGATGTTGACCAGATTGCTATGTCGTCCGCGAAAAGTGAGTATTGAAGTGAAGTGTCCCCGTGGTCGGCAAGTCTGTCGTTGATCATGATGATGAAGAGGCTCGGCGAAAGCACGCTCCCCTGAGCCAGGCCCTGCTCCTGAGTTGTGGTGTTTGATGTGACATTGCCGCATCGGACCCTAAGAGTCCTATCTCTGAGGAAGTTGAGAATGAAGTGTGCCATGCGTCCGCGTAGGCCTATCTTAACTTCATTGCTTTGATTTTATTACGGTGAGCACTTCGGCCTGCTCAGGCCATTTCGTGCTATAAAGAGAAAAATAAGAAAGATAATGTCATGAAAGTCAATTTACATGTCCCGAAGCAAGTTGGTTTTCCGGAGAAATTGGAAAAGTAAATTAATGAGACACGGGGGTTTATCCCCTAATAGTGTGGGCAAAGAAAATGGGGCGTTGTGTGTACGGCAGTAATTTGTAAGTGTTTTTCGATGGTCATGGTAGTGTTGACAGTGCAGAAGAACATGCGAAACTGTAAGATGAGTATTGCATGATGGGCATGAAGGTCGAGGTGAAGCAGTATAAATATATCTGTGGGTGAGAAAAGTGTGACCTATGCGGAGCCGAGATAAAACTTTTTCTTCTTGTCTGTTTTTCTGATATGATGTGGTCCAGTTGTCAATGACGGGTTTGATGAAACGTAATTGTGTGTGGTTTGTAGTTTCAGTCCATTGTTTGTTCCAAAGGTGGCGGATGCTCTGTTTTATCGCTGACTTAATGGCTTCGAAATGTTGTGGAATTTCTGTGATGTTTGGAAGTAGTAGTGATGATTTAGCTAAATGATCTGCTTGGTCGTTCCCTGGGATGCCGCAGTGACTGGGCACCCACAGGAAACGGACCTTGATGCCCATGAAATGAAGTGTTTCGAGTGTGTTATAAATGGAAAGATGGAAATGGTGTGAAAAGGAAAGGGAAGAAAGTGATTGAAGGACAGATTTAGAGTCGGAACAAATGACAACACTGCGCATGGGGTGACAAATTGAACGGTTGCGGACATAACGAAGGGCAATGAGGATGGCGTGCAATTCGGCGATGAAAATGGACGTCCCGTTTGGCAAGCGATGTTGTTTGGTGTGTGTCCCTGAAACGAAGGCATTTCCTGTGTAATTGGTGTCTTTAGATCCATCGGTGTAAACAAAAGGAACGTGACGATACCGAGAACGAAACTGGTTGAATTTTTGTTTGACGTATTCTGGACAAAGCTGTGATTTTGAAGTGGTGGTCAGATAAAAAATGTGTCGTTCGGTCATCTGCCACGGTGGTGTAGTTGGTGGAGGAAGAGCAGTAATATGTGGAATGTTGTAGTGGAGTTGTGTAGAATATGTTTTGATGCGTGAAGCTATTGTAAGACCGGTTCGCTTTTCGGCGGGACCAAAATATTCGTGATGTAGATTTGGGAGAATTTGTAATGATGCATGTATGAGGTGATGTTCTTTTAATTGAATTTTTGCGGCATAGCGAAGTGTTAGTTCCATCCTTCGGAGAGCTAATGGTGTGATTACTGATTCGGTTTGTAGAGAAGTGATGGGGGACGTGGTCATTGCACCGAGTGCTATCCGGATAAATTTATTTTGTAATGTGTCTAAAACTTGCAAAGCGGAGGTACTGCCACCTGCGTAAACCACGCAACCATACTCTATGATGGGAAGAACCAATGATTTGTACAGTTGCAAAAGTGTGTGACGATCGGATCCGAATGGTGTAGACGTAATGCAGCGAAATAAATTGAGTCTGTGGAAACATTTGGCCTGGACGTGTTTGATGTGTTGATGCATGGAAAGCCTACGATGAAAAATAATGCCAAGAACTTTAAACGAATTTACGAAAGGTATGTCAGTATTTCCAAGGTGAAGTGGTGTTTCTGGATGCGGGTTTGGAGGCGATTTGCTGAATATCATGGTGGCAGATTTTGGAGGCGAGAATGTGAAACCGTATTTGATAGACCATTGGTGTATGTGGTCAAGTGCGTTTTGGAGTCTAAATAGGCAATGTTCTTTGTTTTCATCTGTGTACCAAATTGCGCTGTCATCGGCGAAAAGAGATCGTGATATTTGAGGTGGAACATCGGTGAAAATATCGTCAATGATGATGTTAAATAAAATTGGTGATAAACAGCTTCCCTGTGGTAATCCATTTTTCATGAAGTGTAAATTGGAAATCGCTGACCTGCACCTGAGATGGAAATTACGGGAACCAGTCAAAAATCCTATCAAATAATGTGCTAAATTCCCTCTGACGCCGATGTGAAGAAGTTTTGAAATTAATGCGGGTTTGTGAACCATGTCATATGCTTTGCTAATGTCTAAAAATACTGCGATGGTGTGTTGATGTTTCTTATAGCCAAGGCGTATGTCTGTTTCCAATCGAATGAGGTGATCTATTGTGCTGTGTCCAGGACGAAAGCCGCATTGAATTGGAGATAAAAGAGAATGTGTTTCTAAATACCAGGTCAGTCTTTTTATAATCATACGTTCGAAAAGTTTTCCTAGGCAACTGGTGAGAGCGATGGGTCGAAAATTGTTGGGGTTGCTGTGATCTTTGCCAGGTTTTGGTATGGGAATGATGGTGGCTTCTTTCCAAGATTCAGGAAACATATGACCTGACCATAATGAATTAAATGTTTGTAAGATGGAATGTTTCGTATCGTCGGATAAATGTCTGAAAAAGGAATAATGTAAATTATCTGGCCCTACTGAAGTATTACCGGCGGAAGGAATTGCTGTGTCTAGTTCTGAAAGTTGAAAAGGGCTATTGTATGTTTCAGTGTTGTCCGAGTTGAATTGTGTTAAATCGGTGTGAAAAGTGTGTTGAGCATTTTGTAAAAATTCCCGTCTGTAATTGTTATCAGAGCTGTTGTGGGCCATAGTATCTGCTAATGTGTTTACTATTGTTTGTGCGTCTGTAATTGTGGTGTTCTGGATTTTGAGGGCCGGGAGTGATTTAAATGGGGTGCGTCCAGTCAACCGTCGGATTAACTGCCAAATTTTGCTCAGAGGCGTTTCTGATGTGAGTTGTTGCAAAAATGAATTCCATGAACGACGTCTAGCCTCGCGAATGATGCGGCGGGTTCGAGCTCGTTCCTGGTTTCGATGAAGTAAATTGTGTGAATCGGGATGTCTAAGATATTTTCTAAATGCTCGTTTTCTAACTGCGATGGCATGTGCTACTTCGGGGCACCACCAAGGTACTGGTGTTCTCTTTGTGAAAGGTTTTGTGAGTGGAATAGTGATAGAAGCTGCTTCGAAAAGTGTTTTTGTAATGTGGTTGATGTATTCGACGGGAGAAATGTTAGGGTTGTATTGAATATTCGAAAGTTCCTGAAATGTTGTCCAATCGGCCTTCGAAATTTTCCAGCGCGGTATAAAACTGGTTGTGGTATCGGTTGCTGTTGAAAATGTGGTGGTTAATTTGATGGGGTAGTGGTCGCTATCATGAATGTCAGTGTCAACGGTCCAGTCGAACTCATTGGCCAGTGTCGGAGAGCATATGGATAAGTCAATAGCTGTTTGTGTATTATGTCCAAGATGAAAAAAAAGTCGGTTCTCCGGTATTCAGTAGTACTAAATTATGGCGATCTAAAATTTGTTCAATGATGTGGCCTGGAATGTCTCCATGTGTACGTGATAGATCCCAGGCTGGACTATGTGCATTGAAGTCTCCGAGTAATATGAATGGGTTCTTGAAATGTGTCATGAGATGTTTTAATTGTGTCAAAATACTTGTATTGTCTGTGTGTTGGGTAATATAAATGGAGCATACATCCATATTCCTACCATGTAAACGTAAGGTGCAAGCTACTGCTTGCAAAGGTGAATTAAGTGTAATTTGCGTATGCGTAAAATCATTGTTGATGTAAAATGCTGTACCGCCACTGCGATGAGGTCCACGGACCTCGTCGTGACGGTACAGCGAGTAATTTGAAAGATTAAAGTTGTATGTATCATTAGGCAAAAACAATGTTTCTTGTAGTGCTATAAGGATAGGTGTGAGAATATTGAAAAATGCTTTCATTTCGGCCCATTTGGATATCAAACTACGGCAATTCCATTGTAAAAATGTAGACATGTGAAAAGAAGTGTTAATGTTTGTCAGCACCCTTCGGTGCTTGTCGGAGCCAGGAGTGTAATTCTGGTGGATATGTGTGTTGGGTGCGGACAGCGGCGGTGGCGGCTGGCCCGCTGGATCCGTCCGGCCGACCGGTGACCTTGTTATGGTCACGGCGGCCGGTTACTGCCGCGGGGGGTGCCCGCCGGCTCGGAGTCGGTCGTGTCACGTGGGTGGCGGTGGGCGCTGGACGCGCAGGGCTCGATCGGCGGCCTGCTGGGGAACGTGGATTTCCTCCGGCAGCCGAGTGGCTGCGGGGTCTGGCATTCCTTGAGGAATTTGTTTGTGTGTGCGAAGTCGATGTGGTCTTTGTGTTTGGAGCCAGGGTGGTTTGTTTGTTTGTGGTCAATGGTGTGAGTTTTTGAAGTGGAGCTAAGCCAGGAATGATGTCGGTTTGCATCGAACAAGAGATGGTATTCACGCGGGGAGTGGGTGGAGCAATGGCGGCTGCCTGTGCGTACGATTTTGTGGCCGGCGAGGTGGCCTCGACAGACCGGCGGGCCTGGGGATAGGACACCCCGGTCGTAGCTTTCACTGCGCACACTTCCTTTTCCTTGCGCCAGACTGGGCAGATGGGTGATGTGGTCAGGTGATCAGAGGTGTGGCAGTTCAGGCAGTGGGCTGGTTTGGAGCAGGTGGTCTCGGGATGGGGTGGTTCACCGCACTTGGAGCATCGGGCTGTTTGGCGGCATGTTTTGCTGCCATGGCCGAAGCGCTGGCAGTTAAAACAGCGGAGAGGATTGGGAATGAAGACACGGACTTGGAATCGTAGGTATCCGGCGAGGAGGGTCTTGGGAAGAGTGGTGGAATTGAACGTAAGGACAAGGAGGCTCGTATCACGTTTCTGGCCATCTTTGAAGGAGGTGATGCGGCGGACGTGGGTCACCCCTCCGGCCTGAGCTCCGCTTGAATATCTGCCTCAGACATGAAGCGGAGCTCCGGCGCGAAGATGGTGCCCTTGGTGGTATTACGGTTGGAATGGAGGGAAATGGTGACGGATTTACCACAAAATGTGGTGGTGCGGAGGAGGGCTTTGGTCTGGGCTCTGGTTTGGGTTTTGATGACGAGGGTTCCGTTGGCAGGGGCTTCGATATCAGGATTTGCTAAGGAGCAGATGGCAAGGAGCTGTTTGGTCGGCCAGAAAACGTTGATGCGACGGAAGGAAACGGATTCCTCGACAGGCTTAACGACTACGTATGAGCCAGCGCTGTCGAGGTAGGGTTCGATGGGTTCAGGTGGTGAGGGCGTGGTCTGGTTCGAGCGATGGTCAGCGGCGTGTAGAGTGATGGTATGGTCCGAGAGTGAGGTCGTGGTCTTGGGATGAGCAGGGGTCGGTGATGTGCAGAGGGCTTCCATTGCATCATCAAGCGGAATTGTCTGGCGTTGGTCATCAGTGGCGGTATCGTGCGGAGGTGCATCAGGTGCCGAGTCCGTGTTCGTGCGACGGTCGTCAGTCGGGGCTAATGGCGGAAAATCAGAGTCGGAGTCCGTTGGAGAGCAGGGGTCGATGTCCTTCTTGCGTTTTTTCCCCATCTTGGGGAAAAAACCCTACCCAAGGTACAAATAAATATAAGTAAGCACAGGAACTCAGGGAACGGAAGTACAACGGAGACGAAAACCGAGTGAGGTGACGGGTGTCACCCCACTAGAAAAGAAGTTGAGAAAAACGGGCGACGGGTGTCACCACACGAAAATGAAAAATAAACTGCTATATCCAGCAGCCAATCACGCCAACTCTGGCACGGCGCAGTGATCAGTGGCTCTGTATATGGCGAGCAGGCAATTCTGAACACTCCATGTGCTTTATTGCGGGGGGAGAGTGGTTTTTTTAGGCGTGCCGGACCATAAAGGTCATTTGCGCCGCCTTTAAAGGAACACGTTGCATATCTGTCTATGAAAGCGAGTGTTACGATCAAGGTGCAGGCAAGTGGACATTTACGTTAAGGGAATTTTACGTTATAGTTTGTGCGAAGTTTTGTGGATGCTGGAGGCTGGGCGCTACATGACCAATGTAGTCGATGCGCCCTTAAGCCCTAATAACTAACTTGGATGCTGGAGGCGGGGGCTGGGTTGGGGACGTCTCCCTGGTGTCTAACTGGTTTTAATTTTACTTTACTCCTCCACATAATAATTTGTGGTTTGGGTGGGGCTGGGGTGTTTTGAGTGTCGAGCTGATTTTGCCAGGGTGCCGGCTTTAGCCTACTCCTATCGAAGAGCACCGAGGGATTTTTACCGTGCGGACAAGGAGGCAATTGTCCACACCGCCTCTCACGCCGGCTGCCGCGTGTTAGTTGTTAGTAGTTGGTTAGTTTATGCATGCCATGCAGGGTTGTCAGTTGGGTTAGTACGGTGTTTCACAATTTCGCTCCTCTATGTCCACTGTTCCTCTGGGTAGCCATTTACGTTAAGTGTCGGAAGGCAAGTCGGCTCATCTACGTCCGACGGCTCCTCTGGGTAGTGGTTTTACGTTAAGCTAAACAATTTTTTTCCGTTGTTTTCCTGAAGCAAGTCGGCTCATCTACCTCCGACGGCACCGCTAGGTAGCCAATTATTCCTAACTGGGAAGCAAATCGGCTCATGTACGTCCGACGCCATGCAGGGATGGCTATTTACGTGTTTCCTATGAGTGTTTCGCGGTCATGTATTGCTAGTTGATGTGAGCGTTGGTGGTGCCTAGAGAGCTCCTGCTAGTTCTGTGGCATACAGATATTCAAATAGCAATTGAATGAGTTCTGCGTGTTTGTCACCGAGAAGCGATGGAAGCGATAGGGTGATGCCCTTTCTCTGGCAGAAGGCCTTAAGTGGTTGTCTCTGAGAGCTAAAGCTACTGCAGTCTAGCAGGATGTGGCCTATGCTTAACGTGGTGTTGCAGGAGTCGCAGTGCGGTGTTGTGTGTTGGTCATCCTCTAATCGAGGCTGTGTTAGTTTTGTGCAACCGGTTCTTAGTCTAGTGAGGATGACCTCTTTCTGTCGGTGAGACTGATTTGTTGTGTTCCATGTGCCTATGGTTGGTTTTATTGAGTGGGCGTGGTTGGATTTGTGTTGTGTTGAGTTATGTTGTGTCCATGTCTTCTGTTGGTGTTGGCGAATGCGTTGTTGTAGGAGTGCTTTGCAATCGTCTACCGAATATTCCTCGCTGGGGTGGGTGTTCGATGCTAAGGCTTGCTTTGCGAGCCGGTCTGCTTCTTCGTTACCTGGGATGTTGGCGTGGCCCGGAATCCAGAGGAAGGAAAAGTTCATGTTTACGTTATGGGCCACGATTTGTTGGATTCGATCAATGATGTGATGAGGACAGTCGTGGGTGTTGCTAATTGACTGTAGGACGGATTTGGAGTCTGAGCAGATCACTACGTTTCTGACTTTTCGCTTAAGGAGAATGAAAATAGCGGCCAGAATGGCCATTGCTTCAGCAGAGTAGATGGAGAAGTTATCCGGTAGACGTTTGGAAAGTCTGAGACCTGGTCCAGTGATGCCGATGCCTACCCTAGCCTCGTGTTTCGACCCATCCGTGAATATGAGTGATTTGTGATTGTTGTCATCGGCGAACTTGTGAAAGAGGCCTAGAATCTCCGCCGATGTGATAGTGGCTTTCTTCTCCGAGAGCAAGTACTCGACCTTTGGTTGACTGAAAGTCCAGAAGGGCCTAATGGGCGGTCGAGCTGCAGTGGATGGCATTGCGAGGTTAAGATCTGAGAGAGCCGTGGCAATTTGAATGCTATATGGTGGAAGTTTGCGCGCAAATCGGCTCTTGTCGTATCTGCCACGCATGAAGCAGCGCTGTGCCGGATGATTTGGAATGGATTTGATTTTGATGTGGTAACGGCACAGGTGTTGTGTCCTCCTGTGGTGGAGTGATGGTGTGTTTGAGTCTACTAGAAGACTAGCTATCGGTGTAGCGCTAAGGGCGCCTGTGGCTGCTCTGATGCAGCTGTTTTGGATGACTTCTAATTTGTTACTCTGACTTTCTGAAATTGTGGAAAAAATGATGCTGTTGTATTCTATGATGGGTCGAATGATTGATGTGTACAGTCGCAGAAGTGTTTTCCTGTCTCCGCCCCAGTCTGTGCCTGCAAGTGCACGTATTATGTTGACGCGCTTCGCGCTTCGCTTCGTGATGTCGGTAATATGGGTGTTGAAACTGAGTTTTTCGTCTAAATGCACCCCTAGGAATTTGAAACTTTTCACCTGCTCGATGGCTTTGCCATCGATTTTAAGTAACGTTTTCGGTGTGGGACGGAGACGACTGTATGTGACAGTGGCCGATTTTTCTGCGGACAGGGTGAAGCCCCAAGTTTTGCACCACTTTGCAATGTGGTCTAGTCCTGCCTGAATTGTTTTTTTCAGCTTTAAGGAAGCATTGTGATGTTGTCCAGATTGCTATGTCGTCCGCGAAAAGTGAGTAGTGAAGTGAAGTGTCCCCGTGGTCGGCAAGTATGTCGTTGATCATGATAATGAAGAGGCTCGGCGAGAGCACGCTCCCCTGAGCCAGGCCCTGCTCCTGAGTTGTGGTGTTTGATGTGACATTGCCGCATCGGACCCTGAGAGTCCTATCCCTGAGGAAGTTGAGTATGAAGTGCGCCATGTGTCCGCGTAGACCTATCTTATGGAGTTTGTGCGTCAGCGCTGACTTGTGTACTCGGTCGAAGGCGGCAGTGATGTCTAGGTAGGCAGCTATTGTTGTGCGTTTGATGTATAGACCACTTTTGATGTCATGTACTAACCTAATGAGATTGTCTGTAGTTGATTTTTGCCGTTGGAAGCCGCATTGAAATTCGTCGAGCAGGTCGTTGTGTTCCAGAAATTGCCTCAATCGTGTGTTGACCATGCGTTCGACCAGCTTGCTAGCACAGCTAGTAAGTGAGATGGGTCTATAGCCTTTTGGGGTGGAGTGATCTTTGTGCGGCTTTGGTAATGGTATGACTACGCTCTCCCGCCAGGATGCGGGAAACGTGTCGGTTTGGTACAGTTCATTTATGGCCGTTAGTAGATACGTTAGGGAGTTTTTGCTAAGACGTTTAAGAAACTGGTAATGAATGTCGTCCGGCCCAACCGACGTGTTTCCACACTTGCTGAGAGCAAGTTCTAATTCGTGCATAGTGAATGACTGATTGTATATTTCTCTATTGTCAGAGCTAAAATTTGCTTTGGAGGCAAGGGCGTCTAGGACGCTTACTATGGTGGTGTCATAGTTGGTGTTGCCGGATACGCTGGCATAGTGTAGTTTAAAGTGGTCTACGACTTGTTGTGGGTCAGTGATGTGCTGTCCATTCACAGTCAGCTGGGGGAAAGGGCCTGGTGGTGGGCGTTTCAGGTTGAAGCGCTTCATCAGGTCCCAGATTCTGCCGGTAGGTGTGAATCTATTGAATTGCGAGGCAAAAGACTGCCAAGAGTTTTGGCGTGCTGTTCGAATTGTGTACCGGCAGTGTTTTTGAGATTGCCTGTATGCTGATAGGTGTGCTTCGCACACGCATCTTTTGAATTGTTTGTGGGCACGGCGCCGTGCGGCGATTGCCCTTTGACAGTCCGGGGTCCACCATGGCGTTGATGCCTTTTTCCTAGGTTTGTTACTTTTTGGGACTGAATCTTGTGCTGCTGAGCTAATGGCCCTTAGAATCGTCTCTATCTTACTGGTATCTGAAATTGCTAGGTTGAGGTCCACCTGTTCCTCGAATTTAGTCCAGTCCGCTCTTTTCAAATTCCAAGATTGTCTGAATAGTTTAGTGTGGTGGATAGCGTCCGTGCTGAGCTTAATTGTGATTGGATAATGGTCGCTCAGCCCGGGGACGTCTGAAACTGACCAGTCAAATAGTGAGCTAAGTCGTGGGGTGCAGCACGTTAAGTCTATGCAAGTGTCCGATCCTAATAAGGTCGGGTTGTGGCGGGTGGCGGCCCCGGTGTTAAGAAGTACTAGGTTGTGGTCCGAAATAAACTGGTGGATTTGGTGCCCTCTAGTGTCGGTATGGTCGCTTCCCCCACGAGGGGTGTTTAGCATTAAAGTCCCCCATAATGAGAACTGGTGGAGGGGCCTGAAGCAGCAGGTCGTTCAGTTCCTGTGGTGTGGGTGTTTCAGCTGACGGCGAAATGTATAGTGAGATTACTGTGGTTAGGCAATGTGCGATTTTGAGGTTGACTGCTACGCAATTCAGGGGAGTATTTAACGTTACTCGACGATGAGGTATGCTGTTTGCTATGAGTATGGCTGCGCCCCATTTCCTATGTGGGCCGTTTACGTTGTTTAGGTGCCAAGTGTAATCGGGAATTTTGTTCCAAGTTGAGTCAGAATCTCGAAAGTGAGTTTCTTGGAGCGCAGCGAGTAGTGGTTTTTGTTGCAAGAATTCAGATTTAAATTCTATGAATTTGCCTGGAATGCCTCCGACGTTCCACTGGAGAAAAAGTCCCATTGCCGAACGTTTAGTAGCTCTGTGTTCTTAGACTGGGGTAGTGTCGGTGTCGAGTTGGGGAGAGAGGTTGAATCGATGAACGGAGAGAGTGTTGGGAGGTGTCCCAGGCAGTGGTGGTAGCCTGGACCTGGTCGCACGGGTTCTGGGGGGTGATTGGGCGGAGTGGCGGCGAGATTTGCGCTTGGGAGGCGCGGTGGGTCGCTCTGGTGTTGTGGGCTCGACGGGCATGGCAGGAGAAGCAGGTTCGGTCTGAGTGCTGGCCTCAGACGTGGTTTTCGAGTGGGTTTGGGTATGTGTGCAGGAGGTTGTGGGAGGTTCGGTTTGGCAGGAGATGGTGGCCTTGGGCTTGAGGTTGGTCTGGGTGGGTGTGGTGGCCTTGATTCTAGGCCTTGGTTTTGGTCGGCCGGATGGGTGTGGTAGCGGCCGAGGGCCTGGAGGAGGCAGTGGGGGAAAGCTTCAGGGTGGTGAGGTCGGCCCTGGCCGGTTGGAAGGGGTGGCGCGAAAGGATACGGCCAGTTCCCATGGAGGATGGGTGGGTGCCAATGGGGGATGAAATGGAGACCGGGTCTGGGTGTTGGAGGAGCGACGTTGCCGGTTCTGAGATGGGGTGGGAGGGGGAAGCAGCCCCATTCCTCGGTGGGGCTGACGTGGGATGCCGGACTCGCGGTGGAAGGAATGTGGCAGGAGGCTGGGTCGTGGGTGAAGGGGATGTGGATAAGGGCCAGGTCCGAAGTGGAGAGGATGTGGGAGCAGGCCAGGTCCTGGGTGGGGTGGGGTGGGAAGGAGTGGTGAGCGGCGAGGTCGAGGGGCAGTGGGCCGGGGAGTTCGGGGATCGGTGGGGCGGTTGAGTCGAGGGTCGGAGGGGCGGTTAAGTCGAGGGTCGGAGGGACGGTTGGGGCGGGGGTCGGAGGGGAGGTTGGGGCGAGGGTCGGAGGGGCGGTTGAGGCGAGGGTCGGTGGCGCGGTTGAGGCGAGGGTCGGAGGGGCGGTTGAGGCGAGGGTCGCAGGAGCGTTGAGGAGGGAGTTGTGCCGGGCTCCGGGAGCCAGCTGCTGGTGGGATGGTGGGACCGGTGGGGGGCTGGTGTTGGAGTGGATGTGGGCTTAGGTGTGGAGAGCGTGGCTGCGTAGCTTCGCCCGGTGGTAGGTGCTGTGTGGCGAGGTGCAGTTGTGGTTGTGCGAATGTCAGTGGTATTGTGGCGTAGGTGCTGTCGTGCTGTTGCGTGTGGCACTCGGTGGATTGCCGCATACCGGCACACCTCCCTCTCCTGTGCCCACTTGGGGCAGTTGGGGTCGGTGGCGGGGTGCGGCCCTGCCAGCCTGCACACTTCCGTTCGGAAGAGTGGCAGTCGGATGTCGCGTGGTGACCGGCGCACTGGCTGCATCTTGGAGATGGCGACGTGCATGCACGTTCGCCATGTCCGTACCGCAGACAGGACCGGCACCGTAGTGGTAGAGGTACGTAGAGGCGTACCTCGTAGGCCTTGCCCTGTATATGTACGTGTGATGGCAGATGCTGTGATTGGAAAGTGAGTACGATTAGGTTGTGCTCTGAATGCGCCTCCCGTTTGATATGGCTGACTGTGGCTGTGGAATCCTTGAGTGCTGAGGCGTCGAAAAGTGAGGCGATGTTGTCGGTAGGCACGCTATCCAACTCTGGGGCGTGAATGTAGCCTCGACTGGTGCTTAAGGTGCGGTGTAGGGTGAAGGAGCAGCGCTGGCCGTTAAAGGTGTTCGTGTTCAGGAGTGTTTTTGTGTCCGCGCTGCTCTGTGTCTGTACTAAGATGTGGGTAGTGTGCGTGTGGATCTTGAAGTGCGTAGAATTTAGAATGTGTCGGAGTGTCCTCTCCAGAGTGAAGGAAGACTCCTGTGTGATGCTGTGTGTTTGACATGATTTGATTTTATTACGGTGAGCACTTCGGCCTGCTCAGGCCATTTCGTGCTATAAACAGAATAATAAGAAAGGTTATGTCATGAAAGTCAATTTACATGTCCTGAAGCAAGTTGGTATTCCTGAGAAATTTTAAAAGTAGATCAATGAGACTCGGGTGTGTATCCCCTAATAGTGTGGGCAAAGAAAACGGGACGTTGTGTGTACGGCAGTAGTGTGTAAGTGGTTTTCGATGGTCATGGTAGTGTTGACAGTGTAGAAGAACATGTGAAACTGTAAGATGAGTATTGCATGATGGGCATGAAGGTCGAGGTGACGCAGTATAAATATATCTGTGGGTGAGAAAAGTGTGACCTATGCGGAGCCGAGATAACACTTTTTCTTCTTGTCTGTTTTTCTGATATGATGTGGTCCAGTTATCAATGACGGGTTTGATGAAACGTAATTGTGTGTGGTTGGTAGTTTCAGTCCATTGTTTGTTCCAGAAGTGTCGGATGCTCTGTTTTATCGCTGACTTAATGGCTTCGAAATGTTGTGGAATTTCTGTGATGTTTGGAAGTAGTAGTGATGATTTAGCTAAATGATCTGCTTGGTCGTTCCCTGGGATGCCGCAGTGACTGGGCACCCACAGGAAACGGACCTTGATGCCCATGAAATGAAGTGTTTCTAGTGTGTTATAAATGGACAGATGGAAATGGTGTGAAAAGGAAAGGGAAGAAAGTGATTGAAGGACAGATTTAGAGTCGGAACAAATGACAACACTGCGCATGGGGTGACAAATTGAACGGTTGCGGACATAACGAAGGGCAATGAGGATGGCGTGCAATTCGGCGATGAAAATGGACGTCCCGTTTGGCAAGCGATGCTGTTTGGTGTGTGTCCCTGAAACGAAGGCATTTCCTGTGTAATTTGTGTCTTTAGATCCATCGGTGTAAACAAAAGGAACGTGACGATACCGAGAACGAAACTGGTTGAATTTTTGTTTGACGTATTCTGGACAAAGCTGTGATTTTGAAGTGGTGGTCAGATAAAAATGTGTCGTTCGGTCATCTGCCACGGTGGTGTAGTTGGTGGAGGAAGAGCAGTAATATGTGGAATGTTGTAGTGGAGTTGTGTAGAATATGTTTTGATGCGTGAAGCTATTGTAAGACCGGTTCGCTTTTCGGCGGGACCTAAATATTCGTGGTGTAGATTTGGGAGAATTTGTAATGATGCATGTGTGAGGTGATGTTCTTTGAATTGAATTTTTGCGGCATAGCGAAGTGTTAGTTCCATCCTTCGGAGAGCTAATGGTGTGATTACTGATTCGGTTTGTAGAGAAGTGATGGGGGACGTGGTCATTGCACCGAGTGCTATCCGGATAAATTTATTTTGTAATGTGTCTAAAACTTGCAAAGCGGAGGTACTGCCACCTGCGTAAACCACGCAACCATACTCTATGATGGGAAGAACCAATGATTTGTACAGTTGCAAAAGTGTGTGACGATCGGAACCGAATGGTGTAGACGTAATGCAGCGAAATAAATTGAGTCTGTGGAAACATTTGGCCTGGACGTGTTTGATGTGTTGATGCATGGAAAGCCTACGATCAAAAATAATGCCAAGAAATTTAAACGAATTTACGAAAGGTATGTCAGTATTTCCAAGGTGAAGTGGTGTTTCTGGATGCGGGTTTGGAGGCGATTTGCTGAATATCATGGTGGCAGATTTTGGAGGCGAGAATGTGAAACCGTATTTGATAGACCATTGGTGTATGTGGTCAAGTGCGTTTTGGAGTCTAAATAGGCAATGTTCTTTGTTTTCATCTGTGCACCAAATTGCGCTGTCATCGGCGAAAAGAGAACGTGATATTTGAGGTGGAACATCGGTGAAAATATCGTCAATGATGATGTTAAATAAAATTGGTGATAAACAGCTTCCCTGTGGTAATCCATTTTTCATGAAGTGTAAATTGGAAATCGCTGACCTGCACCGGAGATGGAAATTACGGGAACCAGTCAAAAATCCTATCAAATAATGTGCTAAATTCCCTCTGACGCCGATGTGAAGAAGTTTTGAAATTAATGCGGGTTTGTGTACCATGTCATATGCTTTGCTAATGTCTAAAAATACTGCGATGGTGTGTTGATGTTTCTTATAGCCATGGCGTATGTCTGTTTCCAATCGAATGAGGTGATCTATTGTGCTGTGTCCAGGACGAAAGCCGCATTGAATTGGAGATAAAAGAGAATGTGTTTCTAAATACCAGGTCAGTCTTTTTATAATCATACGTTCGAAAAGTTTTCCTAGGCAACTGGTGAGAGCGATGGGTCGAAAATTGTTGGGGTTGCTGTGATCTTTGCCAGGTTTTGGTATGGGAATGATGGTGGCCTCTTTCCAAGATTCAGGAAACATGTGACCTGACCATAATGAATTAAATGTTTGTAAGATGGAATGTTTCGTATCGTCGGATAAATGTCTGAAAAAGGAATAATGTAAATTATCTGGCCCTACTGAAGTATTACCGGCGGAAGAAATTGCTGTGTCTAGTTCTGAAAGTTGAAAAGGGCTATTGTATGTTTCAGTGTTGTCCGAGTTGAATTGTGTTAAATCGGTGTGAAAGGTGTGTTCAGCATTTTGTAAAAATTCCGGTCTGTAATTGTTATCAGAGCTGTTGTGGGCCATAGTATCTGCTAATGTGTTTACTATTGTTTGTGCGTCTGTAATTGTGGTGTTCTGGATTTTGAGGGCCGGGAGTGATTTAAATGGGGTGCGTCCAGACAACCGTCGGATTAACTGCCAAATTTTGCTGAGAGGCGTTTCTGATGTGAGTTGTTGCAAAAATGAATTCCATGAACGACGTCTAGCCTCGCGAATGATGCGGCGGGTTCGAGCTCGTTCCTGGTTTCGATGAAGTAAATTGTGTGAATCGGGATGTCTAAGATATTTTCTAAATGCTCGTTTTCTAACTGCGATGGCATGTGCTACTTCGGGGCACCACCAAGGTACTGGTGTTCTCTTTGTGAAAGGTTTTGTGAGTGGAATAGTGATAGAAGCTGCTTCGAAAAGTGTTTTTGTAATGTGGTCGATGTTTTCGACGGGAGAAATGTTAGGGTTGTATTGAATATTTGAAAGTTCCTGAAATGTTGTCCAATCGGCCTTCGAAATTTTCCAGCGCGGTATAAAACTGGTTGTGGTATCGGTTGCTGTTGAAAATGTGGTGGTTAATTTGATGGGGTAGTGGTCGCTATCATGAATGTCAGTGTCAACGGTCCAGTCGAACTCATTGGCCAGTGTCGGAGAGCATATTGATAAATCAATAGCTGTTTGTGTATTATGTCCAAGATGGAAAAAAGTTGGTTCTCCGGTATTCAGTAGTACTAAATTATGTCGATCTAAAACTTGTTCAATGATGTGTCCTCGAGTGTCTCCATGCGTACGTGAATGATCCCAGGCTGGACTATGTGCATTGAAGTCTCCGAGTAATATGAATGGGTTCTTGAAATGTGTCATGAGATCTTCTAATTGTGTCAAAATACTTGTATTGTCTGTGTGTGGGGGAATATAAATGGAGCATACATCCATATTCCTACCATGTAAACGTAAGGTGCAAGCTACTGCTTGCAAAGGTGAATTAAGTGTAATGTGCGTATGCGTAAAATCATTGTTGATGTAAAGTGCTGTACCGCCACTTCGATGAGGTCCACGGACCTCGTCGTGACGGTACAGCGAGTAATTTGAAAGATTAAAGTTGTATGTATCATTAGGCAAAAACCATGTTTCTTGTAGTGCTATAAGAATAGGTGTGAGAATATTGAAAAATGCTTTCATTTCGGCCCATTTGGATATCAAGCTACGGCAATTCCATTGTAAAAATGTAGACATGGGAAAAAATTTGTTAATGTTTGTCGGCACCTTTCGGTGCTTGTCGGAGCCAGGAGTGTAATTCTGGTGGATATGCTTGTTGGGTGCGGACAGCGGTAGTGGCGGCTGGCCCGCTGGACCCGTCCGGCCGACCGGTGACCTTGGTATGGTCACGGCGGCCGGTTACTGCCGCGGGGGATGCCCGCCGGCTCGGAGTCGGTCGTGTCACGTGGGTGGCGGTGGGCGCTGGACGCGCAGGGCTCGATCGGCGGCTTGCTGGGGAACGTGGATTTCCTCCGGCAGCCGAGTGGCTGCGGGGTCTGGCATTCCTTGAGGAATTTGTTTGTGTGTGCGAAGTCGATGTGGTCTTTGTGTTTGGAGCCAGGGTGGTTTGTTTGTTTGTGGTCAATGGTGTGAGTTTTTGGAGTGGAGCTAAGCCAGGAATGATGTCGGTTTGCATCGAACAAGAGATGGTATTCACGCGGGGAGTGGGTGGAGCAATGGCGGCTGCCTGTGCATACGATTTTGTGGCCGGCGAGGTGGCCTCGACAGACCGGCGGGCCTGGGGATAGGACACCCCGGTCGTAGCTTTCACTGCGCACACTTCCTTTTCCTTGCGCCAGACTGGGCAGATGGGTGATGTGGTCAGGTGATCAGAGGTGTGGCAGTTCAGGCAGTGGGCTGGTTTGGAGCAGGTGGTCTCGGGATGGGGTGGTTCACCGCACTTGGAGCATCGGGCTGTTTGGCGGCATGTTTTGCTGCCATGGCCGAAGCGCTGGCAGTTAAAACAGCGGAGAGGATTGGGAATGAAGACACGGACTTGGAATCGTAGGTATCCGGCGAGGAGGGTCTTGGGAAGAGTGGTGGAATTGAACGTAAGGACAAGGAGGCTCGTATCACGTTTCTGGCCGTCTTTGAAGGAGGTGATGCGGCGGACGTGGGTCACCCCCTCCGGCCTGAGCTCCGCTTGAATATCTGCCTCAGACATGAAGCGGAGCTCTGGCGCGAAGATGGTGCCCTTGGTGGTATTACGGTTGGAATGGAGGGAAATGGTGACGGATTTACCACAAAATGTGGTGGTGCGGAGGAGGGCTTTGGTTTGGGCTCTGGTTTGGGTTTTGATGACGAGGGTTCCGTTGGCAGGGGCTTCGATATCAGGACTTGCTAAGGAGCAGATGGCAAGGAGCTGTTTGGTCGGCCAGAAAACGTTGATGCGACGGAAGGAGACGGATTCCTCGACAGGCTTAACGACTACGTATGAGCCAGCGCTGTCGAGGTAGGGTTCGATGGGTTCAGGTGGTGAGGGCGTGGTCTGGTTCGAGCGTTGGTCAGCGGCGTGTAGAGTGATGGTATTGTCCGAGAGTGAGGTCGTGGTCTTGGGACGAGCAGGGGTCGGTGATGTGCAGAGGGCTTCCATTGCATCATCAAGCGGAATTGTCTGGCGTCGGTCATCAGTGGCGGTATCGTGCGGAGGTGCATCAGGTGCCGAGTCCGTGTTCGTGCGACGGTCGTCAGTCGGGGCTAATGGCGGAAAATCAGAGTCGGAGTCCGTTGGAGAGCAGGGGTCGATGTCCTTCTTGCGTTTTTTCCCCATCGTGGGGAAAAAACCCTACCTAGTGTGGAAAGAAATAAAAGTACGCACAGAAACCCAGGGAACAGAAGTACAACGGAGACGAAAACCGAGTGAGGTGACGGGTGTCACCCCACTAGAAAAGAAGTTGAGAAAACGGGCGACGGGTGTCACCACACGAAAATGAAAAATAAACTGCTATATCCAGCAGCCAATCACGCCAAGTCTGGCACGGCGCAGTGATCAGTGGCTCTGTGTATGGCGAGCAGGTAATACTGAACACTCCATGCTTTATTGCTCACATAGCGGCGACTCATCCTGACTAGAACATACCTTGGTTTCTAGTTAAGGCACTAAGGTACACAGCTATGGAAAAGTAAGTGCAAGTGGGTTAAGTATACAAGTAAGTCGGCTCAGTGAAGTGGAAGGCTATTATGTCAGGTGGCTACTGGACATAGTGCATTAGAGATGAGCGGAGAAACAAGTTGAAACGGACCTGGATGCATAAATCACGACACTGGCGACATCTAGCGTCAATAGAGCGAACCACAATTTGAGACGCTAGATGGCGGGAGCGCTCTCACCAGGGGCTCCGAGTCACCAGCTGGCCGCCAGATGGCCGGCGGATCCGCATCCGCTACAACGTTTTATAGTGGAAAACTTTTCAGGCAAATTGTTTGGTAATGTTCCATTAAATTTTTTATTAAAGAAAAAAAATACTGCGTGGTTGATGAGGCTATGTTAGGTTACATGATGGTATGTTATTTTCCTTTATTTTTAACATTACTTTTATGCTATATTACCAACCCCAAGCGCCGTGTAGGTGTTATTTAGCCTCCCAACTTAACGGTATACATTTGGAGATGAAATTATTAGTTACACCATGTTAAGCACATTCATACACATTGAATTGGAGAAGGAAATTAGAAAACATAAAAAGTACTTAAGCTGCAAATTTACCCATTTTTATGAATGCATAGCCACAAATCCTCATCTTAGCTTCTTTTACATTGAAGTTATAACCCGAAACCATTCTGGTTGTATGTTAGCTCAAAATAGCTCCCGGTGGTAAATTGGATGGGTAAAATTAAAAGACGTGAGTAAACTTGGCTTATGCCCCAAACATATATAAGCCAGTTGAGCCTAACTGTTGGGTTCTAGCAGAGAAAAAAAGGTCCCGCCATTCAGGTATCGCGAATTCAGATTTTTCGCCCATCTGCCGGCCAGCACGAAACACGGCTGCACACAAAAGACAGATCCAGAAAAATGTATCTACACAAAAGTAATAAACTGACATACAGAGGTTGTTATACACTTAGTTTCGGGCCATCCTCTTCACGTCCCCTCCCCATCACCATCTTCTCCTGTTTCCCCTGGAAGCTGGTGTACTGGATTGTGGCCCTGTTGCTCCTCTTCCCCAGCAGTGACATCAGCGCCTCGCCGTACTCAGCAACGGTCTTCTGTCTTCTCTTCCCGGTCTCAGGAACGGTGATTTGTACCTTGAAGAGAGGATGGATCTTGGGGATGAGGGTGGAGTTGTCTCTGGCAAACAGCATCTCGAACTTCATCCTTTTCACCTTCTCCTTGTCCTCCAGTTCCTCCCAGGTCAGGTACTTATCCACTTCATTGGCGTCATGTGAAAGGTCCCACCTTGGACTTGAGGAAGTCCAGGATGTCCATCCTACTCTCTTCCTTCCCCTTGGCTGGCTCCTGTTTCTCATCAGATCCCTTCTCCTGATTCCTCTCCATCTTCTCGCTCCATATCAGCTTCAGTTCCTTGACATCCTCCATCTCCTTCTTGTAGCTTCGGAAGTTGTCCGGCTTACCTTTTCTCAGGGCCTGGGTCTTTTGAAGTATGATGAACCTGCCGACTGCGTTCAGGTTCTTGAGCTTCTCCAGCCTGTGGTCCACCTTACCACAGATCCTCTCCATTCCAATGTTATGGACTGGAGTGTCATCTATGTTGACTGCCTGCTCCCGGGTGGGAAACTAAGGAGCGAAGGTTTCCTGATCTATGCCACAATCCCTTCGCTGTCTGGCCAGCACAACCCTCAGCTCTGCCATGGTGAGGTTCTCCAGCTTGACCTCCTCCTCCCTGTGCTGCACTGCCATGCCGACCACGGCCCCCACCGCCTCCTGGCCGTAGTTCTCCTTGACGCCGGTGAACAGGTCCCACCCCACCCCATCCAGCATGGGCCTGACACAGCTGAATAACTCCATGTCCACAGGTCTCGCCATGCTGCTGTAGATTCCCTTGTAGAACGCGATGAGGCTGCTGTGGGTGGCCCCTCCTGGATAGTGATGGCGCAAAAGGGCTCCACCAGGTGCAGGCCGAGGGTCGCCCACACCACCAGGACAGCCTTCAGGTAAGGCAAGTCCATGACCTCCCTGACCAGACTGGCCAGTCTGTTGTTGATGCCCCGGGAACTGCTGCAGAAAGTCGCTGATGTTGTCGAAGTTGTAGATGGCAATGGCCGCGGCCTTGGACAAGCAGCCAAACCTGGCGTCCTTGTAGCAGAGCAAGTTCCCCTCCAGGTCCTTCTCCTCTAGGAAAACTGTGTACTCTTTATTCCGGTTCCATGCTTTGTGACTGTATTCTGGAGCGACCAAGCGCAGGATCATATCGAGAGCCTGCCCTGCCAGACTGGAGTTCTTGTAGTCATAGTCTAGATCCACTATAAAACCCTTCACTGCTTGCTCGGTCTTCATGACTGACTCCACCAGCCTCATGACCTTCCTCATTCTAGCAGCGAATCCCAGGGTGGTGTGTGTGCCGCAAAATATTTGGCCCTCTTTGGTCTCCAGACTGAGCATCCCTGCCATCAGTGAGGTAATCCGCTTGTTGTGTTCAGTACTGTCGGCCATATGCGTGTCCACCTCCTTGTACAGCTCCGCAGATGTCATGCCCTTGCATACAGACATGATCTCCATGCCCATATCGACCTGCATGGCGATATCCTCAGCCTTTTCTTCGTAGCTTGGAAGGATTGGAATAGGCAGAGGACAGCTCTGGCCCGCGTGCAATCCCTGAACAATGAACTGTCTGACCGTTTTCTTGGTAGTGCTGTCCGAGGCATGAGTGATGGCCCTGACCTCCTGCTTCCCCTTCATGACCTCCTCTACCTCCCTGGTCATCCCTTCCACCTCCTGCAGCTGGCGGATGGTCCTGATGTTTCTGTCTCTGGGGGCGGTGTCTGCATCAAATGTGTTTTCATTCTCATTGGCCATTTTCCAGTTAATTCCAAACAATGGTGTTGGCAACAACCTCCACGTCTCCAGCAGCTTCAGGAATTGACAGACCGAGGTCAGAGAGATTTCCACATGCTCCGTAGAAGCTTCCCTTCGGCTTTCTCTTCGACTCCCTTATGTGCATGAACTTTTCAGGAAGGGGAGCGTGGCCTGAGGCCTCGGTTTGCTGGTATGTTTTCTTTTTCTCATTGGGAGGCTCTGACTCAACCTCAGCTTCTCCCTATGCTTCATCCAGCATGGTGTCCTCCTGTTCCTCTGGGGCATCCTCACCACTGTCACTGCTGGGACTGACAATCTCGCCATTCTCTTGAAGCACCTTCTTCACGGCATCCAATGACTTGCACCTGAACTGCTCTGTCTTGTATTTATTATACTGATCATGAGCTTCCTGCAGTCTCTGGTTCTTCAGCCAGATGTGGTAGAAGAGAGGGGTGCACCAGTTGTCATAGTTCTGCAGCCTGGGGCCCTTCTGATCCTCGTAGTACTTGGCATCTATGTCTGTCATCTTCAGCCACCACTCCTCCAGACATTTGTTCCTCCTGGTTGCCTTGTCAGCGTAGATATCGAAGAGCTGATATTTCTTGTCAATCAACTTCAGACAACTGAAAGTAGGCCTCGTTGATCCTCCCTGTTTCCCCTTCACATACAGGCTATGTACTTTTGCCACCTGACTTTCTATTGCATCGACTGACTTACAGTACACAGTGTCGTGGTACCACTTGTCGAATATCTGCTTAGCCACCTCTCTCTCTCTCCCATCTTCGAGGTCACCGCTCCTTCCCTTCCACCTGAGGGTTGTACCTCAACAACCACACCACGCTGTTGTAGGTTGACAGCTTGTTGTCAGGGCTGAAGTATTTAACCTGAGTGAAGTCATCATCAAAATCGTAGACCGGCCAGTCAGATCTGGTCTTGATGTTGTTGCCTCCCTGGCTCGCAACTTTGATACTTCCCGCGCCATCAAGTTTCTCAGACATTCTTCTGAAACAAAGGCATTTCGTTGTCATTGATTTCATTTACGCATAATTCTTTCGTAGTTTACAAATGAAGGAACAGGCTTTAATGTGAGCGGAACATATCCAGATCTTACGGCGGCTACGTTGGACCTCTTGCGTCGAAATTCGATCATTATAAGCGCTGAAATTTAGTCACACTACCCCGAGAATCACCTACTCCTCGAGCACTGGCGACGGGAGGGGAGGGGGAGGATCATTACCATTTAGTCACAAATCTGCCGCTCAGTGGGAACCGGCAATAGGCGACCAGAGGTGCGGTAAGCCAATTTCAATTATGCCAAGTTTCGGCGCAGAACTGTCACGGCGAATACCTGCGACGAGATTTCAGCACAGGGCCACTACGGCGGATATCGACGTCGAAGTATTTGCACAGCTGCCACTATGGCGGATATAGGTATCCACCGCAACGCGTATTTTTTCCAATCTGGCCCTCGTGTCACAAGAACAGGCTGATTTTCGTCGAAACGCGGCTAAATTTGGGCGGAGGGTGATCGACTTTCAATTCGGGGTAATATCGCACATAAATTCGGCGCAGGAGGTTCAAAGTACCCGCTGTAAAAATGGAAATATTCCATACTGCCCGAAGCCCGTGGTAGGTGAACAATGCCTTGGCTCATCCTAAAAATGACCGCCCCAAGGCCTAGCGGGGTGCGAAATCTCTCTCCCCGGTCCACCCAAGTGAAATTTCCTTAGACAGACTTGGTGCAGACCGTACGGCGTACGTTCTGCTCCAAAGTTCTGAAACGGTCCGTAGAAAAAGTGAATAAATTAAAAAAGGAAAATAACTGAGAACACGCGGAAAAAACCGCCTGAGAGCCGTAAAATCTGTCCCCTCGCCAAATGGACGGCGTCTGTTTGCTTCCGACAGGCAATGCGCTCAAGCCAGTACAGAAGCTAGGTCAACCCGTCAAGGCCCACAAAGACAACCATCAAGCGGTACCGGGAAATCGTACAAGTTTGGGCATATTAACGCCAGGTCATTAACACCAAGACTGGACGAGGTGAACCTGCTATTGGACAGGCACCAACTGGATATACTATGCGTCTCCGAGACCTGGCTACAGACAGAAATCATCGGCAGAGTGTTGGTCATTCCTGGCTACCGAATCACCAGATGTGACCGCATAGCGCCGTCGGGATCCCGCGCCGCATTGCGAGGCGGAGGAGTCGCCAAACTAACCCGCGAACACTTCCTAGTCACGAGACTGGACATTGGCGGCGCCGACTCCGCAGTCGAGTCGCTCTGGCTCTCAGTGACGGGAGCCGGCCGTCGAACTGCGATCGTCGGGGCCATCTACCGGCCACCCAGCGCACCCGTCACCAGAGGGTTGGGGCTCATAGAGCAGCAGGTCCAGGCGGCGGTCTCCACAAACAAGCCAGTTGTGGCATTGGGGGACCTAAATATCAATATGGACGCGGACAGCTCCAACGCCCGCAGCTTGAAAAACGTCTTGAACGACCTGAGCCTCAAAGAGCTGGTGATGCAGCCAACTCACCTCCTCCCTACACCCTCGCTACTGGACCTCATCATAACGAACATCACAGACCTCTCCACACCCGCAATTGTACTCCCGGATCCAATAGCAGATCACCAGCCAATTCTCATCAACGCTCAGATCCGCAGACAGCGCCCAACGCGCTCCGCCCCCCGTCACCACCAGGCCGTGGAGACGCGTGGACTGGAATGCTCTCTGTCTGAGCCCATTGACCGCTGATTGGGGGCCACTCTACGAGGCTACCGACGTTGATAGGAAGCTGGTGGCCCTCATGATGGTTCCAAGTCATTCCTTGCTTCCACTAAACATTACAGACATGAACTAAAAAGTGCATCGAAATACATTTAATATCAATGAGAATTGACTGCAATATCTTTTTCAGCTTTCTCATTTGAAAAAAAAAAATTTCATCGTCGAGAGAATAAAAGATTTTAGCGGATTGTTTTAGTATAACTTTTCTTAAACCATTATACATTCCGAAACCCATATCCCGAAGTAACATTTTAGACCCTCCCATTTTAGACCCAGTCGATGCATGAACGTCCTGCTTTCGAGGTATGGTGTGAATTTGTATTAGTTGTGCGGTGTTGGTATGTTAGGAGTGGCAGGTATTGATATATAAACTTGGTTGACATCGATTAAGTATACTTTTGTTATCATTTTCTCTACCATTGCTCAGGAAGTTGCTTTATAAGTCATTCACGTAACGTGGATGATTTTAGACGACGATGTGTGGTGGACCCCATCTGGTTGTCTGTGAGACACTAGGATAAGAACCTAACAAATGACTTGAAGGCGTTTTATTCTTGAAGAAGAATAATTATCGGGTTATTTTACAACGCATTCTACCGCAAGGCTGTATAGCGTCGCCAACCTATATCACACCGATTGGTCGTGGGTGGACTCTGCAAATGCCGCGGGCCGCAAGGTTCGAGTCCCACGCTCCACCATCTAAGCTACCGAGGCCCCTGGGTTTTTATTCTTTATTCCAGGAAACATCACTGCATTTTTCAAAATGTATACACTTCGTTATTTATAAAATGTATATACTCCGTTACTTGGTGCTACAATACATATACACCCCATAATTTGGCAAACTGGGAAATTATACACCCCATAACATAGTGCTTCAAGATTATACACTCCATACTTTGGCAAGCCAAAAAATTATACACTCCGAATCCAAGACCGAGAAGTGAAAATCCAACACTGTATAGGATACGAGTGCTTGCTTTCACAAAGGCTGCAAACAAAAATAGATATGACCCTCTTATTCATATTACACTCAATCATTGTAAGCACGCCGGAACTTAGACACCTTTGAAATTATTTCGATATCTCAACATTCTGATATCGTACGACAAACCAATGTCAAACGACATCCACATCATGTAAATTGAAGCCATAGCCACGAAACGTGACTTTGAAAATTAAGCAATTACCAACTTTGACCTTGAGGCTGGATTTTACATGTACTTTAAATGTTACTGCCACGGGCTATCTCTTGATACGAAGCATGGGTAGCTTGGAAGAAAAACGAAGAAACACGGGGCGACTGAAGAAATGAGTTGGACCTTTAACTTTGAAAATTAATGTGCTTTCTGAACAGTTTGTTCGGATACGATACGGCACGTCGTATGACTCCACTTGATGCAAATTTAAGATATAGCAACGAGACGCGAGAACTTCGAGCCATTGAAGCTAACCTTCGGTCTTGTGGCTTCACATTGACATGTCCTGGTTTGAAATGTTACTTGAGATGCACCACGGGCTATTGCTTGGTACCAGATGTTGGTATTAGGTTAGGGTGAAGAAAAATGGGAGGCGACCAAAGAATTCGGTTTGACCTTTAACCTTAAAAATTAGTTCTATTTGGTAGCATTATAATACGTCACAAGCCACGTTGAGTCACACCCATTTGGTACAAGGTGAACCCGTAGCGACGAATCGGGAGGGCTTCGAAAAATTCAAACTAGCCTTTGACCTTTAGGCAGGGGCAGTCGGCCCATGTAAGGTACTAAGGCACTACTTCACCGGAGTAAATCTGGGAGGTTATTTTGCATGTTATTTTCAAACAAGTGATGCTTTCATCCACAGACAAATTTAATGAAAGCATTGAAAAAAAAAACTGGAAGCAAAAGTCTTTTTGCAGCGAGATATGCTCATTTTAACCTGTTATTGCCCTAAAGACCTTCAAATCATCAGGAAATTTCAAAACTTTACTGCTTATGCCACTTTCAATGTTATTTACAAATATAGTGAACAGTAGTGGCCCCAGTACCGACCCCTGGGGGACTCAACTAAGAACATTTTGTCATGATGACTTTGTACCATTTAGCACCACTCTTTGCTGTCTACCTGAAAGCCACAACTCTATCCATTTTAAGATGCTACCTACAATACCATGGGCCTGAAGCTGTATCATTAACCGTTTATGGGGTACCTTGTCAAAGGCCTTACTAAAGTCAAGATATGCTAGATAAACCTGATTTCCCTGATCAAATTTTTATGTGGCGAAGTTAAAAAAGTCCAAGAGACTTGTGAGACACGATCGTCCTTTTCTAAACACATGTTGAGTATCTTGAATAAATGTGTTTCCTTCCAGATAACTAACTATTCTATCCTTGAAAATTGAATCGAGTACCTTGCAGACTATGGATGTGAGACTTACTGGCCTATAGTTTTCAACTTTCCCTCTTTCTCCTTTCTTGAAAATAAGAACTACATTTGCCCTTTTCCAATCTGTTGGAATTTCATTTTGTGAAACTGATCTACATAATATTATACTAAGTGGAAATTCCAGTTCCTTTTCAGCTTCCAGCAATACCCTAGCATAAATTTCATCAGGTCCTGCTACCTTGTTTGGCTTTATTTTCCTGATATGATTGTAAACAACATCACTATCAATGAAGTCAACATCATTTATCAGATCACATGTCACTGAACTATGGTGTACGGTCGGCAGATTGGTCATATCTTCCAATGTAAACGCTGATTTAAACTGCTTGCTCAGCTCCTCAACCATCTCACTATCCTCACCCAATGTAGTCCCATTTACTTCCAGTGGACCAATTGTGCTAGAAACTTTACTTAGCTTGTAGAAACTAAAGAATTTTTACTGTCCCCATTACAGTTCCTAGCTAAATCCAGTTCTTTTTCTCGCTTTGCTGCTCTGGTTTTTTTGCTTCACAGTGTCTCTAGCTTTTCGATACGCCTTTAGATTTACGATATTTGAAGCTTCTTTAAACACTCTAAATGCAGCTTTCTTAGCTTTAATTGCTTTTATCAAGTCTGGTGTACGCTATGCTGGCTTTCCTACCCTTCTTTTGCGTCTTTGTTTTTGGGGTACGTCTAATCTGAATTTCCTCCAATTAAGATTTGAACGTTTCCTACATATCACAGGCATTTAAATTGGATAATTCTTCTTCCCATCTGATGGCACTTAAAGCCACTCTCATGCAGTCAAAGTCTGCTCTGTTGAAATTTGGAACCTTTACCAAATTATCCTTGATAATTTCCCGTACATGTGCCTTGAATCTAACTATGTTATGGTCACTTCTTCCCAGAGTTTCGCCTATCGTCAAGTCTTACTTGAGTAGACGTGACGGAGAAGGCAACAGCAAACCTAAGAGCAATCCTAAGAGTATTGCTGTTGCCTTTTCCCACAGTGACATCAAGCCAAATGGACTCCACAGACACAAGAACCAAGTCACTTAAATCCGAGAATACAAGGTCTTCCAAGAATGAACCATGCCTGGTAGGTTCCGATACAAACTGGTGTAAGAACAGGTCCTCTTCAGGGCATTTCCTAAACATTTTGCATGATGGGGAGCCAACACCAGCATTTTCATAACCTTTTAGATTAAAGTCACCAAGAATAAGGCACTTCCTCTTAAAGTTTCTACTGATTTCCTCACAAATCACCTTGTCAAGCTCCAGTTGCTGAGAATGTGGCAGGGTTCCTGATCGGTAGAAAGCTCCTATCCTAAGAGTATTGCTGTTGCCTTTTCCCACAGTGACATCAAGCCAAATGGACTCCACAGACACATTTTTATCCCCACCTGCTACTTTTTGAGAACTAAATAAGCTATTCATATGGAGCATTGCACCACCCCCTATCATTGCTGGACCCGTATTGCACGAAAACATATTGTATCCCTGGATCTCATAGTCCTGTAAGTTATCTCCAAAATACCCTTCACTGACCCATGCCTCCGTAATGCAAGCAAAATCTGGTTCCTCCTCAGCAACATAACACTTGAACTCATCAAATTTGGATCGGATATTCGGAGCATTAAACATCATACACTTAACAAATGCTCCATAACCACCTTTGGCTTTTTCATTCTGAGGAGTTCTTTTATCACTAGATGAACTAACACTCTGTCCCCTTGAACTGCTGCTGTCCCTATTTGCAGACTTTGAGGTTCTATTGCCTTGGCTGACACTATTGGAATTTTCCTGAGTTGGCAATGCAATTTCATCCCTCCCCACCCCATTTCCTAGTTTCCCTGAAGGACATGCTCGTACACTTAGCCTAACACATGGACCCCCTTCTCAGAGAAATGCAGGCCATCTCTCTGATAGAGGTCCCACGATGCATAAAACCTGCTCCACTCGTCTACAAATGTAAAACCTAGCTCATGACAGAGCTTTCCTTCCCTGGCGTTAGCTGCCAGTGCCCTAGATCTCCACTCAGGGGAGGCTCTAGCCCTAGGCAAAATTGCTGTTACAATGACTCTGTTGGTACCCTTCAGGGTGGCCAAAAGGGCCCTGTACTCCCGCAGAAGCTACTCACTCCTAGCAGGACCTATGTTATTTACCCCTACATGCACTATGACTGTATTAACCTGGTGATCACTGGTGACCTGTGCCACCATAGGTACCAGGTCCTTCACCTTAGCACCAGACCTGGTGATGCACCTCCTGTCCCTCCTACCTTTACAAAATGCCCGCTCTAAATGTCGCACACGAAAGTCTCCTAGGACCAGCACTGACTCCTTACTACTACTACCCTGGGGGCAGTCATCCAATGCCTGGAACATATTTGATGTTAATATGCCTGCCCGCTGGGCCGTTCGGCTAGACTTCCTCCAGCTCCTACCACCTGCCACCTGCCACTCACTGACCGTTTACTTAGGTTCGCGTCACCAGATCCTCCACCACCTGACCTCATTCCACTTCCCCTCCTGTGACCTACCAGAACTACCCCTCCTCTGTTCACTATTAACAATCCCCTCTCGAGAGATCCCAGCCACCTCCACGGTAGGGGAAGCCTCAGCTACCTGGTGGCCTGCGACCACCTAGGCATATGATGTCCCTGCTACGGAGTGACCTCTTGTTGCTTTATCTTGCCTACCCTGTGCAACAAGGGCATCCCAGGCAGAGCTTGGAAAGTTCTGCCTTAAGGGTCCTAATCTTTTCCTCTAGTGCCTGCATCCTGGTCGAAACCATCCTAAACGCTGCAGCTTATGCCTAGATTTAGATTCAAATTAACTCGCTAAACAACCGACAAAAAGCCAACTATAATTCACTATAAATCGTCCTCCTATACTGTCAGTTAATTATCTGAGTACCTGAAGAAAAGCAGAACCTATTAAACAATTGTTTTGTGTGTGTTTTTTTGTGTTAAAAAAGGACAAAATGTATAATCTAATTGTCTTCCACACAAGTAGACAACTATATGAATATCCATTTTGATATCACTTATGGCTAGACATAAAAATGAACGGTCACACAGCACTTATGAATACCCCAACTTACTACCAATTTAAACTATATCTGAAACTTCAACACCAAACACACTATGCACAACAAAAAATAAATAAAGTATGTTAGGATAGTATGAATGTTCTCTAATGAAATCAACACACTTGTAATATCTCCTACTACAGAAATCGAAGCGTCGAGAACACGCCTAAAGCCACGAGGCCTCGCGTAACAAGATGGCGCAAGGCAGCGTCGCTAGGTTAATTTAGTATAGTTTGTGTGCTACTAAAATGCTAATCAGATAAAACTAATGAAATATAATCACAGAAATAATTGCTAAACACCTATCCTCAGCTTAGACTAGAGTACTGCCCTGTTCTGCAACGACTTATCTGGAAATCTGGAGCTCAAACGGACGTCCTCCCACCTTGACACCTGGCGGCAAAACTAAAATTTCCCCTACATGTGCCTTGAATCTAATTATGTTATGGTCACTTCTTCCCAGAGTTTCTTCTACAGTCAAGTCTTAAACCAAGTCACTTAAATCCGAGAATACCAGGTCCAAAAATGAGCCATGCCTGGTAGGTTCTGATACAACCTGGCTTAAGAACAGGTCCTCTTCAGGGCATTTCCTAAACATTTTGCATGATGGTGAGCCATCACCAGCATTTTCATAACCTTTTAGATTAAAGTCACCAAGAATAAGGCACCTCCTCCGAAAGTTTCTACTGATTTCCTCACAAATCACCTTATCAAGCTCCAGTGGCTGAGAATGTGACAGGGTTCCTGATCGGTAGAAAGCTCCTATCCTCAGTGTATTGCTGTCGCCTTTTCCCACAGTGAAAGGCAACAATGCATGGAAGTTAGGTATGTATATATACATATATATATATATATATATATATATATATATATATATATATATATATATATATATATATGTACACATATAGATATAGAAAAAGCCCCTAAGGTACATTTGGTTTGAAAAGCATGTATCAAATGTCTTCATGTAAATTGAAATAATTTTAATTTCGCTTGGGGATATGTAGTGAGATTGCATGTGAGGTGGCACTGGTACTAGCCCCAGGATGCCGGCCAGAGAGTCATTTAGTGCGGCGACCTCGTGTCGGCCGCGGTCGGTGCCGCCGCTGCACGACGTCTGACCCCGGCCCTGCGGCGGCGCTGTTGGACTTGCGGCGTCGTCGGTCATTTCGCAGTCGCCTGCCCGCGACGAGTGGGAAACTCCGCCGGGGCGCGCCAGCGCAAGCGCCGTCTCCGGACGTGTGAGCGCGCACCCGGTGGTGGAAATGTCTATGGACGGCGTGGCACGTCGGGCACTGGCAGACACGGGATGTACCGATGTGCTCATCTACGTCGGGTGCTGCTCGACGTGGGAGCCAGGGTCGGTGCTGCTACGCGCCGTTAACGAGGAGACGCTGAGGTGCGTCGGCGTCACGCGTGTGGTGGTGGCCTACCAGGGCAAGCGGGTTACGCTCGCGGCCCTTGTGGTGCCGGACAGATCGGTGGGCGTGGACATGATTATGGGCATGACCGGGGTGACGGCGCTGGGAGGCGTCGTAGTGTGAGCGGCGTCAGACGTGGGGGTCTGCACGGTGGCGGCGGCGGCACGGAGCGTGCAGGTGGATGTCGCGGTGGTCGGGGCGGCGGCACAAGATGTGCAGGTGGATGCCGTGGACTTCGTGGCGCGCTTTGATGCGCGGGTTGCGGCCTGGACGGTGACCTGGAAGTGGGCGATGGGCGTCGGACCGGCACGCCTGCGTAACCGGACCGCGCAGTACGCGGTGCCGGCGGCAGCGCGCGCGGCGTACGATGCCGAGCTCGACTTATGGGTTGCCGAGGGTTGGCTGCGCCCATACAACGAGGGGACGGATGGGCCAGCGCGCGGCCTGATACCGTTGATGGCGGTCCAACAGCCGAACAAGGGCAAGGTGCGCCCCGTTCTGGACTAAAGCGAGTTGAACAGTCACGTCCTTGTGCACACCGCCGACGCGGACGTCTGTGTCGACCAGCTGCGACGCTGGCGACGACACGGCACCCTTGTAGCTGTCGTTGATCTGTCAGGGTGTACCTGCAGCTCCGGCTGGACAGACGGCTGTGGCCATATCAGACGGTCGAGGTTCGCGGACAGCGGTACTGTCTAACACGGATCGGCTTCGGGCTCAACATAGCCCCGCTCGTGATGAAGGCCGTCGTGAAAGCTGTGCTGCTCCGCGACCGGGACGCGTCCCGCGGCGTATTGCCCTACCTAGATGATCTGCTGGTGGACGAGAGCGTCGTCAGTGCAGAATACGTAGTGGCGCATTTCGCGAGGTACGGCCTGGCGTGCAAGCCACCGGAGCGTGCGGCTGCCGGGACGCGCCTTATCGGGCTCCGCGTGAGCCCGAATCAAGAGGGCGCGCCCCACTGGCAGCGCGACAATCCGGTGGCGGCCCCGCCGGCGGTGTTCACTTGTCGGGCAGTGTTCGCCTGGTGCGGCCGACTGGTGTCGCATGTGCCCGTGGTCGGCTGGCTCAGGCTGGCGGCCGCGTGGCTCAAGCGACGCGCCAACGCCTTGTCGACCGGGTGGGACGACCTAATTGGTGACAAGGCGTTGCGCGGCCAGGTCGACCAGGTGGCGGCTCGGCTGAGCGAGGCTCACCCGGCCCCTGGTGTATGGACGGAGACAAATTGGTCGTCTGGACAGACGCCAGCTCACTCGCGGCGGGCGTAGTGGCGGCGTCGTGGAAGAAGCGAGTTGGCTGAGGCCGGAGTCGCAGGTCGCTATGCACATTAATACGGCGGAGCTCGACGCGGCGCTTAGCGGTATCAATCTTGCTGTGGCATGGGGGGGGTCAGTACCGTCGATCTCCGCACTGACTCTGCCACCGTGCACAAATGGTTTGATGACACGCTGAGTGGCCGCTCGCGCTTGCGCACTAAGGCACACGGGGAGATGGTAATTCGCAGACGGATTGACGTCATCCGGCAGCTGGTAGCGGAGTTGCAGCTGTCTATGACGATCGGACTTGTGCGGTCCGCCGACAACCCGGCGGACATCCTCACCCGTGTGCCGAAAGAGTGGCTGCGCGACTCGGCTTTGACCGACATGGATAGCGACGATGCGCCGGCCGTGGTGGCCGCCATTGACCCAGGGCCCGACGCGAAGCCCGAGTGGATCAGGGCGGTTCACGAGGGCTGCGGACATCAAGGGGTGCGGCGTACCCTGTGGCACGCGCGGCAGCTGTACCGTGAAACGCGGGTGTCGCGGCCAGCGGTACGAGCGGTGGTTTGGGCCTGCAACGTGTGCCAATCGATTGACCCGGCGCCGGTCCGATGGGACGATGGGCACCTGAGCGTGCCGGACTGTTGGCGGCGCCTGGCCATCGACGTGGTACACTACCGGGACGTGGCGTACCTGTCCGTGATCGACTGTGGACTGTCACGTTTCGAGCTGTGGCGCAAGTTGCGTAACGGGACAGCGGGCTAGATCGCGGGGCATGTCCATACGATGTTTTTGGAGCGCGGCGCGCCCGATTAAATATTGTTGGATGATGCTACTGCGTTTCGTAGCCGGTGCATGGCAGCACTCGCGGCGCACTGAGGCCTGTAACTGCGATTCCGGGCGGTGTATGAGGCGGGCGGGAACGGCATCGTCGAGCGCCACCACCGGACGTTGAAGGTAATGACAGCTCGACAGGCCTGCTCCATCGCAGAGGTAGTGCATCGTTACAACACGTTACACGTACAACATCGTTGACACCATTGGACCGCGCGAACGTCGCCACCGCCCCCACAACTCGCCTGTACGCATATGCGGGTCGTGAGCTGCCGATGAACACCACCGTCCGGCCCGACGCAATGCGTACCGAGCTGGTCGACGCCCCGCTCCAGCGTGGAGATCTGGTGTGGCTGCGACGGCGCGGCCCGCCCACGCGTTGGACGAAGCGATCGCGCGAGGGCATCGTGACGCGGCTGCTGCCGGCCCCTTGATCGAGGTGGATGGTAGCCCCTGGCACGCCCGCTGTGTGCGGCGGCGCGTGGACGACGGTGTTCGCGCCGCGGAGGAGGACGCCGGGGACGACTACTGCGATGACGGCGACAGTGACGACGATTACGGCGCCACGACGTAGGACAAGCCCCTGCCCCGTCCGCCGCCGCGCCGGCCGGCTGTCCGTGCAGTGATGTGGCCCGGCGGCCCACAGGGGATGGCGACGCCTGGCCCGTCGGGCGACGTGACGCCTTCGCGAGCGGAGTGACCGGCCCCGGTGCACCTGCCTGACGCCCCCGCAGACGAACCGGCCGACGACTCGCTGGACGACCTGGACCTGACGGCGACTGATCCGCGCGACGTGACGTATGCGCCGGACGAAACGCTGGACATAGATTTGGGCGGATGGCGGGCTGCGCCCCGCCGGAGCGCACGACTGCGTGGTACAGATGGCGTGGTGAGTGATGTCGGCGAATGATGTTTGAGATCATGGGGGGGGATGTAGTGAGATTGCATGTGAGGTGGCACTGGTACTAGCCCCAGGATGCCGGCAGATGAGTCATCCAGTGCGGCGACTTCGTGACCGGTAGGACCGGCCGGATACGTGGCGTGGTGGGGCGTGTGAGGGATGGACCAATCAGCGATCCGGGGTATCGGAAACGCGGGAGCGGTGTCTAGTTGACCTGGGAGGGTGTGGGCGGTGCGGGGGCCAGTCTGGTTACCGCCGATCGCTGAGAAATACACGGTGCTGGCATCAAGGTTTTCTCTTCGTGAACTTTAGCATATGAATATTTTATACATAAGCACTACCAGTTGCAATGATATCTCAATAAGCAGTCATTCGATGAAGAAAAGAAGGGATTATTTTGCTTTAACACGCGCCCTGAAGGGGGAGGGGAGGAATCCGCCCACCCCTCCGATTTTTCGTAGATAACTCCCGATTTTCCCGTCCGATATACGCCATTGTTTGTGTACCTGCTTAGAAATGAACGGCACGTTGCTTAAAGTAAGTAAAACGAAAATGGATCGAAGATTTGTCGAGTTAGGGGTCGGTAAAGTCAAAAACATTTCTCAGCGCCAGACCACAAATATCGGCGCTGATGCGCTTCCCGTATATTGGCAAAAAGGAAGTGTTCTTGGCAACACTATCGACTTGTTTGATGTATATTGTTATGCTACATTGTTTCAAAGTCATGTCAGGTCACCTAGGTCAAGTCAGGTCAAGTTCATGACAGGTTTACACACGTCCCGGAGGAGTGGAGGGCGAAATTCGCTCACCTCTCAGATGTTTAGTTCAGAACTTTATATTGTACCGGCTGATATACGCTATTTTTCGTATCTGCTTAGAAATGTCGTCGCATGGTGTAAACCAAGGAAAATTGAAATCGGCCGAAAAGTTTTTAAGTTATGGGCCGCTAATTTTTTTAATCGCAGCGCCAGACCACAAAAATCGGCGCTGATGCACTTCCCGTATATTGGCAAAAGGTAAGTGTTCATGACAACACTACCGACTTGTTTGATGCATATTGTTATGCTATATAATTAAAAAGTCATGTTAGGTCGCCGAGGTCATCATGACAGGCTAATGGCACCAAACTTGATGAACTGGAATGTTGTCATAAATAGAAATGATTGTCATGCGATTGATGTCACTTTGCATGTTACTCCCTACACATCCGGACATCTACTGTTTGTCATAGTGTGCCTAAGAGTTTCTATACTTTATCCATGTATTTCACTCCCTTTTTTCTAAGCCGATTGTGCAGAGCCGCTTAACGGAGCAATCGGGTTGGCAGCCCAGTTCCGGTAACTGAAGCAGGTAATGACTTGATAAAGTGTTCCTATATGAATGAACTGAGGTCAAATGGCGGATCTGGCGTGTGCATTGCATCATTAGTAATGTCCAAAACATCATTACTGCCAATTTTGGAGTATTTAAAAACAATCACAGCGATCCATAACAATGACAAGCTAAGCCACGCAAAACCATACAAGTTTGCTATTTTGGTCACATTTGACCTTGAAGATGTTGACCTAAGGTCACGAAATTTTCAGATAATAGAGTTAACTATCGTACTCATCCACCCTGCGAATTCCGTTGCTCTAGCCTTAATGGGAGCCGAGATCTCAGGGGGAAGGGAATCCGCCCCCCCTCCAGTGCGCGTAATATTCAGAGGCCCTCCAGGGCGCGTGTTAAGGTGATGGCAATACATTTTTACACACATTTACCTTCCTAAAGGAAGCAAATGGGTTTGGTTTGGTTAGGTTAGTTTAGTTTAGGTTAGTTTAGGTTTAAGTCGGAAATTTCTTTCTTTTTTGTTTCGAAATTATATTTCTTCAAAAGCAGCTGTTCTTAGCTCAGGTTAGGAAGGCTCTGTTTTTATTTCACATGTTTTCAGAGAATATGTTGCCTTAACTTAACTTAACTTAGAGAATGTGTTGCCTGGTTGAAGACCCCCTCTAAAATCCAAACTAAGCATCGCACGAAAACGAAAGAGGTGTCATCGGAAAGCGCTCGACGAGTAGGGTCAGGGTCTACTCCTCAAAAAGAAATCCCCGGAAGGTGACGTCACCAGGGGGACTAGATTTTCACGACTTTTTACGACTTACATTATGTTTTTTTACTCTGGGGAGTTCATTTCCGGGGATATATGAAAAACAAAATTTATTTGGAATGAGAAAAGGACACCGAAATCAATCAGGTCTATAATTTTTCTGACACCCCAAAAATAAGTTTCATTTTTTTGAACTTTCAAAATTTTGAGTTTTCAAGTTTTCTTTAATTTTCCTTTTCCAATGGGTAGAGCAGACCGAAAAACGTTGTTGAAAGTCAACTTGACCTCATATAAATGCTTACTTTAGGCAGAATCCTGTGTTTGAACTGCAATATGGCAAATACACAAAATTTATATGTAGTCAAAAACGAAAAAAAACAAATTCAACTCGTACGTTTTGTTGCATCCGTAAAGATAAGCAAACGCTGAAAGTTTCATTAAAATATCTGTATCCGTTAAAGCTTGACGACTGGTTTAACTTTTTTGGAGGTGACCTCACTTGACATTGATCAACTCGTTGCCCTAGGTGACCTGACGTATAAATTTTGAATCAGCATGTCAAATTGATGTGGATAAAGGTATGCCAAATTTGGGCGCGCTACCATGGGCCGTTCGTCCGCTATCCGCGATAAAACCTGAGGGGGCGGTTGAAGACCCCGAGACGGGACGGGTTAAGTTTCCATGATTAAACAAAATCCAAGGTGAAGGCAGTCTAGGTTAGGTTACGTTGTACTGAACTTTTTCACCATTTTTTGCTATGCTATGCAGTGGCGTCGCCACGAAATTCTTCCAGGGGGGGGCGAGATCGAAAGGGGGCCTCCTGCTCCCCGAAAAGGGGCCTCCATTGTGTTAGGGCCTCCTATTGTTTGTAGGCCCTTAGTAGGGTTCGGGAATGGGAAACTGAGGGCTGGAGGGCCTCCTTTTCGTCCTAGATGGCATCCTTTTCGTCATGTGGGCCTCATTTTCATCATGAGGACCTCCTTTTCGTCCTGGTGGCCTTTTCGTCCTGGGGCCTCTGTGTCAATATTTGGCACTCCCTTGATTTCTGGGGCCTCCTACCCTCTCTTAGGTGACTTCTTTTTATTAGGGGCCTCCTCCCGTAGGCCCCTAATTTGTATAATCTCTTTTTCGTCTTGGGGGCATCCTTTTCATCCTGGAGGGCCTCTATTCGTCCTGGATGGCCTCATTTTCGTCCTGGAGGTCCTCCTTTCCATCCTGGGGGCCCCCTTTTCGTCCTGGGGGCCTCCTTTTAGTCCTGGAGGGCCTCCTTTTCGTCCTGGGGGCCTCCTTTTCGTCCTGACGTACCTTCTTTTTGTCCTGTGGGATTTTTTGTCGTCCTGGGGGCCTCCTTTTTGTCCTGGGGGATTCGTTTTCGTCCTGGGGGCAACCTTTTAGTCCTGGAGGGCCTCCTTTTCGTCATGGGGGCCTCCTTTTCGTCTTGAGGTAGCTTCGTTTCGTCCTGGGGGCCTCTTTTTCGTCCTGAGGGCCTCCTTCTCGTCCTGGGGTTTCGTTTTCGTCCTGGGGGCCTCCTTTTCGTCCTGGGGACTTCCTTTTCGAACTGGGGGCCTCCTCAAATTTCAGGGGGGCGGCGCCTCCCAGTCTCACGGCAGGGGTGTGGGGTGGGGGCAATTGCCCCCTCTGCCCCCCTGGTGGCGACGCCCCTGATGCTATGTTACCTAACTCAAAGACTCCTTTTTCGTGTTATTTTGTTCAAAACCTGAAAAGCAAGCATTTGCACATAAAATGAGTCGTCCCATCCTCTTAGCCACATTCATAAACATTGCATTAGAATGATCAATTCCAAGAATTCATAAAACATCCTCAATCACGAACTTACGAAACAGAACATGAAAATCGATCAACTAACATTTCAAACAACCATATAAAAAATGTGTGACAATGTAGATGGAGGCCATACCCAACAAAATATTGGAAGCATAAAGAAAAGGGGTTTCTGTGGGGCAGCATATATTGGAGAATTATGTAATACTGCGATAAAAGCGTACCCCTAACCTAACCTGACCTGACCTGACCTGACCTGACCTGACCTAACCTAACCTAACCTAACCTAACCTAACCTGACCTAACCTAACCTAATCTACTGATGTTGCATCACCTAAACCTAATGATATTGGATCATCTAATGCTACTGATGTTGAATCACCTTATTCAACATCAGTAGCATTATTCAACACCTTATTCAACATCACCTACATTCCTGGAGGATTATTCATCATTTGCAGTATCAATGCTATGTGACATGCTTTCAAAGAAAGAAAATCTTACCTAAATGTTATTTCCAAAAGAAATGGCACCTAAAGAAGTTGCTGGGTAAGCTTCAGCAGGTCCTGTCCTGGGTGTATTTATTTTTCCATTTACGCCCATGGACTTCTGTATCAGTTTGCTTTATGTGGGAACAAAATATGGTTAAAAATATCAGTAAAAAATAGCTGCGATTTTTCTGAACCAAAGAAATATAGTGGAGAAAATCCGAGGACATTTTGTTCTGAAGAGTGGATGGGTACGGTTGCGATTTGCCCCAGGGTGCACCATGCGCTGTCGCTTGATAATGGGTCTGGGTAGGCTTAGGCGAAAACCACACAAAAAGATGAGGCGGCTGAAGTCATTATTCAATTTTGGTTCGTCAAGATTCTTTCTAACTTTCCACTTTCAGATACTGCACAAGACAACCCGAATGACACATCACAAATGGCATCCATTTTCTGCAAATTGAAGCCGTAACGACGAAACGCGAGGACATGAAAGAAAGTCAAACCTTAGACTTTGGCCTGTCCCGGTTTGAAGTTTTACTCGAGTGTTCACCACTGAGTATTGCTTGATACCAGATTAGTTTGAAACCAGATAGGTTATTACCAGATAGGTTTCAGAGAAGAAAACGAAAAATAGACGATTGAAAGATCAGTTTGGCCTTTGTCCCCGACAAAAATCGATTGCTTAGATTTCTGATACTGCATAGCAAGTGACACTCTTTTGGTGGGAAATGAGGCGAATGGAACCGAATCTCGCGCTCGGTGGATATCGCTTCAATATCGCTATGTATTAAATCAAGCTAACCTTTGATCTAGAAGTTCGACCTTCACATGTACCGATTTGAAATGTTGCACGATGGATCACAACAGGCTATTGTTTGATAGGGTAGAGTGGGGTAAGATGCCCCCTCGGGTAAGACGCCACATGCCCTCTATAGGCTGATCAAAGAACTAGAGAGCATATCTGAAGTTCTTGATTGGAAGCAGAATCCACGGTTGTTTATTGCGCAAAAAGTTGGTCCGTTGTTGCAAGTGCGTGACGATCACTAAGTGTTCCTCTGTTTTTTTGTTGTTGACGTTTTCGATCACGAAAGTTTAACAAAACAGTTGCAAATATCCACTGACGGATCCAACGGGAGACATTCCGGCCATAGCCCCCCGAAACGCCTTAAAGGGGCCACCATGTTTTTTTTTGGCCCCCCGAAACCAAGAGAAGTAAACTAAATTAAAATACGGTAACTTTGAAAATAGCGCTCCGTGTGAAAGTATCTCCAATTTTAACGGTATTTTCACAATTGTTTAGAAGCCCAATATGGTACCATAGTAGATTCTGACGCACATCGAGGGTTCTATGCTGTTTAAGTTCTGCTTAGGGGAAGAGTTGACAAAATCAGCAGTTTCATTATTCCTTAGTCAGTAGCTTCAAGAATTTAGTTTAACCGGTAACGGGCAAGCAAACCAAGTGAACCGGATTTCGAAAGCGGAATTTGAACAGGATGTTTTGTGCGTGAGTCCAATTAAGCCCAGTTGAGCAGCATGCATCGTATATTGATGTTGTGGGTCGCTAAGATGAAGAGACAGGCTACGTTGGCTGATTTTTTTCTAAAAAAAGAATAGCAAGAGGAGGTATGCGGGTATTTAGATCCTGAATAAGAGATAACTGGTGGGTTCGCAGGTAAGGGAGATTCGGGTGGTAGGACCGGGCTATCGAACTTTAAAGGTTTTATTGCAGTTTAAGGCAGTGATAAATTATTCGTGAAATAGGGTGCAAAGTACCACCTATTGAAAAATGAGAAGACATCGTTCCCAAACAACTATCGACATCTTGCTTCTTGATGTGTTTGTGAAGTCTTCATATCTCGTTTCGAACCGTGGTTTGTGTGTATCATGCTTATGCTTGCCATTATAGATTGTGATGTATCCTGTGCCGAACGGGATTTCAAGTAGAGAGTACTCATGATATGGTCTACTGTTCAAGAGAATTTGCTGATAGTATGCCATTCCTATCATTGTCACATAAGTATCCTTATAGTAGGTGTCTCATAAAATATAAGAAAGAGATGCACATATACAGGTTATTGGCTCAAAATTGAGCTTAAAGGACTTGAACGACATTGTACATCGCTTCCATGGGCAAGATCGACATCTTCGTGGACTCCTTTCTACATCTCACACCTAACGAGAAAAAAAAAATATTTGAAGGCTGCCTTAATGTAGGCATCTATGAGACAAGTTTTGCACATACAACATTATGAAGCAAACAAATAGGTTAGGTTTGGTTAGGCTGGGTTAGGCTAAGTTTCTGTTTTAAGTTAGACATTTTTTTTTTTTTTAAATTTGCGGCATATTTTTCCAAGAAATTCATCCTTCAAAAATGGGTCATGCTAGGTTAGGTTCGGTTAAGTTTTTTTAAGTGGAATATTTTTATGCAAAAGGTTGTTTGAAAATTTTCCATTTTTAAAACAATTTGTTTTCTTGCATGGAAGGTTAGGTTAAGTTAGGCCACATTTTTTATTACTTCGAACATCACTTTTAATGCTATCTGACCAAAATCCAAGCCCCTTTTTTGGTGTTACTATGCCTCCCAACTGAAAAAGTATGCACTTCCAGAGGAAATGAGTAGTTGCATCATATTTACAATATTTATAAGCATTGCGTCACAAAAAGAAATTCCAAGAACTCAAAAGCTACCTTCCACTGCAAGTTCAGCACTATAGTGGTACCACTGTACACTTGGATGATGATTTGGATGGCCATACTCAACAAGGAAATACTCTGATAATAGATTAGTCTTTTCTTTGAAGTCCGTTGGATGGAAAATATATTGGCTCTTGGTAAGCTTAATCACCTTTTGTTCTGAAAAGTTTCAAATCTGATAACGCCAGACAAGCTTTGCCTATTGCTTAGTACATATCTAGGTCGGTACATAGGTACCTTCCTAGAATCTTGTGATTATTGCCTTATGTTTTGGGTTTTATTGAACTTTAACACGCGCCCTGGATGGGTGGTGGTGGGGCGAAATCCGCCCACGCCTCCGGTTTTTCGTACATAACTCCAGATTTTACAGGCCGATATACGTCATTGTTTGCGTACCTGCTTAAAAATGACCGGTGCGTTGTTTAACCCGTCCCGTCTCGGGGGTCTTCACCCGACCCCTCAGGTTGTTCGCGGATAGCGGACGAACGGCGCGCGGGAGCGCGCCCAAATTTGGGATAACTTTTCCCACATCAATTTGATATGCTGATTCAAAATGTTGAGGTCGGGTCATCTAGGGTCAAGGAGTTAGTGAAAGTCAAGTGAGGTCATCTCCAAAAAAGTTAAACCAGTCATCACGCCTTAACTGATACAGATATTTTATGAAACATTAAGCGTTTGCTTATCTTTACGGATGCAACAAAACGTACGGGTTTAATTTTTTTAAACTAATATAAATTTTGCGTATTTTCCAAATTGCAGTTCAAATACAGGATTCTGGCTCAAGTAAGCATTTTTTATTAGGGCAAGTTGACTTCCAGCAACGTTTCTCGGTCTGCTCTACCCATTGGAAACTGAAAATTAATGAAAACTTGAAAACTAAAATTTTTGAAATTTAAGTTTTATTTTTGGAGGGCCAAAATAATTAAAGCCCTGGTCCATTTCGCTGTCCTTTTCTCATTCCAAATAAAATTTTTCCTCATATCCCCAAAATGAACTCCCCAGAGTCAAAAACATAATGTAAGTCGTGAAAACTGGTGAAGATATAGCCCCCTGGTGACGTCACTTTTGGGGGAATTTTTTTTGGAGGGTGGACCCGGACCCTACTCGTCGAGCGCTTTCCGATGACACCTTTCGTTTTCGTGCGATGCTTAGTTTGGATTTTAGAGGGGCTCTTCAAACCCCTCCCCCGAGACGGGGTGGGAGGATTTGACCGGAAAGACGGGTTAACACGCGCCCTGGAGGGGGGGGCGAAATCCGCCCAACCCTCCGGTTTTTCGTAGATAACTCCAGATTTTACCGGCTGATATGCACCATTGTTTGTCTACCTGCCAATAAATGACCGGCACGTTATTTGAAGTAAGAAAAATGAAAATGGACCGAAAATTTTTCGAGTTAAGGGGCGCTAAAGTCAACAAAATTTCCCAGCACCAGATCACAAATATCGTCGCTGATGCGCTTCTGGTATATTAGCAAAAAGGAAGTGTTCTTGGCAAAACTAGCGACTTGTTTGATGTACATTGTCATGCTACATTGTTCCAGAGTCATGTCAAGTCACCGAGGTCAAGTCAGGTCAGGTTCATAACAGGTTAACACACGCCCTAGAGGGGGTATGGCGAAATCCGCCAATCCCTCCGATTTTTCGTACATAACTCCATATTGTACCGGCCAATATACGCCAAATTTATCGCGTACCTGCTTAGAAATGACCGGCGCATTGTTTAAAGCAAGAAAACTGAAAATCGGGCGAGTAGTTTTCAAGTTAGGGGGTCGTTAAAGTCAAAACAATTCACAGCGCCAGACCACAAAAATCGGCGCTGATGCGTTTCCCGTATATTGGCAATAGGGAAGTATTCTTGACAACACTAGCGACTTGTTTAATGCATATTGTTATGCTAAATAATGTAAAAGTCATGTTAGGTCGCCGAGGTCAAGTCAGGTCAAGTTCATGACAGGCTAATGGAGCCAAACTTGGTCAACTGGAATGTGTCATAAATGCAAATGACTGTCATGCGATTGATGTCACTTTACATGTTACTCCCTATACATCCCGAAATCTACTGTTTGTCATTGTGTGCCTAAGCATTTCCATACTTTATTAATGTATTTCACTCCTTTATTTGCGAAGCCGATTGTGCCGAGCCGCCCAACGGAGCTGTCGGGATGGGAGCCCGATTCCGGTAACTGGAGCAGGTAATGACCTAATAAAGTGCTCCTATATAGGTGGCCTGAGGTCAAACGGCGGTTTTGACATCTGTATTGCATCATTAGTAATGTCCAAAACATCATTAATGCCAATTTTGGAGCATTTAAACACAACCACAGCGATCCATAACAATGACAAGCCAAGCCACGGAAAACCAGAAAACTTTGTTATTTTGACCTCATTTGACCTTGAAGATATTGACCTAAGGTCATGAACTTTGCACACAATAGAGTTCTCTATCGTGCCCATCCAACCTGTAAATTTCGTTGCTCTAGCCTTCATATGAGCTGAGATCTTAGGGGGCGGAATCCGCCCCCCTCTCCAGGGCGCGTTATTTTCAGAGACCCTCCAGGGCGCGTGTTAAGGCACGAAATACGAAAATCGGCCGATTTTTTCGTGTCCGGTTAGAGGCCGTTCAAATAAAAAATCAGCGCAAGAATAGAAAAATCGGCTCTGAATTGCTTCCCACATATTGGCAAAAGGGAAGTGTTCTCGGCAACACTAGCAACTTGTTTGATGTATATGTTATGCTATATAATTTCAAAGTTATGTTAGGTAACCGAGGTCAAGTCAGGTCAAGTGCATGACAGGTTAATGGAACCAAACTTGGTCAACTGGAATGTTGTCATAAATGCAAATGATTATCATGCGATTGATATTGAAATCCTGAAGTTTGTCATTGTGTACCTATTCCATACTTAATTCATGTACTTCACTCCTTTTTTGCGAAGCCGATTGCGCGGAGCCGCCAAACGGAGCAGTGGGGCTGGCGGCCTGGTTCCGGTAACTGGGGCAGGTAATGATCTAATAAAGTGTTGCTATATAGGTGACATGAGGTCAAATGCCGGGTTTAGCATCTGTATTGCATCATTTGTAATGTCCAACACATCATTGATGCCCATTTTGGAGCATTTAAACACAATCACCGCGAGCCATAACAAGGACAAGCCAATCCACGCAAAACCAGAAAATTTGGACATTTTGACCACATTTGACCTCTAAGGTGTTTACCTAAGGTCATAAAATTTGCACACAATAGAGTTCACTACCGTATCCATCCACCCTCCGAATTTCGTTGCTCCAGCTTCAACAGGAGCCGAGATCTTAGGGGGACGGAGGCGAAATACGCCACCGTCCAGTGGGCGTAATCTTCAGAGGTCCTCCAGAGCGTGTGTTAAGGTACCCACAAAACAAGTTTTGCACATTTTACCTCCATGAAGCAAGCATATGGGGTTGGGCTTGGTTCAGCTTGGTTAGATTAGGTTAGGTTAGGTTTTTCTTTTTAGTTGAAAAAAATAATCAAAACTTTTAAAAATACATTTTCCAAATAAATGTATTTTCTGCAACAACATATTAAGTCTGGCTAGACTTTGGTCCACTTTTATTTGCTTTTTGAGATTAAAACAAAAAGAAATCCTTTCAACAAATTCTGACATGGAAGGCTAGATAGTAAATTCATGGTTGAAGCCGTTTTATGAACCCTTGGAATGTACCTTTCCAATGCAATGTTTATGAATGTGACTGACGCCAATTAGGACCACTCATTTTCTGTGCCATTGTTTATTTTTCAGTTTGTGAGCAAGGTAACACCAAAATGAGGCTTTGAGTTGCATAAAAGCAATGTTTATAAAACATGAAATATAAATGCAACAGAACCTAACACGCTCTGAAAATTACGTGCGCCGGAGGTGGTGGATTCCGGCCGGATTCCTGCCGGTCTCGATGAGAACGTAGTGCAACCGTCTCAGGAACCGACGCCGGAGTCTGCGGGCTCGAGCGCCACAGCTGCCGGTCTCGACGAGAGCGTGCTGCAGTCATCTCAGGAACCTGCGCCGGAGTCTGCGGGCTCGAGCGCCACAGCTGCCGGTCTCGAGGAGAGCGCGCAGCAGTCACCAACCAGCATTCTAGATATGTTATGCGCCGCTCCGCGAGCGGAAAAGAGAAAGAGATATCGTCGGGATGAACAAGCCATAGCAATCACGTCGTTTCCCTACAAGAAAATGCTTGAAGAAAGAAAAATTAAGAAAGAAAAAGAAAAAGTAGAGCCAGCTAAAAAGAAGGGGACAAGACAGATAAAGCCAGGGTCGCAAAAGAAAAAGAACAAGCTGGCCAGTCTGCAACGCCGCAAGAACCAGATGACACCAGGTGCATTATCTGTGGCATGAGGTTTATCATGTCGTGTTAAGAGTGGGTTCAGTGCGCAGCCTGCCAAGGCTGGGCCTGTGTGTTCTGTACCGACGTACAAGCTAACGGCGATGGTGGCTACAATTGTGACCTGTGCCGCTAATACATTTGATATGTGCTGTCAGCGTATGTTTTAAGTTGAATTGAAACTTGTGAAAGTATGCTATGCTTTATGGTAATGTGTTGGCACCAGCCTGGTGGAATTCTGCCTTAAGAAGAATTCACGAGTGGCTGGTGATTTCGGTACCAAAGCGTTTCTTTTTCGCAAAATCAGAATAAAACATGAACGCTTGGTTGCTTTTTTTTCAGCGAGGGGAAAGAATGCGTCTGCCGGTTGAAGTGCCTACGAAATCATGAACGATAAAGTTTGCATTTTATGGAAATTGGGGAAAGATGCCCAGGGCAGGGGCATCTTACCCATACCCATGGGGCATCTTACCCACCCCATGGGGTAAGACGCCCTTTTGCATGCCTCTGGTAAAATCTCAACAAGGAGAAAACGAGACAAGTCTCAGTGATCCAGTGCATTCCTGTGGATAGAAAAATGATGGGTCTTCGTATTGACATTCAGAGATCCAGGATTTGGGGGTTAATTTGGTTACAATGCCAATTTCCTTAAACCCTGGGCATCTTACTCCACTCTCCCCTACCAGATGTGGGCAGATTTGGGTGATAAACTGTTATTCAAGAATTGGCTGGAAGCAGTCATTTTTAACCTTTGCTGGTTTACCATTCGGATATGTTGGGACGACAAATTGTGAAGCCCGTTGATTGACTAGAAGGGGTTTGAGTATTTTTGGTGATATTCTTCCATATATATTTTCATTTTATGATTATTAAGCATAATTTTGCGGCGATCATACTCAGGTAGCTCAGGCTTGGGAGGACACGGGAAAAATTGGGGTGGGGGGACAAATCGGCACTTTCAGAAATCGGGGGACATGTCCCCCCGCACTGGTTACGCCCATGATACCATGGATGATGTACCTCTTGGCCCTATTCACGAGCCCTGTTCGGCAAGCATCTAAACGGTGCAGTCGGTGCAGTCAGAACTATGACGTCACCCAGAACACAATTTTGCGCCTGCAGTCGACAAATGTGACAGATGTAAGACATTTGTGGTGCAATTGGGGGCGCGGTGTTTAATCCCTGGTTAAAGTCGTGCTGGTTCGGCCCGCTTTCATCTGTATTTTGTACGATTTGTAGCTTTATGGTTGCGGGGAATAGCTCCAGCTTAATCATGACTTAGAACCTTTGGCTTATGCTGAGGAAGCGGATGAGGGTTAGCTGCTTCCTGCCTTCGTTCAGATTTTGTATGATGCGTTTGGAAACACGGGTGAACGATTAGTTTGGGCGATGGGTGAAGATGGGTGGGTGATGGATGTTTATGCACAGTTAATATATACGTGTAGTTTTCCACATGGATGTGGGACATGGGCGTCCGAGGAAGAAAAATAAGGGGAGCTACCGCGGCACCGTGGCACCTGACGTCTTCAATTCAGGCATCTAACATTTGCTCATAAACATTAGGTAAATTTGCACTTTCAGGTAATTTGAATTCATGAAATTTCTGTTATTCAATGCCAGTTTTATATTTGCGACTAGCATGTTACCACTAATTTCCTCTGCAAATACATACTTGCAGAGGATGAATTTCAACAAGAAAGATGATGAATGATCAAGATTGAAGTGCTGATCAGGTCAATCTGAATGATCCTCTTCTATTTAGCCTAAGGGGGTCATCAATCCATGTTGGTTGGTTCTTGGTTTTACGACACATCGACCGTTGAGTCATGGAGCGTCGCCAATCTCTCACGCCGATTGGTCGCGAGCGAAGAGTAGCGACAGGTGAGACACGAACCCACAACCTTTCGATCGTGAGACGAGCAACTTAACCCCCAGACCACTCGTCCCCCATCAATCCATGTTAGACAAATCAAGGTGTAAGGCAGTAAAGCTACAACAGGCCTTTAGGCAAAGGGTTGTTGCTAAGTGGAATAGACTGCCTGCCGGTGCTGTGGGGGTCCCTCATTAACTGTATTTAAAAGTCGGGTGGACACATTTTTAGGCTGGACATTGTTTACTCTTCTAATTAGTGGTGGATGACATGAGATTTTTTATGTTAGTTTGCATGGTCCAGGCCCCTTTAAGCAGGCAATGGTGGAGTTGGAAAATTATTGGTAGGGTACTTGATCCACATGTATGTTGTGCAGGATCCAGTGAATAGGGCATGATAGGAATGGTAAGCATGTAAGCTGCTTGGGACATGGGTGGATAGGTAAGGGTAGATGGCTGTGTGAGATGTTGGTGGATGATTTCTTGGGAATTTGTGATGTGATGTTGGTTGGGGTGATTAGTGTCTTTTTGTTCATGATTATGGTATCGTCCCATTACAGACTTTACCTAGATGGGTCATTGTGGCTCTTATAAAGTCTGAATGTTTTATGACTTTATAACTGAGGGGGCTTTGGTTTCAGTGATGTAACAAAAATTATGGAAAGAGAAAACAAAGTAACATTTATGTTACTTTGTTTTCTCTTTTCCATAATTTTTTAGGTTATAACCTAGGCTCTAGGCTAGGTTATAACCTAGCCTAGAGGTTGGGAGCTGCTAGAAATTGCAAAATGCTAGAGGAAAAATGTTGTAAAAAATGGAAAATTTTCCCAATACCTTTGTCTAAAAGTACAAATTAAAAAGCATAACCAAACCTAGCCTAATTTGATTTGGAAGAGATTAAATCATTTGTATTGTGAAAATGTCACCAAAAGGTGGAAATCGTCCAACCTTAAAAGAAAAGTTTAGCCTAACCTAACAAAACCTAACCACTTTGTTTGCTTCATGGTGGTAAGATATGTGTAAAACTTGCATTGTGGATACCTGAAGGTGCAATAATACTAATGACTGGAAGGGATATACTCAGAAACCAGGGGTGTCACTGAATGCAGTATTTCAGAATACCCGTGTGCACCCTCTGCTCAGCAAGTTTTTTTCCAGCTGAATTTATAACATTGTTATTGAAATTATTGACAATATTTTTCCTGTGGAGTGCCACCCTACATCACCCTTACACTTCAGCACAATGGGCATGTTGTGATGGTTGCCTGTATTGCCTGGCTGATGGAATACCTTATCATTATCACAAGAGGAGTCAACAGCTTCTGATTAAAGCTTAAGCTGTGAAACACTGAAGTTCTGTCAAGAGCAAGATATGCACTGTCAAACAGTGCATATCTTGCTCATATTTAGTTTCTGAAGAAACAGTAGGTGCCAATGCTAGGAAAGCTTCAGCAAGTCATGTCCATGCCATTTTCTCATTTGTGCTCATGAGGTTCTATAGAACAAACCAGATAATTACCCTAGTTGTCTTCAAGAAAACTACTCTTAATTTACATTTCTTAATATTTTCTTTTTATTGCACTTCATTTTTTATATCCATAGTATTGGGGCATCAGGTGTCCCTTTTCCTCCATGGGTTGGCACACCTTTTGTACTACCTGGTGCACTTGATGCACCTCTGGTTGAGTGCTAGATGAGAGCCTTGTACTCCTGGCTTTGGCAAGGACAATAACAGTTTGCAGGTACCATATTTCCGGAAATGAAATCATGAGCCAATGGTACCATTTCCACATTAACAATTTTCAGGCCAGATCTACATCCTTTGTGTCAATAGCTAACATAGATGCGTAGAAGGCCATACAATAATTTGCAATACAAAATATATGCATGATGCTTTGTGATGTGATTTGAATGAGTTCCCTGTATATTTTATTGGGAAATAACACATTTTCCAGATATATGCAATTCAAATTAAAGTACTTATATGTCCATAAGTAGTCAGTTCACCAACAAAATGCTAAATTCACTGAAACCACACAAAAAAAAACGTGGGCACCAATGATTAGTTGGTTATTTAAGTTTCGGGGCACATCAACCAGGTTTGGTCATTTCACACCCATGTATAACAATGAAGATGCATGTTATTCCGTCTTTCTCCACCTAAAGATGGGAAAGGTGTGGGGCTGAACATATGACTTTAATGGGGATGTATGCAATAAAGGAAAATGCAAAATTGTCGGTAAAAACCTTATCTGGCCTTCCAATGCATGATCAACAAGAAGTTCATGTTCGGTCGCCTGTATGATATAACCTTATGTTGAGTATTCTAGATTGCACTGATGTTAGGTCACCTAAAGCCCATTAACAATGCATCGCCTAAAATCTACTGATACTGTATTATGAAATATCATTGTCACAAAAGGATTTTGCATCATCCATTGTGCCAATGCTACATGGTGTGACATGAAATAGGGAATATCTTGCCTGCATGTGATTTACCAAAGAAATGATAGGTGAAGATACTGCCAAGTAATATTCAACAAGTCTCCTCGACATATTATTCTATATTTCTATTTCTATACAGAAATAGGTACCAAAGGCCAAGGTAAACGGCAAGTAACCTGAGTTAGAGCCGTTTGATTTCTCAGCAACGTTTTGGCAGAACAAGGCTGAAAATGACCAAAATGTAGGAAACAATCTCATCGATTGATTATTTTGGCTCAAGAGTGCACAAATTAACTGGCGGGCATGTCATGCGTGAAATCTTCCTGGAAGTATGTATTTATCTATGCCCCTGCCGTAGCCCGTGCTACATCAACCCTATCTCAACTGCGGCAGCCACGCACAAGTTAACTTGCAGTCGGAGATTACGTGGTTTTCCGACTGCAGTCTGCCAATGTATGACGTCACATCAAAAAATGCCTGAGGGGAAACTCTGACGCGTCTGATTGGTTCCTTGCTTTCCGACTGCACCGTCTAGATGCCTGCCAAATAGGGCTACGGAACCGCTGCCGCGCGCAATGCCGCTCTGCAGTTCAAATAGGCTCCGCCTATCACCGGAACGTCATCAGCAGCGGAACGCACTTCAACGCCACCGCGGCCCGCCGCGGTCAAAGGATGCGTCAAATCTTGCGCAGGACTTACATTTATATTATTAGTGTAAGACATGGGACCTATGTAAAGGGCCTTGCATGGGACTGTCGCCGATGAATTGTCAAATACCTATAATCTTAGGCTTTAAAATAGGGTTGATCACTCTTCTCTTATACTCTTTAGACTGCAAGATATTGTTTTTGAGTTTTAAGTAGTGGTGGATGGGGTGAGATTTATGCTAAGTAGGTGTGTATCAAGCAGCCATGGATGGAATCTGCCTGCAGTTGATGCGCCCTAAACCCCTAATAACTAACGGATGGAATCTGCAAATTATTGCTGGAGCACTCAAGCTGCATGTGTTACATGGGATCGGGTGAAAAGGGCTTGGTATGTAAGGTAGATGGATATTGATGAGGGGGGTGAGATGTTGGTAGATGGATTATTTGAAATTATAAATATGGGCATCTAATGGCCCTGTAGTCAGTGTGCCCTTAAGCCCAAATAATCCATAAATAAATCAAAGAAATTATGGATGTGGTGCTGAATGGGGTCTGTGTGTCTTTCACCCCTGTTATGGTATCCTCCCTTTGCAGAATTAACTTGGATGGGCCTTTGTGGCTCTGATTAAGTCTGATCACTATGATGGGCACTGTATGACCAAAGCAGTCGATGTGCCCCTAAGCCCAAATAACCAACCAACTGATCACTTTATGACTTGATGACTTAGGCTTGTGCTTTCTGTCTGTCCTGTTGATATTTGATTGATTTTGGCACTTCTATTGTCGAGTAGTAGGTTGATGCGCAGCCCTTTCCAGTCTGGACAGTCCATTCCAGCTCTTAGGCATGTTCTCTTTCCTTCACAGCCAGGGTGTTGTTTTGTATACTTTTGAAGGGGCCAGTGCCTCCTCAGTGGTGATTTTGCTCCTAACCATTTAAACTTTCAACATGTGGCACTATGGAGTGTGCCCCCACAAAACAATTTGGTCTTGCCATTGCATGTGTGTATTGTGCCTAGCCCCAATCATTTTCAGAGATCAACACCTGTGTCCACAGCTCTTGCCAGACAACATGATGGACTTTTTCATTTTACAGTGCCCTTTTCTGCACAATATGTTCATGCTTTCATTTTTCCTTCGTTGTATCTCTTCTCTTATATATCTGCAGAAGCAATGGCAACAGTGAGCAATCCATGGACATATTTTAAGTAACTGATCATACCATCCAAATTGCATAGTAATAGTGCATGCTCCTTTGCACCTGGTTTCCTTATGCTGCAAACTTACTTATTTGGTTGCATTGCTTATTTTGCTGTGCTGAGTCGTACTGTGATGATGCAGAGAATGATCTACACATTTGTCTGTTTACCATCCCCAGGAAGGTTTTATTGTCAACATACATGGATCTGTTCTAAATCCATGACACATTAGAAAACATTGGGTTTTCCTAATTGCATGATAGGCTGCATGGCAAATGTCCAGCTATGCAAGAACAAGCCACACTGATGTTCTTTTACTTCATTGCAGCCTGTCACACTGAAGTAATGTTGGGCTCTACATGACCAATGTAGTCGATGCACCCTAAAGCCCTAATAACTAACTAACTGAAGTAATGTTCAGATTGCCATATGTTGTGATGCAAATTATAATTTGGGTAACATTAAATACAAACTAGCAAAACATATTTTGGCAGTACATATACATGTTCCCACCCTAGAATGAAATGTGTGAAAATATGTGCTGAAAAGTAGGTTCTTGGTGGGGTAATACATAATGAAGGATGACATATATTTTTTTCAAGCATAATCTAATCCAGCCTAGGTTAATTTATTCTCATTTATACTCATCTCTGGGTGAGTGATGCTCAAGAGTTTGGGGAGCCAACCAGGTGAGATAACCTACTCTAGCCTACTGATGGTGGATCACATAAGACCTACTGGTGTAGTGATGTTGGGTCATGTAATATCATTACATGACTAAAGGAGTCAGCATGATCTGCTATAATGAAGGTACGGAATTATTTTAAACAGTTAAACAGGTACCTTGGTTTATGTGATTCCACAAATAAATGACAGGAAATGAGGTTCTAGGTTAGCTTCAACAAGTCTTGTGAATTTTCTTTCTAATTTGTGATGACACAGTAATCAAGCAATGCTGATATTTTGCATTTATGCCTTCAACATCAGGAGTTTAGTGCATTCTTTCTGACAAATTTTGAGCACTCACAGATCAGTTAAGTATCAAACATCATAGGAAATTTGTGCTTGATGGCATTCAATTATAGTTTCTGGCAATTTTTCTAAATATGCCATTTGTGAATGCAATTAAGATGATGTGACCATTGTGATCATTTCTTTTGCAAGTGCCCAGTTTTCAGTTGGCAAGCAAAAAAAAAACACCAAAAAATTTGGTATGGGGTAATAGTTGCATAGCACACATTGCAACATTGCAAATTAACTTGGTTCTCTTTGTAAGCAAGGGAAGCATTTTTCTGGTAATTTGGTGCTAATATCAAACAGAACTTGTTACAATACTTGCATACAGAAATCAACAGAAAGCCAGCAAACTATTCATAAGGGATAGGAGATCACTGCAGAATTCTACCAAGTCAGTCACACAGGAATGCAAGACACCTGAATAATAGCATAGCTTCGATCCTGACGCACATTCCTGAAAAAAAGGTGTAGCAGGTTCGACAATGCTATCCAAATTCTGAGGAAAAGGGGAGGCTCTGTGCCCCTCCCCTCCAAGAACTGCACCTTTATTATGCATATTATGTAGTGACTGCATGGGCTTCTCATGTCGATTTCCAGTAAGCAGATTCAATACATAAAAAGGCCAACGAAAATGTACTCCGTCCGAAATCAGCATGCACTCTAGCTCCAAAACCTGAAATTAAGTTTCTAACTGTGTGAACCAGGATGGCCCCTGTGGCTCTTATTAAGCCTTAAACAATGTCTTCATGTCTAAGGTTGGTGCATATCAAGGTAGCTTTGGTTTATTCCTTGGCTAGGTTACTAAATTATCTTCAATTTTCTTCCACACCTGCCATTGTGCAAAATGTAATCTACCTACCCATCAGAATATGAAAAGGAAGTTATGTTTGATGGAAGTGCATGACAGTGCATGAAGGCCCATCATGCCAATAATTATGATCTTGGTAGCTATCTTATTTATCCTCCTAAGCATTTATTTTTTGTGTGCATGGTGCCATGGCTGAATTTTCCACTATGCTGAGTCAAACTTGACCATTTTTTTATCTCTCAAAATTTGATATTTGTGTTTGTATGCATGCATGCACATATGTACAGATGTCATTGCCAATTGTGACATGTATAAATGTTTACCATTTATTTGCAGCTTGTACTTGTGGACAAATTCAAATGGAACGAAAAGTGAATCTGAGGGAAGTTCAGGATCAGTTCTACCAGTATGTCTTGAATGAGCACCAACAAGATCTACAGCAGATACTGCAAGATGGCATTGACACAACCAAGCACATACCAGTGTATGTGAAGTAAGTGGGAGTAAGTGTGAAGTAACAAGGATGTACATTGAATAAAGGTGTGAAACATGACATATATTTAACTCTAATAATGATTCAGCCATTCATAAATTATCGTTCTCACATGCTCATTTTTATAACAACAAAAGAACGGGAGGATATTAAATATGTTGGTATGATAACTGTGCGCTTTGCATGGTCTATTTTCTCTGCAATCCCCCAGCAGTTTAAAATACTACAAAAATCCAAATCCGAGGCCCAAATTGACTGATTAAAGCAAATTGCGAAGCCAATTTCCAAGTCAAAGTCAGAAATTTAAGATGATACGAAGACACAGCCGAAGTAGAAGCATGCAAAGTCATTGGTTTGCAACGTCGGAGCCAAAGCAAAAGCCAGCTTCTCATCTATGTCCAACCTGTATTTACTGAAGAGCCTCACAGTGCACACTGTGATAACTCGAGGAAAAAACTGGCCATAAATCATAGCGGACAACGTATGCTAGTTACCGGGACGTTTTTTGTCTTAGTCGAAAGAGCTTAAAATTTGGATCATATGGGGAAGATTTATTGTCTTAAATATTGCCTAACCCAGGAATGTCGGAGGTTAAACCTGCTAGAGGTAAGGGAGCATTCTGCTCCACTCATTTTGCTTCCGCCAAATATCTCGGGAACCAATTGAGATATATATATCAAATTTTGCACACAGCTCCATGGGTATCTAGTGTACCTTGTATTAAAATATCGACGTCCGGTCATCCATGATGACGTCATAAGTGAAGTCCGTTGGCGCTCATATATAGGATGAATATTAGTGAGCGTTTGCTATGCGAATATTCTGCAGTGGAAATGTGACCTTGTACTTGCTACGCAGAATAGATCCAAGATCTTGTCCTAAGTAGCTGAAATTACGCCAAAATACATCACTAAGATATGCACTCGGGTTGGCTCACTTCAGAGCTTCTGAGAGCCCCGCGAATCTTGCTGGGCCGATTCGGTGATGACCCCTGTCCTGTCGCAACACGAAAGCTGCGTCCTTCATGCCCTCGGCACGAGCACTTTGCCTGGCAACCTCCACGAGCTGTAGAGAACTGTGCTGTTGAGTAACTCTTAAGGATGCCCGACGCTGAGAACGGGCGCTGAGGTTATCGTAGATTCTAGTTGGTCGCCTTCGCATTCTCTTCACGGTCTCGTCATCAAGGCGGGTCTTGGCTTCATCATCACTCACGACGTGGTCACCACGTTTCAGAGACACGGAGAACACTTCGTTTCCCGAAAGATTATTCGCAAACTGACTTATGAATTTGTTCTGGGCTCGCATGCACTTAACCCACTTTCCTTTAAGTTCTTGGCGATAAGTCGGTCGCCTTTCTCAAGTCCACAATCGACGACTCACTTTGGAGGCATCCCTGAGGGATTTTCTCCATGATCAACTGCAAACTATAATTAAACACGTGAGCTAGTTCCCACGCCCAGACGCTTTTGCACTGGTTAACAAGTCCACCAATTCCCCTGCTGACGCGCACCGCCATGTTCACTGTACGCAAAATCCAACCATAATGACCCGAACCTTACAGGCAAAGACAGCTTCCCTGCTGTGGGAGACGCTGTACGTGACCTATCTCGACTCAGTCGCCTCGTCAGTTAGGGGACTTTTTGGCATAGCAATCACTGGATCAGGTTACCCGGTCAAGATACCCCTCGCCAGCCGACGCGTCGCGGCGTCCGACTTGAGCTTTCCCATGCCGCCCGGGCTGGCCACCGCACCGCATCCGCCCTATCGGGATACAATTGATCACTATCGGTGTTAGAGCGGCTAGGTGCAGCCGAAACTTGCGGCACATATAGTCAAAGGATCGCTGATTTCATTGGGATTGGTCTCTGGCTGTGCGCTGTTGTGCGTTTTTTTAAACCTTACTTGAACTTCGAGGCACTAAAAAGTTGAACGACTATTGCAATTACTGATTGTTTGACGACAAATAGTATATTGTTAATTGGTGTATGCCTTTTTGAATTGCTTAACGCAATGAGAATGTTCCCAGCTATCATTGCATATCTCACTTGCCCAAGTTTTCAGAATGCAGCTTACCTTTATCAATCGTCAAACTCGAACAACATTTGTGCACGTGTGCGTCGTTTTTCTACACGTAATGTTGTCCATGTTCATTGACTTATTTCTATGTCAAATCTTGTGAAAATGTTCACTAAAAAACTGTGACTTCGTATGCTTCAACAATTTGCTGATACAATGGCACCGGAAATACGGCATAAAAAAAACAGTCGAGAAATGCGTTTATGGCCAGTTTTTCCCTTGAGATACCACACTGTGCAGTGGTGATGGAATTTTAACTGGTGCATGCTAATTACAAGTGTTGTGAATGTCATCCTGACTTTGATAGCGTTTTGAATGCAATTTACTCGGCGGTTTTGCACGCTTTGCTCAAGTGACCGAAATTTTCGTATATTAATCTAGCTTCATCAACCCAAATACCAATAGCATTCTTCATTCAAAGTGTTTATGTCTTCCCGGTGCAAGACATAAACGCATAAAACTTGGCATCATCGGTGTTGGCATCCAACATAGCAAAATAATTATGTCCATCATTTATTATGGTTGCATAGATACGATAATGAAGTTCAGACCGTATTATATCAACTTCAAGTGGGATAACGCCTCTCAGAGCCTCAGAATCTCCCGAGCTGATGAGGTGTTCGTGATGTGACCTCTTCGGTCACCTGGTGTGACGAGTGGCGAGTGATGCTTGTCAAGTGACCCGAGAAGACGCATGGCGAGCATGGCAACGAACCGGAGTGGATCTTCAGCAGGAAAATTGTGTAGTGACATTGACAGCATGTTAAACATTAAATTAAAATTATGCTGTTCAACAGAAGTGGTTCGATCAGAGGTGGGCTCATGATATATGTAGCAATCTCTGCTTAGCAAATACTGATCCCAGAATCTGTTCAGTGAAGACATTTGGATTAATAAAAGCAGCAGGTACTACTGTAAAAACTGTTCATCGTCTTACGATGTGTACGTCCAGGCTGGGGTTTAAGAACCCTGAAGAGAATGAGATCAATTTAAGCCAGTTGCAGGGCGTATATTTATGAAAACTACTTGGGTTACAAGCAGTTAAATGGTCATAGGAAAGTCGATTCTGTGCGATGTACCCCATAAGCGTCATTATGGGTGTAGGCACTGTGTGTGGGGGGAAGACATGTCCCCAAACTTCTGAAAAGTTGCGATTTTCCCCTCAATTTCTTTTTTCATGTCCCCAAGTCTCAGCTCTTGAGCATGGCCGCCGTAAAATAATTCTTAATCATTCATAAAGTGAATATATATATATTTTTTTTTTTTTTTTTTTATATATATATATATATATTTATATAATATATGTATATATATATATATATATATATATATATATATATATATATATATATATATATATATATATATATATAGATGTAAGAGAAACACCAAAAATGCTAGAAACCGATCAAGCCAATCAACGGGCTTCACAGGCTATCTGTCATCACAGAATCTCCAAATGGTAAATCAGCAAACGTTAAAAATTTCCCCTTCCAGACCATTTTTGAATAACATGAAACTTCGCCATATTGTGTTTTCGCTTCGGCGGAAAATTGTGCTTTGCCAGGCAACAAATTTGCATTATCGCAAGACTTTATTGCAATCTTAGGTTGCATTCCCCTGCGCATATATTGATATATCTTGAACCAATGTGACGCTGGGTGTCCTTGGGTATCTTCAAGACCATAGAGGGGAGTCATGGACAGCCTTAAGCAAGTACGTCTAGTTAACGTATTCGTATTCAGCCACGTGTTCACCAAAAGTGTATTTGTATTGGGATCGGGATTTGGCGACTGGTTTATGATCGTTGAAATCAATTACCACAAATGTTTCTGTCTACACTGAGTACGCTGCAGGCAGCTACATGGGTCTTGCATTGCCACATTAACGGTCAAGGTCCAACGCAAGCCGGTTTATTCGGTTGCCTCCCATTTTTCGTTTTCACCCAAACATGCCCAAATCTTATATTAAGCAATAACCTGTGGTGAAACATCGTGTAACATTTCAAACTGGTAAATGTCAAGGGCAAACTTCTCGCTCAAATGCTAGCTTGATTTATTAGATGGCGATATTAAAACGATATCGACCGAACGCGAGATTCGGTTGTTATCGCTTTAATTTTATCAAATGTTCGTTCGACGTGGCTTGTTATGCGGTATCAGAAAGCTAAGCAATCAAATTATTTTTCGAGGGCAAAGGCCAAGCTGATCATCCGGTCCGCTCAATTTTCTTTCGTTTTCGCTCAAACTCATCCAAATCTGGTATCAAGCAATAACCAGTGGTGAACACTATAATAGGAGCCAGCTTTGATAGGAGCCGAAATCTTATGGGGTAATCCCCCCCCCCCACCTCTAGTGCGCGTAATTTTCAGGGGCCCTCCACGGCGCGTGTTAGCATACTAATAGCATGACTCTGTGGTGATCGTGAAATCGCACCCAGCACATACGACAAAGCTAGGTTAGATTGTTCTTAGACAGTGATAATGAGTGGAACTTGCTAATTTTGGCAAAGCATGTTGTCCGCAAAATATGTTTAGCAAAGGGAAATCTCAAAACCAGGCATTAAATAAAGTGGACGAAATCCAATGTTTTTTGGGGGGAGGGGAGAGGTGGGTGGACTAGTTATCGATGTTGTCCAAACGTACCGATTCCCTGGTTTCCCCACAATTTCGAAGCCGTGGCTACACCCATTGACGTCATTGTTAAGCTATGAAATCATTGGGGCGTGCATGCGCAGTGGCTCACCGAAGGGGCAGATTGGAGCAGTCCCTCCTGAGAGATTGTGAGATCGCCCCGAGAGACACCCGCTATCGTCCTCAGAGACCCGAACATCACACCAAGGCCCCCGGGGAGTAGTAGCCTAGGGGTAAGTGGCTCGTCTCACAATCACAAGATTGTGGGTTCGAACCTCTCCTGTCCCCACTCTTTGCCCGCAACCAATCGGCGTGGGAGATTGGCGACGCTATATGACTCAACGGTCGACGTGTCGTAAAACTAATAACCACCACATTAAGGCTTTAAAAGGTACAGCCGGGTCCATGGAAATCGCACTGGGGGCTAAAAAGTATCGTCGAGGCCGCCGAAAATGACGCTGAGCCACAAAAGACTGGCTGGGTCCTCATAATCACGCCTGGTCACAGAAGGTCGGGCTGGGATGCCCATGATACTCGCGCTAAAGCACCCAAAAAGTCGGACCGGTGACCATGAAAATCACGCTGGGAGCACAAAAAGTCGTGCCATGGTCCTTGAAAATCTCGATGAGGCCGCAAAAGACGGGCTATGACCCTGAAAATCGCGATGGGGACCGAAAAAGTCGTGCCGGGGTTCCGTAAAGATCGCAACGGGGACCCTCAAAGGTTGGGCCGAGGCCCCGGAAAATCACGCGGAGCCTGAAGGTGCCACAAAGTTGCACTCGGGTCCCTGAAAACTGCACTAAAGGCTCGAACGGTGGCTCCGGGGCCCAAATAATATCATCGGGAACACCCAATGAAAAAAGCTAGGGCAACGAAAAAACAGTCCAGACATGGAAAATCACTCTGGGGTCTCAGCAATCGCTCTGAAAGAAACCTAAACGTGTCAGTCCCCCAAAGACGTATCGGGGCCACTACAACACGATAGTCATCCCAACAAATGATGACAGGTTCCAAAATTCGCACTCAGACCCAAAAATGTCGCGCCGCCACCCTTGGAAATCACACTAGGGGCCCAGGCAGTCGCGACCGAAGCCCCACAAGTCGCATCTGGCTTCCCAAAAATAAATTACTGTCCGGAATGTCACTCTGCGGCCACAAAAATTGCTTTAAAGACACGAAAACCGCGTTGGGCCCCGGAAAATGAGCACGGGAACACCGGGAAAAGTTCCCCGGGAGCCCGAATAATCGTGCTGGGTCAAACATCATCGCGTAGGATAATCACAAAAAGAAGTAAAAAGTAGATCAAGAATCAAGTCGGAGTCCTCCCAATAGAGATTCCAAAATTAAATGCCCGAGCTAGGAAGATGGCCCCTTAGCTCAAACATACTACCAGATGCTTTGATAAATCGCATACGCTACCGAAAGACGTGCCGGAGCTCAGACAACCGTGGCGGGATGCAGAACAAAAATGTGTCCGTGGACACGAAAAATCTGTCCGCGGCTTGAAGTTTCTATAATTCAGAAGCCACCAAAAATTGCGTCCAGCCCAGAAAGCTGACGTCTGATGCCCCCGGCACCACGCGCCTGGGTCCGAAAAGTCGCGACAGGACCCCGATAAATTATACCGGAGCTCCCACTATAGCGCTGTGGGACCACAAATATCAGCGAGGAACCCAAAAGGAACACGGCGGGACCCTAAGAGCACAACTGCAGGACGAAAATGGACCAGGCCTCCCAAAGTGTACTGAGTCTGGCAAAGAGCAGCAGAGCCTTAAAATGTGCATTATGGCTCTAAATATACGCACCGGGAGCTTCACCTGTGCCGTCTTTCTGGTCAAATCCTCACACCCAGTCTCGGGGGGGGGCGGTTGAAGACTTACATTATGATGTACATTATGACTTCACAACTTACATTATGTTTTTGACTCTGGGGAGTTCATTTTGTGGATGTATGAAAAGACAAAATTTATTTGGAATGAGAAATTACAGCGACATCGACCAGGGCTATAATTGTTTTTGGTCCCCCTCCCCCCACATTTCTTATTTCAAAATTTTGAGTTTTCAATTTTCTTTAATTTTCCCGTTCCATTGGGTACAGCAGACCGAGAAACGTTGTTGGAAGTCAACTTTCCTTAATAAAAATGCTTACTTTAGCCAGAATCCTCGATTTGAACTGCAATTTGGCAAATACGCAAAATTTATATGTAGCCAAAAACTTTTTTTTTTCTAAATTCCCCTAGTACGTTTTGTTGCATCCGTAAAGATAAGCAAACGCTGAAAGTTTCATTAAAATATCTGTATCCGTTAAAGCGTGACGACTGGTTTAACTTTTTTGGAGGTGACCCCACTTGGCCCTGTCTAAATCGTTGACCCTAGATGACCTGACGTAAACATTTTGAATCAGCATGTCAAATTGATGTGGGAAAAGGTATGCCAAATTTGGGCGCGCTGCCGCGCGCCGTTCGTTCGCTATCCGCGAAAAACCTGAGGGGGGCGGTTGAAGACCCCCCCGAGACGGGACGGGTTAACAAATAATCACAACGGGGCTCTCAGTGCACACCGGGGCTCTGAGACCGTATGGGGCCTCAAAAACAGGCTGGGGCCCTCACAAATTGACATGGTCCTAGAAAAGGAACAAGTAGACCGGGCACTAAACGAGGTTTGCAAAACGCGCCGATACTTTAAAAAAGATATCGCCGGTGCACAAAGAAAAACGACACAACTCTAAAAATAATCCGGGGTCGCAAAAATGTTCCCGGCCCCTCACAAAAAAAAATTGTCTGGAGTCCTAAAGCACATCCGTAGCCAAGAGAAACTGGGAGGTCGAAAAAACATAACTATAGCCGCAGTTCCGTAGCCAATCTGGGAGCGTATTCTACCAATGAGATAAGATGCATTAAAGCTCAGCGGTTATCCGAAGTTCTTAGCTACCAGAAAACGTGGTATGAAGATAACTAATGATCGAATTTAATCCAGGATGGGCCTTTCTGGTCTGAAGTCTGAACACTATGACTATAGGGTGCCTTGTGTTGTCACCTGTCGGTTATTTTGCACGGAATTGTTGGTCCCCAAAATAAGCACTTACATTCCCATGCAGCCAAGTGACACATGATGTAGCTGTAGCATTTCGTTTGAAGTGGCGAATATTTTAAGAGGACGATGCGTGCTATAGAGATGCTTGAGGTGACTGATCACCTATGTGTTGGAGTTAGGTCCTAAGGACGAACATAATCGACAGCTACGTTTTTGCTTATTCTTTCTTTTCACCAACATCGATGAACATTTACAACTGGGGACATCCTAAATACGTATAATATTGTATCATGGAAACTAGGGCACACCGCATACCTATTAGTGAGGCCGTAGTGAGTTTGCACCCCCCCCCCTCCCACGCACACATAGCTGAAGGTGAAGAAATTTAGTTTGAAAGTAATAATATTGGTTTCACTCGCACCAGGAAGATAAACATATAGTTACAAAAGAATCCACCAGTCGCGAAAAGAGCATCAGAGGTACGGGGTTCGATCCCCCGCGATCCCCGACCTTCATGCCAGGGTGAGAGGCAGGCGACGTCATATGGCCTCAACTGCTGAGTGCGTCGTAAAGCCACAATCCAATCGAAGTCGTGAAAAAGAGCCCCAAGTTCAGCGATAAGTGTAAATTTAAAAGTACTTATATTGCGATGACACTTCTTGTTTGTACTTCCTTGCTATTCTGATGCAAATTATGGGAAATAGTGATCAACCTATGACCTGGTAAGGCCAAAATTCTCGATGGAATCTGGGGAAGCACCTGGTCGAATCATAGTGCCCCATTTAATGTCCTACATGAGGACATGAGTCCAATTATTACTGACATCACATGAGTTGGCATGTCGCTGATATTCAGGCAAAGTAGGGGTTCTTCTGCTAGAAGGGAACGGTAGTCATATTCCATTACGTGACAACACATGGTCATATTTGCTAGACATGTGGAAAGGTGTTCGAGGGTCAATTAATTTTATTTGCAGATAGCTTTTGACTGTGCATGCATTTTTATCTAACATTGAACATTCGAAGAGGAACTTTATCTTTTATGTTTATTCCTTTAAATTCGCCTTTTTGTCAACTTTATGCGTGATATAGCTATTTTATATGGCCTCCAAAAGAGGCAGCAACACATATCCAGTATCACCACAATACTGACTACCCTGCCACGGTATCAGCTGATCTCTTACGGTACTGACTCACCCGGATGCGGAATGCGGATTGACGTCTCACAGTACTGACTGACATGTTGATGTACTGACTGCTGACATACATTCTATGTGATGGATCATATGTGATTCGGAATGGACCACTGCTTGAGTTCCTCTCACAAATACGATTTTCCGTCATTTATCCAGGGAGGTAATCGTATTTCACAATGCATTTCACCCCATGACGTGTCATTCTGACTGATTTTCGCCTGCTTTCACTGTCTGATGATGTGACTTCCATTCCAAAGTCGACTGATAATGATTGCATCTCGCTGTTTTACTGACGATGTTATGGGCGCTGCATGACCGACGCGGTCGATGCGTCCTCAAACTCAAATGACTAGCAAACTGACTGCTGACATACTATGGCTTTGACCGTTGCAGTGGTGATTGCACCAGTTACGTGGTGCTGAATAGGTTCGATGTTGCTGCTGATCTGTTCTGACTGCTGATCTCTTGTTCTGACTGTTGATCTGCTGTTCTGTCCGTTGATCTGCTATTCTGACTGGCTACCGGCGGCAGTTTCTTAACGCTGAGCGAGAGCTGCGCGGTGGTAGCTGATCTGCTGCGCACCAGCGGCGGTCAGGTGCTGCCGGCGCTGGACCTGGCGCTGAGCCGCGCCGCGCGCCACCTGCACGACCAGCTGACCGAGGCCGGACACCGCCAGCTGGCGCTCAAGACACTGCTCCACGTCCGGCTCATTGGTCAGCTGAGTAGACTGGGCGTCCGGCTGGTTATTGGAACCGGCCGCCCATCCAGTCGGGCGGTACAGCCGGGGAACGGCCTACCAAATGCAACCAACTTCAGCGAAGGGGAGAAGTGCATTGTCAGGGAAGTCAATATCATGGGTGGCTCAATAATATATGGAGTGTGGCGAGTCTCTATTCAGACATTCAAACGAAGTCTGTTTGAATGCGTGTATTACGGCTTGAATACATAGGGCATCGTCTTGTTTTATCGTTACTTATTAGTGGCATAAATCGGTGCTAAACGACCGAAGTAGTCGGCGCGCCCTAAAGCACCAATCCACCACCACCATCTGTGCGGGAAATTCATCACCGACATTTGCCAAGGCAACAACGGATTACCATTTATAAGGCTGACTGAAATACCTGCTGAAGGTCTGCGCACTATTAAATGCACAGTTGTTGGCTTGACTGCCCACTGTTGACTGCAGAGCTGCCGATGTGTTACTGCCTACTGTTGACCGCAGTGCTGCCGGTATGTGACTGCCCACTGTGTACTGCAAAGCTGCTGGTCTGTGACTGTCCACTGTTGACCACAGAGCTGTTGGTGTGTGACTGCCTACTGTGCACTACAAAGCTACCGGTGCGTAACTCTCCACTGAGTACTGCAGAGCTGCCGGTGTGTGACTGTCCACTGTGTACTGCAGAGCTGATGGTGTGTGACTCTCCACTGTGTACTGCAGGGCTGATGGTGTGTAACTCTCCACTGTGTACTCAGAGCTGCCGGTGTGTGACTCTCCATTGTGTACTGCAGAGCTGATGGTGTCTAACTCTCCACTGTGTACTGCAGAGCTGCCGGTACGTAACTCTCCACTGTGTACTGCAGAGCTGCCGGTGTGTAACTCTCCACTGTGTACTGCAGAGCTGCCGGTGTGTAACTCTCCACTGTGTACTGCAGAGCTGCCGGTGTGTGACTGTCCACTGTGTACTGCAGAGCTGATAGTGTCTAACTCTCCACTGTGTACTGCAGAGCTATCGGTGTGCAACTCTCCACTGTGTACTGCAGAGTTGATGGTGTGTACCTCTCCACTGTATACTGCAGAGCTGCCGGCATGTGACTCTCTACTGTATACTGCAGAGTTGGTGGTGTCTAACTCTCCACTGTGTACTGCAGAGCTGCCGGTGTGTAACTGTCCACTGTGTACTGCAGAGTTGGTGGTGTGTAACTCTTCACTGTATACTGCAGAGCTGCCGGTGTATGACTCTCCACTGTGTACTGCAGAGCTGATGGTGTCTAACTCTTCACTGTATACTGCAGAGCTGCCGGTGTATGACTCTCCACTGTGTGCTGCAGAGCTGATGGTGTCTAACTCTTCACTGTATACTGCAGAGCTGCCGGTGTATGACTCTCCACTGTGTACTGCAGAGCTGCCGGCATGTGACTCTCTACTGTATACTGCAGAGCTGCCGGCGTGTGACTCTCTACTGTATACTGCAGAGCTGCCGGTGTATGACTCTCCACTGTGTACTGCAGAGCTGCCGGTGTGTGACTCTCCACTGTGTACTGCAGAGCTGCCGGCATGTGACTCTCTACTGTATACTGCAGAGCTGCCGGTGTATGACTCTCCACTGTGTACTGCAGAGCTGCCGGCGTGTGACTCTCTACTGTATACTGCAGAGCTGCCGGTGTATGACTCTCCACTGTGTACTGCAGAGCTGCCGGCATGTGACTCTCTACTGTATACTGCAGAGCTGCCGGCATGTGACTCTCTACTGTATACTGCAGAGCTGCCGGTGTATGACTCTCCACTGTGCACTGCAGAGCTGCCGGCATGTGACTCTCTACTGTGTACTGCAGAGCTGCCGGTGTATGACTCTCCACTGTGTACTGCAGAGCTGCCGGCATGTGACTCTCTACTGTATACTGCAGAGCTGCCGGTGTATGACTCTCCACTGTGCACTGCAGAGCTGCCGGTGTGTGCGGAGCTGCAGCGCTCCTGTGTGCCCCGTATTGAGGACGAGGGTCAGCTGCTGTGTGTGTCAGGCACTGTGGTGCGAACCGGCCCGCCGCACCTGCTCGACACCACTGCGTACTACTGCTGCAACAAGTGCCGCCACCAGTTCTGTGTCGTGGTGAGGAAGTGGTTACCTCACATCACCTAACATGATGCTTAGTTACACCTGACGTGAAGTAATGTGGCGGGTGTTTATCACGATGGGTTGCGCTATTTAAGTTTAGATAATGCCCTGGCATTTTGTTTCACTGTGCCTGAATGATAAATTTGAGCTGTGACGTACAATGATGAATATATGGCTTAGATTTAGCAGCTCGCCGACTCGGTTGCTTGATGGTTTTGTTTCGTGGTCCGTTTCATGCTTCGGTGACCGTGTAATCTCAACCTTGCACTGGAGACGAGTAGCCAAGGGTAAGTTGCCCATCTCACAATCGAAAGATTGTGGGTTCGAGTCACCTGCCACTAATCTTCGCCCGCGACCAGTCGGCGTGAGAGATTGACGAAGCTACATGTCTCAACGGTCGACGCGTTGTAGAAACTAATAACCAGCCAGCCCTGCACTGATCGGTCAGCGCGAGTGTTAACACGCACCCTGGAGTGGGGAAGCGAAATCTGACCACCCCTCCGGTTCTTCGTAGATAACTCCAGTTTTTACCGACCGATATACGCTATTGTTTGTGTACCTGCTTAGAAATGACCGTCGCGTTGTTTGAAGTAAGAAAACCTGAAATCGACATAATTTTTTTTTGAGTTAAGGGTCGGTAAAGTCAAAATAAAATTATCAACGCCAGACCACAAATATCGGCGCTCATGCGTTTCCCGTATATTGCCAAAAAGGAAATGTTCTTGGCAACACTAGCGACTTGTTTGATGCGTATTTTTCTGCTACATTGTTTCAAAGTCATGACAGGTCACCGAGGTCAAGTTAGGTCAAGTTAATGACAGGTTAACACACGCCCTGGAGCGGTGGAGGGCGAAATCCGCCCACCCCTCAGATTTTTCGTACATAGCTCCATATTGTACCGGCCGATATACGCCATTTTCCGTACCTGCTTCGAAGTGACAGGCGCATTGTTTAAAGCAAGAAAAAATGAAAATCCGCCGACAAGTTTTCAATATTTTGTTTTTAATCGCAGCGCTGGACCACAAAAATCGTGGCTGATGCGCTTCCCGTATATTGGCAAAAGGGAAGTGTTCTTGACAACACTAGCGACTTTTTCATGCATATTGTTATGCTATATAATTTAAAAGTCATGTTAGGTCGCCGAGATCATCATCATGACAGGCTAATTGAACCACACTTGATCAACTGGAATGTTGCCATAAATGGAAATGATTGTCATGCGATTGATGTCACTTTGCATGTTACTCCCTATACATCCGGAAATCTACTGTTTGTCATTGTATGCCTAAGCGTTTCTATACTTTATTCATGTATTTCACTCATTTCTTTGCGAAGCCGATTGTGCGGAGCCGCCCGACGGAGCAGTTGGGTGGGCAGCCCGGTTCCGGTAACTTGAGTAGGTAATGACCTGATAAAGCGCTCCTATATAAGGGACCTGATGTGAAATGGCGGATCTGACATCTGTATTGCATCATCAGTCATGTACGAAACATCATTAATGCCAATTTTGGAACATTTAAGCACAATCACAGCGATCCAAAACAATGACAAGCCAGAACCACGGAGAACCAGAAAATGTTGTTGTTTTGACCTCATTTGACCTTGAAGGTATTGACCTAAGGTCACGAAATTTGTACACAATGGAGCTAACTGTCGTGCCTATTCACCCTGCGAATTCGCTACACTAGCCTTGATAGGAGCCGATATCGTAGGGGGGTGGGGCGGAATCCGCCCCCTCCAGTGCGCGTAATTTTCAGAGGCCCTCCAGGGCGCGTGTTAATTGGCGAACCATGTTGTTTGACCAGGCCGAGTACGACCAGAGCTACCAAACGGAACGACCCGTCCGCTGTCCCAATCCGCAACCGTGCCGCGCTGGCTCCGGCTTCACTCCCGTCCCAGTAGCCGACTTTGGCGCAGGCAGCCATGCAGCTAGAGACTATCAGGAGATCCGTCTGCAGGAACAGGCGAGTGCTGGAAAGAACGGCTCGTTCCGATTTGTTTTCCGCGGGATGTTCCCAATGTTTTCACAGTATTCGATATATCGGCATCATTTGTCACTGCAGAATATTTTCAGCCATGTTCACCGTATGTCGAGTATCATAATCAAAGTATTATACAATTTGTTTTTTAATTCGTGATGTGGAATTGGCTGATCGATGTGTGTGCTCCCCACATGTGCTGTGGAAGCTGTCCCCATTCCTGCTACAGGAAGCTGTGCAGACAATAATGCTAACCCTGCCTGTGACAACACATCCTGCTGACCATTACAAAATGTATTGATTATGTCTGCATTTTCCGAACAATGCTTGTGTTTGTCATTGCTATTTAGAATGTCTCATCAATTGGGACGCATGGGTGTGGTGTGCAGGTTCAGAAATTGGATGTTGGGAAGATACCGCGTGGCCTGTGTGTCGTCCTGGAAAACGACCTTGTGGACTCATGCAAGCCTGGAGATGACGTCATCATCACGTGAGTCTTATTTGAGCAATGTTCCAAAACGATTTGCATTGGCAAATGGCACCCAGCTGATTATAATTTTCCACCCATACCTCCAAGCAGCAGCAATGATCTTCCAGTGATATATATGCTTTCCTGCTCCTGTCCTGAGCATAGGAACTAAAATGTCTTCAGATATCACATTTTTGTGCTGCAGGGTTAAAATATTGGTTTTCATTAGGTGTGAGATGTCGAAACGGGTACAGAAGGATGTTGAAATTTCCCATGGAAATAGTGTCAATTAAAGTGCTTCTGACGTATTTTCAGACTCAACTTTGAGCCAATGGTGTAGGTACTAATGACTGTACATTTGTAATTTGCTTTGAGATTCATAATTTAGGAAGAGGGAGATAATTCAGGACAGGGAGAAAATTACCTATGCTATAATTTTGTACCATACGACTTATCACATAGTTAATCCCTTTACCCAAAATTACGTTGCGAAACGTCCGTGTGTCACTATTCCTTATTAGGAGCATTGACATGATACGTATAAGCGAGATACTGCTAGAAAGGAGAAACGAAGACTTCATAAGCACGCATCATGGAGCAAGATGTCGGTACTTCTTGGAGAAGGATGTCGATGGAGTGTCCAGAAAGTGGCATTTTCCACCCTATTTGACGAATAATTTATCACTGTTGTGCTGCCATTTATTGTTTCGTCATGCTAGACCTTGGCTTGAATACCTTACTTTGTTTCTATGTCTTGTATTTCATTAAAACAACATATTTTCTACTCCTTTTCTATATTTTTTCAGAATAATTATTAAATCGCTTGATGAACACAGTTGTGATCTGTGTGGCCGGTGAATCACAGCAGCCCAGTGCATTGTCGTGCTGACATGTGACCCACGTGACCGGTGACCGCCAGCGGCATTGTCAGACAGCGCTGGAGGTCGACGGCGCGCGACTGCCGTCCAGACATCGAGATGACGCTCCACGCCAACCGGGTGTTCGTCAACAACGAGCAGCGCACCAGCCTGCTGCTGACGGACGAGCGGCGCCGCTGCTTCCAGCAGTTCTGGCACCGGCACCGACACGACCCGCTGGCCGGCCGCAACCGCATCCTGCAAAGCTTCTGCTGCCAGGTACACCAACGGCTGTCAGGGGCTGCTGTCGGGTCAGGTACGCCGGCTGTCAGGGGCTGCTGTCGGGTCAGGTACACTGGCTGTCAGGTCAGGTACACCGACTGTCAAGGGCTGCTGTCAGGTCAGGTACGCCGACTGTCAAGGGTTACTGTCAGGTCAGGTACACCTGCTGTCAGGGGCTGCTGTCGGGTCAGGTACACTGGCTGTCAGGTCAGGTACACCGACTGTCAAGGGCTGCTGTCAGGTCAGGTACGCCGGCTGTCAGGGGCTGCTGTCGGGTCAGGTACACTGGCTGTCAGGTCAGGTACACCGACTGTCAAGGGCTGCTGTCAGGTCAGGTACGCCGGCTGTCAGGGGCTGCTGTCGGGTCAGGTACGCCGGCTGTCAGGTCAGGTACACCGACTGTCAAGGGCTGCTGTCAGGTCAGGTACGCCGACTGTCAGGGGCTGCTGTCGGGTCAGGTACGCCGGCTGTCAGGGGCTGCTGTCGGGTCAGGTACACTGGCTGTCAGATCAGGTACACCTGCTGTCAAGGCTGCTGTCAGGTCAGGTACGCCGGCTGTCAGGGGCTGCTGTCGGGTCAGGTACGCCGGCTGTCAGGGGCTGCTGTCGGGTCAGGTACACTGGCTGTCAGGTCAGGTACACCGACTGTCAAGGGCTGCTGTCAGGTCAGGTACGCCGGCTGTCAGGGGTTGCTGTCGGGTCAGGTACACTGGCTGTCAGATCAGGTACACCTGCTGTCAAGGGCTCCTGTCAGGTCAGGTACGCCGGCTGTCAGGGGCTGCTGTCGGGTCAGGTACGCCGGCTGTCAGGGGCTGCTGTCGGGTCAGGTACACCGACTGTCAAGGGTTACTGTCAGGTCAGGTACACCTGCTGTCAAGGGCTGCTGTCAGGTCAGGTACACTGGCTATCAGGTCAGGTACACTGGATGTTAGGTCAGGTACACTGGCTGTCAGGCCAGGTACACTGGATGTTAGGTCAGGTACACTGGCCGTCAGGTCAGGTACACTGGATGTTAGGTCAGGTACACTGGCTGTCAGGTCAGGACACTGGCTACCAGGGGCTGCTGTCAGGTCAGGTACGCCGGCTGTCAGGGTCTGCTGTCGGGTCAGGTACATTGGCTGTCAGGTCAGGTACACTGTATGTCAGGTCGGGTACGCCGGCGTTCAAGGGTTGCTGTCAGGTTAGGTACACTGGCTATCAGGGGCTGCTGTCAGGTCAGGTACACTGGTTGTCACGTGCTGCTGTCGGGTCAGGTACACTGGTTGTCGCGTGCTGCTGTCGGGTCAGGTACACTGGCTGTCAGGTCAGGTACACTGGATGTTGCAGATGGTATCAGTCACACCGGTTGTCACTTGTGCTGTTGTCTGGTGAGCCCTACCAAGAGCAGCAGATGGGGAACCGGCCCCCTGTACTGTGCCAATGGTTCGCATCACGCACGAGCGTCGTGTCCACATATTACGTGGTGTTTAAGGCCCATCACGATACCTGCCGTAATATGTTGATAGGTATTTTCCTGTTGCTAGGCTGATGACTGGCAACACAGGCCGCAATGTAGATGGTGTCGTGCCGAGAGGCAGTTGTGTCGGCTCAGGCGGTGTCCGACATGGTGGTACCTGTCGCCATGACAACACAGGCCATCATAGATGGTGTCGTGCCGAGAGGCGGTTGTGTCGGCTCAGGCGGTGTCCGACATGGTGGTACCTGTCGCCATGACAACACAGGCCATCATAGATGGTGTCGTGCCGAGAGGCGGTTGTGTTGGCTCAGGCGGTGTCCAGTGTTGTGATGCTTCTTGCCATGTGAACGGCCGGCAGATATATGGTATGTACGTGGTGAAGCTGGCCGTGGCTTTGACGCTGGTGGGCGGTGTCAGGCGCACGGGAGGTGGCGGCTCCACCCGCGGCGAGCCCCACCTGCTACTGGTGGGGGACCCAGGTCAGTGGCACTGGAGTGCAGGTCGGGCTCACTGGCAGCCGGGTCAGAGTCAAGGTCAAGGGTTCCCGGCCAGGATCACTGGTCTGGATTGGGATCACTATGTCCAGGTCAGATCACTATGTCCGGGGTTAGGGCCATGAATTGGATTCAGATCAGCACCACAGCGACATGGGTGGTATCACTGAGGTACATGTTGACACTGTTGAGTCTCGAGCCGCACTACTGAAGCCCAGGTTTCCGCTGGAATTCAACTTAACACCGCCGAGATTCAAGCTATGGAAACTGAAAATTGGAGGAATACCCAGGGTGCGTAATAAAGTAAATAGAACCTGAGCTAAACGAATTAAGATATGGGCTAGAATGATGCCAGCGCCGAGGTAGAAATGAGATCGGTGGGCATTTTAAGCCCAAAATAGGACTCCAACCTGGCTCAAAACCAGTCTTGCTGGGTTGAAGTACAGAGGAGGACTAGGTATTGACATGAATGCCCAATAGTGATTTAGGTGGTTGCAAATGGCACCATGATGTTGGCACCTTCGCACCCGACCGCGGCTTGTAAGTGTCATCTCTCTAAACTGGAACCATCTCCCGAGAATCTGCGGGTGATGTATGCGTCTGAATCGAAGGTTGTGTGGTAAGTTTTATCTATGGATTGGAGCCAAACTTTCACACCGCCTACCCCGTACCTGAACTGGATGGCCTATCTGTATTTGGTATTGACACCGGCACCTATACTCGCAATGCATAATTTTGAGATCCGATCAGATCAGGACGTACCATTCAGGACGTGGTGTAATCATCGCAGGTACCGGTAAATCTCAGCTGCTGAAGTATGCGGCACGACTGTGTTGCCGCTCTGTGCTGACGACTGGGATCGGATCAACTACTGCCGGATTGACCTGCGCTGCGGTCAAGGTCAGTACCGACTATGCCAGGCTTGTTTCGTGCTGCGGTCAATATCTGTGCCGACTATGCCTCGTTTGGCGTGCGATGCGGTTAAGGTCAGTACCGCCTCTGCCAGGTCTGACGTAACTTGGCGCTTACACGTGTTAAGTACTAACGTGAAGTTGGGGTGCTGATAGCATTGGTGGGCTGGTGTGAATGATGATCTGGTGTATAGTATCACATTTAAAATTATTGTGCTAGGCATGTGCTGTGCTGTAAGTATCGCAGTAGTGATACATTCTTCGCAAAATGGAGCTCGTTTCCTGAACGCTGAATCGACATCCTTCCCAAAAGAGTATCGACATCGTGCTTCGTGATGTTTGTAATGTCTGCATGCCTCATTCCTAACGGTATTTCGTAAATAAGTGTCATCTTAACACGCGCCCTGGAGGGCCTCTAACTTACGCGCACTGGAGGGGGGCGGATTCCGCCCCCTAAGATCTCGGCTCCCAATAAGGCTGGAGCAACGAAATTCGCAGGGTGGATGGGCACGATAATTAACTCTATTGTGTGAAAATTTCGTGATCTTAGATCAATATCTTCCAGGTCAAATGAGGTCAAAATAGCAAAAGTTTCTGGTTTTGCGTGGCTTGGCTTGTCATTGGTGTGGATCGCTGTGATTGTGTTTAAATGTTCCAAAATTTGCATTAATGAAGTTTTCGACATTACTAATGATGTAATGCATGTGCCAGATCCGCCATTTGACCTCAGGTCACCTATATAGGAGCACTTTATCAGATCATTACCTGCTCCAGTTACCGGAACCGTTGGGCGGCTCGGCACAATCGGCTTCGCAAAGAAAGGAGTGAAATACATGAATAAAGTATAGAAACACTTAAGCACACAATGACAAACAGTAGGATGTGTAGGGAGTAACATGCAAAGTGACGTCAATCGCATGACAATCATTTCCATTTATGACAACATTCCAGTTGACCATGCTTGGTTCCATTAGCCTGTCATGATGAACTCGGCGACCTAACATGACTTTTAAATTATATAGCATAACAATATGCATCAAACAAGCCGCTAGTGTTGTCAAGAACACTTCCCTCTTGCCAATATACGGGAAGCGCATCAGCGCAGATTTTTGTGGCCTGGCGTTGCGCTTTTCTTCAACACTTTAACGGCCCATAACTTAAAAACTTTTCGGCCGATTTTAATTCTTCTTGATTTAAACAATGCGCCGGTCATTTCGAAGCAGGTACGGAACAAGTGGCGCGTATCGGCCAGTATAATATGGAGTTGTGTACGAAAAATCGGAGGGGTGGGCGGATTTCGCCATCCACCCCTTCAGGGCGTGTGTTAACCTGTCATGAACTTGACCTGACTTGACCTCGGTGACCTGACATGACTTTGGAACAATGTAGCATAAAAATATACGTCAAACAAGTCGCTAGTGTTGCCAAGAACACTTCCTTTTTGCCGATATACGGGAAGGGCATCAGCGCCGATATTTGTGGTCTGGCGCTGATAACATTTTTTTGAGTTTACCGACCCCTAACTCGAAAAATCTTCGGTCGATTTTCGGTTTTTCTTACTTTAAACAACGTGCCTTTCATTTCTAAGCAGGTACACAAACAATGACGTATATCGGCCGGTAAAATCTGGAGTTATCTACGAAAAACAGGAGGGGTGGGCGGATTTCGCCCCCCCCCCCTCTAGGGCGCGTGTTAACTCGGTTCCACCCGAGTTCGCTGTAGGGCACAATACACACTCGAGGAAGTCCGAACTGGAACTGTATCAACATTTCCACGTTCAGCTGTGAGGACGACCGCGGTGATATATATTGGTGGCTAACTCAACCACGACACTCACGACAAGTTATTGTGTAATGCGACTGAACAGAATTATTAATTTTTTTACCCCTAAATATTCAAACAGCAGATTTGAGCCGAATAAAAGTACACGACATTTATCTCACAAGGTCCCACCATCCACACAAACGTGGCCCCACTCCCGCACCAGTCCGACACCACACAACGCATCACCCCTATGAGGCGCCGTGGGCGTCGGCCCAAGCGATCGAATCGTCGCGGCGCACCCACGGCAGCGCCGGGTGCGCAGATGGGAATGGAGGCAGATGCAGCACCGCGGCCGGCAATGGCACCGACTCCACCTCATCTGGCGTGGCGTGGGCGTATTGCTGACGCAGGTGACATATGTTCCGTGTTAGTGCTCTTCCACCTGACAGACGGACGAAGTATCAGCGGTGTCATGGGACCTCGGTTACAACATCACATCGATCCAATCTGCCAGTCGTGGGGTTTTGCAGCGCCATCTGGCTGCCGATTTGGAGCCCGGTAGATCGCGCACGCTGGTTGTAGTGGTCTACTACCCGGTCCCGGTGAGTAGCGGCAGCAGCTTAAGCGTTATCCGCAATGTGCTGCCAGATTCAGCGAGGCATCGTCTATGTGTCGGCAACATGTCTAGAACAGGGTGTCCGAGCGAGATTTGTGTTGGAGAACGGCCATTCTGTCCCGGGGAGTTACTGCAGTTACGCTGCAGCACATCGCGCACCCAGACGTCCCGAACCAGGGCTGATGAGCCTTCATCCCAGCATCGTCTGTCCAGCGTTGACATGTGCTTCACGGCAGCCTCCTTCAGTCCGTGTGACTGCGGGTGGTGGGGTGAACAGACGTGATACTGCACAGCCCATCGTGACATGAACTGGAACAATCGGGCGGTGAATTGTGGGCCACCATCCGACCAGGGGACTCCGGTACGCCGGCGATGCAGAATATGCAGTAACTCTATCACAAGCCTGGCCACAGTGGCATTGGTGCCAAGCGTCCGCACCATCTGCCAGCTTGCTCGCGACGGTAGAGACGTGAGGAAGTGATTGTGTCGTCTACGTCTAGGACACACATATTTTTCCCACACATCGCTACCTTCTCCGTTCGGAGGAACGACCAGCCTGTCGACGTTGCGGCGATAACCTGTCTTTTGCTCATATTATTAGCACCTGTCTTCACTTTGACACGGAACATCGCCCCTTCCTTGGAACCCCGTCGCTCACCCCGGTGGAACTAAAGGGCGACGGTTCATGTTGCTAAACTCTTCCCGTTCCTTTCTGCGGTTGAATTTGACGTGGCGCACTCCACCCAACAAGGGTAGCATACGAACACCAACTATTTTCTGACGTTGCAATATAACTTCAGCGAGAAGTGAATTAGCATATTGTGATCCCCAGTCCCCCAGTTTACTTGACGCCGATACATTCACACCTGGTTCGACTGACGAGGTTATGGGCGCTGTATAACCTCTGCAGTTGATGCGTCCCTAAACCCCAATAACAACAACAGGGACGATTGGCGGACTCTTAACAGCGATATGGCTCCCTTTGGGCGGACGGCAGATCCCTTTGGGCGGACGGCAGATCCCTTTGGCACGGCCGACTGGTGCTGGTGATGTTTTCGATGGCCAAATCTATTCCTGGTCAATATGAGGTCTGACGAGCCCGGCCCTAGATCTTCTTTTTGCCCTATTGACCGGCGTATAGCTCACGCAGAACCGAAGACCTCAGAGGTCCGGGGATGAGGCGGCAGCAACATACCACGAACCCGTCGTTGACTGTAAGGCGGTCGTGCACCTCCCAGAAGGGGTACAGCATTTCCGGCGGATCAGATTTTTGCGACCGGAAGCCGTTAAGCACCATCCGCAACAGCAGACATTCCTCATCGTCCCTCTCTGCAGTCAGACGAATCTCGTCCAGTCTTATGTCGGTGTTTGACTTTGTGATCCCGTTGCTAATTATCGTGGACACAGACATCTATCGGTGGCTAATTCAGCCACTTTACTCACTATTGCAGATTGTGATGCACGAACATCCTGCGACACAATTCCAGGTAATTTGCCTATGATGTGGCCTGCTATACAATACCAGTTGAAAGTGTAGGTATTGTTGTCTTTATCTTGAAGACCTCGTCAAGATGAGTGATATTAGGCATATCTTAAAGAGGCACGCTTACCATTACGCTATTGGCCCGAAATTGAATTGTAAGATGGCGAGATATATTAAAAACGACGTCGTTTCCATGAAGGATTTTTACATCCAACTGTGCTTGTTTCGACGTCTTACACACCAAAAAAAAAAAAATATTGAACACTGGCAGCGACAAATTTGCATAATATGGCCGCGCTCTGGTCTGTGTATGTGGACATGACCAACGTCATAAGTGACGCGCGTAAGTGTGAGCTGTACATAAGTGCACAGACGAGTACGGCAGGCAAGAGCGACAGCTGTGCCGTGTGTGTCGAACCGGAGTGACGGATGTGTTACGCGACGGGAACATTTGTGACATGTTCAGTGTGCAGGAGTGCCAACTGTGTTATGTGCGCTAGGTTTGGACGTTTTTACCACCAAGCCCGTGTTTGCAGGTTTGTTTACCGCTGTTAAAGCGGACATGCGAAAGTGGTTTACCTGTGTGTACCGGTAGGGGTATTGCAAATATTTCCTTTATTTTTCAGATATAACAGACATCCTGGTGTGTGTGTCTAGTAGTGCCACGTACCATGCAACGCGTATACTTCATATGCATAGGCAACATTTGAGCAGAATGTGTCGCAGGAAGTGTAAACTTGGCACCAATTTCGGGTCTGTTTTTACCATTTTTGTACCGGTAAAAACTGGTTGTCATGACAAAAAGTAGTTTTTGCCGGTGAAAATATCAGCCCTGGTGTGTTCTGGGTGTGTCGTACAGGTATGTCAGCTGTATCGTGTGTGCTGTCCAGTACCGTCAGCTGTATCATGTGTGGAGTCCAATAGTGGCAGATGTGTTGTGTGTCTAGTTCAGCAGTGCCAGCTTTTTCGTGCGTGCTGTTAAGGAGCACCGACTATATTGTGCGTGCTGTGTGCTGTTAAGGAGCGTCAACGACTGTGTCGTATGTGTTGTGTGTTGGTAGGAGTGTCAGTTGTGTCGTATGTGCCGTGCAGCAGTGTCATGTGTGTCATACAGGACGGTCGGCTGTATTACCTGTGTTTCCGAGACTGTCAGATTTGGCGCATGCACTGTACATGAGTGTCAGCTGTGTGGTGTGTGCTGTACGGGGCCGTCGGCTGTGATGTGTGCGTAGTTTGGACTGTCAGCTGTGCGATGTGCGCCGTACAGGATGGCCCCGAGTGGCAGCTGGAGGCTGGAGCCCTGGTGCTGGCCGACGGTGGCGTCTGCTGTATTGACGAGTTCAACTCTGTGCGCGAGGTGGACAGGACGAGTATGCACGAGGCCATGGAGCAGCAGACTATCAGTGTGGCCAAGGTGGGACGACTGTCGGCTCACTGCTCTCGTCACACAAGCTTGTCTCCCAGTCCACAGTAGGCTAAGTCAGATCCCTGCGGTTATCCTGCCCCACCCATTTCACCATTCAACCGCTGAGTTACGCGCGAACATTCGGCATGCCATCATGCATACGTCACGTTGAACAGCTGGGAGCGTCGTTATGCAACTTGAATTGTGTTGTCATTAGCTCGTTGTTAACTCATTTCAAAGGATTTCCTACTCCCGACCAAGATCTGGACGGCGTTTCAGTGTTTACGTGCGTGTTGGTGACTTCGCCCTGCACAATTACATCATATGTTCCAGAGGCGATATCTGGAGTGTGGCCATGTTGATGTGGTGGTTGTTCGCATGGCGGACGTACCCGGTATGGAGGCGGCAGCTGCCTCGCGGAACTATTGCCGACCGGGCGGTCTGGCTGCAGGCGGGAATGGTGTGTAAGCTCAACACACGCTGCTCCATCCTGGCGGCAGCCAACCCGAGCGCCGGAGTCGACTGGCAGAGCGGCGCGGACGTGCTCTCCAAACTGGGCCTGGCGTCGCCCCTGCTGTCGCGGTTCGACCTTATCCTGGTGCTGCGCGACGCGCACAGCCGAGGCTGGGACAAGTGAGCGGCACGGGGCTTCCGAGGCGGGCCGGAGCGACGCGGCGAACCTTAGGCAGGCCGGAGCTGCGCTGATGGTCCGAAACAGATCCGAGAGCTTTTGTGTGACCTGGGGTGGCTGGACCTGGCATGGGACACGTCCAACTGGCGCTGGGCAGCCTGAAGTAGCGCTGTGGCAGACAGAGGTTCTTGGTGACCTGGGTCAGGCTGACGGGTTGCTGGGGACCTAGGGCAGGTCGGAGCGGTGCCGGGGACCTGAGGAAGGCTGAGGATTTGTTGAGGATCTGGGGCAGGCCGAAGTGGTGCCTGGAACCTGTGGTAGGCCAAGACGTAGCTGGGACCTGGGTTATGTGGAAGCTCGGCATGCGTGTGCTTTCGTGCTGTATTCAATACGACCCTTCCGGCATACACACACACATATATATATATATATATATATATATATATATATATATATATATATATATATATGCATACATACATACATATATATACACCACGCGCGTGCGTGCGTTCGTGCATGCGTGCGTGCGTGTGCGTGTGTGTTTGTATGTGTGCGTGTGTCTTTCTGTTTCTGTTTATATTTGCTGTTCAGAGTGCTGTAGTCTGATATTCATGTATTTGCACGCCCAGGATGACAGACGGCCTTCCATTCCGAGTGTACCCATCAGTGTAGGCGACTCGTTGCCACCACTATCGCGGACCTAGCTGACCGCTGTGCGGGCTGTCCGACAGACTGGTGTCTGGATACATTCTGTCTGGCCTGGATCCGCTGTTCGGACACGGGGAGGCAGCAGCGGACTGGAACCTGGAGACCCTGCAGGCGTACCTGGCCCACGTGAGGACATTGCGGCCTGAGCCTGACCCACGGGCGGCTACCGTCCTGCAGACATACTACCAGGCAAGTGGCCGTGCCACAGACACTGCCATCATGTGCCAGACGTCCAGAACGTATACATGCTACCAGGCAGGCGTCATACCTCCTGAATGCGGGCATGCTACCAGGCAAGTATCCGTGCCGCAGACATGTTACCAGGCAGGCGTCGTACGTCCCGAATACAGACGTACAAGACCGTTCTCTCCACTGCACCATTATTTGGGAAAGCAGCCTACTTCTACGTTGTTTGGGTGTGGTGTGAGGTAACATGGTCATACTGTGCACTCAGTGGCATAGCGTCTCTGCCGTCCATTGACGTGACCTCTGCACTGTCCATCGAGGTGACGTCGGTACCGTTCACTGACCTGACCACCGGCCGACAGATGCTGCGCGCTCAGGAGGCGGCGGGTCGGTCGCGCTCCACGGTCCGTCTGCTGGAGTCGCTGCTGCGGCTGACGCAGGCACACGCGCGGCTGTGCTGTTCGGCCGCGGCACAGCTGCGTGACGCCGTGGTGGCCGTCACGCTGATGGAAGCGTCGCTGGGCGGTCTGGGCGGCGGCCTGCTCGGCCCGGACGGCGTGGGCTCCATCCTGCAGACGGACTTCCCAGAGAACGCCGCCTTCGAGTACCGAGCTCAGTGTAAATCATGGGCCTCAGCACCGCTGTTTGGCAGCGTATGGTAGTCGACGCGCCCTAAAGCCCAAGAAAGCGTCTCTGTTCCCATTCTCAGGTTGACAGCATCACTGTCCACGTGTGATGCTGTCACACGTGACAGCATCACACGTGTGACAGCACATCACACGTGTGACACATCACAGGACAGTGATGCTGTCAGTCTCACAGACTGACATCATCACTGTCCTCAGTGTCATATTGGCAGCATCACTGTCCTTAGTCTTAGATTGACAGCATCGCTGTACTCCGTCTCATATTGACAGCTTTACTGTGCTCAGTTTCATAGATTGATATCATCACTGTTCTCAGTCTCATTGACAGCGTCACTGTCCTCAGTGCCACAGAGAATACTAGTGTCTTAGTACAGTATCGCCTCTATCTGGCAGATGAGCAGTGTCACCACTAATCACTCTGCCCTTTCCAATTTCGGTGTCAGCTCATTGGCAAAGTGGTCGGCAAAATCAGCGAAGGCAGTTAAAACTAGATATGCAATGCTTGCACCTGTAATTGGCATAACGAATGCAGTGAAAACTTGCAATTAGTTGAAATGTTGGTGCCATCGACCGAAGGTGTCAATGAAGCCGAGCAAATGTGTTCGTGTGGGAGATGAACTGACTGTGTGGTTTGCTGGAGATGTGTTGACCGTGCTTGTTGTGTAGGTGAGCTGCTGACCCTGTGTCTGCTGTGCAGTTAAGCTGCTGATCCTGTGTCTGTTGTGTAGGTGAGCTGCTGACCCTGTGGCTGCTGTGTAAGTGAGCTGCTGACCCTGTATCTGCTGTGTAAGTGAGCTGCTGACCATGTGTCTGCCGTTTAGGTGAGCTGCTGACCCTGTGTATGCTGTGTAGATGAGCTGCTAACCCTGTGTATGCTGTGCAGATGAGCTGTTGACCCTGTGTCTGCTGTGTAGTTCAGCTGCTGACCCCCCCCCCCCCGACGAGGAATCACCTTTACGTGGTGGGGGATTGCGTGCCTCAAGGATCCGGCGGCCAGACCACCAGGCGGCCGGGGAGAGGTCAGACTAAGAGTGCCTCACTCGTCCTTCCATCCATACACTCCCATTCCAATGCCCATCTCATCCCAACACACATGTCCTCCATCTGGCCGTACAACATCAACTATCCTTACTATGAGCAGGGAGGACAACTTCCCCGGTCCTGCCCACCAGCTCTGTTTTATCGGGGTAGCCGCTCCCCCTCGGCCCGTCCCCCGGGGTTGACGGAGTCCTGGAGGTTGAGGTCCCCCGTCGCACGGTGCTAGTTGTGACGGGGAACAACACACCTCCTTGGTCCCGATATCCCGGAAGGGCGGGCGGGCCCGTGGGGCCTCACACGGGCCAATTGGCTGGTCGCCTCGGACCGGAGGCCTGGGACACTTCCCGGTTCCCGCCGGCCCGGCCGGGGTCAAGGGCCGGGGTCAAGGGGTGGGCGGTGCTGGATCCCGGTCGGGGTGGTGAGTCTCTCTCTCCCGGCCGGGCGAAGGCGCCGCCTGCCCCGTATAGCTCCTCGGGCGCCTGGCGACCTCCCATCCGCGGGACCCAGGCGTCCCCCCGGTAGGGCCCCTAAGGGGTGGGGACGCCTTAGGGAGGAGTCGGAACAAACACACACTTTATAGCACTAATTCGACTCCCCGAGGAGTCGAAACAAACACACACTTTATAGCAACTAAAACACACAAAAACACTCCTGGTCCCACTCGTGGTGACCAGACCACCCGCTCATTTTGCGCCGAGAGGAGCCATACTAACTCGGGTATCTGTGGAAGCCAAGTCTCCAGCGTACCCCGTATCCTCATCTTTCGTGGTCAGACGAAAAATCTCGCCGCGCTGTCCCCCTTTCAAAGACGAGACGGTTGTGATCGGTTCGGGAAGATAGTTCCCTGCGAAAAGTTGACGGATGGCTCTTTGGAGGTGGAGTTTGCGGAAGCGAAAGAGGCAGAGAAAGCGTTGCAAGCATCTGAGTTTACATACGGTGTAAGAGAGGGCGATCAGGGGATGAACGAGAGCATAGAAATAAAAGTAGAACCACACCAAACCAAGAACACATCGCGTGGAATAATCAGTTGCTATTATATATAGCAACTGCTATTATAGCCTAAGTGGTAACCCACTGTTATCTCGGATGGTTATCTACCACTGAGCCACCGGCCTCTGAGGTCGTGGTGCCACCTTCTCCGGATACAGCCCCGGAGAAGTGGCAACTTGTCCAGCGAACCAAGAGGTCCACCAGGCCCTCTGCTAACCACCTCGAATCCTTATCCACCCCCTTCACCGATCCCACACCATCCCAGCCCACCCCTGTACTATCCACGTTAACTCTCCCACCGCCATCAACCAATTCAGGGGAGTCCGGCGTGACCTCTCGACGAGTCCCGGTGGTCGCTCCTCCGGCTACCCGACCACGTCTCTCGGTTGATGTCCGCAGGGGGGCGCCCGATATGGGTGCGCCTGGTCGGGCGTCACGGACCAGTTCCAGAGAGCCGTCGCCGAGCGCCAGCGATGGTGGACAGCCTTTCAGGGCGACACCTCCACCATCCCCAAGCACCAGAGCTAGTCCCCGCTGTACCCCCGAGACTGGATGGGTCACGGGGCCTCCTCCCACCCCATCCCATGGGAGCGAGAGAGTCGCACCCTGTCCTGGGCGTAAGTGAGCCTCCCATGGACACCATCGCCGCCCGGTGGGGAACGTCCCAGATCTCGCCCGAGGACGTCCGTCGACACCAGGTCACCTCCACCTTTATAGTGTACTGGCGATGCATTTTAGCAACTCCTTTTGTTTTAGACTCGCCCACCTGTGATATTGTGTGATATTTGCCATACCCATTTTAACCCTGTTTAAATGGTTCAACTGCGGCCCATTTTACAATGGAATTGCAGGGGGCTGAGAACCAGCACCGAAGACCTCCAGTTGCTGTCAAACCGCCACTGTCCGGCGGCCATCTGTCTCCAAGAAACGAAAGTAACGCCGGACTACTATTATAGCCTAAAATGCTACTCAGTATTTCGAAAGGACACTCCCTCAGACACAGTGGCACACGGTGGAGTGCTGCTGGCTGTGCACCAGTGTTGTTGCGCAGAGATTGGTGCTACACTCCAAGCTGCAGGCCGTTGCTGTAAGAGTGCATTTTAATCATCGTCCTAAGTCGATGCGCCCCTAAACCCCAATAACTAACTAATCATCGTCCTATATCTATCTGCTCATTGTACCTGCCACCCGGTGTTGCATTTCCCACTACTGGGATACGGTGCCTGATGTCAGAGCTGCCCCCGCCGGTATTAATACCAGGTTATTTTAACGCTCACCTCACAGTATGGGGATATGCGACGGCGTTAACGCACGGGGTCGCTGTTTATATCTCGGGTCTGGTCTCGACTTAAGCGTATCGTCGGCAAATACAACTCTACACCTTTGCCAGTACTACGAGTTGCCGGCCGAGACATCACCCAGCTGATCAACGTGGCAAACGAAATGACTCGCACAATCTCGAAAAGATGTAGGTGCTACAGTGATGACGGCTTGTTCACACGCCACAAAGCCACTTGCGAGAGACAGCCACTGAACTTTTTTACTTCTGAACGTATAAGTTACAACCAGCCATTCACGCTGACTGAGCTTCGTTCCGCTATTGCGACACTTCGGAGCGTATTTTAAGGCGACGACGAAATACACAACGACATGCTCAAACATCTTCCATCATGTACACTTGATGCCGTACTGGCAACGCTGAACCGACTGTGGAAGAAAGGGGATTTCCCTCCCGCTTTGGCGTGAGGCCATTATGATCCCAGTATTAAAGCCCGGAAAAGACAGCGTAGACCCGGCGAACTACCGGCCCATATCACTCACATCATCACTCTGTAAGCTCATGGAGAAGATGGTAAACGTGCGTCTGACCCGGTTTCTTGAACAACATGGCATCTTAAACAGCGCACAGTGTGGTTTCAAGAAAAACCGCAGCACTGTTGACCATCTTTTAGCTCTCGATACAGTGGTACGTGCAGCTTTCCAGCAAAATCGTCACATTGGTTCAGTGTTTTTCGACATCCACGGAGCGTATGACACCACCTGGCGCTACGGCATACTGATGAAGGTTTTCAAATGTGGAATTCGTGGATCCATGGGCCTCTTCCTCCAGAACTCTGTCGAGTCATTTTTTCGTGTTCGGATCGGAAGTTGTATGTCGAATCTGTACCCACAAACGGAAGGGATACCACAGGGAAGTGTGCTGAGCGTGGCGTTGTTCGCCATCATGATCAATGATATCTGCGAGTCCATTCCGCGGAATATCGGCAGATCACTGTTCGTGGATAACATCGCGATTTGGTCCTGCACATCCAGTGCACCGGCAATGGCACGGCAGCTTCAGTTGGCGGTATCATGCTTGGAGAGGTGGAGCTCCAAGAACGGTTTTCGGTTTTCTGTCACACAAACTGTATGGATGCATTTCTGCCGGCGCCGCAGAATCTGCCCAGACCCTGCTCTCCATCTGTATGAACAGCCAATTCCCTTCCAGCGCGCTGCCAGGTTTCTGGAAGTTACTTTTGACGCTCGTCTTAGTTACAAGGAACATTTTAAAACGCTTCGAGAGAAGTGTTTTACATCGCTCAACCTGCTGAAGATAGTTGCGCGCACGTCCTACGGAGGAAACAGGAAAACTATGCTCCTGTTGTACCGTTCTCTCGTCCGTTCAAAACTCGACTACGCATGTTTTATATGACAGCGCCTGTACAACAAGCGAGCGATCACTGGATGTGGTACACCATTCGGCGCTCCGAATCGTGGCCGGAGCGTTCCACACTTCACCTTCTGCGAGCCTACTGGCTGAAGCCCACGAGCCACCACTCTCGCTCCGTCGCGAAATGCTCTGGATGCGCTACGCGTGCGAAGTGCGTCAATTCCTCGGTCAATCCTGCGTATGTTTATATATTCTCCCATCGCTTGATGGCAACATTCGGACGAGTACGCATTACGCAATGCACCCCCCCCCCCCTTGCGTCAGAATGCGCAGACTCTTCGAGGATAGCGATATTCCATTACGGGGAATTATGCGGGTCGGCTTTCCACAAACACCGTCTTGGCAGATGGCCCATTCAACAATTGACATGTCGCTCTCCGTGATGAAGAAAGCACACGCTACACCGCGCGACCGTTTGGCGCATGCTCTAGAGCACATAGCCTCTTTTGACGGATACGTTCGGTTTTATACAGACGGATCGAAGTCCGATACTGGCGTTGGCAGTGCATTTGTTATTGGTCCAATGTCAAGATCTTTCTCACTGCCACCCCATGCAACGGTATACGCATCAGAACTGATTGCCATCATTAAGGCCCTCAGTTTTATTGAAGTAGGACGGGAAGACTCGAATGTCATTTTTACTGATTCCCTCAGCAGTCTTTGGGCGCTAAAGCAATTCAATTCACCTGATCCCATAGTACAGGACGTCTTATGGCTTCTCAGATCAATAGTACATGCTGGGAAATCTGTTATCTTCTGCTGGATTCCAAGCCATGTCGGCATCGTGAGAAACGAGGCAGCGGATCCTCCTGCGAAACGTGCAGCCCAAGCTCCATACCAGCGATTTGTGCCGCTCCCAGCGAGAAAATATCGCCGTACAATCACGGCCTTTTTCCTAAAAAGTGGCAGTATAGTTGGGATACGTTGCTGGAAAACAAACTACGAGCGGTAAAATCATGTCCTGAGGAGTGGATCTCATCATACCGCCGGACGAGACGTGACGAGGTCGTGTTCTGCCGTCTTCGGCTTGGACACACTCACCCACCACACCACCATCTACTCTGTGAGGAAGACAGGCCAAACTGCCCTCGATGTCGCGCACCACTGTCTGTGCGTCACGTTTTGATCTCGTGCCCTCTGCTCGCCGATGACCGAAGACGGTTTTTTTTTGGAGCCGCACAGTCGCTGTCACTCCGCGACCTCCTTGGTGACCACTCGCGCGCGGTGACTTCTGGACAACTGTTTCGCTTTTTATCTGATGTTGCCTTCAAGGCGATTTGCACACCTCACTGACGTGTAGCGCTATACGCTCGGAACCATGACATGTCGCTCCAACTGATTTTCGCTTGCACTTGCTCTTGCTGTTTCACTGTTTCGCTGATATTTCCCCCGCGAATGATCAACCCTGGTCGATGCGCCCTAAAGCCCAAATAACTAACTGATGTTTCTCCAGTTTCACTGTTCCACTGATGTTTGCTCGCGCTTGCTCTTTCTGTTTCGCTGTTCCACTGATGCTACTCCCGTTTTACTTTTCTACTGACGTTTGTTCGCGCTTGCTCTTCCTGTTTCACTGTTCCACTGATGTAACTCATGTTTCGCTGTTCCACTGTTTTTGCCCGCGCTTGCTCTTTCTGTTTCTGTTTCACTGGTGCTACTCCCGTTTCACTGTTTCACTGATGATATTCCCGTTTCACTGATGTTTGCTTGTGCTTGCTCTTTCTCTTTCACTGCTTCACTGGTATCTGTCCGTATTCTGAATGTTCGTATACTACTGTTGGCACCAATCATCCTGAGCTGTCAGTTTTTGCCCCAGTAGCTCCGTTGGTTAGAGCGCTGGCCTGCACTGGTTTCCCCTGTACTGGCAACACATGGTTCGAGTCGCTTCGCGCGCTCGCATTTAGCCCCCCGGCCGGGTGTGTCAGTTGGCAGCTGGCCCGATAAGGTCGGGGACGAGCTACCGGGTGGCCGTGTCGGTGCACTGGCGGCACGTTAAACTTTCTGTCTAAATTCTGCCGTTGAATTGGAGTTCATGGATCGGGTGGTGGGGCCAGGGTTCACGCAACAAGCTCTGCTTAGCAATATAACCCTGGCTCCTCAAGCCACCCCAGCAACAACTCGGATTTTAAAATTGTTTAATTAAAAATATAACATTGTTATGGGCGCTGTATGACCGAAGCAGTCGAAGCGCCCCTAAGCCCAAATAACCAACCAGCTGCTGACCCTGTGTATTAGGGTGCCAATAAAAAACGAAAGTTTGATTTTTTAACGGCCCTTAGTGGAATACTGTGGGGTGGTGAGAAAACAACGCGTGTAAAATTTGAGCACAATCAAAGTATATTTAGAGGTGGCGCAAGTCGTTTGATTGTTACCCCTATAGGCTCCAATAAAGACTATAAGGAATGGCATCGTCTCTGGGGGGTGTTTGTTGGCAATATTGAAGCCTTTTGAGATCTCCCCTTCCTCCAGCTGGGCTGCTGGTCTCCCTCGCTCTTCAAACCGAGTATTAGCCCCTCTATGGGCTGGGGGTATCATGGTTGCCCAAACCACTCATTATCTTCCGCTTGGCCGGGGAAGAGAAGCCTTCGATGTTCCTGACTGTTGTCGACGGTGTCTCTCGACGACCTGCAAGAAGAATTGGCGCTGATCCTCGTTCTTCGTCAGGCTGAGGTTGAAGGACTGGATCAGTGCCACCACTCGCTCCGCCGTGTCGTTGGTGACGTGTGGGCTCGCGACGTGCCGAGACGCCGCGACGAACCCCGTGCCACTCGGCCACTCCTCCGGCTCCTTCGAGAGGACGCCTGGCTTCCGAACGACGCTAGCGTGGACGAGGCGAGGCGGGCGTCGGAGACGGTGATGCGCTTCGGCGGTTCCTCGGATCATTCTTCCCGCTGCATCGCTTCCGCCAGCGCCTTCTTCTCGGGGGTTGGCAAGCGGTGGTCGAAGAGAGCCATGGCGACCAGTGGCTCGCTCAGGTACCAGAAGTGCCGGGAGAAGGGTCTTCACGCACGCCTTGCTGATCTCAGCGTCGTGCAAGTCGCGGAGGTCGGCGGCCAGTTTCAAGTCATTCGCTGGCGTGAAAGCGGCCACGGGCGCCTCGAACCAGCGGGTCACATAGACCTCAGCGACGAAGAAAGTGAACCGGTGGAGGCTGGGCAGCTCGCGCGGCTAGCAGAGCTCCCCCAGTTGGGCGGCGAACAGCGTAATCTTCGCAGCGTGATGGCACGTGCCATCCAGCGCGCGCGGTGCTTGGCGCCCGGTCGCCGGAACTTCACCTTCGGGATGTCGCCCTCGCCACTCAGCAGGACGATGAAAAGCATCTCCTTGTAGTCGTCCCGCGGGTGGTTGGTGTTGAACAGCGCGGCTCACTCCTGCAGAAGTGTATCCCGCTTGTTCAGGATGGTGGGCGGCAGCTCGTCGGGCGTATGCGGCTCCGGCTGGCTCTGGTCGATGAAAGCCCACCGTTCCTTGAATCGGTTGAAGACGCCGATATCAGGACACGATAACGGCCCCATGCAGATAGAGAACGCCTTCTCCAGCACCAGCTCATGTTCATGGTGCCGGCAGGCGAGGCTTAGCAGACGCCGACCAAGCTTCTGCTCCACTAGGGTGCAGGCACAGGCGAGGGCTCCAGTGTTGGCGGCGGTCGTATCGAACGGCATAGGCACCACACGCTCTGTGAGCCCCCAGTCGTCGAGCGCTTCGGCCACGGCGCTCGCCGTCGCCTCTCCAGTCCCACTTGCCAACTGGGGAACGCCGATGAGCCTCTGGACGCCATCCCCCGAAAACGAGGATAGCCAGCCGATCCACCCGCGTACCGTCGCAATCCGGCAGGATCCTCCCGTCCCAGTGAACGGTAAGAGGCGTGTCAAGGGCGAAGGTTGTCCTGACATCCGCGGCCAGTTGGGACCGGTAGCCGGCGCGAGCCTGTCGGATGCTCTCGGCATTCAGGATCAGCTCCTGAGGATCGTGGCCGAGGCTACTGGCGGTCGCCGCGACGATGCGGAGCGCTTTGCGATTGCTCACGCCAGTCCGGTCGAGGGCGCTCGCTAACTCCTGGGAGAGCCGACCTGTGACCCCCGCGCCCGTCGCTTCGGAGGGCTTGCACCGGTCGGCTCAGCGGTAGCAGCCGCCCCGCCGCGTGCCGGACTGGACTCAACCGAGGAGGATGAGGAGGACGCGAGCACCGCGCGTTCGTCCAGCTGCGACGTCGAAGCTTCTCGTGATTGCTTCTCTGCCGCCACTGCCATATCCCGGCGCTGAACTCGGCGCTCCAGAACCTTGTCAGTTCCCTGCATGATTCCTCGGCGACCCTTCTCGCGTTGCGCCGCTAGGAACTCACGATCGGCAGAGATCGGCATCAGGGTCATCGCGTCGGCGTAGGAGACGTCGAAGAGGTCGCAGAAGGCCTCTTGAAACTCTTCCTCCTTCGTCTTGTTCGTCGCTCTTCCCTTGCTCTTCACGAGCGCCTTCCAGTACTTGAACAAGACCCCCACCTTGCGAACGGCGCTTTTTTCCGTCATCGTTGGGATCCTCGCGGTCACCCAGAACCTTAGCACCTCTTGGCACAGTGGCCGCGGCGCTGGTGGCAACGGCTTTCTTTTCCACGTTGTGGAAGTAGAAAACCCGCTTGAGCAGTTCGTCACGAGAGGGGAATTTGGCTCCGATGATGAGGTCGCGGTTTGGCTGCTCCACCAGCCAAACAGTCGTAGCTGCGCGTGAACGAGCCTTTCAGACTTCGGTGGAACTGAGTGGAACTAAATCACCCATTTTTTCTGGGTGATTTGGGTGATTTAGAACCCTAGCCTTTCAGACTTCGGTTGGTGTCATTCGCGAGGGGAAAGACACATAGTACAGGTTTCAATTCACTTGCGCCACCTCTAAATATAAACCGATTCGCTTCAAATTTTGCATGAGAGGTTTTCTCACTACTGCACAGTATCCCACCAAGGGCCGTTAAATAATGTCAAGTTTTAAATTTACCCATGTGCGCTATCGGCACCCTACTGTGTATGCTGTGTAGGTGAGCTGCTGACCCTGTGTCTGCTGTGTAAATAAGCTGCTGACCTTGTGTCTGCCGTGTAGATGAGCTGCTAACCCTATGTCTGCTGTTTATGTGAGCTGCTGACCCTGTGTATGCTGTGTATGTGAGCTGCTGATCCTGTGTCTGTTGTTTAGGTGAGCTGTCAACCCTGTGTCTGCTGTGTAAATAAGCTGCTGACCTTGTGTCTGCCGTGTAGATGAGCTGCTAACCCTATGTCTGCTGTTTATGTGAGTTGCTGACCCTGTGTATGCTGTGTATGTGAGCTGCTGATCCTATGTCTGTTGTTTAGGTGAGCTGTTAACCCTGTGTCTGCTGTGTAAATAAGCTGCTGACCTTGTGTCTGCCGTGTAGATGAGCTGCTAACCCTATGTCTGCTGTTTATGTGAGCTGCTGACCCTGTGTATGCTGTGTATGTGAGCTGCTGACCCTGTGTCTGTTGTTTAGGTGAGCTGCTGACCCTGTGTCTGCTGTGTATGTGAGCTGCTGACCCTGTGTCTGCTGTGTAGATGAGCTGCTAACCCCGTGTCCGCTGTTTAGGTGAGCTGCTGACCCTGTGTGCTGTGTAGGTGAGCTAATTCTGGGCCGGCTGGGTCTGGACGCCCTGCTGGAGGAGGAGCTGACTTCGCTGGACGAGCAGCTGCGACTGGCTTCCGAGGACGCCGACTCTAACGATGAGCCGTCACTTGCCAAGCGGCCGGCTGACCAGTTCCGCCCTGTTGGACCGTCAACCGAGACGGAGGAGACGGAGCGACTGTCACGCGCTCCGCTTCCATCGACTGACAGCCGTGGTCAGAGGTTGGACGGCGTCGGCGACCACAGGCATGGGCTGGGCGGTGTCGGCAGTCGTAGTCAAAGGCTGAAGGACGAGGCGAACCTCCGGGACGGCTCTTCAGACGCCGGGGGCTGGGACATCAGTGCGCTCGACGTTGTCAGTGTTGCCACAGTGTCGGCTGGTGGACCGGACTGGCCCGGCCTGGTCCGTGTGCCCGCCAGTGCAGATGATGGCTGCGCGCCCATCCAGCCGCCCCGTCCACCTGTCGTCGCACGTCAGTCGCCGCTCCGTCCACCTGTCGTCGCACGTCAGTCGCCGCTCCGTCCACCTGTCGTCGCACGTCAGTCGCCGCTCCGTCCACCTGTCGTCGCACGTCAGTCGCCGCTCCGTCCACCTGTCGTCGCACGTCAGTCGCCGCCCCGTCCACCTGTCGTCGCACGTCAGTCGCCGCCCCGTCCACCTGTCGTCGCACGTCAGTCGCCGCCCCGTCCACCTGTCGTCGCACGTCAGTCGCCGCCCCGTCAGCCCGGCGCAGACCTTCAATCCCGCTTCACGCTCGTCAAGCGGGCGGCAGAGAAGTCAGGATGGTCGGCGACGCTCAGCAGGACGCTCGACAGCCTGGTGGAGGACATGGACGACGACTTCGAGAGCTCCCTTCGTGACATGACCAACGGTGCGGGCACAACTAGGGTGCGCCACTGCGACACTGTCAGGCCTATGGTGCAGTCCGAGCTCAACTCGAAACGAAAGCCTAGCTGGCGAAAGCCGAGCGCGAAGGACGAGGCGGACGCCGGTGGCGAAACGCGACTACCGACAGAGAGCGGCCCGGCCCAGCCCACGCGACTCCTGTCGGCCAGCACCTTGGACAAGCTGGCCCACTTCAGCGTCGACAGGGACTCGGCGCGTGAGCCGGCCACGGCACTGCCTGCCGCTCCCGGCTCGGACGACCCAGCCGACTCCCGGCCTCGTGATCCGATGCGGCCGCCGGCCAAAAGGGTGAGGTCGTGACGCGATCAGGCCTCCCCCTGCCAATTCTGTATCTGAATGGTTCTAGTAAGCGTCGGTATGCCGCTGCATAAAATGATGCTCTATGGTTCGGGGCGTACTGTGGCCTCAGCTGGAATATTCAGGAATGCAGGGACTTTTCACCAGAGTCCTGCATCCAGGCGAGATTCGTCAACCCAGGTGTCGTTTTGTGATAGCATACATGTCCAAAACTTGAAAAAGTGTATTGCTTCATTGCGCTGGAAAATAAATGTAAACATCACGCGCGCACAGTTCTGACTACATTCAATGAGGTGCGTGACACTTCTCCCTCAAGCAATGCTGATGTAGCTGATGATCGCAGAGCTGATAAGCCACATGAACTTGGCGCGTCACTTCCTACCATCAGCAAATGGCCATCAGCCATTACAACATCGACACTTGGTCATCCGTGTAACATTTGTTTGAGCATTGGAGTAACAAGTGGGATGGATATAAAAAATCATATTCAGGGGCTAGATATAACCGAAATACGGACCTAGGAAGGCAGACGAGCTCACATTTTTGGCATTGTGGGTGGAAACGTTCCTCTGCCTCCAGATGATTCATCCGTGGTGCCGAGTATAACTTTTGACACTAAAATTGCATCAACAAATAAAATGAACCATTCCTAGAGCATCGCATCGGAACGTTCAGATTAAGACCGTTATTTCGTTAAAATTTATCGATGTCTATTCCGAAATAGAACAACGGCCAAAACAATCCTTATTTATATATTGTTTCATCGTAGCAAACGTTTTTCATAACCATCGCCAGGTTTAAAATAATTTGTTCTACTATAAGGTACAAAAACTTCAATTTTCTTAATGCTTCGATGTACCAATAAGATGGAAAATGGCACAGCTGTTTAAAACTGAAATCTACACTGCGCCGGCGATGCGCCAAACATCATCGGTAGCTGTTAAAGCAGTCGGTGTTTAGCTATCGGTAGCAGAAAGCAGAATTGGAGTCTTAAGGAGCAGGTATAATTTATTCTTCCGTAATCAGTAGCGAGTATTCTCATCTTTTCTTATTCAAGATTTGGCAGTTATGGCACACTTCTCACTCAGAACAAACAGCGTACCTATATCACGGAGACGTTTGCGCCTAAACGCTGAACACAAAGGTCAAGTAGCATGAGCATCCACTGAATGAGTGATATAATATTTTGCGTACAATACCATTGAATTCCCTCCCCCCACACGCACACGCACACACTGATCGGCCCCCTCATCGTGACACCGCGCCCTCCTCTGGGCTGACCGTTACATAAAAGTCTGGCGGTGCCGACAGCTTGATGAGGATGGAGGGATGTCGGCTCCGTTGCACACTTATGGTAAAAGTTGTCACTTTTCGGTGTGATGCTGGTCACTACCCGAATGCGGTACCAGTCACCACTAAGTAAGGCGCTGTTACTACTCCAGTGTGGTGCTGATCATCACTGCGGGAGTATGATGCCGGCCACCAGGCGCGTCTAGGCGTCAGCAGGCGTGTCGCTGGCACCATTATAGACGGTGGGACAGTTGTCGAGCGCCTCCGTCGTCTCGGGAGAGGAAGAAGCAGCACGCACCGTAGACTGTTGAGTGGGACTGGCCGGCCGCCCTGCTGCAGCCTCCTAAGCCTGGTACGAGATCCTCAAATTCAGCCGCACTAGTCAGGATTCCTCGGAGTCCTGAAAAATCAGTATGCGTCTGTAGCGGTGTGGTGACAGTGTAAACTTCCATTGCCAGTCCGAGGTGAGCTGGTGCTGGTTTGAACTGGATGCGTGCTGCTGCTCTGAATGACATTATCCTTGGGGCCGCACAATCGAATTATGAATATACTTGGAAGGTTCCATACCGGGATAACATAGATGTTCTCGCAAGGACGCCATCTGTTCTGACTGGATAGAATATAAATCATTGGTATGAATCAAATCACTAGTGGTAGAATATAAATAATAACAAGGCAAATCATGCACTCAGAATGCGGAGACGGCACCATGCATTCATCTTGGGAAAGTAAATTAGCGCCAATTCAAGGCATGCGCACATACGTACACGCACATATACACGGACGTATATATATATATATATACATACACATATGTGCACACACAAATACATGCGACACCAAGCTGACAGATAGACAATCCCTGGACATTTATACTTACACCCTTCTTTTTAACGGTGTCGATGAAACGGAATTTTTCCAATATGTATTCGTCCAATTTCGTCTCCCGTTCTATCCGCTTGGCTATCTGAACAGCTTCCTGCAACATAGCAGAGGAGGTAAACGTGTATTTCCTTGCCTCTAGCATTGCTAGCGAGCTTTGCTATCTTTATTTGCAAAAGAGCAAACCAGCTGTCGTCGACTGCTCACCGGTCTCAGAGCAAACCAGCTGTCGTCGACTGCTCACCGGTCTCGTAACAAACCAGCTGGAGAATTTCACGACAGATCGACCAGGGCCCGACACCATCTCAGAGCTGGACCAAGTGTTGCATGGGGTTATTCTATGCCCTGAATCCACCTGTAATTGCTTTACTTCGATCAGATAACCCGGATAACTTCGAACTTATATAACTATAATATGTCAAACTATAATATTACTTTGTAATTATAATTATGTAACTATTACTTCGATAAGATCTGAATAAGATTAGCCCATGCACCAATTTTGCTAAAAATCTAAGACATGAGGGTGCACAATCACCCCTTTGCCTGGTCGATTTGTCCTGTAATACCCCAGCTGTCGTCGACTGTTCACCGTTCTCAGAGCAAACCAACTGTCGTCTGCTGCTCACCGGTCTTGGCGTAAACCAGCTGTTGTCGACCACTTCCTGTTTTAGGTACAGTTGCTTGTTGTTGATCATGTCCTTGTCGTTGGGTCGGAACAGCAGGTAGCTCTCCACGTTGCTGCACGCCTCGAGTAGCATGCCCTCTGCAGCAGCGATCACGTCACGGGGACTTGTAGCAGTGTCACAGCAGTTCACACATGTCTAGATTTGTTGGTGGAAATTACAGGGTGTCAAAATTCACGGTAGTCGATGCAGTGTCAGGCACATTCCAACTCGATTTGTGGCTGCATCGAATTGGGCAGCTTTTCAAGAAACCAGGAAGTCTCAAGCTCAGGCACACAGGGATGCTCATGTGTTTTATTCATAAAACCGGTTTGCTCCGGATTTTAACTCGACCACATTTACAATGAGGCGGCTGAACCGCATTGATTTTTCGTGTAACCCCATTGGAACTTGAAGTGCAGTGTTGTGGCTGGGAGAGCTAAAGTGGAGTGGTGGGAATATAGGATTAAACCAGGTGACCAGTCACGAAATGCAGTACGTATTATTGAGTAAAACGAGTATAATACAGTAATAATGAGTTTACTATGCACATATATCATGCGGTAACAATTGTGGAAACCTTGCAGCCAAAATTGTATTGCGTTTGTTACCATTAGCAAGGCATATCTCTGAACAGTGGCGGAAAATCCGGATTTCATTAAGGGCGCCAACCAATTTAAATAAAAGTCACTTCCCTGCAATCGACATTACAATGCTAAATTGTGTCATAAAAGACAAGGCATAGCGTCTCTATGCTATGCCCTCCTCCACCTGAGAAAATTTACTCATCGTCCAATATGCTCTCTTGAATATTAATATAGCACTAGCCTGCACCAGTTTCATCCCCGGGATATCTCAACGGAGTCTGCCGTCGACGTGATTGATCCCAGGTTACAGAAATACTGCATAATGCTGCAGCATAAAATAAGCATTTCAAATATCGGGTCCAAATTACGTCGACTCGGAACATGCAACATAATGCATCGAGTACAGCAAGTAAGGTAAAATAATACAAGTACGCTGCCCACTTACCTTACACAATAACCGATTTACGTAACTATAGTCAGCCATGACTTTGGCTACCATGGGCGAAGTCCCGCCGAAATATTTGTTGGGTCTAGCTGTTAGGCCTGTATTGAATACTTCATATGCCCCAGTGTGCGCCCATAGTGCACTTAAATATGCCAAGTGGTTTCATGTGACTTATGTCTGGACTCACCTCAGTCGATACATGTCCCCAGAGCTAGAAGTTCCCTGCTTGTCAGACCATGCCTATATTTCTAACAAAACAAAAATCCCGAGGCGCGGCTATCTCGCTGCAGTATGTTCTAAACCATATAAACAGCTTCAGTGGAGCAACCCCTGTTTGCAATTGCCGCGTTATTCAAGCTCATGTTCGTAGCAGCAAGTTGCAGGTTGTGAAAGTATGATACCGGGTAGTGGAAGTAGGATGCCAGGTAGTCCGACAGGTAGCTACCCACCACACTGGACAGCTGGTCTGGACAGCGCAGCTTACACCGCAGAACGTACGTTTGTAATAGGCGAACTGCAGGTAGTGGAAGTGCGACGCCAGGTAGTCGGGTAGGTGGTTACCCGCCACAAAGGAGAGCTGGTCCGGACAGCGCAGCTTACATCGCAGAACGTAAGCAAAATGGTCTGAAAACACCCAAGAACGTGGTCAGACGGTATGAGCTCGACAACACGATGTATACTCGTTCGTCATTGCTACGATTGCTATTGGGCAGGTATTGTGGCTATTGTGTATGTCTATTGTGGCGTGTCCGGAAATGTAGCTGAGGATAAGAGTCCCTTGATGTCCATGGCTTACAGATTATTGCCTGCCCAAGGCTTTTCAAAATGTGCCCCAAGTCAGAATACTGCCCCAGCAAGATATCAATGAAACCAGTCATGTTTTGGCAGGGTCTTAAAACATGCTTTGCAGCTCTAAATAAACACGCCGGGAGCTCAAAAATCAAAACAGCTGGGTTCTCAAAGCACAGCGGGGTTTGAGACCACATGGGGTCTCAAAAACAGGCTAGGAACCTAAAAAATCGACATGGCCCTAGAAAAGGAACAAAAAGACCTCGCACTGAATAAACACTTCGGTGTCTGCGAAAACGCGCCGATGCCTAAAAAAATATCGTTGGTGCACAAAAAGCAACAACTTTTAAAAAAGAGAGTCGGTTCGCAAAAAGTGCCGGCCCCCTAACAAAAATTGGCTGGAGCTCTAAAATACATCCAAAGACAAAGAAAAACGGAAGGTCCAAAAAAGAACACCTACCTAGAGACTTAGTTTGGTAGCTAATCTGAGAGCGTGTTTAATCAGAAATGAGGTTCATCAAAGCTACGCGGTTATCCGGATTTATTAGCCACCAGAAAGCGTGGGAAGAAGAGAAGTAGCCATCGAATTGAGTTCAGGATGGGCCACTGTGGCTCCTAAGTTTGAACACGTTATGACTTAATGAGGTGCCGTGCATTGTCACCTGTGGGCTATTTTGCAATGAATTGTTGGTCCCCAAAATAAGCGCCTACATTCCGTTTCAGCCGTGCCACATGATGTAATTGTAACATTTCGTTGTAAGTGGCGGATACTTCAAGGTGCACGATGTGTACTACAGAGGTGATTGAGGTCACTGATCACTGATGTGTTTGAGTTAAACCCTGAGGACGAACAAAATACCATGCATTTTTATATATTGCGTTGTTTGCCCTAGTCTGTCAACCTGCCAATCTTGATCTGCCACACACCGGATCAAATAATTTTAAACCATCGATCGCCCGTCTTTCCTTTTTCTCGTCCTCTCCAGCGTCAATCATGAGACTTCTTTTGTCATGGGCCAGCAGGTGAGCTTCGTTCTTGCTTATTCTTTCTCCTCATCAAAATCAATAACGGGTGACATCTTAAAAACGTACAGTATTATATCATGGTAACTAGGGCACACCACATTACCATTAGTGAGGCTGTAATAATGAACTTGTACCCCTCCCCCCACACACACACACGCATAGCGGAAGTTGAAGAAACTTTATTTGAGCAATTTTACTGATGTTTTCACTCACACCAGGAAGATAAGCCTATTATTACAAATTAATCCATGAGTCGTGAAAAATGACCTCCAAGTCCAGCAAGGAGTGTCAATTTGAAGAACTTATACTGTGATGATAATTATTTTTCAGTAGCACTTGTTGCTGTTAGCCATAAGCGCGCCCAGGGGATCTGCCCCATCCCCCTTAGCGGCAAAAATCATTTCAATAGCGCACTATTGAAATTCTCTGGTTATCTATCCAAAAGTGCTTTGCGAAATTCTTGGTTGCGCCCCTGCTGTTAACCCTCGCCTACCAACTTTTTGAGACGTTCCTACGCCTATGGACCATAATGGTCATTTTTGGTATCGGAAACGATTTTTTTGTAGTCCCAGCGTTGGCTGAATCGCATTGTATTCCATTCACGAATGATGTCATCCAGGAAAACGTGATAAATTGCAAATCCAAGAATCTGCGAAGTTAACCTTTAGTCTTCAACAGATGTCCTGCTATTGCGGCAAGAGAAGTCGAGGAATGCGAAAGCAATTGACTTCGCTTCTTGGGAGGTATTCTCTCAGGTCTTTGACAATTTTAAGCAAGGGTAAGAATTTAGTGATCATTTGAAGTTTGGATCAAAGCTTCATCATTTAGTCTTCTAAGTGGAAAGATAATAATCTCCTGGGTTGTTAAATGTTCTCGACAGCAGACAACCAGAATGCGGCCGTCTTTCCAACACTATTCTTAAACTAAGTACAATCCAGCTACACATCAATGTTTTGATATAGGTAGCCCGGAGATACTTAAGTAGACCATGCACGGTTTGAGTCGAAGTCACAAGCTGTCGCCAGACCACTTTAATCGTCCGTAATCACTAACAAGGGCCCTCCTAGGTAGCACAGATGGCCAGGACCCTCTTCAGGCATGCTGACGAAAGCTTAAATTTCCAGTCCATATCCCTAACTTGAACTATTTTTATCTCGGGCTGAGATCTAGGTATTCTAATCAACGCTTGGTGTCACCCGCATTTGTCCTCGAGTGGCAGCGACTATGGTTATAGTAGGTCATTTTGTAAGTGGCGAAAGCGTTCTAATCGTGGGATAACCCAGCCTGCGCTGCTTCCTATCCTCCCAAACCGACAACACCGCTCTTCCGGAAGTTATTTTTACGCACCACATTTTTTTGTTTGGGATGACCAAAGAATTTCTTTGCGCTTCCTTCTTCAGAAATAAGCACACTTCCGGATCAACTGGGAGTCAAAGCGCGCATGTACAAGCTACGATCGGCGTTTCTTCCCCAACACTCACTGGCTACATTGGCGACGAAGTCCGGGTTGTAGCCCTGCCGAAAGAATCGATCGCAAAGCGTGCGGCAGCGCTGTTCGGCCTCGAAGTAGCTGTCGAGGGCGTCCTCCATGTGGCGCACCACCAGCGCAAACTTGCCCGCCTCGTAGGCGGCGTTGCCGCGCATGTACAGCTCGATGTGTTCCTGCCGGGTCAGGTCGGCGCTGGGTCACGACGGTCGCCAACAAGTGAACTGGCAGGTCATCGCATCGTCCAGTGTCAGTTCACAGCATTGGATCGGCGTGACGCCTGAGTGTGCACACTGAACAAGCTACCCAGGAAGCTATTGAGCAGGTTTGGAAAGCTCATCATTGTTGATGCTTCACCTTCAAATATTCTCTTTTAGAAAACGCATATTCAGCTGGGACTGCTGGGGCACCAATACTCAGGATATATTACGCCGTGCCCTCTGGAGAAATGTCTGAACGAATTCGGACAAGTGGCCACTGGATTGCATCATCAGTTGAAGAATGTGTATTTGGGCACGCTATATCACGTCTACCGATTCTTCCATTATAATTGCCATGCATGTTGCATCTTCTTTTCCCTCTGTAAATAAATGAAGTCTTCAAATGTGACTACATGAAATCACATTATGGATATCATTCTGCTAAGATAGCTCAAACTGCCAAATTTAAGCTTCACCGTGCCGAAAGTCCACGTGCCCATAAGGTAACTTTGCAGTGCAAAGGCGAGTCCAATGCATGAATGAGCCATTTCAATCATTCAACACCAAAACAAAAAGAAAATCGACTGTCATTTTGACATATATGGATTTAGCTGTGGCCCTCGGTATAATGTGCTTACTCTAGATTGGACGAAGAGTTCTCCCCACAGTTCTTGAATATATGTTTCCTGTGATTGATGATGTGGATGTATCTTTCAATTTCAAGATGTTTAATGCGTAACTAATAAAGCGGCTACTTGCCATGCACATTTTTGTATCCTTGCTGATCCATATAAATTGTATTCCCAGCATGATGTTGATAGTACTACGCTCCTGAGACATGGAAGCTCAAAAGTGCATGCCAAGGATAATGACTTTCGATGTAAGATCAAGTCTCATCTCTAGTCTATTTTGTGGAACTTCCATGTTGGTGGGCGCTGGCAAAACCGATGCTTTATCGATTCAGATACTGATCACAAGGTGCATTTGCCACTATCAAGGATGTTGTAACCGCATACTAGCCGATGTGTTGTTATAATTATCGTATGCATCAATAGGAGAACCAATTTAATTTGGTATAATCGTCAACGTAAGACACCTAATAACATCTGTCACTATAGTTCAGTTCGGTATTTTCGGCAAATTCTTCCTGCCATTTATGATCATAATTGTGTTATTGTCTGATCCTCAGTCTGATTTCAAAACACCTGAAAATATGGCCATGGAGTTGCATTACAAGATTTTGATACCGAGATGTGACATTGTTCCCTTGTAGTATGATTACTGTTCACCTAATCGCATAATATCGCATCGCATTGACGGAGCGCCGATGATGGGGTGGGGATAGCTTTGTATCTCAATGGTATTGGAATCGATTGAACTGAAAGTGTCACCAGTATGCGAAACGAGTATTTTTCCGCTACTTGTATTTTTGCATACATCCGATTGCACACAATCCGGCCTAAGGGAAATTTTCATTAAAGCAATGTTTGCCTGAACCCTTTCATCAGTGAATCCACGGATAAATAGCTGGAAGCACGTGGACTTTAAGCCACGACTTCGACATCATTACAGCTTGGGAGGCACAAGGTCATTTTACCAGTCGGACATACACCAAATTGGTGGCTACTGCTACTTGTTACTGATGTTCCGCCTGTTCACGACGCATCGACAGACTTCAGAATTAATATATCTCCAGCTGATTAAAACCTATGTGACTAAAACTAGTTGTGAAGTTAGTTAAATGTGTCTGTTTTCACCATAGTCACAACCGGTTGAAATAAAATGGTGACCTGCATTTTTAAAGTCAGGAAGAAGCCCTAGAAGCGCCTCTGATGCAGTAGCAGCGGCATTTGATACGGGGATGCCGATGGTGGGGGCAGGGAACTGACCTGTTTCTCCATGCTTGTGATGTCGGACTGGTTCACGCCGCTCATCTTCACATAGTACTGCATATTCTCGCGCATCACCTGATCTTCGGGACTGTGGAGCAGCACCGTGAACACCGCATCCGCCGCTTTCTGAAGCTCGCCAGTCTGCCAACCAGACGTCAGTGTCACTACAGTCGTCACCCTACAGCCGACACTGTGGACGGGACTGTGGAGCAGTACTGTGGACACCGCACCGGCCGCCTTCTGAAGCTCGCCACTACAGTCGTCACCCCACAGCCGACACTGTGGACGGGACTGTGGACACCGCACCGGCCGCCTTCTGAAGCTCGCCACTACAGTCGTCACCCTACAGCCGACACTGTGGACGGGACTGTGGAGCAGTACTGTGGACACCGCACCGGCCGCCTTCTGAAGCTCGCCACTACAGTCGTCACCCTACAGCCGACACTGTGGACGGGACTGTGGAGCAGTACTGTGGACACCGCACCGGCCGCCTTCTGAAGCTCGCCACTACAGTCGTCACCCTACAGCCGACACTGTGGACGGGACTGTGGAGCAGTACTGTGGACACCGCACCGGCCGCCTTCTGAAGCTCGCCACTACAGTCGTCACCCCACAGCTGACACTGTGGACGGGACTGTGGAGCAGTACTGTGGACACCGCACCGGCCGCCTTCTGAAGCTCGTCACTACAGTCGTCACCCCACAGCCGACACTGTGGACGGGACTGTGGACACCGCACCGGCCGCCTTCTGAAGCTCGCCACTACAGTCGTCACCCTACAGCCGACACTGTGGACGAGACTGTGGAGCAGTACTGTGGACACCGCACCGGCCGCCTTCTGAAGCTCGCCACTACAGTCGTCACCCTACAGCCGACACTGTGGACGGGACTGTGGAGCAGTACTGTGGACACCGCACCGGCCGCCTTCTGAAGCTCGCCACTACAGTCGTCACCCCACAGCCGACACTGTGGACGGGACTGTGGAGCAGTACTGTGGACACCGCACCGGCCGCCTTCTGAAGCTCGCCATTACAGTCGTTACCCCACAGCCAGCACTGCACAGGTGCCGCACTATGGCCGTCACACCAGCCGCCAAACTTATTGCATTGCTTTGTGCTTTATTGCGCTCCATAGGGGCAGCACCAAAATTTGCTTTTGGCTGTAACGCCGCAGTGTCCTACAGGTATGTATTTATGAATCCACTATGAATACGCGACAATATATAATGAGGCATAAACAGGTTGAGAAAATAAAAGAAAAGGACGTTTAAGCTTAAACAAGCTTAAGAAAAGCTTAAAAATGGAAAAGAGAGAAAGCACAATATAAATTATAATATAAAATACACCATTGAACATGGAGCACAAGCGATATGCAAAACACTACAAAGCATGCACGAATGCCTACTAAATATAGCCAGAAGCTCACGACTGAGATATACGAGCTGCCTTAGCGTGTTTCCTAACAGCTATGTTGGGATTCGTCTGATGCTAGCCACTGCAGATGGCTCCATGTATGTACGGCTCGCTCAGGGAGTGTTTTGCAGATGGCTCCATGTATGTACGGCTCGCTCAGGGAGTGTTTTCGTTTTTTTTCCTCAAAGTGACATCGCCAGGTTCGGAGCTGTAGGCTAGATGCACTCAACATTGTTCGCTGCAATGTGTGGGCTCTGCATCATGCAACATAATTTAGTTTTTGTGGGCCTTTCATTTCGTTCAAAATTGCGCATATCGGTGAGCAGCCTATTAGATCGATCAGTGAGTTAAAATCAAGCCACCCAGGCTGCTTTGTGGCAGCGGGACTCGGGCGCTTCGGTGCTTATTGGTAACCACTTTGACGGCAAAGTTGATTATATTGTAAATTAGATTTCGTTGCACCTGTGCTGGTGGGGCCCAAGCTGGTAAGCAGTAGGTAGGATGCGTAAATACCAACGGTTGAATGATAATCTTGATGATTGTCTTTGGCGAGCTGTTCCTCAGTTTGCTGGGACAAATGAGGCTACTGTAGCACCGCTGCATAGCTTGGATAGTTTGGTCGGTCACGCTGAGTGTTTTGCTGAAGGGAACTTCCGAGAAACCCGCGTCCGTCGGTGGCGGCGCTGACGTCGGCGACTGACGCCGGCGACTGACGCCGCGGCGCTGACGTCGGCGACTGACGCCGCGGCGCTGACGTCGGCGACTGACGCCGCGGGGCTGACGTCGGCGACTGACGCCGCGGCGCTGACGTCGGCGACTGACCCCGCGGCGCTGACGTCGGCGACTGACACCGGCGACTGACCCCGGCGACTGACCCCGCGGCGCTGGCTAGCGCGGTGGTGTGCTTTGCTCGGTCAGATCCGGTGCCGATGGTCGACCGGCACATGCTGTGCTCATGTCGCATGACACTCTGCCATGCCATGCAGTATACAGCCACTGCACATGGAAGGACTCATGTCGCATGACACACTGCCATGCCATGCAGTATACAGCCACTGCACATGGAAGGCGTCGCTGGCCGCGAATCATCGACCGAGCCCCTCTCTCCGAAGCATTTCGCAATACCATGGATGCCACTTTATGAAATTGGTTGGTGGGCCAAATGACCTTTCGAGGACCAAAGCTTCCCCGAAAACCATTTGTATATAGTGTACGCCCATAGGCCCAATGGTTAAGCTCCAGCCTGATTGAGGGGGACCAAATCGCTGATTATGGGGGCCAAATCAAAGATTGAGGGGGCCAGTGGCCCTCTAAGCACATGCAAAGTGACGCCGTTGCGCAGTAGGTGGTGCCGGGACACGACCGACGTATGGTATGACACGGTCCTCTCCCTGCTCGAGCAGGGTGCACGCTCGACCGGCTGCTTGTCTCCATCAACGGATTTTCAACCGCAAGCATACCTCCAGATACTTTCACTGTGGCGCCCCTCAGAAGAAGTGGCTTACTTCCAGATAGGTGCCTCCATGACAATTCCTGGATCCGTCCTGATATAACCCAGTTGTATGTAAAAGTAGATACGTCAGGGTAAAAATATGTTGTTTTGTGACTTTTTATCAGAATGACTGTGAGGAAATGCTGCTGAGAGACATTTATGAGACGTGCGCTTCAGACCGATACCCATGACCCCAGCATCGTTTAAACTAAATGAAACCGGTATGCATTCCCTTCAATGTTGAATAAATGGTAATGGATTATCCTTCTTTGACTGAAAAGTGATCCGTGTCATGTCTGTATAGGTACCTGCGTTTCAATCAGGATCTCCACGCACAGGAAAATTATGTTTTAATGAAGTAATATATTTTGCGCGAATATACGATTGTCACCACACGTCATGCAACTATCAAATTAGGATTACTGTTAGAACAGTGTGGGGCGTTCCAGGGCAAATGGAATCAGTAAGGTTGGATTTGAACACCTTCATCTCTGGGAAATTGAAGAAAATTTTATAAGAATAATTCTGGTGCATTTATTTCAATCAAGTCATTCTTAATCTGATCAGACTGTAAGTTTAAGAACTATGCCCTACGGATTCTTCAGGTCATGACGGATCATTGGTACTTACGAATCGATATACATATATATGCATCTTTTTTGTGCAGAAATGCAAAATGAGGCATATATATAAATATATATATATATATATATATATATATATGTATATATATATATATATATATATATATATATATATATATATATATATATATATATATATATATATATATATATATATATTACTTGCCACCAGTACATCAGAAACTGAAGAAAATAATTGCTTGCACGCCCAAGAATGATTAGTTAGTGAACTGCATCTTCAGTTGAGGTACTTTCCGCTGGAATGCACACATAAAGGGGTAAGTGCACTAGGTAGGGTGGCATGCAGTTGGTTGCAAAACTGGCCTTTGGCATCAAGGTATCCAACTGGTACATATTCACACCACTGCAGTTGGGTAATGCGTCTGTTTCGGGTGTCGAAGAGCTTCAGTGTAAGTCTGACCCTGGACAAACTTGTCCTTGGCGGGCTGCTCCGCAGGAGACGGCAGTAACTGGAGAGTGTTCGTTGTGCCACGTGATGGACGCTGACCCACCAGTGTCCCCGGCATCAGGTTCACGGACATGACCTGCCTTAACCCGTCCCGTCTCGGTGGGGGGGGGGTCTTCAACCGCCCCTCTCATCTTTTTCGCGGATAGCGAACGAACGCCGTGCGGCAGCGCGCCAAAATTTGGCATACCTTTTTCCACATGAATTTGGCATGCTGAGTCAAAGTGTTGAAGTTAGGTCACCTAGGGTCAACGAGTTACTCAAGGTCAAGTGAGGTCACCTCCAAAAAAGTTCAACCAGTCGTCACGCTTTAACGGATACAGATATTTTAATGAAACTTTCAGCGTTTGCTTATCTTTAGGGGTGCAACAAAACGTACGAGGGGAATGTTTCCTTTCTTCGTTTTGGACTACATATACATTTTGCATACTTCCCTATTGCGGTTCAAACCGAATATTCTGGCTAAAGTAAGCATTTTTTATTCGGGCAAGTTGACTTCCAACAACGTTTCTCTGTCTGCTCTACCCATTAGAAAAGGAAAATTAAAGAACACTTGAAATCTAAAAACTTTGAAATTAAAAATAAATGTGGGGGGGGGGGGCGAAAAATTGTATGGCCCTGATCGAATTCGCTGTCCTTTTCTGATTTGATTTGATTCCAAATATTTTTCTCAAATATTTTCCAGAATGAACTCCCAGAGCTAGAAACATAATGTAACTCGTGAAAAGTCGTGAAAATGTAGCCCCCTTAGTAACGTCACTTTTGGGAATTTTTTAGGGGTGGATCCGGACCCTACTCGTCGAGCGCTTTCCGATGACACCTTTTTCGTTTCCGTGCGACGCTTAGTTTGGATTTTAGAGGGGGGTTACTATCCGCCCCCCACCGAGACGGGGTGTGAGGATTTGACTGGAAAGACGGCGTGGGTTGAAGATGCCCCTTCGGTCCGGTGGCACGGCCCGAGGGCACGGCATGGCCTCGTGTCACCGGAGCGGTCCTCTGCTCTTGGGAGGAATCGGAATAGCCTCGCTGTGTGCAAAACGTGCTTCGACAGATAATCCGAGGGCAAGCGCGTGAGCGGGCCACTGCACGGCAAGGGTGCAGAAAAAAAACGGAACATCTGACATGCACAATGCACAAAGTGTATACTAGGTTATGTAAATGTGTGAAGCACACAAATCCCCAAGCAGGTGGACACAATGACTTTGAATAGTGGCTTCGTTTGGAGAAGTGTTGCACCACAATGATTAAACACTTGGAATAGCTAGGACCTATCATATAACCAACTACGGTAAGTGACAAAGAAATAGCTAGATGAACTGGTTTGTTCTTGATCTATTTATTAACTTTGTAGTCTATTTGATGTAGATCGTTAAGTTACTCATCTATTCGTGTATTTGTGTGTCTATTTGTTTCTGTTAGGTTATTTACCCCGTGCCATTTATATTTACTGCTTGTAATGACCAGATTATTCGAAGGGATCAATACTCGTGCATCATTACGGTGCATGTGTTTTGCATTATCGTATTGTGGTATTCGTATCGTATTGTGTTAGTCAGCGGCTTCCCCCGCTGCCGCTCACATGGTGTTGTACATTTCAATTACAGTGGACACGCGTTCTGAACACTGTTCTTCAGGTTCTGAATACACACCGCCCACCCAGCCATATTCACAAGGACGGGAGATCCAGGCCCAGGGGCGGATCCAGGAATTCTCATCGGAGTAGGTTGGGCACACATTTTCTTTCAGAGGCGGTCCTCGGAAAATTTCGCTAAGGAGAGGGGGAGGACGTGAGCATACAAGTAGGGGGTGCGCCTTTCCGTCTGAAAGGGGTGTTTTGGGCTGCAAATTCCGTTGCATGAGGGAAAAGGGTTGCACTTCAGCCTTCCTGAATCCGCTGCGCACGAGCACCTTTCCCAGCCGGAGGGGCGCCACCATTCATTAGGGCACATACACCCCCGTGCCCCTCATCCTGTATCCGCCCTTGACCCGGCATGCTGCGGCGCCACCCCACTTGGCCAGCCGCCAACATCCGCGTCGGGCAGGGTGCATGGGGAGGTTCTATCGTGGCTGCACGCTTGGGGCGGGGCAGCGGGCGTCGGCTGTTCGCTGACGCGGAGGCGGCCGGCGGCTTGCTGTAGGGAGGGTGACTATGGCGGCGGCCAGTTGTTTATGTTACTTGAGAGTCGGGAAGTCGGCGGCGGTGCATAGGGGCTGCGCGGCTGGGTCGAACCTGGCCACATGGTGATCCAGCCGATGTAAGACCGGCCAAAATCGTCAATTCATGCCAGCACGCTTGCGCACGTTGTTCCAGGCTGCTAGCCACCTAGCACATTATTGTTCATCCAATTGTTATTGTTGGAGTTTATTGACTCCATCGGCCATGTAGCCCATTGTTATTGTTAATACATTCATATTGGTTGGTTTGTGTAAACTCTGAATGACCGAGGCACACAAATGTCTACGGTTGACTACGGTTGGCTTGACTTGAATAGCGATAAATTTCCCACAAATTCAGATCGTTAGAAAAGTAAGGCCGGTGACATGAAAGGATTGCACCTACCTTATAATAGCATAGCTGCAGATACTCGTACGGCTTACGAGCCCTGAAGTCGTCATCTGCCCAGGCAGAGTCGAGGTAAAGCTGCAGCTGGGCGCCAAGCCGCTGCTTATGGCACACCACCAGACAACGAGTCTCCCTGATGAGCCGCTCAAAAACGGCTAGCTCGGGTTCGGACTCCATGTCGGTGAGAAGCGTCTCAGCGGCGGCGTCCCGGTGACACCGGTCTCGGCACTCCACCACCAGCTGCTCAAACTCGCGCTGATTCTGCAGCGCCCGCAGCAGCAGGTTCACGCACGCCTGGTAGTCCTCCTCCAGGTAAGCCTCTTTGCCCAGCTGGTAGAGCGCGCCGTACGACGGGTCGCCGGTGTCGGCGGCCGCCACGACAGAGCTCAGCGTCAGAAGCACCATTACGCCAGTTAACGTCCACATGTCGGTAAGTCGCAGCACGCCTGTCCTAGGCTGCCGAGACCAGCACGTGCAGTACCCACTGCAGTGGGTTCGTGAGCGCCGCATTCCAGCACGCACAGTTCACCCGCTTTGGATCTCGTGCCCCCACGCACGGTGAACCCGCCCTTTCGCCGTCACACGCCACTGTGTGGCACCGCAAGCCAGTGCAGTCGTGCCGCCCGCCGGCCGGCCACGATACTGGCGGTGCAGATGTTAGTCGCTAGATGGCATGTGACGCGATATGTTTCCTGTTATGTTCATTGGACGATACGACCGAGGCGATATATACGAGGTGGCGTCATCCCAACTGCGCAGCTTTCTGCGTAGGTCCTTATATGACGACATCAGGGGTACACACTTAATATGGGCCAAGCCTGTCGAATATACGCAGCGTATGCATACAGTGGCGTCGCCACGAAATTCTTCCAAGGGGGGGGGGGGGCAAGATCGAAAGGGGGCCTCCTGCTCCCAGAAAAGGGGCCTCCATTGTGTTAGGGCCTCCTATTGTTTGAGGCATTTTCATTTCATATTAATGTATATTTCATATTAATGTACTGTTTGTTCTTGGCATGGTGGATTATTTACTCAACACGCAATAGCAATAATCATCATTTTTCGCTGAAAACTGGGCCATGCTAGGGTAAAAATAAGTAATATGTGGATAAATACCTAAGTGTCAAAAACAACCAACATCTCAATGCTTTTTCTCACAAACGAGTCTTCCCGCTGCCCTCTAGATTGCAGCGAGGCTGATGCTAAGCATATGCTTAGCATCAGGGGCATTCCACGTCAAATCAAATGAAAATTGATACACCTGTAGTGCCAAGTGAACGAACCTCACACGCTAACTTTCAGCCCTGGGGGACCTCTGGGGCCAGATTTAGGTCGCCTATTTTTACCGACTTGACAACAATCAAATGCATATATATTAGATGTTAATTAACTTAGCGGAACGACATTGGTGTTAAAGTGCGCAGAAACCCTTGGTCATTCAGAAATATGGCAAAAGTTGCACGTGACCTCTCCGTGACCCTTGACCTAACGAGGTCAAAGTATAAAATGCATTTTTATATATGTTTGCCTGCCCCTAATTCGACTACACGTGGCTGAATTAATGGTCCTGATATTATCTAAGAACGTGCAAAAAAGAAAGGCGGAGACTCTAAAACTTTTGAGATATCGGCCTTTGAGCAGAGGTAAAAAAAACCTCCGATATGGTAGATGGGGTCGGCGCCCAAGTGGTTACAACTATCAGCAATTTTGGCGACCAAAATTATCTAAATAGCTTGGCAATATCAAGAGCTGGACAATTATGTCTGCTGGAGTGACTGCTTTCGTAAATTATATTTCCTGAAATAGTTATAATCTGAAAAAAGATAATTTGCTAAAATAAGTATGCATGAGGAAGAGCCCATTTGGAACAAAAGCACGTTGGCAACAGTTTCTAGCCATCCCTGTGACTTTATAAGCTACTTCTAGTTTTTCATTCAGCAATTGGATGGATTTCATATCCTCAAGCACATGTCAAACATGCGAACAGAAATCTGCTCGCAAAAGCACCGCGCTGGACCGGAGCGTCGTTTTCATCGGCGACCGGTCGGCGACCACTGTACAAAACCATTGGGGAAAACGCCTGATTGCTAGCGACGATCTGGTCGCCACCGTGGCCGCTTCGCTGTGGCCAAAACTGCCAGCACATTGTCCTGTTCGGTGCGACGAGAACCGCTGTCGCTGGCGGAATGAACCAATCACAAGCCAGCATTACGATTGACCTTCGATTTGAACTTCTGGTTCGTGTTGTTCGAATGTGATGGCGGTTAATTGACGGCTCTGAAATATATATTCTTTTTGTTTACTGCGCTAAGCCTTGTTTTGTGTACTCAAAACCAGGCTGCTGTGCGACATTACAGTGCACCTGTTAATATCATCTTTATGGCGATGGTCAAGAGTGAAGGCAGCAAACTGGAGGGGCCGAAGAAGCGAGCTAGGCGCAACGTATTTTGCACATATTGTGACTTCTATGGGTCATCTCAAAACTTGCCCAAGCATACAAGGCGTAAACATCCAGGCATGCCCGCAAAGGAGAAGAAGACAGGCCCATTGGATGGATGGCTACAGAGTGGTAAGTCTTCCTGGACAGTAGGCAAATATACTAGGCTTCACCTGTTTCACACCAGTGCTTAAATCATGCTTGTTTTTAGCATGTTGAAATCCGAGCTTTTATTGGGTGCAAAATGACCTGTTGCTACACCTTAAAGCCATTAAAAAAATTGTCATAGCTTTTATCATAGTGTGTGAATTAATGAGATCCACTATAACTGAGTATGCGACATGCATATTAATGAGATCCACCATGACTGAGTGCATATTGAGCTCACGGTGAGCATGTTTCTATTGAAAGACTTCTATATGTTTGTAAAGTGGTCAGACAAAATTATTACAAGAAATTTTACTTTGACAAGTGTAATGTTATGCATGCTGGTATGCAGCATGTAAGCCAGAAATAAAACATTGGTATGTTTGGGCAATAAGTATAAATGTGTCATATGAAGTGAAGAAGTTATCAGGAAGCTACTATGCATATGTCAAGCCACATTTGGAAATTGCATTAAAGCCTGATAACCTAGTTATGACAGATTGTTGGCTTTTAAAGATAGAAAAGAGGGCAACAAATATGGTTAATGATTTAAACAGCCTTGGTCCATGGTCAGCACAAATGATAGGCAAGGGAAATGCTTCAATTTAACATATGGTGTAATTAGAGGCCAATAATTCCAAATCAAGATGAATCATAGTAGTACAAGGTTAAGAGTAAGCAAGCAAGGGGTCAGTACTGGGGCCACTACTGTTCATTATATTTGTAAATGACATTGAAAGTGGCCTAAGCAGTAAAGTTTTGAAATTTGTGGATGATTTGAAGGTCTTTAGGGCAATAACAGGTCAAGATGAGCATATCTCACTGCAAAAAGACTTAGACGAACTTGTGAAGTGGTCCGAAGAATGGCAAATGAAATTTAATTTTGATAAGTGCAAAATCATGCATGTAGGTAAGCAGCATATGAAGGCTCCATACTTGATGGGAGGCCAAGTGCTATCAGTGACTCAACAGGAGGAGGATTTAGGTTTTATTCTAAACACAAAACTGGGGGCATCAGAACAGACCAAGGAAGCCAGGAAGAAGGCACTGAGAATGCTCGGGGCAATAAATAGGAATGTATCATACAGAAGTGAGGAAGTGATCAGGAAGCTTTACTGTGCATACGTCAGACCACCTTTAGAATACTGCATCCAAGTTTGGTCTCCTAGCTATGAAAAAGATTGTTGGCTTTTAGAGAGAGTACAAAAAAGGGCTACAAAAATGGTTAATGGCATAAGCAACCTGGCATATGAGGAAAGATTGAAGAAATTGAATATGTTTTCACTTAGATATAGAAGGCTGAGAGGAGATCTCATCTAGGTCTTTAAATTTGTCAATGGTCTGGAGAGGGGATATCTTGGGGAAATGTTTCAATGGAACAGAAATGATGCAATTAGAGGTTATAAATTCAAAATTAAAGTTAACCACAGCAGAACAAGGTTAAGGCAGACTTTCTTCACCAACTGTGTAGTAGAACACTGGAACCAGCTGCCAGAAACATTGTCAGTAGCAGCACATTGAACATCTTTAAAAACAGCATAGACAATCATAAGAATAGAGGGCTTGCTTTTCAGTATTACAGGGAGGGCTGATTGACAGATTTGGTGGGCAACTGGTTCAGTGTACAGAGTGCAACCAAGAAGGGCCCTTGTGGCTCATAGTTGCACTAATATTTTATGTTTTCATGTCTATGTCTAAGACAATCTTTCTTCACCAACATGGTAGTTGGTCATTGGAACCAGCTAACAGACTCCATTAACATCCTTTAAATAGCATATTGCAAATATTATTAGGAGAGAGGGGTTATTTTCTAGCATTCCAGGGATAGTTAAGACATATTTGACAAATATGGTGCCCAACCAGTCCCTGGTGTTCACAAAATCCAACTCAGAAGGATTCCTGTGGCTTGTAGGTGCATTTATTCTTTATGTCTCTGCGGAAGGTTTGAAAAATTCAATATGTTCTCTCAGTTATAGAAAGCTGAGGGGATATATACAGTGATACTGCAAGCAATTTGTGAAATTTAACAGAAATGATACAATTAGAAGTCATCAATTCAAAATTAAAGTTAGCCATAGCAGGACATAGCTAAGAGAGCCTTTCTTCACCAACAGAATAGTTGAATATTGGAAGTAGCTACCTAACTTCATTGTTAGTGGAAGTGCTCTGAGCATATTTTAAAATAATGGAAAAGATTTGTCATTTATTGACATTTGTCGTTTGTCAATGTATTGCAGTTATAAATTATTCGCGAAATAGGGTGGAATATGCCACTTTCTGAACACTCAATCAACATCCTTCTCCAAGAAGTATCGGCATCCAGCTCCTGGATATGAACTATTCATGTCTCCTTTCTAACAGTATCTCGTTCATGAAATACAGCTCTTCCTAAATTATAAACCTCAAAACAAATGATAATGGTCCAGTCATAATTACCTACACCATCAACTCTAATTTTGGTTTGAAAGACATCAAAAGCAATTTAAATTACACTACCTACATGCCAAATTTAGACATCCTGCTATGCTCGTTTCGACATTTCACACCTAACGAAAAACCAATATTTTAACCCTGATGTATTGATACCTGCACTGATATGTGTTAATTTTGGCGTAGCTCCTGGATTGGACGCACCCAGCGATGCAGCTCCCAGGCGGGACGCACCAGGCGATGCAGCTCCCGGGCGAGACGCGTCCAGCGACCCAGCTCCAGGCGATGCCAGGCGACCCACTCCCGCACACGCCCAAGCGACCCAGCTCCCGGACGGGACGCACCAGGCGATGCAGCTCCCCGGGACCGGGATGCACCCGGGCGGGACCCCAGGTGATGCAGCTCCCGGGCAACGCACCAGGCGATGCAGCTCCCGGGCGAGATGCACCAGGTGATGCAGCTCCCGTGCGAGACGCTCCGGTTCCTGGGCAGGGTGCGGCCGGCACGTCTCATCGTGCGGTCGAAGTGTGTGCGTGCACGGCCAAGATAGGGAAGCTGGAGTCAACAGTCTCCCGCCTCTGTCAGCTGATGGAAGGGCCTCGCATCCATGGTGATACCGTCATGCATGAAGTGAGTGATAAGGATGAGCTCGAGGCCCTCAAATTTGCAAGGGACCTCGAATCTTTTATCCGTGCCTCATCCCATCACCTCAAGTGTGTTCCAGACCTCGGTGTCATCTACTGTGACATCTGCAACCCGGATTTCAGTCCTAACCAGCTTCCTGACATGAAATCCACCAACGTCGCTGGCGTCTACCCATATGACTTCTCTCTCGGGACGTCCTTTCCAAAGCCCATGATACTTCCTCGGTCGTTCGTGCTGCTCAAAGCGTCATTGAAATGCCACCTGACGTCCACCAAGCACAAGGAGTATATGCGAGCAGATGAAGTTAAGAGCACCAGAAAGACGAAGGAGAGCAAGGAGGCAGCAGATGTCAGCAAGCGAGTCCTGCGTGTGGCCTATCACGTGCTGGAGGAGTCACTGCCGCAGACTGAATTTGAAAAGCTAATCGTGTTGCTGAAGCTCAGTGGTGCTGATGTGGGCAACATCTGCCACTCATCTGTTCAAATGGCACGATTCCGCGATGCCTTCGCTGATGAAATTCTCAGCGCCGTGACCCGTCACGTTGAGTCTTCGCCGTGTGTTGCGCTTGTGGCAGACAAGGTGACCCTGAATCACCGCACCATAGACATTACTGCTGTCATAACCATCGTTCCCCAGGCGCCTGATGATGCAATGGTCCAGGCTTTCATCGTCGGCGCTCCTATCGTGAAGAACCACGACGGTGCTTCACTCGCGGAGGAGTGGCTGGCGACAACCGCCTGTGTAGGCATCAAGCGCGTGGAGCAGCTGGCGGCAATATGTACAGATGGTCAGTACCATCAGCTAGGTGTGCCAGTCCAGTTTCTGAGGAAGTTGGCCAACAGCGACAAAGACCTTGCAGTCCGCTCAAAGCCGCCCTGCGTGCCATGCTTTTGGGATGGTGCGCACCTACTCAACTTAGCAGATGGGAATGCCAGGTCAGCCCCAACCTGCAGATGGGTAAACGACACCATCACCATGGTCTCTCGCATGACCAAACGTTTTACCCATGGCAAGGGATATGAGGAGCTGGTTGCTTATGGGGAGAGCATGGGGTTGGCCACGCGCAAACCACTCCTCTGGTCAGACACACGGTTCGCCCCACATGCTGCTAAAGTGTTCAAGGCGTTTATCACCAATATGCCGGCTACTACTCGTGCCCTCGAAAACCGTCTGCAGAACTCCAAGGCGAAGGCAAATGTCCTGGAGGAGATCGAGGAGGAGCTCAAGCTCCTGAGAGGGCGCGACTCCACCTTCAGGGTTCGTGTCTCAGCACTGCTTGATGTCTATGCAGTAGTGGCACAGCTCAGCAGTGCACTGCAGGACGTCCAAAGGCTTCCATGGGAGCGCCAGGAGATTTTCAGGGAGAAGATGCAGCAGCTTCGGGCGATGGCGGCTGTGTTGCCACGTGACAGCATCAGGGCAGGAAGTGCGCCGCTGGATACTGCAGGTATCCATGCCGCTTTAGAACAGGGAAACCCGGAGGAGATAGCAATCTGCTGGCAAAGCATGGCGGCATTTAGTGGAAATTTGACGGCAAAGCAGGTAGCCGAAATATCAGATTTTCTGCAAATCTTGTGCCGGCACTGTGAGCGGCGCGAGGCTGGTGTCGATGCCAAGGGCGACAGTAAGGGCTGTCACAATGGCAAGCTCTTGCAGTCCATGGCAGACATCGAGTTGGTGGCCAACTTGGCAAGCCTCCAACGGTCTCCAACTTCTAGTATCGTTGGGGACATAGCATGTGCTATTGACCGCCTCAGAGGTCGCCGGCTCATCCCGGACGTTGTCCCACCAGCTGCCGTCAAGGAGGCGTATGTCACGATGAGTCGGAGCTGCGCAGACTCAAATCAGAAACTCCTCAAGCTCCTCTGGCAGCGTGCTCAAAGCAATGTCGCTCTCCAACCCTACCTCAATGTAGTCATCAGGCTCTGGCTGATGAGCCCGCCCGAGAGCGTAGTAGAGAGCATGGGCAGCTCAGTCAAGGCCGTCTTTGGCATTCATCGGCAGCTAGACCACCAAAACGCAGCCAAAGAGCTGATCATCCGATGGAATGGTCCCGACATGTGCCACTCCGATTGGCTGATCCGAAAGGTGCAAGCCAAGCACCGATTTAACTTCAGTAGGCGCACTTTGAGCCTCAAGTCAACACTTGAGGGAACAGTTATCGCCAGGCACTTGAAGGGAACAAAAAAGCCCCAGGACTATCTGTACTGTAATTAAAAATCGCGCTTCGTGTTGCTGCCTGACGAGCCTGCTGTGTTACCAAGCGGGTCTGCTGCCTGGCATGTACTACCTAGCGGATCTGCTGCCTGACGTGTAGCCTGGCGGATCTGCTGCCTGACATGTTTGTTGTGTGGTGAGTCAGATGCCCGGTGAATCTGCTGTGAACTTTTTTTGTCGAATATATTTATGTCTCATGCAGCGACGAGGTAAAATGTTGGCCTGCGAGGCAAATGGTGGGTTCCACACGGCGCTCGTTGCGGTCGGTCGAGTTTGGCTGGTGACCAAATAAAAAGGTTCTAGTTTTGATACTTCTTCGCCACTGTTGAGCCGTCGAAAACGTGTCCTCGTCCATAAAAATGCACATTTTCCTCCGGCGACCAGATTGGTCTACATAGGTCCGTCGGTGACCACCATTTGCTTTTTTTTTACCTCTGCCTTTGAGTAGGTATTGTCATAGGACCAAATCGAAGCATGCCCCGATGCTATTTACCATATCATCGATGATAACTATGGTTTCCTTGGTCCGATTATCGTCAAATTTGGTGGGCAAATCATCGGTGGCAAGCTTAACCATTTTCCAGATTTTCAAGTTGACCTGACCTCACATGACCTGGCAGTGACCTCTCCATTACAAGCCAACAGGGAAACAAAAATATTTTCCTGAACAAAAAACGCTGAATTTGGCTCGTACAGGCTATATTCCCTAGTTTTAGGTTAGGCTACTCCAAACGAGCCAAGTTGTATTTTGAACAAGTGTCCTCTGCAAGGTCACGTGAGGTCACTATGAGGTCATGTCACACTTTCGTCAATAACTTTATGTAGAATCAAGATAGAGAAATAATTTTAATGCCATCGAGATCCTCTGGTTAATCATGGTGTATAATATGATCAAGCTAGGTCATCACTTGACCTCGGTTTAGGGTGACCTGGAGGTAAACTGGGGTCAGGATCAAATGTTCAGCTAGCTAAGTCATGTGATACATCAATCAACGCGGCCTGACGAGGAAAATAGAATTGTAACAAAATTATATTTCTATCTTTATTTTGGCAACAGTTATTCGCCAAAAAATATGTTTCCTCGGTTTTTATAGCCTGAATATATTGTTTCAGCTCGCGTGCGTTTCGTACTAACATTTTATCGGGAGGGCCAGTAAATGTTTCTGATATTCAAATAGCCGCGACCATAAAACAAGTTGAACAGCAGTACCGTATATTCACGAAGAACTACCAACCTTTTTCGCCACACGTACCTCACGGCCCGTCTCGCTGCCGGAAAACCATCTCACAACCACCATACCATTACGTGGAGACGGAGTAACACGATGGACATTCCTTGTTCCCGGTATTGTGCGAGCAGCTGCGAATCTGTCATTCAACGCTTTGGTTTCTTTGACCCACTCGGTTTTGGGAAAATACTCCACGCACGTGCCGGTGGCATGGTTTTTTACAAACTGATAAAACTGGTCCGGGATCTCAATCAGAGTTCCTTGCAGACTTCCCTTTTTAGCTAACCTTTTCAACGTCCCACCAATGCCATCACACGGTCCCTTTCCTTGAGCGGTTGCGAAGAAATGCCACTCGGCGTCTATTCCAAAGTCGACGGAATGCTCTGCAAAAATTAGGAAATTCTTACAATTTTTGTATTGCGAGGCAGCCCCATCTGAAAAATAAAATATCTTCTTGGGGCGCTGGCCTAATTCTGCTTCCAGGCGCTCAATGAGTTTTCCTTGAAACAGGTGGGCAGCCACAGTATCATGCGTCAGGCAGTCGGAAATGGCAGAGTAAGAAAAATGTTTGAGGTCCCCTGCGTTGTTTCGCCAATAAGCCACAAACGGATGGATTGTCACCTGCAGTTTGTTCCAGTGATGGGACTGTACCTCATCCTGTATAACCATAGCGTAGTTTTCGGAAAAATCTCCAATAACAATTACCTCTGCAGGAGCTAGTGTTTCCTTTAGGCCTTTCAGATAATTGCCTTGGGCACGGGCGACAAAATCATGCTTTACAAGTATTTCCAGCTGCTCGCAAAATGATCGCACAAAATCTTCAGAAGTTTGCGTAACCACCTCTAAGGTGGACCTATCAGTATTAGTCCACTTTCGGTACTCAATGTTATCGATTTCTCGGTTATCATGAATCATATCATGGCCATGAATATTCACGTAAGTTGCAATATTGCATGTATTTAGGCAATACAAACTTCCCAAGGTCATGTTAGTTCATGTGAGGTTATGTCAACCTGAAAATCTGGAAAATAGTTAAGTTTGCCACCGATGACTTGCGCAACAAATTTGACGATAATCGGACGAAGGTAACCAGAGTTATCATCGATAATATGGTAAATAGCCTCGGGGCATGCATGCCTTTGGTCCTATGACAATATTCAAAGGCCGATATCTCAAAAGGTTTTCAAGTCTCCGCCTTTCTTTTTTGCAGGTTCTTAGATAATATCACGACCATTAATATAGCACCGTTTCGTCGAATTGGGGGCAGGCAAACATATATAAAAATATATTTGTATACTTTGACCTGGTTAGGTCAAAGGTCACGGGGAGGTCACGTGAAACTTTTGCCATATTTCTGAATGGCCCAGGGCTTCTGCGCACTTTGACACCAATTGCATTCCGCTAAGTTAAATAACACATGAGATATTTGCAATTTATTGATGTCAAGTCGGTAAAAAATCGTGACCTAGGATGACCTCTAGATCTGACCCCAGAGGTCACTCTGGGCTAAAAGTTGGCATGATGTGTTCTTTTACTTGGTACTACAGGTGTACCAATTTTCATCAAAATCGGAGGGGGTCGGGGAATTTCTTGTGCGATTTGACGTGGAATGACCCATATCTTACAGATATATCCCATTGATCAACCCACTTTTATGTCCTCCAAGAATAACTGAATATAGTTGGATTCATCACTACTGTTATTTATTATCACCAGCTTGATGCCCTAAACAAAGCTTAAGCGATCATTTCTCAGTCCCAGGACGATAATTTCACGAAGGTAAAAACAAGAAGTGCGTTGCATTGGTTTTCTGATTGGAATCTTAGGAATGTTCCAATTTTTTTATAACATTTGGAGCTGGCTGTAAGGCCCCTGTCAAACAAGCTAAAATAACAACTCCTTCGCGAATAAATTCACGCGCCTGGGATTTCGACCGCTATTTTGTCACATCGAAATGAAACGATTAGTCATCAACTGAATTATCCTGTAGAGGGGCCTAATCTACCACTATCCTCCCTGATTCGTCGGATTTCAACCATAACTCCCCCACCCAATTCAACGGTTTTATTTTGGTATCCCTTGAAAAATAAACTCACATTGCTGAAATTACACCTATTCCACAACAACCGGATCGGTATCCGAAAATGTCAAGCTGGAGCCCTGCAAAATTAGGAGGGATTCCAAAAAAAATCAATGTCACGGTCAATAAAGTGGATCTGGAGCACATAACATATTACCAGATGCCTTCACAAATTGTGTACGCCGCCGAAAAACATACCGAAACTCGAAAAATCGAGATGGGATACAAATACATGGCGCCTGGGTCTCTAAATGTCGGGCCGGAATTCGTACTTTTGAGAGAGAACATATCAGAAACAATCCACAAAAATCGAATTGAGCCCAGAAAACTGGCGTTGGGTACCTGGAACCACACGCCTGGGAGCGATACGTCAGGCTGAGACACATAAAAATCGCCCCGAAGCCCCAAAACCGAACTAGGGCCCACAAATGTGCGTTAGAAGCCCCAAATAAACACAGCGGGACCCCAAGAGCACAACGGGGGCCGAAAATACAACTGACGCTCTAAAGCACACAATCTCCCAAAAATTGACAGGGTCTTAAAACATGCGCTGCAGACCTAAATAAACATACATGGAGCTCTAATGATCTAAAGATCATACATGGAGCTCTAAAAAGTACACTGGAAGCTCTTAATGCACGCAGGGACCATGCTAACGCACAATGGTCTGAAAAAGTGGCTGGAGCCACAAAAGGCAAAATGGTTCCAAATCGAACAAAAGGACCAGGGGCTAAATAAGTACATTGGGATCTTCGAAAACGCCTTGACACGTAAAAATATTATCGGTGCATAAAAACAACAAAACCCTAAAACGAGCAGGAGTTTAGAAAATGTATTAACCCCCCCAACTTGAATTTAAAATATATTACCCATCACTTTGAAATGTAAAGTTTCCCAATTTCAGGCATCCCAGTTCATATCACCTGGTCGCCACGACGCCAACGTCTGTGCACGTGCACACTCATTTTGCGCATTCGGCACATTCGCAACACTTCGTACGATGCTGCGGTTTCTGCTAAGCCTTCTGCCTTTTGCTAATTACTGTCACATGATAAACCTGCGCCATATTTGACGTGCTGCAATGCTTAGTATGGGCGCTCGCTGCGAAAAGTCCAGTAATTAAATCCGAGCATTAATTTCCTACCTCCTACATTTTCTGGTAGCTATGAAATGCAAATTCCGCTCAGCTTTGACGCACCTGATATCTTTGCTGCTATCCTCCCAGAATGGCTGTCGAGCCGAGGCCCTTCCTCAGTATTCTTTGTTGGACCCGCTGCGTCTTTCTGCGCAGCGGCCTAATGCATTTTCGAAACCCCTCCTCGTTTCAGTGTGTTGTTGCTTTTTTGGACACCGATGATTTTTTTAACGCGTCATGGCGTTTTCGAAGATCCCGATGTCTTCATGTAACGCCCGGTGCTTTTGTTTGTTTTGGAACCATGTTGCCATTTGTGGTCTCGGCCTCTTTTGCAGGACCTGGTGCGTCCTTATGACCTTTGTGTGCCATAAGAGCTTCTTGTGTATTTTTTTAGAGGTCCAGGTATGTTTATTTATGACTGCAACGCATGCATTAAAGCACTGTCGCTTTTTGGGAGACTATGTGCGTTTTGGAGGGCCAGTTGTATTGTCGGCCCCCGTTATGCTCTTAGGTACCTGTTGTGTTTTTTGGGGCTTCTGACGCACATTTGTGGTGCTCCAGTACGATTTTGTGGCTTCGGTGAGGTGCTTCTTAGTCTCAGCGCGATTTATCGCGCCCAGGCGCGTGGTTCCGGGGACCCAACGCCAGTTTTCTGGGCTCAACGAGATTTTTGTGGATTTTTGTTGTTCGTGTAAATTCCGAATCCCGGCCTGATTTTTCAAGTCCCTGGCGCCACGTTTTTGCATCTCACGTCAATTTTTTGTTTAAAGATACGGTATGTTCTTCACTGTCATACGCAATTTGTGAAGGCATCTGGTTGCATGTTCGGCGCTCCAGAACCATGTTCTTGAACAGGACATTCATTTTGTTAGATCCATTCTTATTTTGGAAGGCTCCAGCTTTATTTTTTTGGATACCGATTTGGTTTTTGTGGTCACACTGCTCTTACGTGTGGGCCTAAACGCCAATTTTTTGGAGCTTCGACTGGACTACCGATGGGAATTGCGGGTCCCGAGCGCGATATTTTGGGGGACAGATTTGAGTTTGTGGGAAGTGTTGTACTTAGCTGTTGCCCCAACGCGATTTTAGCGGTTCCCATTGCAAGTTTTCGAGCCTCGGAACGAGCTTTCGGGGGCCCGAAGTACTTATTTGGAGACTAATGCGCGGATTCTGGTGGACCGACGCGAATTTTGGTGACCCCAGCGCGAGTTTTGGAGCCCGGCACGATTCTTGAGAGTTTATGCCTCAGGATAGAGGAGGAATTTTCCCCTTTGTTATGCCACTGTGGCCACTGAAGGAGTATATTTTTGTCCCAGAGTGATATTCCGGTTAAGAATTTATTTTTGGAGCAGCTGCGACTTTTGGGGCCCGGCGCGCCCTTCTGGGCCTCCAGGGTGATTTTCAAGGGCTGCGACGCGATTTTCTTATATAGTCCAATGTGATCTTTTGGGCCCCGACGTCACTTTCTTGGATCCCTAGCGCGAGCTTTAGTTGCTTCGACACTTTTTTGGGTCTAAAACGCTTTAGGAGTTTTGGGATCATTGGGCCCCAGAGTTGGAGTGTTTTTTTTTTGTTTTTGTGTGTTTTTGTGAGTGTTTTTCAGAGTTGGACCTATTTCCAGAGTGTTTTTCGTTGCTACGTCTTCATTTGTTTTGGTCCCATTGAGACTTGTGGAATAGTACGACCCGTCGTTCCACTATATTTATTTTCATGGTCCGGTCGTAAATGTTTGGTACACCAGGCTCAGCGTGATTTTCAGGGTCCCCGGCCGGATTGTTTTGGTCCATGCCGTAAATGTGAAACACCCCGGCACGACTTTTACCATCTCTTAGGGGTTTCTTGCAAATTATAGGCCTCATCTCGCGCCATAAGTATCTAGTCCCATTTCCTGAAGACTACCGGTTTTCAACGTCTTATGTCCTACCCTCCTCTATATTCAAAGTCTTCCTCTCTCGTTTTGAAGTGCCTTCTCTTACATCCTTGGGCCCTTTACCATGGTATGGTACTTCTCGTGTCCCAGGAGCATTATCTGCCAAATTAGGGGCCTCCTGCCACGCCTAGTGGGCCTCTTCCTTAATCCTGACAAAGCCTTACCAGTCTTGAGGGAATCATCAATTTTGGAAACCTCACTTCACACCTGTTACCACTCCCATCTTAATGGCCTCCTCTCATCTTCTTGGAAATCTGTCTGGTCTTCGGGGCCTCATTCAGTCCTGTAGACATACTCCTTTTTTGGGGACTCCTCTCGAGTCCGGCAGGGCCCTCATTTCTCTTCTAGAGTCCTTTTTCAAATTAGTAGCCTCCTCTTACGTCTTGGGGATCTCTTGCTCTGCGTTTTGATTCGAACATCGCCGAACTTAAGGGTGGTATCTTATCTCCTGGTGGACTCCTCTTCTCTCCCAGATTCGTCCTCTTCCAAATTATACACAACCTTTCTTATCTCAGTGGTCTTGTTGTTTCCCGGGGACCTTCTTGGCCATCTGCGAAGCTTCTTTTCCGCCTGGGAGCTATCTCTCTTATCCAATGGTCTTTCTCTCCAATTTTAGGGCCTCCTCGTTCATCGTGGGGTCTTATCTCCAACCTTGTGTAGTCCTCTTCCGCATTAGGTGCCTCCTGCCATGTTTCTGGATCATCCTTTACTATTCTGGTGGAACCTTACTCGTTTCGGTGCATATTTTTGCGCCTCCGAAACCTCATCTCATATCCACTGGCTTTCTTTTCCGTCATGGGGCCTCCTCTCACTTTCTGGGGCCTCCCTTCCCCTATTGGGGCCTCCTTTGCAATTCTGGGGCCTCCGTGCCAATTTTTGGCCCTCTCTTGATTTCTTGGGCCTCCTACCCTCTCCTAGGTGACTCCTTTTTAAAATTATGGGACTCCTTTCACGTCTTGGAGTCATCCTCATATGTGTTTGGAGCCTCATTATTCTCTTAGCAGGTTGCTTTTGCGTCCTTGTCTTAAATTTTCCCTTCTAGGGTACTCGTCTTCTAAAATGTTGGCCTCATCTGGCTGGTCTCAGTAGCCTTCACTCCTTCCTAGGGGGACCTTCCTACCCATCTTGGCGCCCCCTCTTGCGTCCGGATAAATATCTCTTGTCATTATTTTCTATTGTAGGGTCCTTCTCTTCCATCTTGGAGCCTCGTTTTCGAAATTAAGAATATCCTGCCATCCATCGGAAGCCTTCTCGTGTAACCCTGTGTGGTTCCTTGCCCGTCCCGGGAACATCCTTTTCATCCTGGGGCCTCCTTTTCGTCCTGGGCCTCTTTTTCGTCCTGGAGGGCCTCCTTTTCGTCCTGGTGGCCTCCTTTTCGTCCTGGAGGGCCTCCTTTTCGTCCCGGAGGGCCTCCTTTTCGTCACGGGGCCTCCCTTTTGTCCTGGATGGCCTCCTTTTCGTCCTGGAGGGCCTTCTTTTCGTCCTGGGGTCTACTTTTCGTCCTGGGGGGCCTCCTTTTCATCATGGGACCTCCTTTTCGTCCTGGGGTCTCCGTGTCAATATTTGGCACTCTCTTGATTTCTGGGGCCTCCTACCCTCTCCTAGGTGACTTCTTTTTCAAATTATGGTTTCCTCCTGGAGCCCCCTAATTGGTAGAATTTCGTTTTCGTCTTGGGGCCTCCTGTTCGTCCTGGGATTTTATTTTCGTCCTGGGGGTTTCTTTGTCGTCCTGGGGGCCTCCTGTTCGTCCTGTGGGCCTCCTTTTCGTTCTGGGGTCTCCTCAAATGTCAGGGGGCGGCGCCCCCCAGTCTCACGGCAGGGGGGACAATTGCCCCCCCGAAAATGTCAAGCTTGAAATGTATCCGAGATCCGGGGGTCTTTCCGTCCCGTCTTTTTTTCCTTTCGACTACATATAAATTTTGCGTATTTGCCAAATTGCACTTTAAATAGAGGATTCTGGCTAAAGTAACCATTTGTATTTGAGCAATTTGACTTTCAACAACATTTCTTGGTCTGCTCTACCCATTAGAAAAGGAAAATTAAAGACAACTTTACAAGTAAAATTTTGAAATTTTGAAGAAATTCACGAGACAGGGTGTGAGAATCTGACCGGAAAGACGGCGCGGGTTAATGGATCGATCACATTGGGGATGAACGGAGCCGGAGCCGGAGCCGGAGCCGCAGGAGCCGGTACATTTTGCCCAGAGCCGGAACCGGAGCCGGAGCTGCCGGGACATTTTACTCGGAGTCGGAGCCGAGCCGGAGCCGGGATGCTTCCCTGGAGCCGGAGTCGGATCTGGAGCTGTCCATAATTTTATCGGCTCCGCATCCCTGCCGAAAAGCCTTTAGCCCCCGCTATATGCGGCAGTGCCCCTGACTTAGGAGCCAAGGAAGGGGATAATCTTTTTTTTTAAAGATCGACAGGATCATAGGGAGCACGTGAGAGGCAAACATTCCTCTTATGGGGCCATCTGTGAACCTCCATACCAGCTCAGCAACATGTGTGGAACGTCCAGAAAACGATTTGGGGGACGCAATGCCTGGAGGTAATAGGAAGGCTTTCAGTCGAGAAGCCCCATTAGCGCCACACGTTAAAATATGGATGAGGGGGGGGGGGGTCCCGGCAGTCGTAAGCGGGAGTTGACCCATCCCAAAAGTTTGTAAAATTTCACTCTAGTTTGGAGGTTACATTTGGCGGATGGACTGGAAAGCGGTCAGACATGGGGAGCTAAATGCGGTCAGGCATGTATTGGCGGCATTCCCTAGCAATGCGTTCAGAACCAGATCTGGATGATTAAAAGCGCTCCTAAACGTCCGCGTAGTCGACGTAGTCGGCCTATGTGCTGGTTTCGGTTCAGAGCATGAATGAAGGATCGCAATCAAAGTTCGTGGAGCAGAGACTTTGCATATCGTTCTTTCCAACCAATGCTCATAGGCCTCATGATAAATGCAGGCGACAATGAAGTGGCATACGCCACACCTGTTTCATAGCAGTACCAAAGCCGGTACCAGTGCCAAGTGCCGCGAGGACGGGCCATCATAGGAAGCACTGCTTGTCGGCCACTGGTCACAGCGGCAGCAGCAAAACACGCCAACAGGACAGTGGGACCGGGCGTTACGGGGGCAATGCCAAGTGCCGCCAGGACGGGCCGACATAGGGGGCGCCGCCGACCCGTCAGTGGTCACAGTGGCAGCAGCAAAACACGCCAACAAAACGGCAGGATAGGGCGACACGAAGGTAATACCAAGTGCCGCCAGAACAGACAGCACAGGAGAAGCCGACAGTCCGCGGCTGGTAACGGTGGCAACAACAAACACGGATACAAAGAGCAGAACCAGGCGATACGACACGACACACAGCAGAGACGGTGACACATGGTCGGCAGTGTGAGGGTGGACATCCTATCGCTGGCTGGTGTCATGCTGCGGGCACCAGCCTATGTACCCACCTCTGCGCTCTGCCGAGCAGAGTTCTTGCGCAACCAGCTGATGCGCACATGCAGCCTAACTCGAGTCAGCCTCCGTCTCACACAGCTAGCCACACTCCTAACTTCGGCTGCCGGCTACTAATGACGCCCATCCCGCACCTCACGATGCTGGTGTCGCCTGTGCAAGTTTAGTCCGTGGTGAAGCAGACACCAGAATTCAACTGGTTTGTCACCGCCATCTACCACGCCTGTGGCATGCAGCGCCCGCCGCAACCGATGGTGATTAAGCAAGAGCTGGACACAATGGCCAGGAGCGTCTCTGGTGCTTCAGACGTCGGACAGCCAAGCGCTGTATTGACGCCTCATCTTGTAGGCGACGAAGCCGGCAAGGAAGGCAAGACCGTCATGCTCCAGTCCCAGTTTGCTAATGATGGTCGTGTCAAAATTCATAATGTGAATCGAAGTGGCATCAAACTAAGTGAACTGGTTCTTTATTACAAAGATAAGATATGAAGATAAGGTAGACAGCATATGAAAGCTCCATATTTGATGGGGGTGGCCAAGTACTATCGGTGACTCAGCAGGAGGAGGACTTTGGTGTTATTCTGAACACAAATTTGGGGGCATCAGAACAGACCAAAAAAATCCAGGAAGAAGGCACTGAGAATGCTTGGGGAAATAAATAGGAAAGTATCATACAGAAATGAGGACGTCACCAGGAAGCTTTACTGTGCATGTCAGGCCACATTTGGAATACTGTCCAAGCTTGGTCTCCTAGTTATGAAAGAAATTGTTGGCCTTTAGAGTACAAAAGAGGATTACGAAAATGGTTAATTACATAAGCAACCTGGCATATGAGGAAAGAGTGAAGAAATTGAATATCTTTTCACTTAAATATAAAAAAATGAGAGATCTCATTGAGGTCTTTAAATTTGTTCATGCCCAGGAAAATGGATATATCAGTTAAACATTTGAATCTAACAGAAATGATGCAATTAAAGCTCATCAATTCAAAATTCAAGTTAGCTTCGGCAAGAGAAGGTTAAGACAGTCTTTCTTCACCAACAGGGTAATAGAACACTGGAACCAGCTGCGAAAAACCATTGTCAGTAGCAGCACATTGAATATCTTTAAAAACACCATAGGCAATTATTAAGAATAGAGGGCTTGCTTAATAAGAATAGTATTCCAGGAAGGGCTGATGGATATATTTGGTGGGCAACTGGTTGAGTGTTCAGAGTGCAACCAAGAAGGGCCCTTGTGGCTCATAGTCACACTGATCTTTTGTGTCTTAATGTCTAAGATGCTCCAAAATGCAGCAAGCATACCAGACAAGCATGATTCAACACTCCATACCATACAGATCTGAAAGGCAGGCTAATTCATGGAATGACACCAGGAAAGGCAGATATTGACACTGTGACATTAGCTTCAGCCGCATCAGTAGCCAGGATCACAATCATCATGGGTAAAGTGATTGGAATGAATGACCTGGTTGGATGAACTCCATCAGCTCTCTTTGACTCTGTGAACCAGGTCATATATGCATTTTCCTCTTTTGGAAACTTAAGCATGTTGGATGACAATCTCTTCTTTCAATATGTTTCTTCCAGATGTTCGAAAAATAAACCATAGGATAGTGACAGTGAATTTTATGCCACCTACTCCATCTCTATCATGATACATAAGGTAAGCAGAATTATTGCAGTTTAAGGTAATCAACAGAACGAGTTTCCCGGATTAGCGGAATCAGCATATTAGGTACCTAATACCTACGGAACACACCTCAATTTCCATCACTAATTAACGACAGCAAAAGTTACTTTTAACATTGCAACTACACACAAGATACATCACAACGCAACACTATGCAATAAAACTACAACTAAAACGCAGGTACATCCAACACAAGGTGTGACATGAGACATAAAACAATCTACGAGGGAGCTATGTACACAACTGCGCTATGTATGACTCGACTGCGCCATCTAATAATATGAGATAAAGCGTGTCCCTAAAATGAAGCTGACAAAATAACACCTGAACACGATTCCAAGAGCACAGACGTGATATTATAAGAGTTAGAAAGTGAGTTGAATTGAAAATATTTCCATTTTAACATCCATCAAACCATTGAAACGGTCCAAAAGGTGTACCCCAGATAACGTCATTTGTACCATTCGAGCCGACACGCAGGAAGGCATTGGGATGACAAAGGCCTGGATACGACCATAGGCGTAGGAACAGCGGGGGGGGGGGGCAAGGGGCCATGGCCCTTCCACTTTCCAAAGTATGGGGCCAGAAATGGGAGCAGATTTCGTTTATGCATACAAAATTGAATGCGACAGCGTTCTCTGCATTTATCTTCTTCCTACTTATACTTTCTAGTTTTAGAAAGCATGAGCGATGATTATCTGTAAGATTATGCAAAATATCTCCAAACGGTGCAATGATTAACACCGCTGTTATGGATATAGTATAGGAAATCAGCATCTATGTGAAACAAATCGTGATTCGAAGATATTTTATGTTGTCGACGTTTCAACCAGCCAATTCAACCATCTTCAGAAACTAACACAGTACGAATCACGTAGGTGCAATGCAAGCATACAACTTAGGTAAGGATACATGCAGTTTCAATTACAACACTTCCTATTCTGAAGGCACGCGTAAAATCAAAGTGAAACGCATATAAATGTTCCGTGAAATACGCTAATCAGACATGCAATGGCCACAATACAAGTTACGCAGTACGCAGCACACAATACCCATGATGCACAGAACTCACCGCAAGCATTAAGGACACTTGTGCACTTCACGAGCGGTTGGTGTCTGTCATATAGGGGCAGATGCGTGGGTGTTTTGTATGTGCATTGATGGTAATACGGTGTCGTGCTTCGTTCTGTGAAAGTACAATATAACACTCTGCACTTACGTTTGTGCAGGTAAAGAAGGACTATCATGCTCTACCATTAAATCAGTACGCAATACATGGCAGGGTCATGTGACCCTTGACCCGCACCAGAAGTTATGGTTGGTTAGTATGCAATACGAACGAGCAGACCAAATTAATCATACTATGCATCAATGCAGACACCTAGGCTACAGTTTTTCTTCCTTAGTCGACCCATCCCTCGGGGAGGATAAGTCATGTAATGTAAAGTCACTGTAAATTGCATGCCAAGGTCGGCTTCCGGGACAGTGCAGCAAGTGCTTCGCCCACCTCATTCCGTTCGAGAAGTTGCAACCCTCTAGAGCCAAATTGGTTGAAGTCTGATACATTTGGATTCTCCTATTATGAACTAAGACGAACCGTACTTTTGCGAACTCTTGCGAGGTAGAGTTTCTCCTAATAAAAAGTATCAATCCAAGCCACACGCGCGTCACCACCGCGGGGAGAAGTCACGAGAGGGAAAAATGGACACCGCAGCTCCCCTCCATGCACATTAGGGTTTGTCACTTGTCACCGACTTTCAAATTTTCCAGGGGGACATAGTTTTCCCATGCTTTCAGTCAATTATACTAGCATGACATTTTTTCCGCCAAAAAATCCCGATTTGTATGTCCGAAATTGAGATTTCGAAATAATGTTTTCTTCGATTTTCGCATTTGCAATATTTTTAATCAGATGGCGTAGATGCATTATTAGGTAGTGTTTCGGAATCGTCTCGACGAGCAAAGCGATTGAGACACCGCATTACAGGTATGGGAGGTATAGTTCAGAAGTTACAGCCGTTCAAAGTTTCCAGATTTTCCGTTTCGCTCAATTTGAAGACACGACCTACGTAATGTTGACATCTCGCTCTCCTATCACCCGATTCGATTTTGACTTTCAGTGACTTATCCTGTACCATTTCTTACAGAAATACAGATCATAGACTAGTTATCTAATATCTAATCTCCGTAATGTGTGAATTTTGGTGAGTCTAGTTTCGAATGATATGGAAACCCGCAAAAATATGAAATTATTGGGTCAAGCATCGAAAGGCTCCCACAAAACAAGCTTCCAACTTTGAGACAAGCTCTTGCTCGTTTGATGCATCAAAAGGAAAGGTGCTCTAAGGTAAAGACGAGTGATCTTGTAGGAGCAGTGGTCGATGAAGTGTGCGAGTTATGAACAAAGGCGAACATCTGCACTCTGAACAAGAAGACAATCGTACGGAAGTTCATGAACGCATATGAGCTTTATTTGAGGCGAGCAAAACAAGGATAAGAGCAAACGGTGACCGCCGAGCTGGAGAAAATATGTCCAACTCTTTTTGACATTACCAGTGCCGACATGGAGAGGAGGATTCAGGAAGACCGCCTTCTGTCCAGCGACGACAAAGATCAAAACATTCGTTTCTATCTTGATCAGAAGGGTGAAAGAAAGGGATCGATGGGATCTAGAGATGGAGCATATGGGAAAAAGGTCACAAGCAAGAGGATAAGAATGGAGAGGGTGCTAAGGAAATCCGGAGACGGCTCTGCACAGGGGCCCAGTTGCAGTTCTGTAGCTATGGATGTTGGCGAAGATGCAAGCGCAAGCACTGAACAAATAGACAGCACAGAAGTCAGTGAAGCTGAAGAAGAGAGCGACGATTACGAACTACAGAAAAGGATGAGAACAGGATCAAAAATGAAGACAGTCACTCTCAACTTGCCCAGAAAATTTTGCATCCTTCTGTGTGTCAGATGGCTGATCGGCTCAACTTATCCTCCAATCAGGTCAGTGCTTCGTAACCAATATGTAGGTACATACTTGTATCAGCCTGCGCTTTCAGCTATGCTCGGCCAGAATGGTATTTGTTGATTAATTATCTAAACTGTCTAAAAGCCAGCTTTAAATAGAGTTTCCTTTGAAATGTTCATTTCGTCAGGTGGTGGGCATCGTGAGCGCGGTTATACGGTCCGCTGAACCTCCAGTGGGCCTGGAACAGTTCAGCCTATCGGAAGTCACCGCGCGATGTGAGAGACGCCGCTGCCGTGAGACGCTCGGCGAGAAGATTAAGGCAAGCTTCGTCCCGCCAGATAACGTGGTTGTCCACTGGGATAGCAAAATGCTAAAGGTGAATATGCCAGCATAATTTTCACGAGTTATATAGGCCCTACTGCTGCTGCCTTTACGGACATCAACCTGACACTGAGCTAAACAATAGTTATACTTTTATGGATAGTAGGCGTACAATACAGAGCTAAATAAATTTGTTTAAATATGACAAATTTCGTTCATATTTTAATTATATGTCTGAAATTCTTCTGCTTTGTGCTCTTGCTTATGGCGAACTCAACCTAAGATGGTTTAGCAAGTACATTTTTTTTTTGTCGCAGGACATCCTAGGCCTTCATGAGCACCGGCTGGCTATCGTTGTTTCTGGAGCTGGCTACGAGGAAGGCAAACTCCTCTGCGTCCCCATCGCAGCTGACGGCACCGGGCTGGAGTAGGCACATGCTACCATCAATGCCCTCCAGGAGTGGCGTGTGCAAGACAACGTATGAGCACTCTGCTTCGATACAACCGCGAGCAACACCGGTCGACAAAGGGGTGAAATGGTGCGCCTGGAGTTGGCACTCGGTCGCAGACTGTTCCGGTTCGGGTGTCACCATCACGTGTTCGAGTTGATAGTTGGTGCCGTGGGTACCAGTCTCTTCGGCCACTCCACCAGACCAACCAACCCTTTGTTCAAGGCACTGAAAGCAAGGTAGTTACAAATCGACTTTCAGCCCTACAATCAATGCCTTTAATCTGTTAGTCCATGTCTAACGCATTAATACGGACGGTTACTTGAAGAAGCATCTTCGTATATTCTGCAGCGCTATGCTTTTAATCACATTCCTTTTACCCACATTCTTTCCCCGTCCTGAAAACATGATCGTTTTATTTCCCTATTCCCAATCATTCCATTTCAGGTGGCCAAGCCTGGATCTCAACCAGCCTGTAAACAAGCTCTCGCTCAGTGAACCGTGGGAGCTCGAGCAGCGAGAGGCTGCGGTGCAGAGGTTGACGCACTTCCTGCAGCACCGTCTACCGCGAGACGACTACAGAGAGAGAGAGCGCAGAGGCCGCTCTGAAGCTACTGGGAGAGACGCCGCCCCGCAGAGTTCACTAGCTGCGCCCTGGCGCCAAGTGGAAGTGGCCAGGTGGATGTCCAAGGTAAATTCAATAGGAAAACTGCATTAATGCAAATATCATCAGTGCAGTTTGCTCCAAATGGCATCACCCCCATTTATTATGGTATAATTACCCCAATCACCCCCAAATGGTATATTCCCCATTTCTTAGTTTTCTGAAATACTGCTCTCTTCCTCACAGTGTCATATGTATTTCCTGTTCTGTCCAAAGGTAATCTACTTTGCGAAAATCCAGCTCCTCCAAAGCCAGCTAGTCCTGGACGCACACCTCCTCCCAGCTCTCGAAAGAATGGCGAAGTTCATTGCACTTCTCTAAGTTCCGGCGAGGCTGGACGCCTCGCAGACTGCTGAAGCAGTATTCAACGATGCGCAACTGTACAACGGACTACAGGAGTACAAGGACTTGGATGAGGAAGTGGCAGACGCGGCAATCAAGGTTCTACGGCGACACACGTGGAACTTGGCGCCAGAAACAGTGATCTTCGCCCTCTGCAACGACAAAGTGAGTCAGGAGACGAAAAGAGCGATGGCTCACAGGCTATTGGTTACTCCTCGGCCAAGTGAACATGCAGATGGGGGCAAAAACCAGTGGTATTCGACGATGAAAAAATATACATACAGAGCCTGGTGGATGAGGACTCATGGATGCTGTTCAATGTCCTGGGCATGTCGGGTGAATGGCTGGCGGAAGATCCCGAGGAGTGGAGTGGGTCATCAGAGTACGCTTCCATGCAGCGGTTCGTGCCCTCACTCAGAATTACAAATGACACTGCCGAAAGGGCAGTTCAGCTGGTAGGGCGGTTCGCGAACGCAATCACCAAGAGCGAAACTGATTTGCAGTGGCTTCTGCAGTGCGTGGAAGCACATAGGAAGAGGTTTCCAGACTTCAAAAAGTTGTCGCTCTAAATCCTAAAGTTCTGGTAAGTAATGTACCTACCTACCACGGTGTGTTTTGAGATTACGTTTGAGATTGTTTTGAGATTAGATGTTTTGAGATTCGAGTATATGCTGTGCTCAGATTCATGGAACATAATTTGACCCAACGTTGGGTCAAATATTTCACAATGTCAAAAAAAATACCGAACATAATTTGAGCCAACGTTGAGTATTTATGATTGTAAATAGACGAATACCGAATTTAGTTACATGAACGCCATCAATGTGAAATAATGCAACTTTGAACGGCTGTAACTTCTGAACTATATTTCCTAGACCTGTAATGTGTTGTCGCAATCGCTTTGTCTCGTCGAGACGATTCCGAAACACTACCTAATGATGCATCTACACCGTATGGTTAAAAATATTGCAAATGCGAAAATCGAAGAAAATATTATTTCGAAATCTGAATTTCGGACATAGAAATCGGGATTTTTTGGCGGAAAAAAATATGTCATGCTATTATAATTGACTGAAAGCATGGGAAAAACTATGTCCCCCGTGAAGATTTGAAAGTCGATGACAAGTGACCAACCCTAATGCACATGCACATCCGGTAATGCTCAAATTTAGCATGGAAGTCGATCAGGATCGAATTATAGCCCACTGACAGCCTCTACCCTTTGGGAGCAAGGGTGGCGAGATCTCGCTCTACCATGGGGCAGTACTCATTTTAGACTCATTAAGAAAGGAATACGCCAAGCTTATGGCATCAGGCATGCATCGTCGACGCACCCACCATGGTTTGCAGCACGACGACCGGGGATCTCTCCATCCACCCCGGGATACTCTGACTTCAAATGGGAGTCAATATTGACCGATCCACTTAGCCTCTTTGAAAACAGTTCTAGCGCCCCGCCCTGCTAGCAGTCCCCCCCCCCCCCCCATACATACACGGAAAATCCCGTAGCAATAATATTATTAGCCTATTCACTAATCCCGCATGCATGCAGTCGTCGCATCGTGAGGCGTCATGAGTGGACATAATAGCGGTGGCGCCGCTCTGGTGGGGGGTTTGTGAAGGAATACCAGTAGAGTGGGCTTGCTATGATTAATGTCATACTTTAGGTTCCATAGTAGGTGCAAGTAATTTATAACGGTCAAATTTGACTAACATTGAAACCAGCTCTCTTATGATGTGTAGTTCGTTATATTATCAAATCATTTTACCCTGTCACTTTGCCCTTCGTGAAGTGAAATGAGAGCACTGGACAAGTTTCATGTCTGGACAGACCGTTTTTTTCTCACGTTTCACTAGTGATTTTTATTTTAAAGACGGCGGTGTAATTCTTTTTTTCAAATCCTTAAATTACTTAAACAATTCAAAGAAGTGCACCAAAATTCCTTTTTGTGTGAGTGGTCAAAACATCTGTGACGTACTGCCCTTTACATCTTCCTTTTGTGGCGCTGCCAGTTCGTAATAATCGCAACAGTTTCAGCTTCGATCACATCCGATCGTCAGGGGCAAATGCATCGTAGCAAATGACGCCATTATTCTTGCTTGCGCCGATGTATACAAATGTAAGTAAGCCAAACATAATGTGCATTGGCTCCCCGACGGCTGACAAGATAAGGACGTTGTGGAGACAAGATGGCGACGTTTCCTGTTTTACAGGAACACATTTCGATACAATAATATACAGAGGATGGTACAGGGGGTGGCACTTGAGGCGTGTGCTTCCAACATGAAGGGTGGCATGTCTCCAGCCAGGAAAAGGTGCCCCTCCGAGAAGGTTCGAGTGTACTCTATCGATTTTTTCTCAGCCAAAGGCGTCTGAGAGAAAAGGGAGCCTCCTGGAAAGGAAAGGCGCCCCTTCGAGAAGGCCCAAGTGCAATCCGCCCCCCCCCCCCATTTTTTCAACCAGAGGTGCTCCTCTAGGTACTTTCATAGTGGTGCCCCTCCAGACAAGTTGTCCCGAGTGCCAATTGCTGGATCCACCTCTGATTATGACAATGCTGTGTCACGGTTATGAACTCCCGCTGATGATAGAATTGTGCGCTCTTACCTGTTGGCTTCTCTGGTAAATTCCAACTTCAGTTGAACCGTTAGAAAGAACACGGAGGATTTAAAAACAACGGTTCTATATTATATGAGTCAATGACAGCAATATGGCAGTGTGAATGAAAAGCCAACAATGAGAGTGCGGTCAGAGGAAGTCATGACGGATTTATTGGGGGGCTACTAGTCAAATAGGACAGGAATGGCTGCTAAACAATGGTTGCAAACAAAAATGGCTCATATTACAAGGAGCTACTATTACACTTAACACTTGTACCCCTTATAACGTATTTCAATGTCTCAACTTTCTGGTACCGTACGACAAGCCACGGTGGATAATACCCACTTGAAACAAATTGAAGCCATAGTGACGAAATGCGAGGACTCGAAAAAAATTCAAAGAACCTTTGGACCTTGAATTCTGAACAAGACATGTCCCGGTTTGAAATGTTGCCCGAAGGTTTACCACGGACTATCGCTTGATACCAAATTTGAGTAGATTTAGATGAAAACGAAGGAACGCGAGGTGATCGAAGAAATGAGTTCGACCTTTTACCTTGAAAATTGTGTTGATTTCCGAAGCGTGCCCACAGGGGTGTATGATCTCAAGATCAATGTGGGGGGAGGAGGCTCAGCGCCGGGTCGATCAACCTAAACTATCCCCAAACACAAATTTATGGCCGGAATTGGGCTGTTTGATTGTGCCATGTGAACAATGCTTACTTGGATAAATATTTTGTTTTTAGATAGTTTTTTAGTTAGTAGTCTCCATAAGATGGTTATGGTTTGTGTTACTTGAGAATGGCCTGGAAGCAGAAATTCATAACGCTTGTTGATGTACCACTCTGATATTTTTTGGCCACAGATAGCCTGTAAAGTTAATTCATTGGCTGGATCGGCTTCTAGTACCTTTTTGGTGATTTTCTTGCATAGATGTTTTCACTGAAAAAAAAGGTTCAGTATACATTTTTGCCGATCATACGCAAGTAGTAGACGAGGCTTGAGGAGACATCAGAGAAATTGAGGGGGACAAACTGCTACTTTTCAAAACTTAGGGAACATGCTCTCCAGCCCCCCCCCCACACACACACATCCACACACACCACATCAATTACACCCATAGGAACGATTACTATATCAATTTGAGGGATGCCTTCAAGGTTACATGTTCCACATTTTATGGCCTTGCAGGTTTTTAACCCGCGCCGTCTTTCTGGTCAAAGCCTCACACCCCGTCTCGGGGGGGGGGTGGAGGGCGGTTGAAGACCCCTACTCTAAAATCCAAACTAAGCATCGTACGAAAACGAAAGAGGTGTCTTCGGAAAGCGCTCGACGAGTAGGGACCGGGTCCACCCGTAAAAAAAAATCCACCAAAAGTGACGTCACCAGGGGGGCTAGATTTTCACGACTTTTCACGACTTACATTATGTTTTTTACTCTGGGGAGTTCATTTTGGGGTACACATGAAAAAAAAAATTTGGAATGGGAAGGGGACAGCGAAATCGACCAGGGCTATTATTTTTTAGGCCCCCAAAAATAAAAATAAATATTATTTTTGAAAGTTTAAAATTTTGAGTTTTCAAGTTTTCTTTAATTTTCCTTTTCCAATGGGTAGAGCAGACCGAAAAACGTTGTTGGAAGTCAACTTTCCCCAATACAAAATGTTTACTGTAGCCAGAATCCTGTGTTTGAACTGCAATATGGCAATTACGGAAAATTTATATGTAGTCAAAAACAGAAAATAATGAAAAATTCAACTCGTACGTTTTGTTGCATCCGTAAAGATAAGCAAACGCTAAAAGTGTCATTAATATATCTGTATCTGTTAAAGCGTGACGACTGGTTGAACGTTTTTGGAGGTGACCTCACTTGACCTTGAATAACTCGTTGACCCTAGAGGACCTGACCTATAAGTTTTGTATCAGCATTGCACATTGATGTGGGAAAAGGTATGCCAAATTTGGGCGCGCTACCTCGCTCCGTTCGTCCGCTATCCGCGAAAAACCTGAGGGGGGCCGTTGAAAACCCCCCCGAGACGGGACGGGTTAATGTGTAATATGTTGGATCGGTACAGATGACCAGCTCAACGGCACAAGACACGGATTCCCAGACATGACGACCAGCTGACTTGAGGGTACGGTCAGACGTATATGGCTAGCAGGTGGGACTTCAGAACCACCTCGACTACAATAGCATCATTCTGATTTGAGATACCCAGCATTTGCTCGTGGTGACCAGTAGATTTTCTGAAAGTAGATCTTATGAGCTTCTCCCTAGAAAGTGACATTATCTGGACGGCACCAATCTGGAAGGCATAACCTAATTAGAATTCGCGGATAACTTTAAAAACTATTGTTTGTGAGTGCAATAAATTATCATGATATGCTTGCAAGATGTGGCAACTATGATTAATGCCTTTTGTGCTAGAAGTCCGACAAAACGTCTTTTCATATGAAATGTTAAACGTTGGTCGGTAATTGCGGATTTTAATCGGTTGGAACCAGAATGACAGCATGGTCAATGCTTCATTTTGTTGACTTTTTAAAGTCATAGTTTGCTGCATGTGCGTATCCGCGCCCGGGATGGCCCATTCCTCGTCCCACAAATCTTTCCCTCAGCACCCTTCACAACTGCCTCTGAACACCCTTCGCTGCTGCCCTTGAACACCCTCCGCTGCTGCTCTAATGGTCGTCACTACCGCAGAGTGGCGGTGCGCCATTCAGCCGGCTAGGGGCAACCATCACTGCTGCTTGCGACACGCTCCACTGCTGTTGTGTCACTGCCCTAGTAGTCCGGCGGCAGTGAGGGTGGCCAGCCGACCAGGGGCGAACATCACTTCTGCTTGCGACACGCTCCACTGCTGTTGTGTCACTGCCCTAGTAGTCCGGCGGCAGTGAGGGTGGTCAGCCGACCAGGGGCGAACATCACTTCTGCTTGCGACACGCTCCACTGCTGTTGTGTCCGTCACTGCCCTAGTAGTCCGGCGGCAGTGAGGGTGGCCACCCGGCCAGAGGCGAACATCACTGGTGCTTGCGACACGCTCCACTGCTGTGTCCGTCACTGCCCTAGTCTGGCACCAGCGAGGGCAGCCAGCCGGCCAGGGGCGCCCATCACGCCACCGCCCGGGTGGGTGCCGCTGCCACACAGATACAGGCCGGACAGTGGTGTGTGGGGCCCCGCTAGGCGCACGCTGGGCCTCGCCACGAACAGCTGGTCCAGCGACAGGGCGCCGTGGAAGATATTCTGCGGCAGACCACTAGCGTTACTGGTGTATTTCTTAAGCTGCAAGAAAGGCAACCCAAGAACGGATACATTAGTAAATTGGAGTACCCTCAAGCGAGACTGTCCTCTTTTGTTTTCGTTGGTGGATAATTAATTATTGCAGGTATTGCTAATGGAACTCCTCAACACATTCTTCCTCCAAATTTAAACTGTTTAGCCCGCTTTTAGCCACCGACTATCTCTTTGGTTAAAACTTCAAAAGGTGTTGAGTATTTTTGTGGAAAAGAAGTGCCCTTTCTCGTGACATCATTGGCTATGAAACACATTGGCGCACCGAAGGGGATGGGGCGTTAGGAAAGTTTCCTCCCTGAGAGGTTGTGGGGCCCCAAGAATTGCGCGGGGATTCTGAAACAAATATGTCAGGCTCCATAAAAATCACATTCTTGGCCCCAAAATGTCGCGCAGGTCCCCTGAAAATGAAATCACGCTGGGCCCACCAAAGTCTCACCGGTGCCCCTAAAAATCGTATTTGGACCCCAGAAGTCGTCCAGGGCCCACCACGCACCTGGGCTCGAAACCTCGCACCGGGACCCCGATAAATTATACCAGAGCCCCAATGTCGTGCCAGGGTCCCACACATGTGCGTCAGGAAGCCCAAATAAATACAGCGGGACCCTAACAGCATAACGGGAAGTCGAAAAACAAACCGGGCCCTCCAAAGCGTACCGAGTCTCGGTAAAGTGACAGGGTCTTTAAATATGCGTTGTATATCTAAATAAACACACCTGGGGCTCTAAAAAATACACACACAACGGAGGCCATCAAAGCACAACGGGGAAATTAAATGGGAAATGGGAAATTTAAGCACGGAGCCTAAAAACCAGATTGGCCCTCAAAGAGCGGCATGGTCCTAAAAAATGAACGAAAAGACCGGGCACTGAAGACGCACATCGTGGCCTTCGAAAACGGATCGGTATCTCAAAAATGCCTTCGGTTCACAAAAAAAAATGAACAAAACTCTTTAAAATAGAGCCGGGTATCAAAGATGTGCTGGGTCCCAAAGATGTGCTGGGTCCCTGACAAAAATAGGTTGGGGCTCTAAAACTCATCCGTAAACGAAGAAAACTTAACATGTTCAAAAAGAACGCCGATATGGGGCCTTGGTTCGATAGCCAATCTGGGAGCATCCTTAATCAAGCGGACGCAGTGCATGAAAGCTCAGTGGTTACCTGGATTTCTTGACAACCGGAAAATTTGGGAATAAGAGAACTAATCATCGAATTGAATTTATCAAATTTTCCCAGCGAATATGCCATGCGAAGCATTCCACACTTGAAATATCGCACAAGACTATTATGTGGCAGCAAAGGAGTCAAAACATGGGAGGACTAGCAGAAACCGGAGAATCGTACGAAGCGCGGCAAAGGCGCCGAATGTGCAGGGCGTGTGCAAACATGCACGAAGTTTGACGTTTTGGCGACCAGGTGTTATAAATTGGAATGCACGAAATTTGATTTAAAAAAACACTTTTAATTGGTTTGTACAGCTGCCATTTCAGCAGTGTGAGGTTTTTCCATGACCACATTATCAAGGGATACCAAGAGAAAAACCTTCAAATATGATAAGGGAGTTAGGTATGACATTTCCTGACTCAGATACAAATTGGACCCCCTTCAAATAGCAATTAATTCGGAAGCTAATTATTTTACTTTAAGAAAAAAGAAGAAGAAAAAGGCCCCTTTGACAACAAAAAATAGTGGTCGAAATCCGAAGACTTAAAAAATACGGGTAGGCGGGCCACCTCCAAATCCTTTGCCCCCTCCCTCCCTGACGCAAATTCTAGGTAGGCCATTGATAAAATGTTTTGTAACGCCTATCGTATAAATTCTGGGGTCGTCGAAAGTCGTGTGGCTGGCGGTTCTTATTTTCCTTTTAGTCAGAACTTCACTGGCAAATTCAATACAAAATTGCAGTTATTCTGGGAAATTTCTTACGACGTATGTCGAATGTAATAACTTAACACATTTGTTTTATCATTGACGCTTAGCCGAGTACTGGCAGTTCCTTATTTCCGAATAGAGAGACTTTGTGTTGTTCGCAACCTCACAAATAAATATTTCGTACGTGGAAAGGATTGATCATGTCGTATGAACATATCTGCTTGGCGTCTCTTGTTCAATCTCTTGTCAAATATAACGATGCAAATGCCAATGAATGGGAGCAGTAAAGGATTATCATCTCAAGAATAAAACCTCGTAACCCTTATTATTTCAATACGTGCTTACCCCTCCAGTAAGACCGAATATCTTTTCCAGATCAGGCGGGGCTAGAACCTCCTTCCCCAGTATGCTTGCTTTGAATCCTGGTGCATATTCTTCGATGTTATCAAACACCTGAAAGACAGATATCCACCGTGTGAGTTTGCCAACATAATCGTCCACTCACAAGTACTTTGCCTTCACGTGGGTTCGCAAGGTGGGACATGGTAGCTACCCAGTGCTGGAGAAAATACATGCAGAACAAACTGCATTAAACGGTAAGGTGGTCGATATATTGGCGGGTATTTAGCGTTGCGCTGCGTGAGTCGAATGAAGCCGATATGCATCTGAGCCCAGAAGTGCCTCTTGCCCATGCAAGTTTTGCATAACGGGGAAATGGTTAAGGATATAACCACTAATTGGAAAAGGAACTTTCCAATGAACAATCTTGCCATTGAAATTAACTTGCAATGACATTTTGATCTGGAATAGTAAAGAACTGAAGGCAAAAAAAAGAAGATCATCACCAAGCACTATAAGGGAAATGTGATTCGAATGACGTATCAGTAGTTGTTGCAACCTAGCAAAGAAAACCTTGAGTCCAAATTTCGGCGCTGAATACGATTCGAAGTCGTCTCTCTTATTCAAGTTCTTTTGTTTGTCATGTCCAAACCGTTGAATAACTGACCTGAGATTGGCGATTTCTCCTAGGTATCTTCTTCACGCACTGGGTCGAAAACCTAAACCTTGCCTATGCCCATGTGTTTTGGGCGACGTGGAATGTCGTGTGTACCGCTTCCCGCGAAATCGCATCGCACATTGCTTCATATTTGAAATACATCGCGTTGACAGCAAATATGCGAAAACGACTCCCTGCTGATCTGACTATTACACAGTTGTCTTCTTAGTATGTTTTGCTAAAGCAACTTAGAATGTTCAAGTTCCGTGTCAAACAAACTGGAAGGAGGAAGTAATATGGAGCTCCTTGGACTTCCCCTATTTAAGCATACGCAACATTATCGCAACGTGTAGAAAGGACACGTGGAAGCGTGGAACAATTGCTTGATCAATAATGGCCTCAGGAAGCGGCATGTTGGTGAGCGTGATGGCAAACACTGCTGCTTCCGTGAGTCAGCTCCTCTGATGCATTCAATCAAACAAGAGTTTTCTATGCAACGGGCACTGAGTATCGAACATAGATTGATCACTACCAACTGGCAGATCAGCATTTGCATGAGCAGCTGCCGATTTTCCCGAGGCGACGTACTGTGGTGGCGTAAGCCTGCCGTTTTGCGTCGTCCCACGGGCCGTCTGCAGGCATGTACGGGCAGTACTGGGTGAACATCAGACACACGTGTTGTCCAGGTGGCGCCAGTGTCGGGTCCAGCACCGACGGAATTACCATCTCTATCAGAGGCCTGACGACAGAACCACCATTACTAAATCAGAGATCATCCAAGGCCATCCTTGTTAGAGATCTGCCCACAAATCTAACTTGTTCACATATTTGCGGTAGAGCCATCAAATCTATCAAATATTTTCCGCAGGATCAGTGGGTCTACCAAATAATCCTTCTGCCAAAAAGCTAGCCTGGGTACGCCCTACCCAGTCGATCGATGCTTGACAAGAAGGATCTGCTTTTGTTGGTGGGGTGCTGAACTAGGAGGTTTGCACTTTAGCCCCGGTCTTGCAAAGTTGTCCCCGGGACTGACCTGTTGGAATATATTCTCCGATATTGATTCCGTGACATGAGCACCTTCGGGACTGACCTGGTTGAATGCACGCTTCGGGTCACTCACCTGGTTGAAAGTATGCCCCGAAGATCTGGTGGAATGCATACCGCCTGGAAGAGCCTGGTGGAATGTATGTCCTGGAACTGGCTTAGTAGAAGCCATACCCCACGGCTGACCTGGTAGGATGTATGCCCCCAGAACTGACCTGTCGTGTCCCCGGAACTTTCATGGCGACTCTATCCCAGGACAGAGTCGCCTGGGATAGAGTGACATGAATAGTGACATGGGATAGAGTGAAAGACATATTGGGAAAGATTTGCCCTCAGGCTGGCCTGGTGAGCGGGCTCCGACACGTTGCCTTTGCCCGGGGACAGGCCTGGTGAAAGGTCTTTCCCCAGTACTGACACGGTGATTTTGCCCGGGATAAGCCTGGTGAAAGGTCTTTCCCCAGTACTGACACGGTGATTTTGCCCGGGGACAGGCCTGGTGAAAGGTCTTTCCCCAGTACTGACACGGTGATTTTGACCGGGGATAGGCCTGGTGAAAGGTCTTTCCACAGTACTGACACGGTGATTTTGCCCGGGGACTGACCTGGTGGAAGGTCTGCCGGCGATGGCGTCTCTGTAGGCCGCCTCCAGACAGACAGTTGTTTCGGAGTTGATGTGGATGGTGCACTGATGGTGTGGCATCGGCTCAGCGTCGGACAGATTCGGATCGGCCAGGAAGTTCGGTAGCCGGCTCAAAGCCACTGAAATCAAGTGTCATAGGAGTATCTAACAAATTTAACAAAACACTTAGACAATTCAGCACAAGGGGAAATGCTTAGGTTTAGCCAAGTGAAGAAATGAGGCTGGCTTCGTCTTATATTCTACTCAATTTGTAGATGAGGTGATTCCCCCTATCTCATTGCCCCTGAGAGATGGTGGAACCCAACGATCGCATGCCCCCCCAAAAAAAAAAAAAAAAAAAGAAGAAAAAAAGTTGCGTATGAGCACCCCAAATCTTCCTGTGTCCATACAAATTCCCTTCGGAGTCTGCACAATTAAGCATCAGAGGCCCCAAACAAAAACCGCGGACCACGAAATTCGGGAAATCGCGTTGGGACTAGAGCACTCGCGTCGAAGCCCCGAGAGCTCGTGCATGAGACCGGAAAAATTGAGTTTGGACTTTTCAGAGCGCACCGGGAGGTCGAAAGCGTATCGGTGCCTCGAAAGAGAGCAGGACTTTGTGGGAAGTAACAGAGCCTTCAATTATGCGCCCGGCCTTAAATAAGCACATCGGAAGCCTAAAAATACTGGAGGCCCTCAAAGCGCTTAGGAGCCCGAAAACACACGGGGACCACAACGGTAGCATGGGGCTTCAAAAACGGGTCAAGGTCCGTAAAACGTAAAGCGATCCTGAAAACACTCCGGACAACTAACGAACCACACCGGGGCCTTCGAAAATGTGCCGGTCCTTAAAAACACCACGTCCACAAAAACGACAAACCCCTAAAAGGCATTGAGGTCTGAATACAGCGTAGGGTCCGTGAAGAAATTACTATGTGGCCTTCAAGCACATCAGTAAACGAGAAAAAAACGTAGCAAAGCCTAAAATGAACTCCCGAAAAGCGCCTCAGTTCCGTAGCCAATTTGGGAGCATGTTTAGCATAAGATGAGGTATATGGAAGCTCCGAGTGGTATCCGGATTTCATTTCCATAAAAAATATGTGAAGAAGAGGAAATAATCTTGCACTTGAATTAATATAATTATTTTTCAGACAACTCCCACACCAAGCATTCCATGACGTCAAATATGGGACAAGAAAATCGCATGGCTGTAATAAAGAGAGCGTAGCCTAGCAGAAACCTCAGAAGTGCACGAAGTGTGTTGAATGATCCGAATGGCGAGGCGGATATGTACATACATATCGAACGTTGGCGTGGTGGCAACCGGGCGTTGCAGACTGCAATTGGTAAAATTGAACATTTCAGAACTCTAAGTCATTTGTACGGATGTATTCTGAGTAGTCTAGGCTGACTTATCAAGGAGTGTCATGAAAGGAACCTTTAACCCGCGCCGTCTTTTCGGTCAAATCCTCACACCCCGTATCGGGGTGGGGGTGAAGACCCTCCCCTCTAAAATCCAAACTAAGCACCGCACGAAAACGAAAGAGGTGTCATCGGAAAGCGCTCGACGAGTACGGTCCGGGTCTGCCCCCTAACAACATTTCCCCAAAAAGTGACGTCATCAGGGGACTAGATTTTCACGACTTTTCACGACTTACATTATGTTTTTTACTCTGGGAAGTTCATTTTGGGGATAAGTGAAGAAAATGTTTTATATTTGTAATGAGAAAAGGACAGCGAAATCGACCAGGGCTATAATTATGTGCCCCCCCAGCAAAAGAAATATATATATGTTGTGAAATTCCAAATTTTGAATTTTCAAGTTTTCTTTAATTTTCCTTTTCCAATGGATAGAGCAGGCCGAGAAACGTTGTTGGAAGTCAACCTGCCCTAATAAAAATGCTTTCTTTAGCCAGAATCCTGTATTTGAACTGCAATATGGCAAATACGCAAAATTTGTATGTAGTCAAAAACTAAAAAAAAGAAAAATTAAACTCGTACGTATTGTTGCATCCGTAAAGCTAAGCAAACGCTGAAAGTTTCATTAAAATATCTGTATCCGTTAAAGCGTGACGACTGGTTGAACTTTTTTGGAGGTGACCTCACTTGGCCTTCACTAACTCGTTGACCCTAGATGGCCTGACCTAAAAATTTTGAATCAGCATGTCAAATTGATGTGGAAAAAGGTATGGCAAATTTGGGCGCGCTGCCGCGCGCCGTTCGTCCACTATCCGCGAAAAACCCGAGGGGCCGGTTGAAGACCCCCGTGACGGGACGGGTTAAACAGGGGTATGTGATTGAAACGGAACGTATGCGATGCAAACCGTTGATTTTGCAAGACGGCGAAGTATAGTCAATGTTCTGGATAGCCGTGCGGTACTGGGCTGGCACGTCGCCCTCGTCCAGCAGCTGCAGGAACGTCACCTGCGGCGTCACATTCGAGAACACCATGCGACTGTGCACCTCGGTGCCGTCCTGCAGCACCACGCCCGTCACGGCGCCGGCTGATGTGGTGATGCGTGACACCGCCTGCGGCAGACAGTCGCCGTCACGTCACTGCCTGCGGCACACAGTCGCCGTCACGTCACTGCCTGCGGCACACAGTCGCCGTCACTGCCTGCGGCACAGTCGCACTTCATATGACTCGTTGTCCATCTGAGGAGGTACCCCGCTAGCTGAATGCCACGGGTACCAAGTGATGTGCTGACCAGAATGGCGATTGGGGGACGTGTAGAACAGGAGCTGGCTCACTGTTTTACTCCCACTGGCTCGGATCAGTGGGACAAAGATCAATGAATGCTAAGAATTGCTGTTCACGAATGTTCTGCTGATAACTTTGGTGGCATAAACGAATATTGCAAGTAATATGGCCTCCTTTTCAGCGGTACTTCGTCTGATTTAGGAAACTTCATGGTACCCTGACGTCCTTGCACGATGAAATCAACCAAAAGCCCTCTCGCCTCCCTTCCCGCCAATCACAAATCCGTTGCGCCGCTTTGCCATCGGCCATCACAGTTTGTAGCGAACCACCCCTCGAAAATGCTACACTTGTCGCCTTAGTGACAACAAGTTGTCAGCAACGGCTACTACGCTGCCAATCAAATGGATGTCTGCAGTAGGAATGTCCACTGGCCGTGTGACCGACCTTGTCGGTGAAGACGTGTGCTCCCCGCTCCAGGGCGGAACGGCAGATGGCCTGGCTGACGGCTCCCATGCCGCCCTCGGGGTATCCCCAGGCACCCTTCACGCCGTCAAGTTCTCCGGCCACGTGGTGTAGCAGATTGTACCTGGACAGCCAGCAACACCGTGCATTAGGACATGTATCGGGTTCATTCATCTAGCATTGGTATTTCAGAGTTAATCACTGTAAATATTGTCATAGGCAAAGTCTTGTGGGATGATCCCTTGGACGCAGCACAGCAACTTCCAGTTGACGAAATTTTCAGTTCCTTCCAGCGTCGTGAGATGATGCCACATAGCATATATACTATTGACTCCCACAGGCGTTGCCCTGCAAACCCAAACTAGTTGCGCGAGGAAATAGTGGCTCTTACCCACTTCCTGGCGAACTTGGTCCCATCATTGCGCCAATCAGACTGTCGGTGACCAGCGTAGCCTTCAACGGCTCCGACTCGAACCATTGGTTTAAATATTTGGCACCAGATGCTGTCATAAGTTCGTAAAACCTGAGCATGTCGGAGCCCATTGCCCAGCCTGTGGATAGCAGTAGACTGGGTCAGACTTAGTAGTGGTGATTTGTGCACCTTTGGAGTGGAATGTTCCCCACTCCGTCAAATAATGCATTGTTGCCTTGTTAAGTTTCCCCGCCCAAGCAACGGCATTAGTTTTAATTAACATTAAGGTGAAAATATGTGTTTATTACAACGGCCGACGTTTCGGTGCCATACCTTCTTCAATGGCAAGCAAAGAGTGAACAAGTTTTCCAGTCAGAATGGGCAAAATGTACGACGTAACACGATATTTTTAATACAACATGAGACATGACACATTCCTTATAAGAACACTTCCTTAAAAATATGCACAATTGAACGACTAACATTTGGACCAACATCTAGGTCCTAAATGTTCCTTGGTAAAGGCGTAAATGTGCACAATCGAACAATTAACATTTCGAACCTACATGTCGGTCCTAAATGTTAATCGTTCGATTGTGCCTTTTTTAACGAAAATGTGATAATGAATGCGTCATATCTTGTGCTGTATTAAGGCATATCGTGTTATGTCGTACATTGTCCCCATTCTGACTGGACAACTTGTTCACTCTTTGCTTGCCCTTCAAGAACGTACTACACCGAAATGACAGGTGTTGTAATAAACAAATATGTTTACCTTATTGCTAAAATACAGGATGTGTGGGATCATTATAGGCCATCCTAGATTACTTTCCAACTGTGTGTCATTCAACAGTTGGTCCGATTTGTTATGGTGGTGTCCGCGCGGATGGAGGATGTTGAAGACACTGGCTTACTGCATACGATGGATGTGGCCGCCACGTATCAGGATGTTCGTGCGAGCTGCACACAGCCGCTTGACAAGATGTCTGTACGGGATACCTATAATGCCTGCAGACGACGTGCTCACGCGCGTGCAATGTGTCGAGATTGTGTCGAGATTGTGTCGAGATTGTGTCGAGATTGTGTCGAGATTGTGTCGCCCCGTGCATCTGCTACGGCGCTGGCTGGATTAGAACGATTAGTTTAGACAGCACACCTGCTCTCAAGAGCGGCAGCAGCTGTCTCAGTTTCTCGGCCTTCGCCGTCAAGGACAGCTTGCTCCAGGAGGTCATGTCGGGAGCTGGAGTGTCCAGGAGGGGGTCCAGCGCCGACACGAGCCGACTCAGCTGCGCCTCGTACTCTCCGTATGCCTGTGGGTTGGTTGGAGGTCACTAACCGCCTACCACAGACGACAAGTGGCAGGTGCACTCGCCACCAGGTGTGGCTCACTGGCCAAGTTACAGCCAAATGATGCGAATGGACGCTGATCCATAGTAACGCGCCGGCCACGAATGGTAAGAACTGGATTTACCGACCCGCGGTAAGTGAGGTCTGCTGACACAAGTGAAGCATGGGTCAGCGTCCATTCGCACGGCCATTGTTCACGTAGAGATAACCAAGCGATGCCACCCCAGCATCCAATGCACTGCGATATCATTTTATCTGAAATTCATGGAGACGTACTTCGGCATCCTTGGTAGAAAATCGGGCGATCTGCCGCTGGTTGAAGGCGTGATCAGCAGACAAAGTTAATGAAGTGGCACCTCCTGTTGGCCGGAACTCGGGACGTAGAGGGGTGTACGAACTGGGGTCTCGCAGATACACCTTGAGGCCGTGTCTCTGCAGGCAACATGATTTCATAACATAGACACAATGTGCTCAACAGGGCGGCATATTTTGTATCTGCGATTTTCTTGTTGGTAAACTCCAACTACGAAGGCTCTTTATTGAAGACTGCATATCTGATGCACTAGCTAATCCTATTTAGCTACAGACACTGCTATAGTCTTTCGATGTGGGATTTCTCTTAGTTAGTTGCCCATAAGCCAGAACAACCATCACAAAATAGCCTTAGGAGGCTAGTACACAACCAATAAATGTACCCAATCTGCGGATAGTCCACCACCAGTTATTACTGGAAAGAATGTGACCCTGGAAGCACCGTAGATAGATGTGAACCAGTCACAGCCATGAACACCGTAACAATGCACATTTTTCGGGTACCTAATATGAAGATATTGCATATTCTGATCTTCAGTTTGTATTGTATATGCACAATCTTATAAAGTAATGCCCAATGCAAGGTTTCGTAGCTTGTTCTTTTTTCTTGGCACCTGCTCTATGCTTGGAAATGTTCGGTAAAATATGTTATTCCAAACCTTTGGTATGGAGTATGTATGATGTAGTATGATTGTGGCTTCTCGTAGGAAAATGTTGCAAAGAGGTGTTGAAATGATGAAATGTGTGAGGTAGTAATAAACTTTGCTCGTTCCTGTTGCATATCATGGAACTTAATTTTGGTCCACATAAGCAATTCTTTTGTAAGCTATGCATTATGCTTCCAATTAATACTGTTTAATCCACTATTTTTTGGAGCGTTCTTGATAATTCTCTCTAAGAGGGTGGGCTAATTGATATCCCATTTCAAGTTATTTAAATGTTGAAAGATTGATGAGTTGTATGCGAGTTTTAGCTCCAGATTTGTAACTGAGTATTTTGTCATCGCCATTGCATCCACCTACTAATGATCGCTGTGTTATGCTCCATGTAGCAATGCCAAGTCAATTTCTAATCTTGTACTGCACGTAGATTCTTGATTTGTTGCCGTCTCTTCACTTTGGGGGAGACCGCTATATTCACATAATAACTGGAAGGTTCAGAATACCTTTGACGATTTCTTTTCGAGACGTTCAGTGATAGCGTGTTTCCTTCGAAAAAATTCGGTTAGTTCTAGCACATGGGTCATTCCACATCAAATCGCACAAGAAATTCCCCGACCCCCTCCGATTTTGATGAAAATTGGTAAACCTGTAGTACCAAGTAAAAGAACACATCACGCCAACTTTTAGCCCAGAGTGACCTCTGGGGTCAGATCTAGAGGTCATCCTAGGTCACGATTTTTTACCGACTTGACAGCAATAAATTGCAAATATCCCATGTGTTATTTAACTTAACGGAATTAAATTGGTGTCAAAGTGCGCAGAAGCCCTGGGCCATTCAGAAATATGGCAAAAGTTGCATGTGACCTCCCCGTGACCTTTGACCTAACCAGGTCAAAGTATACAAATATATTTTTATATATGTTTGCCTGCCCCTAATTCGACGAAACGGTGCTATATTAATGGTCGTGATATTATCTAAGAACCTGCCAAAAAGAAAGGCGGAGACTTGAAAACTTTTTGAGATATCGGCCTTTGAGTATTGTCATAGGACCAAATGGATGCATGCCCCGAGGCTATTTACCATATTATCGATGGTAACTCTGGTTACCTTCGTCCGATTATCGTCAAATTTGTTGCGCAAGTCATCGGTGGCAAACTGAACTATTTTCCAGATTTTCAGGTTGACATGACCTCACATGAACTAACATGACCTTGGGAAGTTTGTATTGCCTAAATACATGCAATATTGCAACTTACGTGAATATTCATGCCCATGATATGATTCATGATAACCGAGAAATCGATAACATTGAGTACCGAAAGTGGACTAATACTGATAGGTCCACCTTAGAGGTGGTTACGCAAACTTCTGAAGATTTTGTGCGATCATTTTGCGAGCAGCTGGAAATACTTGTAAAGCATGATTTTGTCGCCCGTGCCCAAGGCAATTATCTGAAAGGCCTACAGGAAACACTAGCTCCTGCAGAGGTAATTGTTATTGGAGATTTTTCCGAAAACTACGCTATGGTTACACAGGATGAGGTACAGTCCCATCACTGGAACAAACTGCAGGTGACAATCTATCCGTTTGTGGCTTATTGGCGAAACAACGCAGGGGACCTCAAACATTTTTCTTACTCTGCCATTTCCGACTGCCTGACACATGATACTGTGGCTGTCCACCTGTTTCAAGGAAAACTCATTGAGCGCCTGGAAGCAAAATTCGGCCAGCGCCCCAAGAAGATATTTTATTTTTCAGATGGGGCTGCCTCGCAATACAAAAATTGTAAGAATTTCCTAAATTTGGCAGAGCATTCCGTCGACTTTGGAATAGACGCCGAGTGGCATTTCTTCGCAACCGCTCACGGAAAGGGACCGTGTGATGGCATTGGTGGGACGTTGAAAAGGTTAGCTAAAAAGGGAAGTCTGCAAGGAACTCTGATTGAGATCCCGGACCAGTTTTATCAGTTTGTAAAAAGCCATGCCACCGGCACGTGCGTGGAGTATTTTCCCAAAACCGAGTGGGTCAAAGAAACCAAAGCGTTGAATGACAGATTCGCAGCTGCTCGCACAATACCGGGAACAAGGAATGTCCATCGTGTTACTCCGTCTCCACGTAATGGTATGGTGGTTGTGAGATGGTTTTCCGGCAGTGAGGTACGTGTGGCGAAAAAGGTTGGTAGTTCTTCGTGAATATACGGTACTGCTGTTCAACTTGTTTTATGGTCGCGGCTATTTGCATATCAGAAACATTTACTGGCCCTCCCGATAAAATGTTATTACGAAACGCACGCGAGCTGAAACAATATATTCAGGCTATAAAAACCGAGGAAACATATTTTTTTGCGAATAACTTTTGCCAAAATAAAGATAGAAATATAATTGTGTTACAATCCTATTTTCCTCGTCAGGCCGCGTTGATTGATGTATCACATGACTTAGCTAGCTGAAAATTTGATCCTGACCCCAGTTGACCTCCAGGTCACCCTAAACCGAGGTCAAGTTATGACCTAGCTTGATCATATTATACATCATGATTAACCAGAGGATCTCGGTGGCATTAAAATTATTTCTCTATCTTGATTATATATAAAGTTATTGACGAAAGTGTGACATGACCTCATAGTGACCTCACGTGACCTTGCAGAGGACACTTGTTCAAAATAAAACTTGGCTCGTTTGGAGTAGCCTAACCTAAAACTAGGTAATATAGCCTGTACGAGCCAAATTCAGCGTTTTTTGTTCATAAAAATATTTTTGTTTCCCTGTTGGCTTGTAATGGAGAGGTCACTGCCAGGTCATGTGAGGTCATGTCAACCTGAAAATCTGGAAAATAGTTCAGCTTGCCACCGATGATTTGCCCACCAAATTTGACGATAATCGGACCAAGGAAACCAGAGTTATCATCGATGATATGGTAAATAGCATCGGGGCATGCTTCGATTTGGTCCTATGACAATACCTACTCAAAGGCCGATATCTCAAACAGTTTTAGAGTCTCCGCCTTTCTTTTTTGCACTTTCTTAGATAATATCAGGACCATTAATTCAGCCACGTTTAGTCGAATTAGGGGCAGGCAAACATATAGAAAAATGCATTTTTATACTTTGACCTCGTTAGGTCAAGGGTCACGGAGAGGTCACGTGCAACTTTTGCCATATTTCTGAATGGCCAAAGGTTTCTGCGCACTTTAACACCAATGTCGTTCCGTTAAGTTAATTAACATCTAATATATATGCATTTGATTGTTGTCAAGTCGGTAAAAATAGGCGACCTAGGATGACCTCTAAATCTGACCCCAGAGGTCACCCAGGGCTGAGAGTTGGCGTGTGAGGTTCGTTCACTTGGCACTACAGGTGTATCATTTTTCATAAAAATCGGAGGGGGTCGGGTTCAAAATAGCCAATTCTTGTGCGATTTGACGTGGAATGCCCCACATGCCATCGATCGATAGCACAATTCATGTTTCGTTGCATCCACAGGAATAGCATTGCCGCGGTGGAATTTTGTTTATCCAGCCCAAACCGCGGAATATTATTCAAAGACACACTTCAGTTGCAGTCTGTGAGAGCTACGTGGTTGGTGGTATTACATCGGGGGACTTCCAGTGGAGAGTTCGAATTAGAAGGTCAAGTACCCGTTCCTTTTCGTATCAAGGCGCACTGACCAGAGCGAATGCATATGAAGGTGAAAGTGCAGTATTACATTGTGTGAACTGCCTGCCGTGTTTTGTGGCGGGTGAATTACTATGCATGAGGCAAGCGAAAGCGGAATAACCAGACAACAAACAGCTTGGTAACCCTGTTTGAATGAGGCGTTAGGCGCTAAGCGACGTTTAGTTGATCTTAGAGGTAGCGACAGGTCAGTGACCTGTCATAGGTTGATACCTTGACCCACCGGCCTGAATTCGAGGCCACGAATAATCCCTTATAACAGATGGTCCACATTTTATCCAAGCTTCGACCTTAAGATCGTACATAGTGGCGTGTATCAGCGGCAGGACCCTGACTTTCAGGTCCAGGTCACCGATTTCCCATTATAGTCGGGTATCCACGTCCATGACCTGACCCTGCATGAGGTAGATGTCACACTTATCCCAGCATGGGCTTGGACTCACTTTAGTGCCCTGGCACTGACCTTGAGGTCGAGGTCGTGGACGATCAGCGGCCGCAGTAGACTGAGCACGTAGGAGGCCCGCGAGAACCGGAAGCCTGGCACGATCTCCTCTGTGACGGCAGCTCCACCCACCACGGCTCGCCGCTCCAGCACACAGGTGCGCACCCCCTGCCGCTGCAGGTATGCCGCACAAACCAGGCCGTTGTGACCTGAGGTCACACGACCCGCTCGGTCACAGTGACTAATGCAGAACATGTACTTAGGAAGCAAACCATAGAATCACTTCCTGCCATGGAAACTCAGATCATGATGGGAGTACACTTTCTCTCATAGTTCTTCGTTGATTCTCATTCTCAGTTGATCTTACGTAAGTTCTCTCGTAGGCTGAGGGTGAGCAGACGTATTTCAAACAATGTCAGGAATTGTAAGATTACCTACTATGAATGTGACAGAGTGCCTACCGTGACTGTGACAGATTGCCTACTATAACTGTGACATATTGCCTCCTGTGACTCTAACATAGTACGTACCATGACTGTGACAGATTACCTGTTTTGACCGTGATATAGTACCTACTATGACTATGACATAGTACCTACTGTGGCTGTGACAGAGTACCTGTTGCGACTGTGACATAGTACCTACTGTGGCTGTGACAGAGTACCTGCTGCCACTGTGACAGAGTGCCTACTGTGGCTGCGGAAGAGTACACACTGTGGCTGTGACAGAGTATCAACCTACCGTGACTGTGACAGTAGGTATGCTGCGTCCTACTGTGACTGTCACAGTAAGCATACTGCGTCATACTGTGACTGCGACTGTAGGTATACGGCATCCTACTGTGACTGTGACAGAGTATCGACATAATGTGACTGTGATGGTAGGCATACTGCATCCTACTGTAGCTGTGGCAGAGTATCGACCTAATGTGACTGACAGGAAGTATACTGCGTCCTACTGTGACTGTGACAGGATTACGTCGATCTACTGTTACTGTGACAGGATGCATATGGACTTACTGTGACTGTGACAGTAGGTATACTGTGTCCTACTGTGACTGTAACAGAGTAACGACCTAATGCGACTGTGACAGTAGGTATGCTGCGTCCTACTGTGACTGTGACAAAGTAACGACCTAATGCGACTGTGACAGTAGGTATACTGCATCCAACTGTGACTGTGACAGAGTATCGACCTAATGCGACTGTGGCAGGATGTATACTGCGTCCTACTGTCACTGTGACAGGATGTGCATAGACCTACTGTTACCGTGGCAGGATGTACATGGACCTACTCTTACCGTGACAGGATGTGCATGGACCTACTCTTACCGTGACAGGATGTGCATGGACCTACTCTTACCATGACATGATGTGCATGGACCTACTCTTACCATGACATGATGTCCATGAACCTAGTGTTACCGTGACAGAATGTGCATGGACCTAGTGTTACCGTGACATGGTGTGCATGGGCCTACTCTTACCGTGACATGATGTGCATAAACCTAGTGTAGCCCGTGACATTGAGTGTACTGACCTGTTGCCGTAGTGGGATGTGAATGGACCTACCGTTATTGTGACAGGGAGTGCACTGACCTGCTGTATGACCACAGACCGTGTATAGGATTGCTGTGGCTGTAGCATGGGGTGTATCGATTTGCTGTGACTGACCCACCCTACTGTTACCGTGACAGGATGTGCATAGACCTACCGTTACCGTGACATGATGTGCATGGACCTAGTGTAGCCTGTGACATAGAGTGTACTGACCTGTTGCCGTGGTGGGATGTGGTGGGAATCACCTACTGTGATTGTGACAGGGAATGCACTAACCTGCTCTACCGCGACAGGCCGTGTACGGAACTGCTGTGGCTGTAACAGGCCTTGTATGGAACTGTTGTGGCTGTAACCGGCCTTGTATGGAACTGCTGTGGCTGTAACAGGCAGTGTATAGAACTGTTGTGGCTGTAACAGGCAGTGTATGGGACTGTTGTGGCTGTAACAGGCAGTGTATGGGACTGCTGTGGCTGAAACAGGTGGTGTATCGATTTGCTGTGACTGACCCACCATACTGTGACCGTCACACTGACTGTGACTGACCTCCTCCGACGATGACGGCGTCGTATTCCGTACAGAGCTGGTCGGATGACGTCGCTGCCACCGGCCCTGCAGTGCGAATTGACCGGTACACTGCGAAGGGCCGGCAGATGTGCGAAGATCCACGGCCGACTGGACTAGGGGTGTTCAAGGGTCTACACACCGCCAGAGTGAGTGCGGGCGCGGATCCACGGACCACCGGAACGAGGGTGTGCATAGATCTGCACGTTGCAGCCGGCGCGAGGAAGCTGGCGAGTCGCATCGTCGTCTGAGGTACAGATGGCCCGAGCGAGTGGACAGTAGAAATATCGAGTCAATCAGAAAGATCAAGCTAGCGAGTCACACGATAGTACATACAACTGCGATATATATGGCGTATAAGGCGATGCAAATGGTGGCGCTAGGCGGTGCAGAGGCAATCCGGCTGGTAGTTCGATATGTTGGATGGGTGATGGTGTGATGATGGTGACATAGGTCGTGTAATTTTCTACCCTTCATGTGCTCTGTTGACAGACTAATTTTAGAATCTCCCATGACCTTTGCATAGCATAGTGGGGACGAGTCGCCTCGTCGTCGACGGAACAGGCTCCATCAAACACTGGAGAGCACGTTCTGAACGTGACCACTGGATCACATCAGAGAAATATTATGTGTCACGTGACCTAACTGAACCACACACCAGCCACTTATGCGGTGTACCACAGCCGCATGCCCCGATCGGTGAGAAGGTGATCATACCAGCCCGATCGGTGAGAAGGTGACCATACCAGCCAGTTAGTCCGTCACGTAGCCGCCTCACAGCACATAGAGACCTGCAGTATATGATTACAGACCAGACCACATCAGACCACACACCACTGTCACCAGACCACACACCACTGTCATCAGACACAGCACAACACTGTCACCAGACCACACACCACTGTCACCAGACTCACCACAACACTGTCACCAGACCACACACCACTGTCACCAGACTCACCACAACACTGTCACCAGACCACACACCACTGTCATCAGACTCAGCACAACACTGTCACCAGACTCACCACAACACTGTCACCAGACCACACACCACTGTCACCAGACTCACCACACACCACTGTCATCAGACCACACACCACTGCCATCAGACTCACCACGACACTGTCACCAGACTCACCACAACACTGTCATCAGACTCACCACACCACTGTCATCAGACTCACCACAACACTGTTATCAGACTCACCACAACACTGTTATCAGACCACACACCACAGTCACCAGACCGCACACCACTGTCATCAGACTCACGACACCACTGTCATCAGACTCACCACAACACTGTCATCAGACCACACACCACTGTCATCAGACTCACCACAACACTGTCACCAGACCACACACCACTGTCATCAGACTCACCACACCACTGTCATCAGACTCACCACAACACTGTTATCAGACTCACCACAACACTGTTATCAGACCACACACCACTGTCACCAGACTCACCACAACACTGTCATCAGACCACACACCACTGTCATCAAACTCACCATAACACTGTCACCAGACCACACACCACTGTCATCAGACACACCACTGTCATCAGACTCACGACACCACTGCCATCAGACACACCACTGTCACCAGACTACACACCACTGTCATCAAACTCACCATAACACTGTCACCAGACCACACACCACTGTCATCAGACTCACGACACCACTGCCATCAGACACACCACTGTCATCAGACTCACCACACACCACTGTCATCAGACTCACCACACACCACTGTCACCAGACTCACCACAACACTGTCACCAGACCACACACCACTGTCACCAGACCACACACCACTGTCATCAGACTCACCACACACCACTGTCATCAGACTCACCACACCACTGTCATCAGACTCACCACACCACTGTCATCAGACTCACGACACCACTGTCATCAGACTCACCACACACCACTGTCACCAGACTCACCACAACACTATCACCAGACTCACCACAACACTGTCATCAGACACACCACAACACTGTCATCAGACTCACCACAACACTGTCACCACCACAACACTGTCATCAGACTCACCACAACACTGTCACCAGACTCACCACAACACTGTCATCAGACTCTCCACATCACTATCACCAGACTCATCACAACACTGTCACCAGACTCACCACAACACTGTCACCAGACGCACCACAACACTGCCATCAGACTCACCACACCACTGCCATCAGACTCACCACACCACTGCCATCAGACTCACCACGACACCGGCACCAGACCACACGACACTGTCGCCAGACTCACCACACCACTGTCACCAGACCACACACCACTGTCACCAGACTCACCACACCACTGTCACCAGACTCACCACAACACTGTCACCAGACCACACACCACTGCCATCAGACTCACCACACCACTGCCATCAGACTCACCACAACACTGTCACTAGACTCACCACAACACTGTCTCCAGACCACACGCCACTGTCATCAGACTCACCACGACACTGTCATCAGACTCACCACAACACTGTCACTAGACCACACACCACTGTCATCAGACCACATGACACTGTCACCAAACTCACCACACCACTGTCATCAGACTCACGACACCACTGTCATCAGACTCACCACAACACTGTCATCAGACCACTCACCACTGTCATCAGACTCACCACACCACTGCCATCAGACTCACCACGACACCGGCACCAGACCACACACCACTGTCACCAGACTCACCACACCACTGTCATCAGACTCACGACACCACTGTCACCAGACTCACCACAACACTGTCACCAGACCACACACCACTGCCATCAGACTCACCACACCACTGTCATCAGACTCACCACAACACTGTCATCAGACTCACACACCACTGTCATCAGACTCACCACAACACTGTCATCAGACTCACACACCACTGTCATCAGACTCACCACACCACTGTCATCAGACCACACACCACTGTCACCAGACTCACCACAACACTGTCACCAGACCACACACCACTGTCATCAGACTCACCACACCACTGTCATCAGACTCACGACACCACTGTCATCAGACTCACCACAACACTGTCACCAGACCACACACCACTGTCATCAGACTCACCACACCACTGTCACCAGACTCACCACACCACTGTCATCAGACTCACCACAACACTGTCACCAGACTCACCACACCACTGTCACCAGACTCACCACAACACTGTCACCAGACTCACCACAACACTGTCACCAGACTCACCACAACACTGTCATCAGACTCACCACAACACTGTCATCAGACTCACCACAACACTGTCACCAGACTCACCACAACACTGTCACCAGACTCACCACAACACTGTCACCAGACCACACACCACTGTCACCAGACTCACCACAACACTGTCACCAGACTCACCACACCACTGTCACCAGACTCACCACAACACTGTCACCAGACTCACCACAACACTGTCACCAGACTCACCACAACACTGTCATCAGACTCACCACAACACTGTCATCAGACTCACCACAACACTGTCATCAGACTCACCACACCACTGTCATCAGACTCACCACAACACTGTCATCAGACTCACCACACCACTGTCACATCAGACTCACCACACCACTGTCATCAGACTCACCACAACACTGTCATCAAACTCACCACAACACTGTCATCAGACTCACCACAACACTGTCATCAGACTCACCACAACACTGTCATCAAACTCACCACAACACTGTCACCAGACTCACCACACCACTGTCATCAGACACACCACACACTGTCATCAGACTCACCACATCACTGTCATCAGACTCACCACAACACTGTCACCAGACTCACCACACCACTGTCATCAGACTCACCACAACACTGTCATCAGACTCACCACAACACTGTCATCAGACTCACCACACCACTTGTCCAGACCACAACACTGTCACTCATCAGACTCACCACACCACTGTCATCAGACTCACCACAACACTGTCATCAGACTCACCACAACACTGTCATCAGACTCACCACAACACTGTCATCAGACTCACCACAACACTGTCACCAGACTCACCACAACACTGTCACCAGACTCACCACAACACTGTCACCAGACTCACCACAACACTGTCATCAGACTCACCACACCACTGTCATCAGACTCACCACACCACTGTCATCAGACTCACCACACCACTGTCACCAGACCACACACCACTGTCATCAGACTCACCACACCACTGTCACCAGACTCACCACAACACTGTCACCAGACTCACCACAACACTGTCACCAGACCACACACCACTGTCATCAGACTCACCACAACACTGTCACCAGACCACACACCACTGTCATCAGACTCACCACAACACTGTCACCAGACTCACCACAACACTGTCTCCAGACTCACCACACCACTGTCATCAGACTCAGCACACCACTGTCATCAGACTCACCACAACACTGTCACCAGACTCACCACACACCACTGCCATCAGACTCACCACAACACTGTCACCAGACTCACCACAACACTGTCACCAGACCACACACAACTGCCATCAGACTCACCACGACACTGTCACCAGACTCACCACAACACTGTCATCAGATCACACACCACTGTCATCAAACTCACCACAACACTGTCACCAGACTCACCACACCACTGTCATCAGACTCACCACACCACTGCCATCAGACTCACCACAACACTGTCACCAGACTCACCACAACACTGTCACCAGACTCACCACAACACTGTCACCAGACTCACCACAACACTGTCATCAGACTCACCACACACGCACACACTGTCAGCTCACCAGACACTACTCACCACATCACCCTCACCACAACACTGTCATCAGACTCACCACAACACTGTCACCAGACTCACCACAACACTGTCACCAGACCACACACCACTGTCACCAGACTCACCACAACACTGTCACCAGACTCACCACAACACTGTCACCAGACCACACACCACTGTCACCAGACTCACCACAACACTGTCACCAGACCACACACCACTGTCACCAGACTCACCACACCACTGTCACCAGACCACACACCACTGTCACCAGACTCACCACAACACTGTCACCAGACTCACCACAACACTGTCACCAGACCACACACCACTGTCACCAGACTCACCACACCACTGTCACCAGACTCACCACAACACTGTCACCAGACTCACCACAACACTGTCACCAGACTCACCACAACACTGTCACCAGACCACACACCACTGTCATCAGACTCAGCACAACACTGTCACCAGACCACACACCACTGTCACCAGACTCACCACACCACTGTCTCCAGACCACACACCACTGTCACCAGACCACACGACACTGTCGTCGGACGAGACGACCCGGCTCAGCACTGTCACCAGACCACAGGAAATTGTCATCAGACTCAGCACGATACTGTCGTCGGACTGCACGGTACTGTCCTCGTACCACACAACCTTGTCGTCGGACCGCACAACCTTGTCGTCGGACCGCACAACCTTGTCGTCGTAGGACTACACGGTACGGTCGTACCACACAACCTTGTCGTCGGACTACACGGTACTGTCGTCGTACCACACAACCTTGTCGTCGGACCGCACAACCTTGTCGTCGTCGGACTACACGGTACTGTCGTCGTACCACACAACCTTGTCGTCGGACCGAACAACCTTGTCGTCGGACTGCACGGTACTGTTGTCGGATTGCACGTCTTGGCTGAGCACGACACTGTCATCTGAACACGGCCCGACGGCAGAGATGTCTCCGGGCACGTGGCCAGACCACGATGCAATGTTTATCCCCTGTGACCATAGTCGAGCCCAGAATGTTAGCGGCCAGTCTTTGTCTCTCGCACAGCTGCCCGAGGCGTATCCAGGACATCCACAACAGTCGCCATCGTTTGTCGTGTTTCGCTCAGCTGCCAGAGGCAAGTCTATGGTAGCTACTATTGTCATCGGTCTTGGTCCCTTGACCAGCTGCCAGTCAGACCGAAGACCAAGTCTGGAGGTCTCTCTCCGGGTGAGGAGTTGGTCCAGGTCCGAACATTTTCATATCGGATAGGGAAAAGGACGAATTAGGATTAGCAGAATACCGTACGGCAGGCGAGGTATCGTGCCCTTGTGCCCTGTCGGACTGTTCGGACTGCCCAAGATGGTCGCAGCAGCCGTCACAATTTGTCTTCTGTCCAGCTGCCGGTGGCGGACCGAGTACAATCACAACAGTCGTAAACATTTTCCTCCCGTCCTGCTGCCAGAGGCGAGCCTAGGAGAGTCACAGCAGTCGCCAACCTTCATCTACTTTCCAAATGCCAGAGGCGAGTCTAGCCCCGCCATCATTCCGGATAGATCCTTACACTCCGTCTCGGGTGGATGAGGCGTCATTATATACCATCTCTAACTTCCAAAGTAAGAACTGCACAAAAAACGAAAGTGATGTCACAGGAAAGCGCTCAACGAGTATGGCCCGTAGCCACCACAAAAATGTATACCAAAACGTTAAGTCATAAGGTATGTTTATGTGATCACGACTGACGTCATGTTCTTAGCTTTGGGGAATTATTTTTGGAGATATTAAAAAAATGTTTTCAATCAGAAAAGCAAGGCGAAGAGGACCATGGCAACAAATGTTTTGCTCTCACGACCCAAAAAAAATCGGATTAAAAAGTTTTAAAATTTTTAGTCTTCAAGTTGCTGGACTTTTCTAAAGAGCAAGGTGGACCGAGTAACGTTGTTTTAAGTCAACTTGTCCTCATAAAAGTGTTTACTTTAACCATAATCTTTCATTTTATATCTAATTCAAATGGGCAAATATACAAAACTAATAAGTCATAAAACAAAAACAAAAAACACTCCTGTGGTGCGTTTTATTGCACGGATGAAAATGTGCAAACGCTGTAGGTTTCATTAAAATATCCTTATTTGTTAGAACTTGGCGACAAGTTGAACTTTTGGAGATGACCTCACTTGACTTCAACTCACCCGTTGACCGCAGATGACCTATAGCCAGCCGGAGTTCACAACCGCGAGAGAGCAATGCTGTACTCATGGTGGATCCAGGAATTTTTATGGGGGCACATGTCTGAAGGGGGCCATTTTTTGGAGAGGCGCCACACTGACAGGTTACTGACTATACGACAGCCGTGCGTCAACAGCGATACCACACTGACAGGTTGCTGACTACACGACAGCCGTGCGCCATCAGCGGCGCCACATTGACAGGTTACTGACTACACGACAGCCGTGCGTCAACAGCGGCGCCACACTGACAGGTTACTGACTACACGACAGCCGTGCGCCATCAGCGGCGCCACGCTGACAGGTTACTGACTACACGACAGCCGTGCGTCAACAGCGGCGCCACACTGAGAGGTTACTGACTACACGACAGCCGTGCGCCATCAGAGGCGCCACACTGACAGGTTACTGACTACACGACAGCCGTGCGCCATCAGCGGCGCCACACTGACAGGTTACTGACTACACGACAGCCGTGCGCCATCAGCCAGACGCCTTTGATACATTTCGTAGGAAACACTGATTTCAAGCGGGGGCTGGCGCTGCGATCCCGAAATTAGCTTCCATCATATGTGCTGAGTGAGGCTGCACAATATCAGCGACCCGATCCAATGCGACTCGATACTACCGTCACATTTCCCATAATAGCTTTAATAGGCAAGAGCTAGCAACTTAGTTACTCTATCACGCCAATCATACGATGAAGTTTCTTCATATCTGACTTGAGGCGATCACCTATCTAGGCGGCTAACTTTGATTCGCTTAATCTTGAACAAGAAGAACGGAGGTGCCATAGCAGGTGAACTGCACGTGCTGACGTGGTTTGAGGACCAGATCAGGGTGGTGCCGTTCAGTTTGCGACAAAATATGCTGCCTGCAATGCTAAAGAGCAGCCGAAGTGGTCATGTGACAGTTTGTCGAAGTTGACCTCCCGGGATCAGAGCATATAAACGTGTCCCATCCGAACTAATTAGCCGAAGCAGATTTGCATTTCAATAATATGGACGGATGGTGCTCAACCTAAGACGTGGTTTCAACGCTCGTGAGCATTCAGCATGGATGTTATGACATGCGCAGTGCCGCTCCACACATTCCCTGAATCTGTGCGTGTCTGACATTAACGGACATACATGACTGCAATGCTCCGAGGGTTCTTCGATGCTAGCTCCATTGTCGCCCTGATGTGTGTGCAGTCACGATCGGGCCTGATGCTGGTGACGCCTTGACGATGAGTAGACAACGTGCCCGCAGCCGGCTGCCCGCGCTGCGTTTTTCTTCCTCCGATGCTCCTCGTCCCGCCTCGAGTTTGGCGGCACGTCAAGGAACTCGAACAAACGCAGTCTGATGTCTAACTTTAATGACTTTTGTGATTGTTTATCATTGTGGATGACCGATTGTCGGCGCCATTTGACGAAGTTCCTTTTCCTTTTAGGTTCGCCCCATACCTGGTGGAGGCAGTAGTATATCAATGCCGGTATGCACAGTAGTGTGCCCGGGGTATCAGTCTGGAGTGAGCAGTCTGTATAACTGAGCCGGTGAGACGGCACCTTCCCGGGAAGCTCTGGACTGCCACTGCTGGTCCAGCGACCAGAACGTCTATAACGCGATGACAGCTGGGAACGCCGTAGTGGTCGATGCCGACGGATGCACTCAAACGTCGGCGTCCAGTTTACACGTTCTCTTCTGGTTCATCGCCTTGTCGGTTTGATCTGCTTAATCTCGCCGCTCGGATTGGAAACAATGTCGCACCGATCTGTCGGACGAGAGGCTGCAGGAGGATCCGGCTGACGCTTACGACGGACCCGACGAGAGTATGAGTGAAGTATAATCGGCCTCGCCCGATGTTAGCGATGGCCTCAATGCCACATCAGAGGTGATCAGAAAGGGCTCGCACAAGGCTATGCGCATGCTATTCTAGCTGGCATTTATTCAGGTTCAAGACATATTGGGATAGAATTTGACGTGCTAGGCTCCATATGCACTATACATACTGAAGCTCGAAATGCACGACACATAGTGCAGCTCAGAATTCACTACACGTACTGAAACTATAGCACAAATCACTTCAGCGTCGCCTTCATCGGAATAGTGCAAGGAAGAGCATCTCTCATAGTTGACCGCTTAATCGGCCAGTGGGTAAGACTGGGCTCTGAACACATCGCATCAGATGTAATGCATGCCCTATTATATGGTGCATGCTGTGCCCATTGAATATTGCATGCTCCATTGCTCAAACGTACATGATTGTGATTTGTAAGTGAATTGCAGCTAGCATGATGTCCTTGACGAAACGGACATGGATGATGTTCTATGTACGACATTGGATAAATGCATATATCGCCAAGTGCTTATATTACGCTATCCAACACCATGGCTACTATTTATATATTCGGAAGGAACACTTCAAGCTTCTTCAGCCAAATCGTACTTTCACTATTTTTTGCGTGCGTCATATGTGCAAGGGAGGGTGATCAAGGGAAGGAAGATCTGATGAAGTCGATGATAACGGCGATGGTAGTGCAATTACTCTGGACAGTAGAAGGCTGTAGCTCACATAGGGCGACGCACGCCTGCGCGGATCACACCGTCCAGGGCACACTATCTTTCACCTAACGACTTGCACTTCTCACGGATGACAGTTCGATATATTTACGAGTAACGGCGAAGCCCGTTCGAGCACGCATTGCATTCGAGCACGCATTCGAGCATTGTGTTTAAGTGCTCCAAAATTGACATTAATGATGCTTTGGACATTACTAATGATGCAATACAGATGTCGGTTCCGCCATTTGACCTCAGGTCACCTATATAAGAGCACTTTATTAGGTCATTACCTGATCCAGTTACCGGAACCGGGCTGCCTATCCGACTGCTCCGTTGGGGGGCTCGGCACTATCGGCTTCGCAAAGAAAGGAGTGAAATACATGAATAAAGTATGGAAACGCTTAAGCACTCAATGACAAACAGTATATTTCGGAATGTGTAGGGAGTAACATGTAAAGTGGCATCAATCGCATGACTGTCATTTGCATTTATGACACATTCCAGTTGACCAAGTTTGATTCCATTAGCCTGTCATGAACTTGACCTGACTTGACCCTGGCGACCTAACATGACTTTTAAATTACATAGCATAACAATATGCATCACACAAGTCGCTAGTGTTCTCAAGAACCCTTCCCTTTTGCCAATATACGGGAAGCGCATTAGCGCCGATTTTTGTGGTCTGGCGCTGCGAATTGTTTTTACTGTAACGGCCCCTAACGTGAAAAGTGTTCGGCCAATTTTCATTTTTCTTACTTTAACCAATGCGCCAATTATTTCGAAGCAGGTACACAAACAATGGCGTATATCGGTCGGTAAAATTGGGAGTTAACTACGAAAAATCGGAGGGGTGGGCGGATTTCGCCCCCCCTCCAGGGCGCGTGTTAACCAAATAACAATCCATCATAGTTTTGATAAACTCTTTCAGTATTCTCCTTTCAATATACGCCATCATTGCGTATAACGATTAACGTATTTCTTTATCCTGTTCCGTAGGCTATATATTTCTTGCAGGAATAATTTCAATTTTGTAATCAGATCATAAAGCAGGTTTAATTAATAACTAGTAACCAATGTAGCCAATACCACGTTTCTCGAACAAAACTTAATGATGTGCACAAAGCATTTTGTTATATTTCAAATACTAATAGTATCTTAAATTTATTACAATTTGACTTCAGAAAAAAATACTACGCATATGCCTTATCCCCATAAGTATATAATGACCGTTTCACTACGAAGTATGTACAAGCGTTATATGGCGTTTTTGAACTCTCCGATACAGTTAGCGGTACATTTATTCCAGTTATTTACACTTTATTGATGTGAGAGGATCGTCCTCCGAAGTCCCACCTCGTGCATGGAAAAATCAGATGGTTCAATTGGGGAGGGGTCTAAAATGTCCACTTTTTTGGCCCGTTGGACGATCTCAGTAATTACGAAGTGTATGTCGATGAAAGGCGCAGTAATAGATGCCTTTTAATTAATGTAGTAGTTTTGACCTACAACCGTAATGAATATTTTTCTTCAAATGTCTTTAAACTTCCTCAAAATGGCGTTGAAACGCTGTAACTACAACGATAGAAAATGCCAGATGAACGATCTCAGTAATTATCGCACCGATTTTCATGAAAATGGCTCTAAAATCAACTTCAACATCAATGTTTGGCCGTTTCAGTCATTTTCAGCAAATCTAAATTGGACGACAGCCACGAAATGAGGGATCGAAATTCGAGATATTCCCGATGGATGGTCTACAAAAGTAAGTTACAGAATTCAGCCAAACACACACTGGTCAACGTCTTTTCACCGTATTAGATTACTTGATGCAGTTAAGAAAAAAAAGCAAATGGAATGAATAAATCCATCACATCACAATTCAATTAGAGATGGGTTACAACACAATTCAATTAGAGATGGATGATATATTTGTAGGAGGTCTGAAAGCTTGGTTCACGGTTTTACTGACTTCCTTGTTAAGAGTCTATTTATATTTCAGATGTTGATTTTTCTCTTAACTGCCTCAACTGATCTAATACTGTGAAAGACATTACTTAGTGTTTGCTTGGTGTAATTCTTTAAATCACTTTCGTACATCGTCCATCGGACAAATCAAATTTCACTCCCCCATTTCGTGGCTATCTACCTAATTATATCGGCTGGAAATGACTCAATATGCCCAAAATCGATGTTGAAATTCATTTGAAACCCATTTTCATGAAAATCGCTGCGGTTGTTACTGAGATTGGCCAGCAGGCAAAAGGTGGGCTTTATGGACCGTCCCGTTCATTTGGAATTATTTTTATCGCGAAAAGAATGGTAACAAAACGGAACTGACTTATTGATGTTGCGCATCAAAGTTCGCAAAAGACTGTCCATTTTTAAATGGCAGCATTAATTATAACTGGTGGATATAAAGCACATTTGGAAATCGATAGCAAGTTCATTGCCCAAAATGAAAGTAGCTTCATACATAACAAGTGCCCCCACTAAGTGCACATAGAGGAAGTTATCAGAATATCTATATGACTCCCTAACTGTGATTTAATCATAAAATTAAATGATGAACTTCCCTATGAGTTATTATATCATGAAATGCTTGGGAATATAGATCGATTAGTTTTACATGAAAGACTTATGTTGCTGACATGTCAGCAAAGATAAGTAAATCGCAAAATATAGGGGTAATGTAAAAACTGGCTTGTTACATTTACTCCACATTTAGAGGTTTACCCTTCCATGGTTCATTAATAGCTCTGAATTTTAACTAGCATGGTGTCTGAGAAGGCAATCGCCATACTACTTGAAGGAATGCCACCAGGATGCAAAAACGTGCAATAATAATTTAATATTCTGGCTTATCATCTCATCATCCAGCAAGTAAAGTATATACACAGTACAACATACCAAAATTGCCTAATATTATTAATGGACAGAGGGTTCTTAAATGATTAGGATGATCAATGGAACAGGTTTCTAGAAGAAAAAATCATAATCACAAACGTAGAAGTCCACAGAACGCTAAAGCAATTTAATACCCTTTGCTTCATCAAATTATCAGTTGTGCTCACCGTCAATTATCACTTGCTCGATATTGATTGTTATCCATTGATGGCCACGCCAGTTGATGATGGGAGACGTATGAGATTGTCCACCAGAAGCTGCGCTACTCAAGATAGCATATAGCTCGACCAACATACGACGATAGCACTCCAGTTTACTACCTCTCCCAACCTTTCTGACGTTTATAATCATATTTATGGGACTTGGGCGAAAATATCATACTGAAAATGCTCACCATACCCCCAGAATCTTACGTGGCAAAACCCCTGGCGGTTGCTACAGACCAGATTTGTGAAACCATTCACAGGTGACAACTCGGGCTGCTCACAGACGTCTTCGCTCGTCCAAACATGATACCTCTCGCCGATCACAGCTGACCACCCTAGCTCACAGATGTCGACCGGCACCCATCCATCACCGATGTCGACCGGCACCCATCCATTACATATATCGACCGGCACTCATCCATCACCGATAACGTTTTCAGTGATCCGCACGGCTTTCTCGGACCGTTCACAGTCACGGCCCGAGCGCTCACGATGGCGACCATGCCTGCTCACAGATGACTGCTGGTACTGATCACAGACGACACAGATCGGTCAGAAGTGACCCTCACAAGCTGAACGTGCTTCTAGCTGGACATCAGCGACGTCTCTGGCACGATGTCAGGTGACTCGGACTGGCCAGAACCCCATCTTCTAGCTGGAAGCTCCCCTGGTCGGACGGCGGCGACCATCCCTGGCACACCGTCAGACGACTAGGGGCAGTCACAGTCGGACTGCGACGACCATCCCTGGCACACCGTCAGACGACTAGGGCCAGTCACAGTCTGACGGCGACGACCATCCCTGGCACACCGTCAGACGAATAGGGGCAGTCACAGTCGGACGGCGGCGACCATCCCTGGCACACCGTACACGGCAGCACAGTGACGGCGACGACCATTCCTGACGCACCGTCAGACAACTAGGGCCAGTCACAGTCTGACGGCGACGACCATCCCTGGCATACCGTCAGACGACTAGGGGCAGTCACAGTCGGACGGCGACGACCATTCCTGACGCACCGTCAGACAACTAGGGGCAGTCACAGTCTGACGGCGGCGACCATCCCTGGCACACCGTCAGACGACTAGGGGCAGTCACAGTCGGACGGCGGCGACCATTCCTGACGCACCGTCAGACAATTAGGGACAGTCGGACGGCAGCACCCCTGGCACACCGTCGACAACTGGGGCAGTCGGACGGCGGACGACCATCCCTGGCACACCGTCAGACGACTAGGGGCAGTCACAGTCGGACGGCGACGACCATCCCTGGCACACCATCAGACGACTAGGGGCAGTCACAGTCGGACGGCGGCGACCATCCCTGGCACACCGTCAGACGACTAGGGGCAGTCACAGTCGGACGGCGACGACCATCCCTGGCACACCATCAGACGACTAGGGGCAGTCACAGTCGGACGGCGGCGACCATCCCTGGCACACCGTCAGACAACTAGGGCCAGTCACAGTCTGACGGCGACGACCATCCCTGGCACACCGTCAGACGAATAGGGGCAGTCACAGTCTGACGGCGACGACCATTCCTGACGCACCGTCAGACAACTAGGGCCAGTCAGATTGACGGCACGACCATCCTGGCACACCGTCAGACGACTAGGGCCAGTCACAGTCTGACGGCGACGACCATACGCACGTCAGAAATAGGTTGACGGCGACGACCATCCCTGGCATACCGTCAGACGACTAGGGGCAGTCACAGTCTGACGGCGACGACCATTCCTGACGCACCGTCAGACAACTAGGGCCAGTCACAGTCTGACGGCGACGACCATCCCTGGCACACCGTCAGACGACTAGGGCCAGTCACAGTCTGACGGCGACGACCATTCCTGACGCACCGTCAGACAATTAGGGGCAGTCACAGTCTGACGGCGACGACCATCCCTGGCACACCGTCAGACGACTAGGGGCAGTCACAGTCGGACGGCGGCGACCATCCCTGACGCACCGTCAGACAACTAGGGGCAGTCACAGTCGGACGGCGACGACCATTCCTGACGCACCGTCAGACAACTAGGGCCAGTCACAGTCTGACGGCGACGACCATCCCTGACGCACCGTCAGACAACTAGGGGCAGTCACAGTCGGACGGCGACGACCATTCCCTGACGCACCGTCAGACAACTAGGGGCAGTCACAGTCGGACGGCGACGACCATCACTGACGCACCGTCAGACAACTAGGGGCAGTCACAGTCGACTGCATTTCCCAGCTGGAGGTGCCTCTAGTCATCCAGTGGCAACGGTCCGTGACCCGCTGTGAGGTGACTCGGGCCGATCACAGGTGCATCTTCCAGCTGGAGGTGGTTCGGCCGGTAGCGAGAGTGGCTGGCACGGCATGGTGTCGCTGAGAGATTCCCATGACGTGTGCCTGCCCCATCAATCTCGACAAATCCAATTTTCACTAGAAAAATAAACATTGGAATTCATTAGGTGCGACGTCATTGCTCATTATGTCGGCGATGCTGCAGGAGCCGGACGTGCAGGGACGTTCGGCGGCCACACCGGCACTAAACTGCGGGAGAGACAGCTGCTGGGCGTCCGCAGCCCCTCCGTCCCTCCCATCACCGACGACATCCCTGATGAATGGGAGACGAATAGAATCGACAGTGGCAGGTGTCACAGCAGTGCACGGTTCTGTTGTTGTTTAATTATCGGGGCAGTTGGTACGTTGTAACGCTATGTGACGGCTACCACTTCTCATGTTACGCACGCGCGTCGTTGGAAGGGAAGCAATGCATTCCCATGCACGGCGGCGACGTGATACCATTTATCAAGGTTGTGCGGAGCAAGATACCTAGACTACCCGGCACATCAATTATGGAGGTCTAGCTCAGCTAGCTCGGCGAAGTGTAACTTGTGTGTTTCAGATTTATACTGAGATTTAGGTTAAAAAATTAACACAAACAATGTAGCTTTGTTATGACTTAGTTACTTCTACACAGCTTAGCAATTGAATAATTACTTGCACCACTTTGCAAGTGTGAATAATTCTGGTTTGTAAACTTCTGCTACTTTGAGTGTGGCTGGTGTAACTACAAGACAAGCATGAAGTGCAAGAAGCGGCTAATTGCACTACTGATTGATATGGTGCCAGTGTGTTAATTATTCAGAAGTGTTCCACCTATTTGCATAATATAAAGCACATTACACATCAGGCATCTTATTTTGGCACAGCATGTTTAAGAGATTTAAGAGATTAAGCTCGACACATTTCGTCATCACAAAATCTAAGCACTGCTCATTCAAGCTTACAACATACCTTCTGCGAAATGCTTCTGTCATATAAGACGTTAGGGGTGGACCATGCCACGGTTGAGGTCAGAAACAAAGCTTTCTAATTCTGGTAGAAACTTCCCTTAGTTGTTGCGAATGTGTGAGCCATCTAGGTAATATTGGACCACTGGTGAAATGTGGAAAATGAACATCAAGGCATGAGAGTATAAACAAAGTATGGTAACTACAGTACAATGCACGGTGGTTCATCAGAAAGCAGTACGTACGATACAAATTATGTGCCTACAAGAAAACAAATATATTGCCACTAGTATCTGACTAATATGCCCTACCACACACCAACCAACAGTATATACCTGTAGCCTAAGTACGCATCCGCAATGGTCCATCGACAATGCAGTGCGGGTGACCTCGTTGACATCGATTTCAGCGACACAATATGCCTTAACACGTGCACTGGAGAGAGGGGACGGAATTCGCCCACCCCTCATAATTTTTGGTGAATAATTCCAGATTTTACCGGTCGATATATGCCATGTTTTATGCACCGGCTTAGAAATTTCCGGCAAAAGCAAAAGAGAAATGTTCATGGCAATACTAGCAACCTGGCTAATGTATATTGTTACGCTATATTGTTTTAAGATCATACTAGATCATCAAAGTCAGCTCAGGCCAAGTTCATGGCGGGCTAATGGAACCAAACTTGTTCAACTGGAAGGTTATCATAAACGCAAATGACAGTCATGCGATTTATGTCTTCTTGCATGTTACTCCCTACTGAAAATTTATATTTTTGTCATTGCGAACCTAAGTGTTTCCATACTTCGTTCATGTACTTCAGCTTTTTCTTCGTGTAGCTGATTGCGTCGTTCCGGTAACTGGAACCGGTAACTGACCCGATAAAGTGCTGATATATAGGCAACCTGATCTCAAATTCCGGATATATCCAGGGCGCGTGTTAATTGGCTGTACGCGAATGAAAATGTCTTAGTTAACCATTTTGCTAACATTTGGTACGCCCATCTGCTATGCACCACAAATCTTCAGAAGTTCATGAACTTATCTGTCATTGTTAGTTGCATTTCTGAAGTTTAACAAACAGCTATATATATTTATATATATATATATATATATATATATATATATATATATATATATATATATATATATATGTGTGTGTGTGTTCTTGTTCTGTTATTGGTCCGATTGTTCTGCTACTGGTCCGATCGTCCTGTTTAATTCTGTCAATCGTGTGCTGTGATCGTATGTTCTCATACACGGTTCACCTTTTCCCTTGACGACTGACTTTGATATATATATATATATACAAAATATATATTTATATATATATATATATATATACATACATATATATATATATATATATATATATATATATATATATATATATATATATATATATATATATATATCAAAGTCAGTCGTCAAGGGGAAAAGCTGAGCCGTGCATGAGAACATACGATCACAGCACACGATTGACAGAATTACACAGGACGATCGGACCAGTAGCAGAACAATCGGACCAATAACAGAACGATCCGGACAGTAACAGGGCGACGATGTGACCAGTACCGGGACGAATCTCGTCCAGTATCGGAACGAGCTAGCCAACGAACCGATAAGGAGCAAAATGCCACCCATCCGTCAGAAGACACGCAAAATGAACAACTTGCTCCGAACAATAATGATCTGTTAGTACCTGACTACAAGAGATGAATCCGCCACGAATAGGATGATCCAGCCAACGAACATATAACTATGAATAAGTGGGCCGTCCATAGGATCACGATGACGGAATTAAAGCTCCTTCCTCAGAAAATCTATCTTACATCTGACCACATATGACCAGCATGTCAGGATCGAAACGGTCGGGGAAATATACAGATCGCGGGCAACACTGAACTGATATTGTTTTTTGTTTGTTTATTATATATATATATATATATATATTATATATATATATATATATATATATATATATAACTGCTCCAAAGTGCTCAGAATCTCTCCTGTAGATCTTTCCTCCTCTTCCCAACTACGCATGACTAACCGGTCACGAATAGGACTACTCAAACTGCGAACACGCAGTGTTAAACAAAACAATTTATTCCAGAAGCTTTCCTTTCAGTGCCTGTTGCCGATAGACACCTACCGGCACTAACTATTATGCTTTCCTATGCAAATCTTTCGGTGCCACAAACCTGTCAGTATCTGGTGGTGAGTGCCAATGGGGTTCACACGTCTGACTCGTGGCACAATTTCACCACCACACAGGGCAATACCCGTAGTCGATATGTGGTACAACGTTCTGCACGAAAAGGTATATGGGTTTCACCTTCCTGCTGAAGTTGAACACGGAGTGCCGGGTATAAGGTAAAATATTTCCTCTAGGAAATTGGCGGCGCTCAGCAATGGATGGCCCCTCGCCGTTACCACATATTCTGCCCCACCACTCAAGCTGACGCACATGGTATCTGATGTCTAAATGGTTTTAATGTTACTTTACTCCTCCACAACATAATTTGTAATTCGGTGGGACTGGGTGTGTTTTGTGAGTAGCGAGAAGTTTATTTTGCCAGGGTGCCGGCTTCAGCCTACTCTTATCGAAGAGTACCGAGGGATATTCACCGTGCGAATAAGGAGGTAATTATCCACACCGCCTATCACGTCGGCCACCGTGGGTTAGTTGTTAGTAGCGGGTTAGCTTAAGCATGCCATGCATGGCTGTCAGTTGGGTTAGTACGATATTTTGTAATTACCTCTAGATAGCCGTTTACGTTATGAGTTGCAAGGCAAATCGGCTTATCTACGTCGGATGGCTGCTCTGAGTAGCCGTTTTACGCTGTTAATTTTTCCGGTTGAGCTCCCGAAGATTTTTTCTGCCCAAGCAAGTAAAAATGGTGCCTGAAAATAGCGATTAGCCATTGCTGTTCACGCTTGTTCTAGTTTGCTGCATTGATCAGAGCTGAAATAATCTCATAGCCTACATTCACAATCCTTAGAATTACATTTTTCTCATTGCTTAGAATATTACGATTCATCATATTATTTTTCAACAGTTTGGTACCTGCAGTGACAGAGAGCACGTCAATATCATGTTTTCCAAAAGTTTTGATGGCAACTTGTTTGATTAGATCGTGGCAAATTCGACGCACGCATCGAACTCGACGCATTTACTACGGACTATAACTTACTACGACTTCTTCACAATGTACAACATTGCTATGAAACATATTAAAGTAGAGAGTAGTAAATTAAAACTTGGATCAGTGTAGTAAATGATATTAAATGGTACGATAGGGGACGTACGCGGCCACGCTACTGGTGGCGCTCCGTTTGCACCTAGCGGCGGATGTTCGAACTGTAAGCATGCCATTGGGTCGCATGGTGGCCGCGGCCGCTAGATGCAAAATCTTGAAGATAATTGTCAAAAACAAAGGGAGTGTGCTATCGAGAGATTTTTCCCCACCTGTGATGGATACATTCATAATTTCTGTATCAGCTGATACCACTTAGACTCCAGTATAATGGTCGTTAGTAATCGTCAACTTTGTTCTAAGGTTGTCAAGTCACCGGATTTCCCTATAGCTTAAGCATGGGGAACGCCGGAAGCATTATGTGGTCGCATGTAAAATTGAATATTTTGATCAAAGGATGGTAGGAACTAAAAATGCCCCCCCCCCCCTGGAACGTCTTCAGAATTGATCGCTCGTTTCAATGAAGGTATTCCTAATCGACTGACACTGCCGCTGTACATCGTCAAATTTCATTAAAGATGAAGTAACATCGCAACGATGTCTGCGAGGACTATGTACATTTGGTGCAGATGATAAAGGTGCTGGTGTACGGGACTTTACTTATTTTTTCTTCTTTCATGTGAAACAAATCTTGTCTTAAATGCATTATTTACCAAGCAGCATCATATAGATAATGCTAAAGTCACCACATGCGAAGGAAAATGTTTGTCTCCGCCTTCACCGCGAAGCGTGGGTACAGCCAGCCTGTTTTGAGTCGGATCGAGTGGTATGCAAATTAATGCCAATTATTACAGTACTCATATCTGGATATGGTAGGACCTGAACATGTAAGTTAACTATAAGAATGATTGAGCATTTTGCAGAATTACTTTGCATCAAAAATAACTTTAAAAACCTCTCGTGCCGTCTCTACCCCATCCAAAGTCCGTCACGACACCCATACATGATGCCACTAAGAGTCCATGCAACTGCTAAAAAGTGGGGCGCTTGTGCGCTGTTCATCAATGGAACGTTCACAAGCTCGGCGCCCCGCCACGACTTGAAGGTTGGTGAGATTCCACAGCCTTTGGATTTATGAAGACGCTGAGCCTCCTCGGGACTGTCCAACTGTTGTGGCTTATTCAGTTATTATTGGGTAAATGAAAGGTTGACACCTCGCTGAATCCACCAGAGCGGTCCGAGAAAATCATTCCGAACTGTCGCGCAGCTGAAGCTCTGATCTAAGGGTACACCAGCGCACTCAAGTGGTGGAAGTTTTATTTGAACCCTCAAGAACCATTAACTTTGAAATGATGTTGACTTTATGCTATCAATCATGATTAGGCAGCAAGGGATCCAACATTATTAGGGTGGAGGGAATCAAACATCAGCATGGAGCAAATGATCCAGGATCAGTAGGCTAGCTTTATTGGTTTTTCAAATATTTTACTATAATTTTCAGCATATATTGCAATACACAAAGTTGAATCTTCTATATTCTTCGGATTATCAATTAAAAATATGAGATTCTTGACAAAAATGAGTGGTCACTTCGTTATGATTATGGTAATAAATGTAGTTTGTTTTTGACTTTTCTTGATGTTCTGCAACAGCCTTGAACAACACATTTACTGATATTCACATTCAACACCAATGCCTGAGGCATTCTAGGTTTGGTGAATGGCAAACCAAGGGGAACAATGTTGGACACTGGTGTTTGGCATCATTAATATTATCTTCTATTAGCACTACCTGTATGTACAGTATTATTGGGCATTAAAATATTCAGAAGACAGGTTTTAGACACATGTTACGTGCAGTAAGCAAATAAAGGGGCTAGGTTAGGTTTAGTCAATTCTTTTAGTTACAAAAATTGCTCTTTGTTCCTCAAGCTCCTTTTGTTCTTCAAAAGCAACTTATACTGTTAGTTCAGGGTAGGTTTTTTATTTGATGTTTCAGAAGACAAATTGTTGTATTTTTCTCCATCTTCCTAAATTTTATCCTACAGTAGAAGTTAGTCTAGGTTAGTTTACACCAGATTGCATTTTTCCTTTTAATTAGCATTATTTTGTATGCTATATGACCCAACCCAAAGCTCCTTTTATGGTGTTACTTTTTCTGCCAACTAGAAAATATAAAATTGCAGGGGAAATGACTGGTCGCATCATGCTAACTACCTTTCGAAATATTACAGTGAGGAAAAAACCAACAGTTACAAAATTATCTGAAGGGAAAAAACATATGTAGTATGCTTATGCATACCATAGGTACTGTGATTTGAAATTAGAAATTATTTATTTCTTGTGAATTAATTAGCAGGACCAGAGATAAGACAAAATTTTGGAAAATTTGTGTAGTATAATAATTTCTCAATTTTTGGATTTTTTCCAAATACAATGTTTGTCAACATGATTAAGACATTGTGGCCAATCAATTTCCTCTGTCAATAATTACTCATCATTTGACAGGCACAATCATACCAAAAGTATTCCTTCATTCAGATAATATAATGTAAAATGTATGCTAAAATGAGATATCATAACATTGCCTGAGAAAACCTAAATAGCATACAATCTAACAAGCCTAATAATGTAACCTAAGGTAACCTATCCACGCCTAATCTTCCCTTTAGAAAAACAAATTAAGAAAATTAAAATATTAATCCATCTTTCCTAGCTAACTTAGCCTGAATTTTTTAAAGCAGAAAGCTCAATTTTTTTAATTGTTAAAGACATTGAAAATTTACCCAGCATACAGGCTACCTTGCTTAGCTTAACCCTTTGTGTGCTTCATAAAGTGAAATGTGTGTAAAGCTTGTCATGGCTGCCTTAAACTACAATACCATTAAAAAACATTTTTAAGATGATTTGGACTTTTGGGTACCTTGGCTCCCATTTAGTCAATTAGCTTTTAAGATGATTTCTTCCGACAAGAGGTTAAGCTGGGCTATGTTATTTTATGCTCCATCATCATTCCTAATGTAATTATTCCTGGAATTGTACCCAACTCAAAGGCCCTTTATTGCCTGCCTCCTGACATGTAAAGATTTACAGAAGAATGTATTGGTCATACAAAAATGAAAATGAAAAATCTTCAGAAATTTTCAGAATAAAAACTGATATAACTGAAGCTAACAAAACATCTCCTGTTTTCTTTATGGAGTTACAATACATGCAAAACATGTGCTGTGAATGCCTTAAAGTACAGCAATACTGGAAGTTATGCACTGTTGCAGCAAATGTTTCATATAAAATTTCAACGGTTATGGTGTTTAGATACCCATATTGCCACAATCCTGCAAAACAAAGGACAAGCCTAGGCATACCATTTGCATGTGGCATCCAAATCAAACAAATTTGAACACTGCTTCAGAACTTGAATATGTAGGTATCCAGACAGGGTATGCATATCCAGCAAACTAGCATTAAAATACTGGGATTGTATGATGAATGCTGCCTATCCCCAGTTTCATAATGAGTATGGTCAATTTTGAATGTTCAGACATTCCTATGATGATTTTGAGATGTTGTGGTATTTGGGGAAATTTCTCACTATTTTATTTGCTAGTTAGGAAATTAAATATACTTTTAAAAAAACACATGGTCAGGTGCGTTTCTCACTCAGGCATCACTTGCTGTGAAAGCACATGTAATATTATGGCTTGTGTCCCTGTTTCCATTTTGTTTAACTAACACGACTACGCATAGGACACACAGCACTCACACACTCATACCTCCTACGCAATCAACCACGACCACAATGCACTACCTGCCGCCACACACTCACAGTCAAACACATGTTCATATACTGCACCAAATACAACAACCAAAGACAACATATCACAAACTACTGCACAACGAACAACATCCCACCCAACCTCACCACGCTCCTCAACGACGACCATCCAGCATTACACGAACACCTCCACTTTCTCAAGACTACACGCATTATGGAACAATTATGAAAAAAGGAAAAAAGCAAGAAAAAATGAAAAAATATGTTTTAAAAAAAAACGAAAGAAAAATGAACAAAACCAGGAAAACAGAAAAAAATTAAGATAGGGGAAAGTTGGGTAAGACGGGCAAGGTAGGTAAGACGGGCACCAGGCCTGTAGCCTAAACTAGTAACGACATCTATCCTCAACTTAGCGAAGCAATTAGCAAGCTGACTCTCTTTCGGCTAGCAAAGCCGCGGGTATGGACATTCCGTCGTTTTCGAGATATTATTCATAAACTAAAACTGTACATTGCTTTCCGAACTGAAAAATATTGTTTTGTAGTGTCCTACGATCGTGTGTTTGAGACTTTTTCGCCCAGCCTCTCACAGAGGCTTAATTTGAAGGGGTCTGATAAGCTGTGTATATCGGTGTTTTGTTCCGGAAAGATGGCGACGAAGGAACTCGTTTTGTATTTGGTGATGCTCGAATGGGGCAAGACGGGCAAATATGAAAAATTGCCCGTCTTGCCCCATCACATTACTTTTGTACAAAATGTGTTGTAATGGTCAAAATGGTCACCGACCACGGCAGAGATCGGGTCACCGACCACGGCAGCGATTCGGTCACCGACCACGGCAGCGATTCGGTCACCGACCACGGCAGCGATCGGGTCACCGACCAGGGCAGCGATTGGGTCACCGACCACGGCAGATAGGGGCACGCTGGAGTACAGTCCCGCGGATGTTTTGCCGCTTCCGAAGGCAAACCTCCCAGGACCCTCTGCTTCTTCAAGGAAGAAGAGGAAACCATCGGCGCCAGTCATTCTCACCAGCTCTCCAAGCAAAAAGGAACTGGAAGCTAGCCTGGCACAATCATCATCATCAAAGAAGACAGGAGGCGCAAAGAAAAAGGCAAAACTAGTCGAAAAGCCGAAGACAATTGGGCTGAAGAGCCGCAAAAAAGAAGACGAAACAATGGTTCCCTGCTTATACTGTCGAGGAGCCTTCGGTGATTCAGTCGCCGGTGAAGGATGGGCTTGCTGCTCTGGCTGCAAAAAAATGGGCTCATGATGAATGTGCTGGATTGGGTGACAACGACACCAGCTTCGAGTGCGAGTTTTGCTCCTCCTGAGCTGGCTTTATGAACTGATGTGCATATTGAGCCGATTATCACATACGTCATGATTTGTTCTCTATTTGATCACAAAATTTTCGAATAATCACAGCCAAAATCCGTTGATGATTCACATGTTTCTAATACACATTTGGCGTTCAAAATGTAGTGTTTATCGCCGAAGAAATATGTAATTTGTGGAAGTTCAGGCACCCATGTTTGGTTGTCTTCGATCTCATTTTGAATTTACGCTCCTGCCTGAGTTCAGTTTGGCAGCTTGCGTAGCTTGTTCAGCTTGAGTCCTTTGGATTCTCAAGCTGTCTGTGTGCATTTGGCATTCACAAATCAGCCTGCATTTTCACAGGAGTTTCGTTTCGTAAAGCGTTTCTCTGAAATACAGATGCCGTTTTAAAATGAAATACAGCACGGAAGCTTACTATATATATATATATATATATATATATATATATATATATATATATATATATATATATATATATATATATAGATACAAAAATCGGGTCGAGGGTTCATGTCAGTAGTATAGCAACAAGGCTAATACAAAAGCAACAAGAGCTGTTCAGATACATACAATTTTCGTAATTTATGCCCCCAGTAGGTATGTATTATAATGAAAACCTATGTCGTTGAGAATGTACATTTATTGACCAAGGAACATTCGCCTATTATGCTATCATGATCGCTAACATATCGTCTTGCTTTTCAGGATTTAAAGCGCGCAAAAACACATATATGTGATCAGATAAATGTATGCCCGTTATGCCCCACATGGAAACCCATCTTACCCCACCTGGTGGGGTAAGACGGGTTTTTGCAGACTCTTGCGGGAAATGCTCCCATTTGCACACTAATGCATGGAAACTGTTGCAACCTCGGACATACCGGCATAAATGTGTGGGCATGTCTGAGGCCAAATAGCAAGGCTATCGTGGCACCGGTTCCTGAGATATGAAGCGTCAAACACTAGCATGCCCGTCTTACCCAACTCTCCCCTACATTACGAAAAAATAAGAAAAAATCAAAACAAAAACAAAACAAAAAAATATGTTCTTGCAATGTTCACATATGGCAATGACCCGACCCCCCCCCCGCCACACTATACCCCATACCCCAATGTGGCACCGACCGGACTAACCGCCTCTCTCGACTTCATCATCTACGGCTTTCAAACAACTCTACTGCACCAACTCTACATCTTCAATCGATCCGGACTATCTCAGCTCTACTCTTCAAGACCATCTCAACGCTATTTCACCACTGCTCGACGACTCTACTAAACCTTCACCTCGGATTCATCCCCCTACCCTACGCTACTTACTATCTTACACATATTCTCATCAACCAGAACCAGCCGATATCACCTCACGGTGGCAGGCTGGCAAAATTAACTCACACACACACATTCAATCCTAATACAGCTAATACCACCTACTCCCATATCACCCAGTCTACAACAAAATGAATATGATGCCATCAAGCTTCATTATGGGGCGAAACCATAAACAATATATGTCATGCGGCGATGATTGCGCCAAGAGCGCCACTATGCGAACAAAATCAAGAGTATTTTCACAAGAAATTGTCCATGCGTAGAACGGATGTCCACCTTCAACACTAGTATGTCCCCTACCGAAGTAAGTTTATTACACAACCCAAGCTCAGACCAGCACCAATGATTTCTTCACACACTACCAAGATCTCCGAGAAGACCTTCCACCTCTCACAAATTGCGAGAGCACGAGACGAAACGCAACGAACAGCTGGCGTAGAAGACGCAGCGAAGCCATTCACCACCAAGGCTTCGACGCCGCAGGCACCGCGGAACGGCCATTGGCAGGAGCAACTCAAAAAGCCGGGCGGTGCCGCAGGCGTGCTGTCCAAGCCGCGCCAACGCCAACTGCTTAAGAGCCCAACCAGAAACCTCGAGACCAGCCTGCCAATACTTCGACTTCAACTGTGTACTTCTAGCCCAGCTCTGCACTTCCGTCTTCCAGTCTACTCTACACCTCAGCTCGACGCCAGGTTGGTCCGGCGGTGCCGCCAACCCGCCCCCTCACATACCGCCGATATCTGTATTCTGTAGCCGTGTACACCTATCTGTCCTAACCAAACGCCGAACCCACAACCCTCTTCAACACCAGACATGAACTCAGACACAATGAGCGCACCGACGGGCGACTTCTACCTCTACCGCCGGGATGACGGGGATCCAATGGGCTCCCTTGACCCCTGGACGGTGGAGGAGATCACCCGTCGGACACGACAGCACACCAGGTACGCTCAGGAGCACTCCTAATACAATCATACACCTTCAGCGACGCAGACATCTTGACACATCACTGACATTTACGGAATATCTGTCACCATAACACCGGCCGCACATCTCAACAGCTCTCAAGGCATGATATACGCACGGGAGGTGGCCTGGATGACGAACGAGGAACTGGCTATCCGATTTAGGAGACAGGGAATCTCCTCTGTCTACAGGCCACCTGTGCCAGCACACAAAGAAAACCCACACACACTCATACTGACCTTCAACACTAGACAGCCACCAACACACGTTAAAGCCGGTTACATTAGGTATAAGGTCACGCCACGAGCACCCCTCCCCGACGTTGTCAGTACTGCCAGCGGTACGGACACTCGAGAGAGGGGGGGGGGTGCCATGATACAACACCCACCTGCGCAAATTGCACAGGACCACACGACATGAGCACGTGCACCTCCAGTACACAACTCTGCGTCGGCTGCGGCAAGAACCACGCCTCCCGGGACAGGCCCTACCCTCGGTGGGCGAAGGAGAAGGAGATTCTCCGCCTCGTCCACCTTGAGGGCTGGGCCCTGCCGCGGGCAAGGTCGTGGGTGAACAACCAGTAGTCGACGCAGGCTTTACAACACCACAGCACATCCACACACTCGACACAGACACAAACATCACATACGAGCCCACTACCAACCAAAGAATCTCAGACAGACCCAACAATCATAATCAGGCCACAACCCACAACAACAAAACAAACAAAAAACCGACACCACTCACCCACCTATTCAACACAGGAACCGCCCCCCAGCGCCACAACGAGGATCACAAAACACATCGCCAGTCCCAGGACCATCAGGACCACCAGAACCATTGCCGACACCATTCACAGTGCGCAAAAACCTGCGCGTCCACTTCGAAACATGCACAGACTCAGACGACGACAACAGCTCAGAAACCACAGTCACTACCCACGCACCCACTACAACAGCAAACCACAAACCAAACACCACCGCTACCAACAACAAAAAACACACCCGCGCCAAATCCTCGCGACACTAGCCAATATCCTAACACTCCCAATTACACAATCTCTCCCTAAGTCTGCCCATGCCGTGTTTATATTTTTTTTTAAAGAAATAAAAAAGTACAAAACAAAAGTTAATGGAGAAAAAAAAACAGGCAAAGAAACAAAGAAAAACAAAAATAAAAACAAAAACAAACAAAAACAAAAGCAAACAAAAGACAAACAAAAAACAAACAAAAAACATCCAAACCATTGTATAACATTTATGATTCTTGCAATGTTCACTGAACGGCGATGACCCGACCGTATCCCATATACGACCCCTATGACACTGTCCAGACCACCAGCTCAACTCATCTCTACCTCGCCTAAACAGCCGAAATCACCACACGGTGGCAGGCTGGTCAAACTCACCTACACACACACACACACACAAGTTTATTAAAACAGGCTACAGACCTCCTTCCCTGTCCGAGGATAGGGAGGGGCGCCTCCACTGTCCCTCTTCTGACAGCGAGAGAAGGTGCATTCAAGTCCAGAGCGCGCCGAAACTATGGATGCCCCATCGGTCACCTCGAATCGCCACTGGCATCACGTTGACGAAAAAAATTAGTTCTCTGCAAGCGGTTTGGATCCATGAAAAATGCGTTGCAAACCCAAGAAGGCAAATACCAGCTATAGTACTTGCAATGCAGCCTATATATTTTCTGTAACTACCCCTCCCCCAACCCGTGTCAACAAAAACAAATGATAGTGACACTAACAATTCGGGGGCACCAAAATCTGGATGCTCTGAAACGAAGACAGAAGCAGAGGCAGACAGGTAGACAAACAGACAGACAGACAGACAGACACAGAGAAAGTGAGTGTGAGAGAGAGAAAGAGATAAAGAGAGAGAGAGAGAGAGAGAACACCTAACTACTCACTAAACAAGAACTCCATGGCATCGATACTGATTGGTTTATGGCATATCTGGGAGGTCACACGCAGGCTGTTGGCATCTTAGATCAACGCGGTAACAGGCATCTCTCCTCTTTTCTCCCACCCAACATTAGTGTTTTTCGAAGCTCATCACTAGGTCCGCTCTTCTATTGCGTGTTTTCGAATGACCTCAGTTTGCACGTCCGGTAGCACATGTCACTTAGTTCACAGACGACACCCAGGTCCTCATCTTTGGCCGCAAGTTTGATCTCCAAAATTTGATGTCATATGGAGACATGTCTGAACCAACTATGTGATACTTCCTGGATAACGCCATGAAAGCAAACCCCACCAAAAATCAGCTTCTCATGTTCGGATCGCGTCAAAATCCTTGCAATTACCCCGATACGAGTATGCTTTAGGGACGCCGTGATAAATGGAAGCCATTCGTGTGGAAATCTGTGGCGACATTTGATCGCCACATGTCGTGAGATTCCCATGTAGCTGTTGTGGTCCACAAGTGCACTGGGTTCCTTCTGGCCCTGAGCCATCTGCGCCACCATCTGCCCACCAGTACCGTCTTCACTATAGTCAACAGCCTAGTTATATAAAATATACTCTATGGCATATATGTTTACGGGAACGGTTCCGCAGCAAACATCCACACTCCACAGTCTAGACAAGATCATTAAGTTTGCCACTAGAGTCGTGCAGGTCCACGAAAATTTGATCTTATTCCCGTGCGCGTAACGAGTTTGGTGTCCCCGCGGCAGCTGAGCTGTATCTATTTCACAGCCTTACTTTGCTCTTTGCTCCACAAGCTCATTCTGACGGGTGAGCCAACGTACATTGCCGATAAAATAACTGCATACTCCAACCTACGAAACCGTCCTACACGTGTAGACGACCACCTGCGCCTGTCAGTCATGCACAGAGAGGCGGGTCGCAGAATATTTTTATACTTGTCTGTCTTCCACTATAACAAACTTCTTACTGAAACACAAACATTGAGGCTGTTAAACTTCAAGAAACATGCATTGGTTTGTCTCCACGAACAACGCTAGTTCCACAAAATACTTCACAATAGGTGTGTGTACACTACGAACTCACTTTTAGGCCATCGTTTTCATATTACTTCTATAAACTATTTGTTTATAGCTCGTGTAAAGCAAGCACGGTGTGTGTAGTGCAGGTAGTGATACGGATATTGCGTTATGTTGGTGTATGAATGTTTGTTGCGCGTCTGCTCCCACTATTGACTCCAAATCTGTTCTTTCTTCTTAAATATCTGCGGTTATAGACAGACTGTCCATAATAGGTACTTTACGTGGAGGGTATGTATCGTGAAATAAATAAACAAATAAAGATAGAGGGTAAGAGAGAGAGAGAAAAAAAGAGGGGGAGAAAGGAGAGAGTGGATTGGAAAAGGTCATGGTCAAAGCTGTATCTCGGATACTAAATATAGTCATATGCGGGATACAGATTACATGAAGGAAACCAAAGCACCACGTGGGACTGATGAAGGCAAAAAAATAACGCACCAGAGAAGCAGTTTTCAGCCAGGTATGAAATAGTGATGTTAACTGACCTTGTTATCAGTACACCAAAGCTGAGTCACCTGGGCCTTTTTACGGATCACCATCCCATCACCGCACGTCCCTCCCACTTTTCTGACGGACAACTCCGTACGTCCCCCACTGGGGTGCCGTCACGTCCCCCACTGGGGTGCCGTCACGTCCCCCACTGGGGTGCCGTCACGTCCCCCACTGGGGTGCCGTCACGTCCCCCACTGGGGTGCCGTCACGTCCCCCACTGGGGTGCCGTCACGTCCCCCACTGGGGTGCAGTCACGTCCCCCACTGCGGTGCCGTCACGTCCCCCACTGGGGTGCCGTCACGTCCCCCACTGGGGTGCAGTCACGTCCCCCACTGGGGTGCCGTCACGTCCCCCACTGGGGTGCAGTCACGTCCCCCACTGGGGTACCGTCACGTCCCCCACTGGGGTGCCGTCACGTCCCCCACTGGGGTGCCGTCACGTCCCCCTCTCCATCGGTAACTTATCTGCTGTTTGGTACCGAGTTATGAGTTTGTTGCTCCGGCCGCGATGAGTGAGCTTCTCGGCGACCCCGCCCCCAGCGGGCGCGCGCGGCGCGCTGATTGGCCGCCGTCGTCGAGGTCGCAGTGCCGTCCATTGGCGGTGTGTCGGCCGGCCCCGCCCCCTGGCCGTCTGCGCCGTGACGACAGACGGTACCTTTCAGTGGGCCGCCGGCTGGTGCCGAGAGGTATTAACTGTCCACTGCGACGTGTGAACGTTTCATGAGCCCCCCGTGCTGCCGTCGCGATGATAGGTGCGTTTTATTAGTGGTGTCCGCGAAGGGCGTGGACGAGTTAATCTGTTTTTGTTGACTTCCGATCCGTCGGGACATCGACACCAGGAGACCCCTGAAGTCGAAACACCAGCCGTCACGGCCTGGTCTGTGGGCACCTCTGCGACAGAACGCTGATGTAACAGTATCACCAGAGATCACGACGCAATCTGTGGGATCTGTGCCACAGTTGGCTGGTGTAACCGAAGTGCCGGAGATCACGGCCTGGTGCGTGAGAACCAATTTGATAACAGACTGGTGCAACCGAAGTACGTGGCCACGGCTTTATCTGTGGGGAAGTGGTTGTTATAGCCCTGGTAGCTGAGACCGTGGCCCGGCCTGTGACCGGACCTACTGCAGGACGCACCGGTAGGTGGAGACGTGGCTGTCGATGGTGCCGGCTGTGTCCGGCCGGTGGAGGACGGCTCGGCCACGAGGGATGGAGCGGTGCGCTGCTGCCGACCACCGACTCTGACCGGCGCCAACATGGCCACCACGCCGCCCAGCGGCCACTTCACAGCCGCTAGCGTCGGCCAGTGCGAGCCGGACCTGGGCGCTGCCCACCCGGGCCACCCGGGCCACCCGGCTCAAGTGGCGCAGGACTGCTGCTACACCGACTGGGCCGGCTGCAATTCGACACTGCGCAACATTGAAGGTGGGTGTGTCGAACCACGACGCAACATTGAAGGTGGGTGTGTCGGACCACGGCGCAACATTGAAGGTGGGTGTGTCGGACCACGGCGCAACATTGAAGGTGGGTATGTCGGACCACGGCGCAACATTGAAGGTGGCTATGTGGATCACGGCGCGACATTGAAGGTGGGTATGTCGGATCACGGCGCAACATTGAAGGTGGGTGTGTCGGACCACGGCGCGACATTGAAGGTGGGTGTGTCGGACCACGGCGCAACATTGAAGGTGGCTGTGTCGGACCACGGCGCGACATTGAAGGTGGGTGTGTCGGACCACGGCGCAACATTGAAGGTGGGTATGTCGGACCACGACGCAACATTTAAGGTGGGTGTGTCGGACCACGGCGCAACATTGAAGGTGGGTGTGTCGGACCACGGCGCGACATTGAAGGTGGGTATGTCGGATCACGGCGCGACATTGAAGGTAGGTGTGTCGGACCACGACGCAACATTGAAGGTGGGTGTGTCGGACCACGGCGCAACATTGAAGGTAGGTGTGTCGAACCACGACGCGACATTGAAGGTGGCTGTGTCGGACCACGGCGCAACATTGAAGGTGGGTGTGTCGGACCACGGCGCGACATTGAAGGTAGGTGTGTCGGACCACGACGCAACATTGAAGGTGGGTGTGTCGGACCACGGCGCAACATTGAAGGTAGGTGTGTCGAACCACGACGCGACATTGAAGGTGGGTGTGTCGGACCACGACGCAGGGTGGCAGCCGTCCAGCGGACGCCCGGCGCGGGCACGTCTCGGCCGCCGGCTGCCAACGTCGCCAACTCAGCAACAGGCCGTCAGCAGCCCCGTGCAGTCACGTAACAACTGACAATCGGAATACGCTGGGTACGCGACAAGTAGTCCGGCTTCACAGCGCTGGTGCTGTGTCTAAAATAACAGGGGATCATTCATATGGACGTAATGCTACGCTCCCAGCAGTGTTGGCTTTGACTGAATGCTCAGGTGACTTGTTTTGTTCAGGAAAGCACTTGCCTTTACACGTGGTAATCGTATTTCTGTGAAGTGTCTTTTGGCATGTTATGAGGTGACACGCAGAGCTGTATGAGCATTGTACCGGACGCGGTATGCTAGCAGCAGACAGCTGAATTCACTTTAATGTCGGCGTAATCTTATCGCATAGCCAAGGCACGACAGCACTTCCCAGAAGACGACGGACGGCTAGCTGAAATATGTCTGTTTGTTTGGAAGACCTTTTTGCTGCCGGTGTCATCTGGACACTTCCGGTGTGGGACACGATGCGGTGACAAAAAAGCCGACTGTCACAACACCACTGATTATCGCCGCCAATGTCCGCCTCGACAGTCCGTCTGACAATCCGGAGAAGACCAGTCTCTCACGACACTCACGCCCTGTGTCACGGGTGTCGCGGGGCCGACACTTCCGCCTCGTGTCACAGGTGACGCGGGGCCGATACTCCCGCCTCGTGTCACAGGTGACGCGGGGCCGACACTCCCGCCTCGTGTCACGGGTGTCGCGGGGCCAACACTCCCGCCTCGTGTCACAGATGACGCGGGGCCGATACTCCCGCCTCGTGTCACGGGTGTCGCGGGCCCGACACTCCCGCCTCGTGTCACGGATGTCGCGGGCCCGACACTCACGCCTCGTGTCACAGGTGATGAGGGGCCGACACTCCCGCCTCGTGGCACGGGTGTCGCGGGGCCGACACAAGCCGACACTCCCGCCTCGTGTCACGGGTGACGCGAGGCCGACACTCCCGCCTCGTGTCACAGGTGATGAGGGGCCGACACTCCCGCCTCCCGTCACAGGTGACGCGGGGCCGATACTCCCGCCTCGTGTCACGGGTGTGGGGGCCGACACTCCCGCCTCCCGTCACAGGTGACGCGGGGCCGATACTCCCGCCTCGTGTCACGGGTGTCGCGGGGCCTACACTCCCGCCTCGTGTCACAGGTGACGCGGGGCCGATACTCCCGCCTCGTGTCACAGGTGACGCGGGGTCGACACTCCCGCCTCGTGTCACAGGTGACGCGGGGCCGACACTCCAGCCTCGTGTCACAGGTGATGAGGGGCCGACACTCCCGCCTCCCGTCACAGGTGACGCGGGGCGGATACTCCCGCCTCGTGTCACGGGTGACGCGAAGCCGACACTCCCGCCTCGTGTTACAGGTGATGAGGGGCCGACACTCCCGCCTCCCGTCACAGGTGACGCGAGGCCGATACTCCCGCCTCGTGTCACAGGTGACGCGGGGCCGACACTCCAGCCTCGTGTCACAGGCAGGGGTATCGCCACCGGGGGGGGCAGAGGAGGCGATTGCCCCCCTGCCGTGAGACTGGGGGGCGCCCCCTGAAATTTGAGGAGGCCCCCAGGACGAAAAGGAGGCCCCCAGGACGAAAACGAAACCCCAGGACAAAAAGGAGGCCCTTAGGACGAAAAAGAAGCCCCTAGGACGAAAAGAAGGTACCTCAGGACGAAAAGGAGGCTCCCATGACGAAAAGGAGGCCCTCCAGGACTAGAAGGAGGCCCCAGGACGAAAAGGAGACCCCCAGGATGGAAAGGAGGCCCTCCAGGACGAAAAGAGGCCCTCCAGGATGAAAAGGAGGCTCCCAAGACGAAAATATATTATACAAATTAGGGCCTCCAGGAGGAGGCCCCTAATTTGTAAAAAGAAGTCACCTAGGAGAGGGTAGGAGGCCCCAGAAATCAAGCGAGTGGCAAATATTGACACAGAGGCCCCAGGACGAAAAGGCCACCAGGACGAAAAGGAGGTCCCCATGATGAAAAGGAGGCTCCCAGGACGAAAAGGATGCCCTCTAAGACGAAAAGGAGGCCCTCCAGGACGAAAAGGACGCTCCAGCCCTCAGTTTCACATTCCCGAACCATACTAAGGGCCTAAAAACAATAGGAGGCCCTAACACAATTGAGGCCCCTTTTCGGGGAGCAGGAGGCCCCCTTTCGATCTCGCCCCCCTCCCCTGGAAGAATTTCGTGGCGACGCCATTGGTCACAGGTGATGAGGGGCCGACACTCCCGCCTCGTGTCACATGTGACGCGAGGTCGACACTCCCGCCTCGTGTCACAGGTGATGAGGGGTCGACACTCCCGCCTCGTGTCACAGGTGATGAGGGGCCGACACTCCCGCCTCGTGTCACAGGTGACGCATGTCCGCAAGAGGCATTTTGACCGAAATCCACTGCAGGAGGTGAGGGAGTCCCATGCTAAAAAATATTGTGGAGGCGACAAGCCACCATTGGGGGCTTTGGACGCCCATAGTGCATTGTGTCGACATCCATGCAAATAAAAGGTTTCCATGTTGTAAAACCAGCTGGTCTATAGGCTACATTGCATATCTTAAGTACGCTTGTGTAAGAAAAATATGAATTATCTTAGTAGTTTGAGCCTAGTTGTATCGGTGCAGGTCCAGCAGATCTTAAGCGGGGGAGGGGGAGGCATGGACACTGTGCTCCTTGAGACAACAAAAGTGAGCACTGACCTGACTGGCGTTGAGTAAAGAAACAGTTTTAAATGCAGCGTGCATCCAACTCTAAATCAGGACGTTCCTCCGTTGTTGTATTGGTGTACGTATTTCGGAAAATTTGCCTGAAATACAAACTTTCGAAATACCTTGGATGCAAAAACGCTACTTTGCCTGGATGGGAAAACACAACTTCGTCTCAGCGGACTGTACCAGACATTGATTCTTCTGTCCTACCTTTGAATGAGCTTGAATAAAGTTTGGATCTGGCTTTGAATAAGCTGGTTGGCTCGGCGCGGCGCACCCCCACCTGGTCGGGTATGCTGCACCGCATGCCCTTCTCGTATTGCGGCGCAGTCTACCACAATTTCCCGCAAGTGCTACCCCGGACGCTCAGGATTTGCACCGAGCTCATTCACTGCTTCGTAAAAAGCAGTGCTCCAAACAGAGGTAATTCTCAATTTGCATCGCATGCTAGAAGTTGAGCTTCTGGTCCGTTATTGGGTGAGCGAGAACAATTCATAGGTCCTTGGCTTGAAAATTGAACGCATAAAGGACTCAATTTCTTTCTCATATTGGATGCTCAATTGAAAACCCAAAATAACTTCGGCGGGATATGCTCTCTATGTAGATCTAGCTCTGTAGCGCCTGGGGAACCAAGCATCATTTTCGTAATATGAATTGTCATCATTCTCGGACTTCTACTTATCGAATCCCCTGGGAGAGTCACGGCCGTACGCATAATTTTATCAGCATACCAGAGGTCTTGGTTTATACTTTGCACTAACTTTACTTCATTGAAGTTGTGCTTTAGCTATAAGTTACTAGTCATGCCATTCATTCCTTGACTCAGACTTGCATGCATAGTTGGTGCTGAAACACAGATTGCTAGGTTAAATCATGACATACACTTGAATATAATGACTGATGATATGGAATCCGATGTACGATAGGGGACATGCGCGGCCACGCTACTGGTGGCGCTTCGTTTGCACCTAGCGGCGGATGTTCGAACTGTAAGCATGCCATTGGGTCGCATGGTGGTCGCGGCCGCTAGATGCAAAATCTTGAAGATAGTTGTCAAAAACAAAGAAAGTATGTTATCTAGAGATTTTGCCCCACCTGTGATGGATAGATTCATAATTTCTGTATCAGCTGATATCACTTAGACTCCATTATAATGGTCGTTAGTAATCGTCAATTTTGTTCTAAGGTTGTCAGGTCACCGGATTTCCCTATAGCTTAAGCATGGGGAATGCCGGAAGAATGATGTGGTCGCATGTGAAGTTGAATATTTTGATCAAAGGGTGGTAGGAACTAAAAATGCACCCCTGGAACGCCTTCAGAATTAATCGCTCGTTTCAATGAAGGTATTCCTGATCAACTGACACTGCCGATATACATCATCAAATTTGATCAAAGATGAAATAACATCGCAACGATGTCTGCGAGGACAATGTCCATTTGGTGCAGATGATAAGGGTGCTGGTGTACGGGACTTTACTTATTTTTTCTTCTTTCATATGAAACAAACCTTGTCTTAAATGCATTATTTACCAACCAGCATCATATAGATAATGCTAAAGTCACCACATGCGAAAGAAAATGTTTGTATCCGCCTTCACCGCGAAGCGTGAGTACAGCCAGCCTGTTTTTGAGTCGGATCGAGTGGTATACAAATTAATGCCAATTATTATAATACTCATACCTGGATACGGTAGGACCTGAAAATGATATTATAGCATACCCTAAACCAAGAATGGTTTTTGTTTTCTTTTACCCCCCTTTGATATGTCACTGCCCTCGCCATTTCCACCGTTACTGAATCCGCCGGCATCGGCAAGACGAGTAAACATCATAGGTGTGGAAACAGGGGAGAGGTGGTATGGTCCCCCACTTTTCATGGTTCAAGGGTTTTACCCCGCCCTTCCACATACACATGCACACTTTATTAGGCGTTCCTATGCCTCTGGTGGACGTGGTCTAAACGAGAACTTTGACTAAGAGGTCACGTCCTTGGTCGTATGCAGGCTTGCCATCAAAGCCCATCATACTCCGACCCAATATAAATTATAAGAGTGAGAGTGTTGAATGACTGAAAGCGGGCACGCCTACCCATCCCAGCTAACATAGCATATTTGAATCCTAGGGGCCTGGTCGCTCGAGGCTTCATGTAATTTAACTATAAGAATGATTGAGTATTTTGCAGAATTACTTTGCATAAAAAATAACATTAAAAAACCCTCTCGTGCCGCCTCTACCCCATCCAAAGTCCGTCACGACACCCATGCATGATGTCACTAAGAGTCCATGCAACTGCTTAAAAGTGGGGCACTTGTGTGTTGTTCATCAATGGAACGTTCACATGCATGCTCAGCGCCCCGCCACGACCTGAAGGTTGGTGAGATTCCACAGCCTTTGGATTTATGAAGACGCTGAGCCTCCTCGGGAGTGTCCAACTGTTGTGGCTTATTCAGTTATTGTTGGGTAAATGAAAGGTTGACACCTCGCTCAATCCACCAGAGTGGTCCGAGAAATTCATTCCGAACTGTCGCGCAGCTGAAGCTCTGATCTAAGGGTACACCAGCGCACTCAAGTGGTGGAAGTTGTATTTGAACCCTTAACTTAACGTAACTAATTTGAACCCTTAGCTTAACTAAGAACCATTAACTTTGAAATGATGTTGACTTTATGCTATCAATCATGATTAGGCAGCAAGGGATCCAACATTATTAGGGTGGACTGAATCAAACATCAGCATGGAGCAAATGATCCAGGATCAGTAGGTTAGCTTTATAGTTTTTTTTTATAATATTTTAATGTAATTTTCAGCATATATTGCAATGCACAAAGTTGAATTTTCTATATTCTTCGGTTTGTCAATACAAAATATGGGATTCAAGACGAAAATGAGTGGTCACATCGCTATGATTATGGTAATAAACGTAGTTTGTTATGACTTTTCTTGATATTCTGCAACAGCCTTGAACAACACATTTACTGATATTCACATTGAACACCAATGCCTGAGGCAGTCCAGATTTGGTGAATGGCAAATCAAGGGAAACAATATTCCACACTGGTGTTTGGCATCATTAATACTTTCTCCTATTAACACAACCTGTATGTACAGTAATATTGGGCTTTAAGATATTCACAAGACAGGTTTTAGACACATGCTACGTGCAGCAAGCAAATAGAGGGGTTAGGTTAGGTTTAGTCAATTTTTTTTTCTTTGCAAAAATTGCTCTTTCTTCCTCAAGTTCCATTTGTTCTTCAAAAGCAACTTATGCTGTTAATACAGGGTAGGTTTTTAATTTGATGTTTCAGAATAAAAATTGTTTTATTTTTGCCATCTTCATAAATTTTTTCCTTACATTATAATTTAGTCTAGGTTAATCTAGACCAGGTTGCATTTTTCCTTTTAATTAACATTCTTTAGTATGCTATATGGCCCAACCCAAAGTTCCTTTGGCAGAAAGTGTTACTTTTTCTGCCAACTAAGAAATATAAAATTGCAGAGGAAATGACTGGTCGCATCATGCTAACTACCATTCTAAATATTACAGTGAGGATAAAACCAACAATTTGAAAATTACTTGAAGAGAAAAACATATGTATAATACTTATGCATATCATAGGTATTGTGACTTGCAATTTTAAAGTATTTATTCCTTGTGAATTAATTAACAGGACCAATGAAATCAGACAAAACTTTGAAAAATTTGTGTGTTAGAATAGTTTCTCAATTCTTTAATTTTTTCCAATACAATGTTTGTCAACATGATTAAGACAATATATTCAATCCTTCATTTCCTTTCCTCCAATCCAATCATTTCCTCTGGCAACAGTTACTCATCATTTTACAAGCACAATCGTGCCAAAAATGTTCTTTCATTCAGATAATATAATGTAAAAAGTATGCTAAAATGACATAGCATAACATTGCCTGAGAAAACCCAAATAGCATACAATGAAATAAGGCTAATAATGTAACCTAAGGTAACCTATCCACGCCGAATCTTCACTTTAGAAAAACAAATTAAGAAAATGAAAAATATTGTACCATTTTTCCTAACTAACCTAGCCTGAAGTTTTTTTAAAATAAGAAAGCTCAATTTTTTAAAGTAAAAACATTGAAAATTTACCCAGCATGCAGGCTACCTTGCTTAGCTTAACCCTTTGTGTGCTTGATGAAGATGAAACGTGGGTAAAGCTTATCATGGTTGCCTTAAACTACAATACCATTTCTAAAAAACATTTTTAAGATGATTTGTGCTTTAGGGTCCCTTGGCTGCCATTTAGCCCATTAGCTTTTAAGATCAATTCTTCTGACAAGAGGTTAAGCTGGGTTAGGTTAATTTATGCTCCGTCATCATTCCTAATGTAATTATTCTTGGAATGTTGCCCAACTTAATGCCCTTTTATTGCCTACCTCCTCACATGTAAACATTTACAGAAGAATGTATTGGTCATGCGAAAATGAAAATGAAAAAAATATCTCCAAAATTTTTCAGAATACAAAACTGATAAAACTGAAGCTAATAAAACATATCTCTTGTTTTCTTTATGAGGCTAAAATGCATGCAAAACATGTGCTGTGAATGCCTTAAAGTACAGCAATACTGGGAGTTATGCACTCTTGCAGCAAATGTTTCATATACAATTTTACCAGGTATGGTGTGTAGGTACCCATATTGCCACAATCCTGAAAAATCAAGGACAAGCCTAGGCATACCATTTGCATGTGGCATTCAAATCAAACAAATTTGAACACTGCTTCAGAACTTGAACATGTTGGTTTCCAGACAGGGTATGCTTATTCAGCAAACTAACATTCAAATACTGGGATTGTATGATGAATGCTGCCTGTCCCTAGTTTGATAATGAGCATAGTCAATTTTGAATGTACGGACATTCCTGTAATGATTCTGAGATGTTGTGGTATTTGGTGAAGTTTCTCACTATACTATTTGCTAGTTGGAAAATTATATATACTAAAAAAACACATGCTCAGGTACATTTCTCACTCAGACATCCCTTGCTGTGAAAGCACATGTAATATTTTGGTTTGTGTCCCTGTTTTTTTTTCTTTTTAAAATCCTGATACAGCTAATATCACCTACTCCCATGTCACCTAGTCTACAACAAAATGAATATGCTGCCATTAAGCTTCATTATGGGGCGAAAACGTAAACAATCTATGTCATGCGGCGATGGTTGCCCCAAGAGCGCCACTATGCGAACACAATCAAGAGTATTTTCACAAGAAATTGCGCATGCGCAGAACGGATGTCCGCCTTCAGCACTAGTATGTCCCTTACCGACGCTTACCGATACCACTTACGCTTACCGATCGCGTTGGTATGAGGAATGTTGTATGTTTTATGTGTGCCTGTGAAACCACTTTTCTCTGTGGCATATGTTTTAAAACTCGACAATAGGCCGCATCAGTCACGAGTTTATTGTGGATGGCCTGGATATACGTCTTTGTCTTTGTCTTTGACATTGCCAGTTGACTCGTGGGTGCCCAGTGTCTCCTTTTTTCAACCCATATGACTTACCCTAACGATCTGCCTTTTTCATCAGCATTTATGCACTTCATGCTCTCGCCGAGCACTAACCACTGTGCATGGAGCTCATTTGAAGTACGTTTCATTGCTGCGCGGCAGTCCCATCCAATATTTATGTAGCGCGTTTCGTTGCGTTATTTATGCGACGATTATGCACTTCGTGTGACCAAACTATTCTGATTATCCACCGCTTGTGACGAAATTGTTGAGAGATTGGCAATGCGAACAGTACATGGTTAGCCAATTCATCGTGTTCAAAGTTTTACCCCTAGGGTTTTCCTATATACAATTTTGCAGGCACAATCCAGCTTTCCCTAAGTATTAAAAAGTTAGATTTCTTGCCACCCACTCCCCAAAAACATTGTTTTTGAAAACATAGAACTTTTTTTTCTGCCCAGCATTTCGATTGATTAATAACCGGTCTTGCAATAGGTGCCTTAGCACGCGTGAGTAGGTCCGTCACGGGTTCTAGCCGCCGGCGCAGTGTGTCGGCGGAGGCGGCCGGTCATCACCGTCTAGGGCGGCCGGTCATCATCGTCTGGGGCGGCCGGTCATCACCGTCTGGGGCGGCCGGTCATCACCGTCTGGGGCGGCCGGTCATCACCGTCTGGGGCGGCCGGTCATTACCGTCTGGGGCGCCCGGTCATCACCGTCTGGGGCGGCCGGTCATCACCGTCTGGGGCGGCCGGTCATTACCGTCTGGGGCGGCCGGTCATCACCGTCTGGGGCGGCCGGTCATCACCGTCTGGGGCGGCCGGTCATCACCGTCTGGGGCGGCCGGTCATCATCGTCTGGGGTGGCCGGCCATCACCGTCTGGGGCGGCCGGTCATCACCGTCTGGGGCGGCCGGTCATCATCGTCTGGGGCGGCCGGTCATCACCGTCTGGGGCGGCCGGTCATCACCGTCTGGGGCGGCCGGTCATCATCGTCTGGGGTGGCCGGCCATCACCGTCTGGGGCGGCCGGTCATCACTGTCTGGGGCGACCGGTCATCACTGTCTGGGGCGACCGGTCATCACCGTCTGGGGCGACCGGTCATCACCGTCTGGGGCGACCGGTCATCACCGTCTGGGGCGGCCGGTCATCACCGTCTGGGGCGGCCGGTCATCACCGTCTAGGGCGGCCGGTCATCATCGTCTGGGGCGGCCGGTCATCACCGTCTGGGGCGGCCGGTCATCACTGTCTGGGGCGACCGGTCATCACCGTCTGGGGCGGCCGGTCATCACCGTCTGGGGCGGCCGGTCATTACCGTCTGGGGCGGCCGGTCATCACCGTCTGGGGCGGCCGGTCATTACTGTCTGGGGCGGCCGGTCATTACTGTCTGGGGCGGCCGGTCATCACCGTCTGGGGCGGCCGGTCATTACCGTCTGGGGCGACCGGTCATCACCGTCTGGGGCGGCCGGTCATTACTGTCTGGGGCGGCCGGTCATCACCGTCGGGGATCCTCCGCGCTGCCTGACGCCGCCGGCCGCCGGCCGCGAGCGCAATCGGTACACCCGGTCAAACCTCCCAGGGCAAGCTGGATTGTGCCAACAGTATTTCTAATGGAACACATATAAGGGTACGACTTTGAACGCAATGAGATGGACTAACCATACACTATTGTACCTATTGTATGGTTGTAGAGTACACTATTACAACCTGTATACTATTGTAGAGGAACGATGAGCAAGGCATGCGCATCTTCATCACCATGCAGGTAAGGAGGTAAAAGTGCACACCTTCAAACCGAGGGCCATATACATAGACAGCATCCAGATGCATCGATCACTCGCCAGATCAATGACATTTAATATTCATATTCATACTCCAGCAGCTCAGAAGTTGGTACCCGCAATTTCTACCTCACCAGACCGCGCGCGTACTGCCGTCTGAATATGCTGATGTCAAACAAACAAGAAAAAGTCGTACGACCTCTACAGACTGGTGAACTGAAGTAGGCCACACATGTCGATAAACGTAGCAAGGGAAGCGGAATTGGAGAAGAGAACCTTTGCCGCGCAAAGTGACGGAATTAAGGAATGGGACCGGGGAACGGAGTGGTAAACGGAACGGGGCAAAGGGCTGAATAACGGAACAATGGGCTGAATAACGGGACCGGGTCACGTACAGGAAACGGGACAGGGTCAGGCACAATTGTTTGAATGTTTTTTTCAGTTATGTTCAGTGGAAAGCCATAGTGCACCATCTTGCGAGTTTAGCGAGCACCTGCGCAACATGGCGACAAAGGAAAGAAGTATGAGAGGTAGCAGTTGATGTTCGAAGAGGGTGAGGATAGAAACAGTGGTGGTGACGTCCGAGGAGGACGAAGTCAGAGGCAGTGGTGGTGACGTCCGAGGAGGACGAAGTCAGAGGCAGTGGTGGTAACGTCCGATAAGTGTCCGACTCGACCCGATCTCGGCTTTGGCAACAGTGACTGACAAGGCTGGAGAGGAGAGGATGAGCAAGACCCACAAGACATGCGAGGTTTCATCATCACACAGGTAAAATGTGGTGTAAAATGTGTACCTTTGTCTAGTTGAGAACGACAAACAAAGGACAAACAAACAATAACAGAATGGTGCGCAGGCTTGCGTGGAATTGGCCAAAGCTGTCGTAAGCTAAAATGACACTTATTTTAAAGGTTTTCGAGGGGTTCTTTGCGGCTACGCGTGCCTCATGTCATGTTTTTTCCTAATGCACCGTCGCCCGCGCCTCGGGTACGGTATGGACATGCTGAAGTTATGATGAGGGTTGCCATTGTTGGGAATGGTTGTTACTGGGGAGGACTGATATTTGGAAGCGAAGCGATCTGGACCCCTTATTAAATACCAAAGTATTTTCATTCTTCACCTTTGAAGTATGGTGTCTGGAGTAATTATTGCAAGTGGTGCAAACAAGTTATTTTCAAACATGTTTCATCTATTGTGCCCCGAATGCTCAACTTGCTAATCTGTTAAACGAATAACGGTCCCCCAAAAGCATTGTCAAAGTCCGTGTGCCCGCAAAGTGAGAGGAAGTCATACTTCTACTCTAGAGCGCATACACTATGAAAAAATGTCCCAGAGCAAACTAATGTAGTACTTATTGTGTATTTTGGTATCTCGAAGCAAAGCATCGACCATCCGCAAATGAATTGGATATATTGCCGATGTGTGCCGAGTGTGTTCTATGGATACCAAGGTATAGGAAAAGTCCATAGTTGGAGTCGCTATCACTTTGACGCTAGAACTCCTCCGATGTTCCTCCTAGTTCCCCGAGCAATTTCGGCTTGTATCATGTTCCTCTATGAGGAGGTCCCTAGTTCCTCTTTTGGGGCGCGACCTTAAATGCATTGTCCCCTCCCACCAAGCAAATGCTTATCAAGTTCCGCCAGGTGATAGAATACTTGCAGCGAAGGATACGGTACGACATTGTAAATAAATGACGAAACACTGACCCGAAGGTACAATTATGGCTTTCTAATTATCAACGAAAATGATTTCCCAGGAACAGTCTGAGGCTTTCACCATTCCACGCCGAAAGAGCGGACGATAACCTTCCCCACCTATTTTGCTATTACCACAGGCAAATGGCGGTCGGCGACGCGGCTCAGTTTGACAGAGCTCATACGACGCTATGACGGTTGATCTGACGGTCGAGCTAACAGTCGGCATGACGTTCGAGCTAACGGTCGGCATAACGTTCGAGCTGATGGTCGGCATGACGTTCGAGCTGATGGTCGTTCTGATAGTCGAACTGACGGCGGATTTGACGGTCGGTTGGAAGAAAATGGCGGCGGGCGGCTCTGCTCCGATTGGCAGAGCTCATCCGATCCCCTCACGGCACTCAGGTGCAAAAGGTGCCATAATAGGCCAATGGAGCTGTGTACCTTCCCAAAATTAGAATATTCGTCTGTTTCAGTGCGGCTAGCATACGCGGCTCATCTGTGATTGGCCCTGCTCATACTTTGTGTTATCAGACCGTGTTGTCCCATCGCGGTCGGTGACAAGCATGCGACCAATGAAGCATCTTTCCTGGATTGATTCGAATGGCCAATAGTCAACATCTATCCGAGTTTCTGTGGACAAAATTATAATTTAGTTTCCATTACCCCAAGCTTCCAGGTAGTATTTTTTCCTAGATCTGTTGCGAACTATTGCGTTTGAAGAGTGGTGAGAACTGCAGAGGCTTATACCAGACCTCCAGACCTGGACCAGACCTCCAGACTTCCAGACCAGACCATACCTCCAGCCCGACAACCTCCAGACCTGGACCAGACCTCCAGACTTCCAGACCAGACCTCCAGACTTCCAGACCAGACCAGACCTCCAGACCTGGACCAGACCTCCAGACCTGGACTAGACCTCCAGACTTCCAGACCAGACCATACCTCCAGCCCGACAACCTCCAGACCTGGACCAGACCTTCAGACTTCCAGACCAGACCTCCAGACTTCCAGACCAGACCAGACCTCCATACCTGGACCAGACCTCCAGACCTGGACCAGACCTCCAGACTTCCAGACCAGACCATACCTCCAGCCCGACAACCTCCAGACCTGGGCCAGACCTCCAGACCTGGACCAGACCTCCAGACTTCCAGACCAGACCATACCTCCAGCCCGACAACCTCCAGACCTGGACCAGACCTCCAGACTTCCAGACTAGACCTCCAGACTTCCAGACCAGACCAGACCTCCAGACCTGGACCAGACCTCCAGACCTGGACTAGACCTCCAGACTTCCAGACCAGACCATACCTCCAGCCCGACAACCTCCAGACCTGGACCAGACCTCCAGACTTCCAGACCAGACCTCCAGACTTCCAGACCAGACCAGACCTCCATACCTGGACCAGACCTCCAGACCTGGACCAGACCTCCAGACTTCCAGACCAGACCATACCTCCAGCCCGACAACCTCCAGACCTGGACCAGACCTCCAGACCTGGACCAGACCTCCAGACTTCCAGACCAGACCATACCTCCAGCCCGACAACCTCCAAACCTGGTCCGTCAGCAATACACGCGATGAGGTGAGTCATTTGGACGGTCCTGGCATGTGCCCTGTTTACGTCGTAGCTATGAACGTTTGATTGAAGTTCTCAAAACCAGATTTTGCAATCATCGCACTTCTATCTCCCTGGTAAGGTTATTGATCGATGTAGGATATCGAATAGATACTTTTCAATTTGCACCACTGTAAGGAATGTTCGGAGGCTTGATTCGCCACGATAAAGGACAACAGAATGAAGTAGTTTTGGTGATTTCAATAAAATATGTTTCACCACGCATGGCATGGTGAGGTAGAATTGATTTCCTTCGCAAAAAGTTCGTCGTTGTTTTTCTGATCGTGGTGAACCAGGTCTCACATTTATTATCTGGCGCATCCGGGGCAAATGGCATATATAAGTGGTTATCATCCTCCCCTCCCGTCTCTGACCGAATGGCTATTGAATTGTTTTCAACATAGCAAAATGAACGCATGAAAATGTTTCATGGTGGCTTCAGGCTGTGATTTGTAACAATAGAGAATTTCGACTATTTCTATGAACGGGGAAATGGCACACATATGCTAATTGCTAGTATCTAGTGATTTGGTATATTGTCTGAAAACCGTATTTCCACACGATATACAGGAATCATGAGAGGGAAACCGAATCGAGTGCAAATAGCACTGATAAATGGTTATCGGTATGGATGATGAATAACAGAACTTAAGTTAAATTGTTTGGTGGAAAAGTGAAAAATTGGTACCGCAAGCATGGGAAGCATATTTTTTTCGCTAGAGGGTTTGTCTACCTAATTATCACCATTTATGCATTGTGAACAAAATGATAGCTTTTTGCAATAGTCTCGTAATCCGTCGACCAAATGTAGCACTGCTTCACTCGAACGGATGTGTATACAAGTCACGTAGCCCATCGACCAAATGTAGCACTGCTTCATTTTGGCAGATAAGTGTAAAAGTTTCGCATACCCCATCGGCCAAATGCAGCACTACTTCACTTGTATAGATATGTAATCCTTCGTTCATGTGTAGCACTACTTCACTTGCACATATATGTGCAAGTGAAGTATGTGCACTCTATGTGCACTCGCTACCAGTGCAAAAGACGTGTGTATGAGATAGTTCTCAGCTGCGGTGTCCCACACTTGTCTGGGTTCCACAGTACTGTGTACGGTGGAGCTTCTGGTTCTTTATTATCTGTGTGAGGGCAATAATACTACTTCCTTGGCTTTATAAAATTGAGCGTCCAGAAGACTTAAGTCCTTTTATGTGGGTATGATACGTGACCGTCCATGCTGATTTCAAACATACTTCAAGGATAAATCCAGATATGCAGGGCCTGTGACCAGACGTCATTATCGTAATATAAAAGGGTTCATTTTCTGAATTATGCCACTTTTGAATCATCTGAGAAAGCCATAGCCATTCCTGCCATAGCCATTTGTAGTTTACTAGTGAGTAGCCTTGATTTAAACTTTGCTCTGCTTCGGCTTCATTGAAGTTGTGTTTTATTTAGTTACTAGTTATGCCATTCATTTCTTGATTCGGATTTCCTGAGGTAATTGGTTATCAGGCACTGGGATGGCGAGCTTAAATGATTACATTATACGAAACAAAGTTGCAAATGAGTACAATATATACATACTTAATTTGATCTGTTTGGTCATGATTTTTCCCTTTCCTTCCCATACACACCAATCAAACTGATCGGTATATTTGACATCTTCTTACTATATATTCCAAAGGACCAAATATTTGTGATCGAGCTTTGGATAAGACCCGTTAGGATGTCTGGGAATATCAAAATGACGAGCAACTCCGTTCAGAGGCGGAGGCATGTGTTGGTTACGAATATTCATTTTTAATCACCGTACCTTTATCACTTATCTAAAACATACGCGACATCACAATTGATTCACTTGACCGAGTTCCAGAGATATACTTTTTCGACAGCGTAGTAGCCGACGTTGGCGACAATTCGTTGTCACTCAGACAGCAGGTTTAGTTTTCTCCAGGAATGTTTGGCTGGAAGTTGTGATGCACAGTAGAAGAGGGTGATATATACATTGTCATAGAGACATTGCGATACTTCTGAAATTCGATTACCTTTCTCTTAAAAGCTCACATTTAGCTGCCTGCACCGACCTTTGTGAGCACCAAATGTCAGTATATCCTAACCTATGGTGAGTCGGCTGTTTGAGATACGGCTATGCAGCTGTCTGATTTAACACGCGCCCTGGAGGGGGGGCGAAATCCGCCCACCCCTCCTGTTTTTCGTAGATAACTCCAGATTTTACCGGCAGATATACGTCATTATTTGCGTACCAGCTTAGAAATGAACGGCACGCTGTTTAAAGTAAGAAAAATGATAATCGACCGAAAATTTATCGAGTTACGGGTCGGTATACTCAAAAAAATGTATCAGCGCTAGACTACAAATATCGGCGCTGATGCGCTTCCCGCATATTGGCAAAAAGGAAGTGTTCTTGGCAACACTAGCGACTTTTTTAAAAAATGTATATTGTTATGCTACATTGTTCCAGTCATGTCAGGTCACCGAGGTCAAGTCAGGTCAGGTTTATGACAGGTTAACACACGCCCTGGTGGGGTGGATGGCGAAATCCGCCCACCCCCTCCGATTTTTCGTACACAACTCCATATTGTACTGGCCGATATGCGCCATTTTTTTCCGTACCTGCTTAGAAATGACCGGCGCATTGTTTAAATCAAGACAAATTAAAATCGGCCGAACAGTTTTTAAGTTATGGGCCGTTAAATGTTTTTTTTTAATCGCAGCGGCAGACCACAAAAATCTGCGCTGATGCGCTTCCCTTATATTGGCAAAAGGGAAGTGTTCTTGACACCACAAGCGGCTTGTTTGATGCATATTGTTATGCTATATCATTTAAAAGTCATGTTAGGTCGCCGAGGTCATCATGACAGGCTAATGGAACCAAGCATGGTCAACTGGAATGTTGTCATAAATGGAAATGACTGTCATGTGATTGACGTCACTTTGCATGTTACTCCCTACACATCCTACTGTTTGTCATTGTGTGTTTAAGTGTTTCTATACTTTATACGTGTATTTCACTTCTTTCTTTGCGAAGCCGATTGTGCCGAGCCGCCCAACGGAGCAGTCAGGTGGGCAGCCCGGTTCCGGTAACTGGAGCAGGTAATGACCTGATAAAGTGCTTCTATATGGGTGACCTGAGGTCAAATGGCGGATCTGGCACATGCATTACATCATTAGTAATGTCCAAAACATCATTAATGCCAATTTTGGAACATTTAAACACAATCACAGCGATCCATACCAATGACAAGCCAAGCCACGCAAAACCAGAAAATTGTACTATTTTGACCTCATTTGACCTTGAAGATATAGATACCTATAAGATACCTAAGGTCACGAAATTTGCACACAATAGAGTTTTCTATCGTGCCCATTCACCCTGCGAATTTCGTTGCTCTAGCCTTAATGGGAGCCGAGATCTTAGGGGGCGGCGGAATCCGCCAACCCCCTCCAGTGCGCATAATCCGCCAACCCCCTCCAGTGCGCATAATCCGCCAACCCCCTCCAGTGCGCATAATCCGCCAACCCCCTCCAGTGCGCATAATCCGCCAACCCCCTCCAGTGCGCATAATTTTCAGAGGCCCTCCAGGGCGCGTGTTAATGGGTATCGCCTCCGCGAATTCTAGGGACATTACCCAGTCGGTGTCGCTTCTTCGCACCTCTCACAGTGAGTGCAACACAGGGACTTGTAAAACCCTGGTATATCATGCATATGTACTAAAACTTACTATCTGCCGTCTATGCGCATGCAATCGCCTGTAGCCACACGTCGAATGAGAATGTACCGCGTGAAGCCTACTATGCATTTCAATACCTTTGACTCCCCGTTTCTCGTTGGAATGACTTCCGGTACAAACAACACACACAAATTAGGCTTTGTCAATTAGCATTTCAGACACAGTCGGAACGTTCATTATCAGGATTTATCAACGTTTCTCAATGATTTCAGGTACTTGTCCTTGCTCAAAATGTTAATGAAGTGTGACAGAATTCGTTTTCATGACACAGGCTGGCTGTTGCATCCGAACGAAAACTCTGCCCCACTCCTGCCCCACTTCTTGGGTGGCTGAATGCCCGTCGGCGATGCCAGTAACCGGAGCCGAGTCAGCTGCTAGCACGAGCGCCCAAGGATGGTCTTCCGCGAGTTAATGGGCGGAGCTGATATATTTATGGCGGGTAGTCTGAACACGGAACTCAAAGTTGGTTAACATGGCTCGCCAATGACAGCTACCTGTATTTTTTGTTCCACAGCAAAACACTAGAGGACCAATAGTTCTGACTGTGCTTGGAATCCACTTTGCTAAAATAGCATTGACGTAATAAAGGATTAATGATCCTTAGCTTTTTAACTACATTATTCTTTACATAATTGTTTGCTTTTTTAAACAGCGTCAAGCAGCTCGGAATAGATAATATTCCACTCGGACAACGTTTGATCAAATAGCCGATGTATGATTAAACCTCAAGAGTTAATTTGCATTATACGTGTGAGACTAGTCTCACTGTATTCATTATAGAACTCACTGCAAGAGGCCCAAAGGAATGCAAAAGAAAAATAGATTTGCCTTGATATTGAATAGTACTGCGTTGCCTTCCATTATAGCATCCCAAATGACTTCCTTTGTTATGCTACAGTGTCATACAGACATGCATCTATGAATACAAGACACTGCAGAAGTAAGCATACACAAAGCTTATCTTGAATATACGACATCGAGTGCACCATAACATATATTATCTTGTTTACTGGATATGCAATTTTAGGAGTTGATGAATACCAAATAAGACAGCTGCATAGTCATAGCATAACTAGCCGACTGGGTCAATTTAAACAATTGCAAACTCGAATCATCTTTGAAAACAAAAATGATCGACACTTTTTGATAAAATGACATTCGCAATCAGCGCTTGGTCAGCTTTCGCATGGTATTTGTCTCGCACTTTGAAAACGTTTCGAGCCCCTCCAACGAAGTGTGTGAGATAGTTGAGTGTCACCAAGTACGATGTGATGTGAGCGAAGTCGGAGAGCAGCGTGTGAGATGGTTGAGTGTCAACAAGTACGATGTGATATGAGCGAAGTCGGAGAACAGTGTGAGAGATAGTTGAGTGTCACCAAGTACGATGCGATGTGAGCGAAGTCGGAGAACAGTGTGAGAGATGGTTGAGTGTCACCAAGTACGATGTGATGTGAGCGAAGTCGGAGAACAGTGTGCTTAAGCATGTTAATATTACAATTCATTGTCGCAGATATGAAACATGCATGCATAAATTAGCAACGTCTTTCACCATTTAGCCAGAGTTAAGTTTTCCAGACCAACAGTTTATCTAGGCAGAGTCAAGTTTGTAACCCTTACAAAGGTGTCTGATAAACACGTTACCATGTCAGGCAATCCCTGATGGTCTGACGCGGCAATCCCTGATGGCCTGACACGACAATCTGAATAATCGGCAACGGTGGGACGAAAGTTGCGCTCCCGAGGTGGGAGGTTAATAGGCTACGGTCCCCTGAGAAGTTTGGCCAACACTTCACCATGCCAGGCCATTCCTAATCTGCTAAATCCGTGATTATATTGTGGCTTTACAACGCACTCAGTGGCTGAGGCCATATGGGCTTAATCTGTGAAGGTGGGGTGAAAGCTGCGTGCCCAAGGCAGGCTACGGTCAAGGTTAGGAGACTTCCAGACATGTCCACAGAGAGGTCATGACATGCCTGGCCGCAAGAAGGACACCTTTAGAAGCCTTTGCACAGCCCATGTTTATATTTCAGAACTGGGAGGTATCTCAGCTAGGTGAAACGTAAAAAGTGCGAGGCCCTTGGAAGGTTTGGGAGCTCTTCGAGGCCTTGGCTGCATTATTCAAACATATAAAGGCTCTAAGTCCTGTGAGAGCCTTTTAGTCCTGTGTGGGTCCGTTTGAGGTTTTTGAGTGCCATTTTGTAGTTGTGATTTGTGATGTGGTTCATATATGCATAGGCGTCGAAACGTCTACGAAAGTGGGTCGGCCAGGGTCAACAGCAGGGGCACACCCAGGAATTTTGCAAGGTACCATGGTTGAGCACTTTTGGACAGAGAACCCGAGAATTTGACTTTGTGGGACCCAGATATGTGGGGATCCCGCGAAATAGGCTCCTCTGGCACGGCGGGGGCTATAGTCGCCTTAGCTCCCTCTCTGGTTGTGTTACTGGCTAAAGTACATGAAGTCAACAGGAATTGAATGCTGTGAAAACACAGCTTTCAAGGTTTGAAAAGCATAATGGCGACGTCAAGTCGGGCCGGATTTTACATGTGAACTATTTTCGCATGCGCACGAGAGTAGACCTCCTGCCTCGCCCTCAGGCGTCAAAAGTTCTTACCCGGGAGCACCTGTGACACCCAGCGAAGTGATTTGCATTCCGCCATTCCAGCTCAGGTATTCCACCGGATGCACGATAGCATTTCTGGTTTCCTGCAGCCCAACTGCCTCTTCAGCTGCCGTACGCGGTGCAACTGAATCTGCGAGTAGGTTCCATACGAAATATCTCAGGATGAAAATAGTGGGTGCCTGCAAGATATCTTTCATGACACATTTCCGGATTACTTCGACGTTGACTTATTGTATTATTGAATGTAGCGATCGAGACGTCGCTGCACCCAGGTGATAACCATAGGCTGAAGCTCACTAGTCACCATTACAGATGTCGTTGCTATTTCCGAAGCTGATATTGCCAAAATAAGGATGGTGCAGAGCCAGATACAAGAGGCACTGTGAGCATGTGTCCCTCCTCCCCATGAAAGGACCCTCCGACCGTGATACTACACATAGTAGTATGACATCGGAAGCGTTTCATCTCAATTACTTTTGGCTCAAAGGTGTCTACCCACACTCGCATAGGCGAGGTGGGGACAAAACATTGGCTCTATCTCAAACATTTTCCGCAATAGCTATGACCGAAGCTGGCCAAAGATCTGGCCTTTCGGATCATGGAAATCAATTTTAGGGTATAAGTTGTATATCATCATTGGGAGGGGCTCAAACAGTCCACATTTAGTTTGATCTGTGGTGCACCAGTGGTCCAGTGGGTAAGAATGGAAGAGATTGGAGGGATGCATTCGAGGCCTCCTCTAGCTCAAAGAAAAAATATGCAGAATGTTCCACTCTCAAGCAATTCCAAGCAATATCGACTCCGTCGCGGCAAACGTTGTGGGGCTATCTCCGGTTGTAGGTGCAATTTTTCATGCAACTCCCACGGTCGTAATGTTAGACTTCAAACGTATTGAGAGAATGCTTGAACACAAATGGTGGCGAAAACCACGCCAGGTCCCCGCTGGACGATTCACAGGTGAGCATCTTCCTGACAGCCCATCACAGCTTACAGGCTGTTCTCGCGCCCGGCTAGACCATTAGTGGCAGGAGGACGGAGCGAAATGGCGGATTAGTACGAAATGGTGGAGATAGTTGTAAAAGACAATTTACAAAGCAATAATATTTGCAATGCATTAGTGTAAATGACGATGAAATTGACGTGTGAAAGCAAACTAATTTTAACAAATGAACTCCACCCTATATTATATGCAGAATAAGTCACATAACTTCTACATTCTTCGCGGTTACACCAGTTAACATTCGGGTGCGCTTATCAGAGACTAGTGCTTCAGAGTTCAATAATGAAATCAGGAATCCACCAGCTTTTTCCTTTACTGGAGATCCCGATGTTCGCATTACCACTGCGTTTGAAGCGTATCGCTTACAGCCAGAGGCATCCTTCTCTGAGAGGAAAAAGCTCACCCTTGGAATGAAAGGCTTCCCCCCGCGAAGGCTCGAGTGCATGTCTGATATTTTTTCAACGAGGGACTTCCCTGGGAGGGCAGAGGCGTTCGTGCAGATACTTTCAGAATGGCGCCCCTTCAGACATGTGCCCCATTGATATTCCTGGATCCGCCTCATGGGTGACATAGCCTAAGTATTATCGATTCAGAAAACGTCTTCCAGCTACGGAAGCTGGTGTCACCGCTGTAGTACCTGCAATCACCATTCCTCATCTTTTATGTCAATTTATGGCAGTGGTTCTGTTCGTTAGATGCAAGTCACCCGTGGTATTCTGAAGACTCAGGTCATTCTAGCCAAAGCTGTCGCCAGTTGTATTTGTCGCCACTCAAATAGTGCCTACAAATATATTGTTGAAATGTCTAAAGCTGTGTTCAAGCTGACATGTGGTCAGCTCTTGACGTATTTCGCGTATGCTTTGAACTCATTCTAACCTGATGATCTTTCGAAGCACACAGAATTACGTCAATAATTTCTAGTGAGCTACATTATGACCACCACTTCATACTAGCGGAAACTATATCCCTATAATAACTGACGTAACCGCGGTTTCGAAATTGTATGAACAGACCAAGTACGCAGTAGGTTTGGATAGGATAGGGTAACCCCCACCCTCCCCCTCCAAAAAAAAAACAAAATTCCTTGGAATTCAACCACTTCACTTTCAATGTCTGGTTTCCAAATTTAGCATTGTTAAGAACGATATTTTGGGGACAAAAGATCCCGCCGAAATTATCATGATTCACGCCTTATCACTCACTGCCTATGAACACCTAGCTTTGTGTCGTACGTGCTTGGTCCGATTTCACAGTCACCATTGAGTAATTATGCCGTAGGCACGCTAAACGTTTCCCTCTTGCAGGAGGAAAAACAGAAAATATTGTACGATGGTTTTGTTGTAGTAAATATGGAATTCCTCTAACATTTGCCATGTTTTCCAGTTTTACGGAGACACATTTCGCTGGAATGCCAACCAGGGCGGATAAGTGGTGTGGCACTGAGGGGATGTGCCCCCCCCCATGGATGGAGGCGTCCCTCCTGCCGGGGAAAGGCGCCCCTCCGAAAAGGTTCCAGTGTATCCACCCTAGTTTTTCAGCCAGAAGCACCCCTATACAAGAGAAAGGCACATCTCTTGGGGAAGGACCGAGCGTAACCAGCCCCACGATTTTTTTTCAGTCAGAGGCATGTAACACAGTTTCTAAAATGTACTGTTTTAACCGTAAAATATATATACGGACATAGTACCATAATGCTGGTCTGTAACTGTAAATGCTGTAACCCCGTAAGCCAGCCGACATGCAACTCATGAACTTGAGCCGGCCGGTGGCTCGCCGACGACCTGTGCCGCGGCAGCGGGAGGACCCGAGTCTAAAGTCCAAACCTCGAACAATGGACGGGTCGTCTGGCGGGCGGGGAAATGGCACCTGACTGTTCGTCACCAGGTGGTCTCGCCCGGGTTACATCGGAAGGGAAACGTCATTTAGCTACCAATTGGAATCGTGGCTCAAAATACGTCACTATTAAGTAGCCAATCAAAAAGTGACGAATCGTCTTGAGCTGTGTGCCGAGAGTTAGGGTGGTGTTGCAGACCCCCGCTGGGAGAGCGCTCCCGACTGTCTGTCCCGACTGTCTGTCCCGACTGAGCGCGCGACTGACCCGCCGCGCGGGTCAGTCGCGGTCGGACGTATCTGCAAATTGAATATCTGTCTTTCGGCCCCTAAATTTAGAACGTAAAACATTGACTGTCGGCGGTGTCATCGAATCATTATTCCAACGTTCTTTTGAAGTATGCGAATTGCCGTTTATTACCGTTCATTTGCCTTCAACTGCACAATACATTAAGTGCAGCATCATTGAACCTTCGGGAGTTGTCGCGACGCGCGGTTCTTCTAGACTACATTAAGTGCCTACGAGAAGACACCTTTTCTACAGGCATCCCTCCAGGTGCTTTCGCAGTGGCGCCGCTCCAAAGAAATGGCGCCACTCCGGACAAGTGCCCCGCTCCCATGACAATTCCTGAATCAACCCCTGATTTCAGCATTGCTCTCTCGCAGTTGTGAACTCCGGCTGTTTATACAATCGTACGCATTCACGTGTGGCTTCTCTAGCAAATTTGACAACTTACGTTGAATCACGAATAGGAAAACGGACAATTCCGCTAAATGTTATATATTATGTATTTTTAGAACAGCAATGTGGCGGTGGAAATTAAAAACCAGTGATGAGAGCGCCGTCCGAACAGATTATGACGGATGTATTTGGGGAACTCCTAGTCATATAGGATAAGGGTGCCTGCTATCACCACGGCTGAAAACAAAAATAGATTTGATACTCCTATTCGTATTACACTCAATCGTTGTACACACACACCGGACCTTCGACGAATACGAAATTATTTTGATATCTCAGCATCTGATACCGTACGGTATTAGGCACTTCGAATCACATCCACATAATGAAAATTGAAGCCATAGCAACGAAACGCAAGAACTTTGAAAACTCAGAGCTAACCTCTGACCTTGAGGCATGACCTGATATGTCCCGGGTTAAATTGTTACTCGAGGATTGTCTATGGGCTATCTCTTGATACCAAACATGGGTAGCTTTTGGAGAATACGAAGAAACCCGGGACGATCGAAGAAATGAGTTCGACCTTTGACTTTGAAAATTAATGTGATTTCTGAATAGTTTGCTAGAGTATCTCAAGGCACGTCCAATGACATCCACTTGATGCAAATTGAAGACATGGCAACAGGGCGCGAGGACTTCGAGCAATTTAAGCTAACCTTCGATCTTGTGGTTTGACTTGACATGTCCCAGTTTGAAATGCTACCCGAGGTACACCATGGGCATAATGTCAGATATTGGTAAGCTAGGGCGAAGAATAAATGCGAGGCGACCAAAGAAATCTGTTGAACCTTTAACCTTTGAAATTAATTCGATTTTGTAACATTATATTACGGCGCAAGCCACGTCGAACGACACAAACGTGGGGCAAATTGAACCCATACCGACGAATCACGAGAACTTCGGAAAACTTCAAAACTAACCTTTGACCTTGATTTTGACATATCTCGATTTCAAAATGTTGCTTGGCGGTTCATCATGGGCTATAACTTGATAGTGAATCTCAGTAAGCTTGGATATAAAAAAACGCGAAGTGACCGACGAAATCAACTTGAATTTTGACCGATCGAGAATATTTAGAGCTATCAATTTTCTGATACCGCACAACAAGGGACATCGAATGCCATCCATTTTCGTCAATTGACGCCATAGCGACGAAACGCAAAGTCACTGAATAACTCAATCCAGCTATGAACCTTGACATGCCCAGGTTTGAAATGTTACTCGAGTGTTCACCACCGGCTATCGCTTGATACCAGATATATTTGGGCGAAAACGAAACAAAATTGAGGTGACCGAAGGATCAGCTTGGTCTTTGCCCTCGAAAACAGTAATTTGATTGCTTAGCTTTCTAAAACCGCATAAGAAGCCACGTCGAATGACGTCCATTTGATGGAAACTGAAGCGACAGCAACCGAACCTCGCATTCGGTCGATGTCGCTTCAATATCACCATCTAATAACTCATGCTACCCTTTGACCGTGAGAGTTTAACTTTGACATGGACCGGTTTGAAACATTGCACGATTGTTCACTTCACGCTCTCTCCTGATACCGGATTTTGGCAGGTTTGGGTGAAAACGCAAAAAAACGGGAGGCGACCGAAGAGGCAGGTTTGCGTTGGACCTTGACCGTTAGTGGAAATGTGAGACCTATGCTTTCAGCGTGTTCAGTGCAAGCAAAAGCATTTGTCGTAACTGATTCGAGCGATCACAAACCCGTCGCTGGTTGACAATGCCAACACGAATACGCCTATGGCGAATTCGTCGCCGAATAAGAATACGAATATGACGTTTTCTTGACGTACGTAGTTACGGCCGCCTATGACTCTCCTCCATGGTCTTGACGATACCGAAGGACACCCAAAGTCACGTTTCCTGAAGATATGTTAATATATGCGCAAGAAAATGCAACTTAAGCCGCTAAAGCCTTGCGATAACGCAAACTTGTTGCCTTGCAAAGCAGTTTTCCACCCAAGCGAAAACACAAGGTTCATGTTATTCAAGAATGGCCAGGTAGCAGAAATTTCTAACGTTTGTTGATTTACAATTCGGAGATTTTGTGACGACAGATAGCCTGTGAAGCCCGTTTATTGGCTAGATTGCCTTCTTGGATTTATGGTGATTATCTTGTATATATATATATATATATATATATATATTCACTTTGAAAATTGTTAAGTGTAATTTTGAAACGATCATGCTCAGGTACCTGGGCCTTGGGGGACACGGAAGAAACTGAGAGGGGACAAATCGCCACTTTTCCTTCTTTTTTTTTTTTTTTGGGGGGGGGCATGCCCTTACTACGGTACCGGGATTAAGTACTGTAATCCCATGCCCTTATGTTCCCCGTTCTGCTTATGCCTGTAGATAACCATCCACCAAGAAAACGAAGGCTTATATATTACATATTTAAGCCAGTGTAATATGATTTCGACTCTCCAGAAATGATGTCCCTCCGCCATGGATGTTGAGACACTGTTGTTAGCGACTCCCTTACGAGACGCCTATGCATTTGTTAACAAGGCCATTCGAGGGTTGGGCGGCCCTGTTGGAGAACTTTAGAGGGGGGGGGGGGCGGATGGACCGGCCGTCCGTGTGTGATCTGCGGGGGGCGGAGAGCCGCACCTGACTGCGCCTGACTGCGCCTGACTGGCACCCTGACGTCGACCAGCGTGTGTGCCGCCGGCTGCTGTCAGCGGCCGCCTAACACGTCAGGCGGCCGACTGTAAAAAGCGAACACCGTCGGCCGCCAGGCCGGCCCACTCCCTGGAGACCGTGATCCCCCTCTCCCGGGAGACCATCTCCGCCCGGCCGCTGTCGACCGACGGCGTCTCGGTCACTGGCGCCGAGATCCAGCTCCTCACTCATGCTCTCCTCGCTGGGCAGTGGGGACTCGGAACACATTCGCCACGGGCTCATCCAGCGCAGGCCCCGGCCGGCCCAGGTGCATGGTTGTTGGACCCGCCCCCAGTCCAAACCGGTGCATTTAAGTGAGATTTAAGCTCGACCTCGACCCGGGCCCGTGCGCCAAAATAAAATAAAAGCACGCCAGATTCCATGAGTTCCAACTGTAAATCAAATGTGTGTACTCAAAAATAGCGATTTCGTTCACATATATCGCTCGCACGTCCGGAGGTCCGCGCCAGTTTCGCATGTCCGGGGGGGGGGGGCAGATGTCTGCTTCCTTAAGATCTTTAGAACTATGCTAGCTAGCGACAAACGGAAAACGGCGTCGGATATCTGGTAACGGGTTCTATCGAAAGTACTTCGGTCATTTTTTTCGCTCAGGCCAACATTCAGGTCACTGGGTCATCATAGGTGAAAATCGACCAGACCAGGTGGGACTCAGATATTGACACATATCTCAGTACCTGTAACAGGTAGAAACAAACGGCGAACGCTATTCGACAGTCCTTGAAATGCGCTACCGACAATAGGCGGTGTAATATAAGGTCCGGTCAACCGAAACTCAGGTCAAGGTCATTAAATAATGACCTCAGGTCAAGGTCATGAAGTCGCCTAGGGAGGTCATGTAATGTATCAATCGACACGTCTTGGTGATACAAGCACAATGACTGTAATTTCAGCCTTCTAGCTCAATGCAGTGCGATATAATGCGATGAAATGTGTAGTGATCTCAGGTGACCTCAGAGACCTTGGTGAAGTCACTCAGCAAAAATGTCAGCGGTAACATTGAGTATTGCTTCCATCTACATGCCACAACCGTTGTGAGATCATTCCGAGCGCAAATATGTAACCAAGAAACATTTGTATATTTTACCATAGCCCTATAATGGGGAAGCCATGGCCGCGACCTGACCTAAGGTCAGTGCTACGAAAAAAAGCCCGATACGTATTATGTTCCCTGATGAGATCATGACACGTTATAAGTTTGAAATCAATCGCCCAATTATTGTGGAAGTCATGCCACATAGAACTCAGAGTGTAGTTGGGTCACTTCGCCTGACCTGGTGACCTGACCTGAGATGGCCCAGGATTAAAGATATGTGAGGATATGCGGAAAAGACCTGTGAACAGCTATGCGAGGTTTGGCCTTGCTAACCCGATTGGTTTGGCGGCAAATGATGAAAAACCGGAGGGGGTCAGATATCTGCCCAGGACGAATGTTGCGCTCTCTCACCTAATCAGGATAATACATTGGCACGTAATGGTGCTGTAGATACAACCAGAACAGATTCCAGTTTTTATTCGTTTTCGTCCGTGCCCATCTACCACACCTATGAGTGGTAGATGTGCAATGTGCATACACCTATTGTGACAAACCGGTACATGTTTGAGAAATTATCTTATTCTAATACTCGTGCATGCAATTGCAAGGCAGGTGTTTCATGTTAAAATATGACGACATTGCAGCTAAACTTTTTAAAGCAGTAATTTAATCTCAGTTTTAGGAAAAAGAATTGCGGTGTAAATATGTTTCAGCCGGAGTAAAATGTACCCAAATTAGTTTTTGTTTCATTTCTCATTTAATTTTTGTTGATAATTACAGTGTAGCGGAAGCACCAAAATCAACAAATAAAATGAATGTAGATTATCGATTACGGCAGCGTAAACAAATAAGATATGTAAATGGAATAATATGTTCAAACCTGTAAATACTGGACCAATCTTGATCAACTATTCGTGCAAAATTACGTTCCCAGCTGAGGTGCTCGCCGTTATTGAATTATCGTGAGGAGCGGAACTAGAAAGAGAAGATATCTTCACATAAATATTGATGCAACTTTGACCTGTTCACCAATTTCAAGGAAAATTGCGGGGTACTTCTTATATCAATTATTCACAAGCACATGACTGAACGATGCAAACAAGGCATTATATGCAGCGGTGAATATCTTTTGATTTCACAGCCAATGCAGAGAAATTACCACAATTACGCATCTGCACTGCGTGTTGAGTGGGCGCTGACCCGTGACCAGTGACCTTACTTAAGAAAACATTTAAGGTAGAATCGTTGCCAATCCCGTTTGAACGTATTTGCATATGCCATGTACATTATCATAGATCATGATGCTCTTCTGGTGGGGAGACACATATATCTGCTCACACATAGTCCTCATTGGTGAGGATCAGCTATTGCGTGAGATCATTGGTGAGGATCAGCTATTGTATCCTTTCCCTGTGAGAGGATACAACTACCACACATAGTCCTCATCGGTGGGGATCAGCTGTCACATGGTCTCCGTGATGGAGGACATAGCTGCCACACATAGTCCTTATCAGTGAGGATCGGCTGTTACGTGGTCTCACGGTGGGAGGATACAACTTTCGCACATAGTCCTCATCGGCGAGGATCGGCCGTCACATGGTCTCCATGTGGGAGGATACAGCTGCCACACATAGTCCTCATTGGTGAGGATCAGCTATCGCGTGAGCTCCCTGTGGGAGGACACAACTGCCATACATAGTCCTCATCGGTGAGGATCAGCTGTCACATGGCCTCCCTGTGGGAGGACACAACTGCCACACATAGTCCTCATCAGTGAGTATCAGCTGTCACATGGTCTCTCTGAGTGAAGACACAACTGCCACACATAGTCCTCATCGGTGAGGATCAGCTGTCACATGATCTCCCGGTGGGAAGACACAACTGCCACACATAGTCCTCATCGGTGAGGATCAGCTGTCACATGATCTCCCGGTGGGAAGACACAACTGCCACACATAGTCCTCATCGGTGAGGATCAGCTGTCACATGATCTCCCGGTGGGGGGATGCGACTGCTCCGGCGGCGGATCGGCAGCAGTATATGGCCGGGTGGCCCATCATCAGCGCTACGCACCACCGCACCACCGACTCTTCCGTGCCATCTATGGGGGCCGTGTGGCATTTCATCGCCAGTTGGCAGCGTCGGTATCTTCGCAGGCAGCCCACAGGTTCATTTTAGCACTCGCGTTCAATTGCAATGGTCAGCGAAACGCCTCCCCGCCATCCGCGTTCTTGCTTTCTACTTTCATCAATAAATGGGGACCTAGATAGTGGTTTTAGGATAAGTGGTTGTCTTGTCATAGCGACCAACATGTTCACCACTTTATCAGACACAGAGGAAACCCGAAATACACAAGGCGTATGTGGCCGAAAATAATAAAAGGTCGATTTGATTCACTACGCACAGCGAAAACCGGACGGGTAGAGCAATTAAAAACTCTACCTATATTTACATATATGTGTGTCACTGCGGAAGATAACGTTATCGTTGAACTTTATCTTTTTTGGCCCTTCATATGCACCTTTCTCTTTGGCCACATACTTGGCTGTCATCTATACAATGAATCATGCTCCATCGCTGAAGTACTAGTTAAACATTATATATGTATTTACGACAGAAATAACTTAATTATCGCTTTCTAAGAACTCGCAATGTCCTTGATTGTTCCTAGCACTAATACTGGTACTACTCAAATATTTCAATGAAGTGATCATCTGTGATTAAGGAACTCATATGACAGGAATCGATAACACCGAAAACAGCTGGGTGTACGGCTAATTTTGGCATTAAAAAATGCAGTACATGTGGCGGCATTGGTCGCATATGGCTAGGCTGACAAACCATAGTCATGGTTATTTACTTTCTGAACCATATGAAAAGATTCTTCCCCTAAGACGCCTATTATGAGCCTTGTCATACCTACTGTACACTCTATTGAAAGTTCGTAAGTGATACGAGATGAGACCCTTCCTGCGTGTTCCATTCAGGGAAGGACTGCGGTGTGCTTTAAGGTCGGCATTTGCACCTCACCCGCTCCGACAGGGATGCGCTGCACCACTGAAACCACCGTTGTTTTCTATCGATCCAGCGCGAAACGCTGTGCTATGAGACGGGCCCAGACTGGTCTGCACGCTCTGGTTGCACAGCACTGTACTATGGGACGGACGGACGGACGCGTCTCAATCGACGGCCAGCGGTCCCGCTGCCGCTGCAACCATCTCCAGCCAAACAAACGTGTGAGGTAGCTTTGTCCAAACACTCGGCCCAGGCCCGGCCTGAGTTTTATAATGATGACGCGCTGTTTATCTGCCAATGACACCGCCACTCATAAACACGTGATAATGAATGATGGCGCGCCGGCGGGCGCAGTTAAGTGTTGCAGCTTATCTCGCGGTCCGGCCGCAGCGCTATCGGCCGCCTTCGGCCGCCTTCGGCCGTATCAGCCGCGCCTGCCGGCCGCCGGCCGCATCGCGCCCGCCGCGCCGCTATTTATTTATCTGGACAGTGCGCCGGCATCGCGATATTGCTGCCTCTTGCCGCCACGTCACCGCCGCCACTGGAGCGGCCGCGGCGGCGGCGGTCCGTCCACCGGACCCTGGTCCGGCCGGCGGACCACCACCGCCGCCACTGGACCGCCACCGCCGCCACTGGACCGCCACCGCCGCCACTGGACCGTCACCGCCGCCACTGGAGCGGCCGCGGCGGCGGCGGTCCGCCGGCGGACCCGGCCGCGCTGGGACCGCCACCGCCGCCACTGGAGCCCCCCGCCACCGCCGCCACTGGACCGCCACCGCCGCCACTGGACCGCCACCGCCGCCACTGGACCGCCACCGCCGCCACTGGACCGCCACCGCCGCCACTGGACCGCCACCGCCGCCACTGGACCGCCACCGCCGCCACTGGACCGCCACCGCCGCCACTGGACCGCCACCGCCGCCACTGGACCGCCACCGCCGCCACTGGAGCGGCCGCGGCGGCGGCGGTCCGCCCACCGGACCCTGGTCCGGCCGGCGGACCGCCACCGCCGCCACTGGACCGCCACCGCCGCCACTGGAGCGGCCGCGGCGGCGGCGGTCCGCCCACCGGACCCTGGTCCGACCGTGCGGCGCGCTGCCGCCGCTCGGCAGGTCACCTAGCCACTGCGGCGGGCGACTTCTCGTCTATGTGCCTGCTGGCACACAGCTGGCTCCGATGCATGCGACGTCCTCGCCCTATGTGCCCGTTAGCACACAGCTCGTTCTGATGCATGCGATGTCTTCGCCCTGTGTGCCCGTTAGCACACGGCTTGGTGTGATGCACCGAAGCTCTAGCTGAACGGGTTTGACTATTTCTCGTCATATTGTACGGTATTGACTGGGCAGTGTCCCACTCTTCAGGGTATGTGTGTGAGCACATCAGCATATGGTGGCTGCAGGGCCGCCGCACGGCCTAGCGCAAGTGAAGTCGAATCTCCACCAATGGCTACTTACGTTCGCCGAAGAGCACATCCAGCATTCCCTAGTATGTTCGACCCTGGCCAGGCGAGCATTGCCTTCAGTATTTATGAATTGGGGCGATTAGTCTAGAGAAAGTTCATGGAACAATGTGTCTCGAAGTATGCCTGGAAAAATTAAGATGCAATACCATTCACAAAAATACCTTACTGAAAGCAAATTTAATAGTCCTCGCCCCAGCCTAGTTCTGCATAAGAGATACCGGTTGCCTTTCGTTGCACAAAGATTGGGAACATAGAATGATCCCAATCAGAATGATTTGAGAAATATTGGGATTGTAGATGGTAAATATCGAAATGGAAAGGGGAGACTACGCTCTGAGTGAGAACACCGAAACTTCAAATGCCGTAAACCGTCAACATCTGATGGAAGCTGCCGTCAGCGGAAATGCTGTCCCGATCCTCTTTTTGGAACAAATAATACGATGGCTTCAGGAGGAACATTTGGATAACAACGGGTAAGAATCCAAATCTAATCTGCCTCTGAGTACAGAAATTAGAACCCGAAGATCTGCAACAAAGAGAAACAAGCGCATGCGGTTTATAAAGTGTGATGGGTAGTCCGGGCCTCTCGGTTGAACTCCATGCAAACTTCAACTTCTGTGTGAGTAAGCAAGCGGCACGGAAGTAAGTAGTAGTCATTATATTTCCAAACAGCATTACAAGACAAATAGCCACATGCAAATGCAACATATGAATTATCTTGTCGCAGATGTTGCAGTAGTGATTTGGGTCAACATCATCCTGAAAACTGGATTCAACCTATCTCCAACCTGGCGTTTTTCGACGTAGCTCCAAACGAACCGAAACGGTGTGATGTGCCTCATCGCCGGTGCATTATCGATATGACACTACAACGGTATGGCATTGTGGCACCGTGATAAGCTGAACTGTGACTCTGTAACACCCGCTGTGACGCCTGCTAATACCAGACGTCTGTAGCAGCAGCCATCTGTCTCCCTCTCCTCTCTCTCTCTCTCTCTCTCTCTCTCTCTCTCTCTCTCACACATACTCCGGAACTGGTTGCACCACTTCCGCATTTCGGCTCGTCTCTCGCGTATGGAGCACACATCCCCAATTATAACGCACTGAATCGAATTGCTGAAATAGGCTACTGAATCCGCGAACATCGAGCGCAATAAGGTGTGTTGAAGAGAGTTGACGAACCGCGACGGGAACGCTGTCGCGGTCGGTCCAGACCTTCTCTGTCGCGTATGGTGCCCGGTCATGTGATTCCAACAAGGGGCCACATACACCGCCCCTTTCATTCGGCCCTCCTACTCCCCTAATGACGCCTTCTACTGCTACCATGCTGAATAGGCTATTATAACTTGAAACTGAATGAGTGTAGAATAGACGAATTAATTCGAAGATGTTCAAGAATGAAGATGTTTATGAATAAATGAACGTATTGTAGCTAAGTAATAAGATGATGTGATGCACATTTTCCTTTAATCATACCTGGTGCTCCTGGTGGGTTCACCCAGTCGGTTGGCGACAGCCGGTCAGTGAGCGTGTGAGTGTCACTGGCGGCAGGACGCCAGGACGCTGCCGCCGTACGGACCGTATCGGCCAGACGGCCGGGCAGCGGCAGCTGTCGCCGGCCGGGCCGTGTCGGCCAGACGGCCGGGCAGCGGCAGCTGTCGCCGGCCGGGCCGTGTCGGCCAGACGGCCGGGCAGTGGCAGCTGCCGCCGGCCGGGCCGTGTCGGCCAGACGGCCGGGCAGTGGCAGCTGCCGCCGGCCGGGCCGTGTCGGCCAGACGGCCGGGCAGCGGCAGCTGTCGCCGGCCGGGCCGTGTCGGCCAGACGGCCGGGCAGCGGCAGCTGTCGCCGGCCAGGCCGTGTCTGCCAGACGGCCGGGCAGTGGCAGCTGCCGCCGTACGGACCGTGTCGGCCAGACGGCCGGTCAGCGGCAGCTGTCGCCGTACGGACCGTATCGGCCAGACGGCCGGTCAGCGGCAGCTGTCGCCGTACGGACCGTATCGGCCAGACGGCCGGGCAGCAGCAGCTGTCGCCGGCCGGGCCGTGTCGGCCAGACGGCCGGGCAGCGGCAGGACGCCAGGACGCTGCCGCCGTACGGACCATGTCGGCCAGACGGCCGGCCAGCGGCAGCTGTCGCCGTACGGACCGTATCGGCCAGACGGCCGGTCAGCGGCAGCTGTCGCCGTACGGACCGTATCGGCCAGACGGCCGGGCAGCAGCAGCTGTCGCCGGCCGGGCCGTGTCGGCCAGACGGCCGGGCAGCGGCAGGACGCCAGGACGCTGCCGCCGTACGGACCATGTCGGCCAGACGGCCGGCCAGCGGCAGCTGTCGCCGGCCGGCAGACACGCGGCCTGCGCGCGCGCATCGAGGGGAGCTCCTGTTTTACCCGCCGCAGACGTGGGTGGCGCCGCGCCGATCACTTCTGCGTAATTAGACATGCGCCGCGGCCGGTATGCCGCGGCATGCCGAGCCGGCGTAAATCAGACGTCACGTGACGCCCGGTGGCACGTGTGTCCCGGCTCGGCAGCCGCTGAAGGTGGCGGACTGTGGCGGACTGTGGCGGACGGTGGCGGACTGTGGCGGACGGGCGCCGCTCCGATGGTGCGCGCAGCCGGCCGGCCCGCTTCTCCGTCTCCACCTAATTGACAGCCGGCGTCGCACAAGGAGATCGCGTAAAACGTGACGCCACCCGCTCGTTGGCGATCGAGCGCGGCTAGACCCCCGGAGAAGCGTTGTCTGGCGTTGGTTACAATGCAGCTTCCCGCATGCGCTCTCGACAGGTCAAAACACAAATGGTAGGCAGGTCGGCTCCGAGTATGGTTCCCAATACCGAAGGCAGCAATATGCGATTGTCAGGGTACTGACCAGAACACAGGAATACCAGGGGAGAAGATGTGATCATCATGGTACTGACCAGAGAACAGGGACACCAGGGGAGAAGATGTGATTATCAGGGTACTGACCAGAAAACAGGGACACCAGGGGAGAAGATGTGATCATCAAGGTACTGACCAGAAGCCAGAGGCACCAGGGGAGATGTGATTATCAGGGTACTGACCAGAGACCAGGGATATCAGAGGATGAGATGTGATTATCATGGTACTGACCAGAGACCAAGGATACCAGGGGAGGATATGTGATTATCAGGGTACTGAACAGAGACCAGGAGACAATAAAAAGGAAACTATGACCTCCGATGCTCATAGGTGTAGACGCATAACGGTGGCCTTCCATATTTCTTTCGATCGTGTAGTAAATGTAAGATCAATATAATAAATTCATCGGGGATTCTAACGCGTCCGAAACCGAAGACTTCTGGGAATGTTTGGTATTTCACAAGTTTTGCGTTATTGAACTATACTTTTGTCTCTCCGAAGAGATTTGCCTCTGCTTGTGGGTCCGGCAATGCCTGATGGACCAATTATGTTGTACCAACAGATTGCTAGGCTCCACACGAAGGGACAGTTATCGGTCTCAACGTTTTGAATGAGTGAAGTTTGTAGGCAGTGAGAACCTATATTTGCGGATGTATGTCATGGACCAAGTAAGTTTCTCAATATTCAGGCGTAATTCTATCGAGGCATCGTGAGAAATAATGCAGATCTCAAGCTCTATCAAGTTGTGGCTACAATGCGTATAGATGTTGGGCTCATCGTCCATTTTCTTCCAACGGCGACCGGTCACCATTGCTGTGCAATCTGTTTGGAGTTAGCCAGCTACAGCTTTACAGTGACTGCAATCCAAAGTGTGCAGATGATTAAACAGAAGAATGGTAATTCAAACTGCATGACATAGTATTCCAATACAAATGTCCATAGATGCTTACTATGCTTCCTGGCATCGTATCGGTCCTTCCAAGCAGCATATGCTTCCTAGCGGTCAACTGCAGGGCGGCAATTTCGAAAGCTCAAATTGTTACGCCTTTGACAGCTTCGAATAGCTTGTATAACGACAGCTAGAGGGAAGCCTTGCGATTTTATGCCCTTATGTTTTATTGGGTTCAAATATTTCAAACACCGTCTTCATTGGTGTATAAACGTGTTCAGCAAACAACACAGACGATTTTCCGTGTGTTCCCCGAACCGAACAACGGTGTTTGGAATACGGCACGTGTATCTGCACGTTTAAAACAAGTGAAGGGTGTGTCGAATTCCGAAAATGGATTTCCTAAGCGTGTTAAGGCCACAACATTGTACTTGGCAAGGGCGGATCCAATAGTTATTTCCGGGGAAACGCCCCATTCCATTGGGAAGGGGGCATTTCCCCGGAGGGGTGCCTTCAGCGGAAAAAAATCGATTAGTGGGGAGGGGTAGGGGAAGAGCGTGTATCCGAACACGTTCTGCTTTCCGAACACCTACTTTTGCACGTCTCCCGCGCCACGTTGGATGCGTAAATAACAAAAATATGGCGGTATTTGTAAACAATCAACCGTTCTCTACCGAAAAACTAAGCTCCGATCGCGCAGTAATACCGATTATTTGTGTGCTCACCCGATGAAGTCCACGGGCGCCGTTTTCAGGCTTCCGAGGACGGTAGGCTTAAGAAAACCGTAAGGAAGTGACCTCGGATATTTTTCGCAATTACACCGGTATTTTTAGCAGACCAATAACTTGTACAACAAGAATTACATTGAAGTCATGTGATTGTGTGCAGCCATGCTTTATTGGGCTCAATTATATTAAACATCGTCTTCATTGGGCTACAATAGTGTTCGGCAAACAACACAGGCCATTCTCCTTGCGTTTCCCGAACCGAACAGTGGTGTCCGGAATACGGCACGTGTATCTGTACCTGTTAGAATACCGGTGTTGGATTGCGAACACGAACTTAATGAGAATTTTAGGCTTACAAGGTTGTAATCGGAATGCGGAACATGTATCTGCACCTGTTAAAGCTGGTGAAGTGTGTGTTGAATTTCGAACACGGGCTTAATGGAATAGTGAGATTGACTGATCATATTGAGCCCTTAGGCTTGCACTTAGGAAGGGAGGATCCAGTATTTATCATTCGGGAAGGGGTGCATTTCCTCGGAGAGGTGCCTTCCGCGGAAAAATTCGCTAAATGGAGGAGGGATACACTGAAGTTTACTGAAGGTGTATCTTTTCAACCCAAAGGGGATGTATTTTCTCCTGCGCCCTTGCTCTAATGATAATTACTGGGCCCAATGCAATGATAATTACTGGCCAAGGGCAACCTTGCGGCCTTAAAATGCTTTAGTTCGTCTTTTTTAGGAATTCAGCACACACTTCACTTGTTCTAACAGGTGCAGACACACGTGCTTTATTCCGAACACGTCTGTTCGGTTCTGGGAACACACGGAAAATCACCTGTGCTGTTTGCCGGACACTTTTACTCAAATGAAGGTGTTTAGTACCTTTGAGCGCAGTCAAATATAATTGTACAAAATCACAAGGCTTCACTATAGCTGTTGTTGCACAAATTGTTAGTAACCGCCAAAGGCGTGACATTTTGAGCTTTCGGGATTGATGCCCTGTAATTGACCATTTGTATAATTAAAGAAAGCATAGTAATCAGCTGTAGACAATTGTTCTAGAGGCCTATACTGTCATGCGATTAAACTTACCATTGTTCTCCATAATCATCTGCACACTTCGGACTACAATCACTGTGAAGCTACGTCCCACCGTTAAAGTGTCAGGTGTCCTCCTCGACCAGCAACTTAGCTGAGATTCTCACTGCCTCAGATATCTCTCACATTCTCACTGAACTGCCTCCAGCTGCCAATTGATACTCTCCGACAGTCCCGTTATAGTTGAAGACGGTTGGGCGATGGGACAGACAATACCTGTGACAGGTTTCTCCTTTGCACCCCATGGGCTGTTCCAACGTATCTGTTTGGGATAAAGGATCCCCAAGCGCGGCGTGGAAAGCAATGGGCAAAGAAGTTACGTTCTATTTGAACTTGTTTTCGGCGCAAGTCCTTGAAGCTCCCGGTGTCTCTTTTATCACTGGGAAGGCTGAGCAGTATGCGCAGGCATATGTCCAAGTCTAGGATTGCCGTCTGCGAATGGCGTAGTGCATGTACAAAAGCGATCATATTTGATGCAAAGGCATGCCTGTTTCTATGGTACATTTTTGGAATGCGTTTGGCAAATATACATAATGTTGTAGTGCTCAAAATTCCTCTTCAATGACTTCGCTGGCCATCACCAGGACATCATCCTCTGAGGCGGCGATGAGCGGCGTGTATGGCAGATGACACTGGCGATAAGTCTACGACACTATAGCTGTAAATTAAAAGTATGTCATGTCACGCCGAGAAAACACAACTATTTATCTCTCCTGTTTTGGCTGCGATGCCAAAATAAAATATGCATTTAAACCTGAAAGAAGTTCAACATGAGAACAGCGAGTGACATTTATGCCAATAGCCACTCTCAGTTGAGGCTTGTGTTGCCCAAATGAAACCCTAAAGTAGTCATATCTGAGCACTAGCTTCAAATGTTGAAACCAATAGCTATTCTCAAGTGAACTTCAGCGATAGCAAAATATGCTTGTTGAGACTTTGACGTGTTCTTACAGTAGTACATTTGCGACCCACGAAGAGTCAAAGTGAGACCTGGGACTGGTCTCAATTGAGTATAGCTGTTTAAAATGTAGCCCAATTGCTATTCTAAGTCTGACTGGTTTCACTTCAGACCAAAAGATATTCTCCTTTCTGAGTCTTGAAATGGATTTCATATGAGTGCATGTCTAAGTCTCAACGCACTGGCCTTCTCGTCTGAGAATGGTGTTATCAGCATATCACGAGCGAAGTGCTCGTTTTGTGTTGTCTGATTTGAATACGGAAAGTGAGAAAACCTGCTATTCTCAGAGAATATATACGCTTCTCACATTTTTCTCAATGAAGCCGAATGGTATTGTAAGATGTGATGTGTTGTGGTTTGTGTGGGCGGATGGTACATGAGTGAGCGGAAAATTCATAAACGGAGATAATGAAGCACTTCAATAAGTACGTGTTGAGCTAAAATGCTTGCACGTGTCATGTATAACTAGCAATTACTTGAAATTGAGATGGAAATGTAATGTTCTTAACCGTTCTTTTGGTAGATATTTGATGGTCTGTCATCATATACTTGCATTGAGTAAATCCGCAATCAACTTGTGGCTATTACAACATCGTGTCAATATGAAAAAAGCAGCGGGGCAGGAAAGGTTAAAATCACGGAACAACGATACCGACAATACGACAGGTGCCGCCGTAGGTGGCGACCGAAGATCGGCAATGGAAGCCGCAGCAGCTCGGTTAGTAGCGAGATGTACAGCAGTGGTGCTCTGCAGTCAAATCGCTTGTTTTCCTATCTCAGTGCGGAACCAGGGGACATATAGATGATGGCCCTGACGGGTGGTTCAGTCGTGAGTCTCCTCCATGGTGGTGAAGCCATGAACCAGTAATGCCGGCTCTACATGACGGCGCACCTCGTGAGTGAGGCACGGGGCATCTTGCAAGGTTATCCACACTGAGGCATCCCAGTCCTCGGAGCAGATCACAAACATGGTCCTCTTGTTGCCGAAAATGGCTTTTGCCAAGCAGTTCATTATTTGTGTTTTACGCGAATTAGATTTTTTGGGTTCCGTTACCGTGCACAGAAATACAGTACCGCATTTGCGAAAAGACCAGAGCGGTGACCAGCGCGGAGATGACAGTAGGTGGAAGGTGCCTCCTCAGCTACGATAGACAACCCAGAACTTCAAAACAACGAGGTGTCACTTCTGAGATGTGCGAGTCCCAATGAGCGAGCGATTGAAAATATATCAGACATTTTTGCATTCCGAAATGATCGGTAGTTCGTGATCACAAAGTCATACCGCGATATGCGGGAAGATAGGCAGATTTTGCGAGCTGCCCAAGAGCATCTACTGAATCTCAACGGAGCCCAAAGCTGTTTCCATTTGAGCGACGCCTTGAATTTCAGTTTTCTTACCACTGACCAAATTTGGGTGTCATCGGCTTATTGCATAACCACTGCGTCTTTGGCGAACAGACTGAGGCCGTTGGCGATGACGTAGTAGAGGGGAGGTCTGAGAGATATTCATTAGAACAGGGTATCCTTTGTTATTTGCTGTTTTCCAACCAGTAGAAAGCACATCATGCGAGCCATTCCACAGCAATCAGTCGTAGTAAGCCTAATTTAGATCCTGATGTGTCAGAAAATCCAACTATTTACCATGCAACACTAGGGGTGCAGATACGAACATACCGGCCATTTTAGCCCATTTTCAAAGGCGGAAAGTTGAACATCAATCACGCTTTCCATAGCATGAAGAATATTTAGTCTTATCGGTTCGTGTTCGGGTAAATTGCCAGTTCTTTCACCTATGCACATACAAGATGTGAGTAAATCCTGATGCCCTGAGCCCGCGCTATTTTTCTGCGATGGTGTACTTTCTGTGTGGTGTCTTAGTTCGTATACTTTGCTTAATCAATATATATTTCACCTCAACTCCATCTGCCCCCTCTGTAGCATGGCGAAACAACATCGGCGAGAGATGAAGCTGCACTTGCATGAAGTTAAAACAAAAACAAAAGTGTCGCAGTGTATGTCTCATGGAAATTATAGTGATGGCTGACAAAGCATTCTGCTCCGAGCCAGTACAAGGGGCATCGAAGTGAAACATGGAGTTTTTGTTTTGCATTGGACTGGATATTATAATTAACTGTTCTATAAACTAATCTGTTTAGCATCGTGAGTACTAAACATAGTGAATTACCTTCAACAAGAATACAATCAATATCTGAGCCCAAGCGAAGAAGAGTGCACCTTTCACAAGTCTTTGAGTATACTGAGCTCCTTAAATCATGATTTTGTCGCGTACATTACAGGTAGTCTGAGCAAGCTTTATTCTAGATCTTACATGGACTTACATGGATCCGAAGAACTTACATGGATCCTGGCTGACACTTCCACGAAGGCACCTCAATCATCGGTTCGCCAGTATGTCGTTGGAGCTGATAATGCCCCAGGAGGGAACCTAAGGTATCGCATCCAAAACATCCGCGTCTCAAGTGGTCCCTGGCCATTTCATCGGACCGGTCGGACAACATTCTGTCATGACTTCATGACAAAATTATTGCCGACCGGTAATTTCTCTGCCGGTTTAACCTGTAATCGTTTTATAACTTTGAGGGTCACAAAGTGGTCTTCGAATACGAGAGGCAACAGTTATCGGCTCTGGTGTAGCCAAGGGGAATAGCTTTTCCAACAACTTCCCGATGCCCGTCGCGGATAGCTAAATACCCTCGTCGATGCTGATCCAACCACTTGCTATATTTTGCTGATGATTTGATGTATTTGGGCTCGCTATGCTACAAGTACTTTTTAACAGCATACCACGTTGCTCAGGGCGTTGGACGAGCGAGGGCAAGAAGCGGACCATGGGCTGCAGGTCCAGGTCGGGTTCGATACCCCGACAGGAGGCTGGTTGACCTGTTGAAGATGCTCTCTGCATGGCCCGTGAAGGCACACCTGGCTACGATCAATTTTCACGTAATTTCAAGAATTTCAGGTATAAGCAAGGCCTCATTGGACATTTGGCACAGTGCGTTTGTATTCGCTTATGTTATGCACACGACCCAATTGCGCAATAAGTGCTGTGAACTTCGGCATATGTGGAAGGAAAACAATCGGATTCAGCCGAAATTGGCTATACCATTGCCGAAAGCTGGCTAATTTTCGAATGTTCAGTGCACATATGTCTAACCTAAATGGGTTATGCTATATTGTAAAATTAGATACCATAGGTGCCACGGTGCGTCACGGTCAATTTTGTCCCCCATCTTTTCTACTCAATATATGCGGCGCAAACACGCTCGGTGCGATACCCTCCATGGGACTGCCTTTGACCACGCACTCGCCTGGCCTCGTGAATGCAGGTCACGTGATGTGACGTAGTTACCCGACTGACGGCTGGTCGAGGCTGTGGTCACGTGATGTGACGTAGTTACCCGACTGACGGCTGGTCGAGGCTGTGGTCACGTGATGTGACGTAGTTACACCCGACTGACGGCTGGTGGAGGCTGCGCCGGCCGGCTATCCACCCGATATAACTTTTCCTTCGAAAACATGAGTAAGCCAGATAAAATATTGCGATGAAAGCACCCAGACTCACATATTTAAATAGACTGAACTACAAAGTCGTATGAAGTCTTATCTAAAATAGACTTAAGCACAGACTTAAGTCTCCATGAAAACATTCCAATTTGAAAAAAAAAAAATATATCAAAGAAGTCATTCAATTTTCGATAACGAGACGAGAATCTCTGGCTGGGCCGACGCCGAACTAAGTGCCGCAGACTAACTTTAACTGTTTCTGTTTTTGTTTCTGTCTCTGTCTCTGTCTCTGTCTCTGTCTCTGTCTCTGTCTCTGTCTCTGTATCTGTCTCTGTCTCTGTCTCTGTCTCTGTCTCTGTCTCTGTCTCTGTCTCTATCTCTATCTCTGTCTCTATCCCTGCCTCGGTCTCTGTTTTTGTATCTGTCTCTGTCTATGTCTCTGTATTTGTCTGTATCTATCTCTATGTCAATCTCAATCTCACTCACTCTCTCCCTCTCTCTATCTCTCTCTCTCTCTCTCTCTCTCTCTCTCTCTCTCTCTCTCTCTCTCTCTCTCTCTCTCTCTCTCTCTCTCTCTCTCTCTCTCTCTCTCTCTTCTTTTTCTCTCTCTCTCTCTCTCTCTCTTTTTTTTTTTTTTTTTTTTTTTTTTTTTTTTTTTTTTTTTTTTCTCTCTCTCTCTCTCTCTCTCTCTCTCTCTCTCTCTCTCTCTCTCTCTCTCTCTCTTCACCATCCACGAATCAAGTTTATGCCAGCGCGGTCAAGCTAGCCAGGCTCATTCCGACTCCTTTCCACAAGGCCCGATTTCCTCGGCCAGACTCGACCGTCGAGCCTTGCGTCGGTGGGCGGAGTAATCGCGCGTCGATCTCGACGCGCTCGTCGCGCACCGTTTCCGACGCAGCGGAATGTTGATGGCCGCCCGGGTGTGATTCACGGCGGATTATAAGTGATGAGGCGTGCGGTGTGACAAGCGGCAAAACACGCCACGACTCGGCCGGTGATTAAATGCTCGACACAACGAGACGACGCGGGAGGTGGCTCGCCAAGAGCCGGTCGAGACACGGCCACGACGGTGACGAACACAATGGTGCGCGGCGCGCCCGACCACCCACCGAGACGGGAACATCGCCCACGTGCTGGAGGGCCGGCTGAAGCGGGCCGACTAGCAGCCGGCTGCTGCTGGCAGTGTTCGTCATCCTGCGGCCGGCTGCTGCTGGCAGTGTTCTTCATCCTGCAGCCGGCTGCTGCTGGCAGTGCTCGTCATCCTGCAGCCAACTGCTGCTGGCAGTGTTCGTCATCCTGCGGCCGACTGCTGCTGGCAGTGTTCTTCATCCTGCAGCCGGCTGTTGCTGGCAGTGCTCGTCATCCTGCAGCCAACTGCTGCTGGCAGTGTTCGTCATCCTGCGGCCGACTGCTGCTGGCAGTGTTCTTCATCCTGCAGCCGGCTGCTGCTGGCAGTGCTCGTCATCCTGCAGGCGACTGCTGCTGGCAGTGCTTGTCACCCTGCAGCCGGCTGCTGCTGGCAGTGCTCGTCATCCTGCGGCCGACTGCTGCTGGCAGTGTTCTTCATCCTGCAGCCGGCTGTTGCTGGCAGTGCTCGTCATCCTGCAGCCAACTGCTGCTGGCAGTGTTCGTCATCCTGCGGCCGACTGCTGCTGGCAGTGTTCTTCATCCTGCAGCCGGCTGCTGCTGGCAGTGCTCGTCATCCTGCGGCCGGCTGCTGCTGGCAGTGCTCGTCATCCTGCAGCCGACTGCTGCTGGCAGTGTTCGTCATCCTGCAGCCGGCTGCTGCTGGCAGTGCTCGTCATCCTGCAGCCGACTGCTGCTGGCAGTGTTCGTCATCCTGCAGCCGGCTGCTGCTGGTAGTGTTCGTCATCCTGCAGCCGGCTGCTGCTGGCAGTGTTCGTCATCTTGTAACTGGCTGCTACTGGCAGGGGCTGTATGCGGATGCGACCAATTTATCGAGTAGCCAAGTGAGGCTCATGACTAACGGTGTACAATTTTCATTATTACACGGTGTGATTCAGCTTTCGGAGCAGATCAACGCGCAGTTTGCAATTTAATGTTATTGCATTATACCTTGTTCTGTTTTAACACTGCATAAGGGATGTTTGCGCATGAAAAAGGCCAACATTTTCCGTTATTTCAATCAAGTGGTTTCACCACTGACATGAGTAGTTATCCTTGATCCTTTATCCTTGATCAGTTATGGTTTGCTTACTTAAATGTATAGTTCCATGCCTCGATGCAAACTTAAATTGCAATGAAAATTTGAATATTATGCTAACACTTTCAACCTGGTTGAACGAGGTAGTTTCACAATGTTTATCATCCTGAGGAAATATAAACTCTTCGATTGCCAGGTGAAGAGATTCAAAAGGTTAGATACCAGTTGCAGGAGTAGACATTGTCGCAACATATTCAGTAGTTAACATGTTCGGAACAGCCGCATTAGCATGGTTTTAATATGTCGACGTACACGCATCCTTCCCGCGCACTCCCCGGGCACCGTCCCTGTTCAGTCTCTCTCTCCTTGAGTGCCACCAATGCCGACATGCCTAACCACACCATACCATGCCCACATGCCATGCCAACGTACCATGCCAACGTGCCATGCCAGCGTACCCGCTTGCATCATTCGAAGAGTTTTGACCGTGCAGTGTCATTGGGCGTTTGACCCTCTCCACGCCCCTACATCCCCGGGGTGGGCAACTGAGCACACCACTTCGCCAGCGTTACGCTGGCGTGTCCAAGGAATCTACCATAAACCACAGCGTCGGCGGCTGCACAAACCGACAGTCAGGCCTGCGGGCCTTGGCACAGGACTAAGCAGTGCACATGCAAATTTACAGAGCGAAGACTAGACGGCATACGTTGATCTACACACGGAGGACTAGATAGTACACGTTAATTTGCACACGGAGGACTAGATGGTACAGGTTAATTTACACACCGAGGAATTGACGGTGCACATTAATTTACACACCCAGGACTATACGATACACGTTAATTTACACACCGAGGACTAGACGGTGGATGTTTACACACCGAGGAAAGAACGGCACAAGTAACTTTACGTACCGAGGATTAGTCAGTACAAGTGAAGTTACACAGCGATGGCTAGACGGTGCATGTTAATTTACAGTGGCCGGTTTTGTCTGACGCAACGTACAAGAAGCCACATGTCGAGATGAATGGCATCACTCTCAGTTGGAATCCCATCAGCTGCAGCTAGCCGCCCACAGCTGCGAGTTCATTAGATCCAGCGGCCTAGCCAGAGCTCTGCTGAAGGCATCTCCTGGCCAAGATGTTCGCATTGGTTGAGTATATTCAGCATGGAGGTGACAATTGAAACACAAACAGAGAATTTCCTACGTTTGCGTAGCACTTCTTGTATCAATCCCAAACATAACAGAACGTATTTTCTATAAGGATAGACTGGAAGGCTGTTTCAAGGTCGAATTCCTTCATGCCAAGCCAATGGCATCATATTGGACTTTTATTGGCGAGCCAAGACGCACATGTTACCAGAACACAATGACTACCAAGTTTACATCATGCAATCGGAGAGCCTACGTCGATTTACTGAGATGCTGAGGCACTGTTAAAATATGCACCACCTGGGGACGGCAATGTTTATATAATGACCCCGGCGTAATGAGGTGGTATTATCACTCGGAAAGCAGTATTTCGTGCATTTCACATCGATAGAAGAGTAGGCAACATCTGGAGCGTGTTTCTATTGAATACGTAGCACTAGCATTTGCCCGATCTTCAATTCGCTCCAGTGGCCTTCCAACACCCTGATTGAAATGTGTGTTCAGGCCACGTTGGAGGTCTCTTCCTTCCAGCTAATGCCATAAGGACGTTTAAAGGGGTAGGTGCCTAGTCTCTGTGCCCCATTGCTTCTGTCACTTGTGATTTGCATCTAAATGCCGAGCTTTATTGCGCAAATGGCGGGACGTGTCGAGTGAAGCACAGGCCAACTATTCAGTGCCCCACCAATGTGCTGGCTGCACTGCATACCAGTCGCGTTGACAAACAAATGCTTCATAAACGGCGTCAGTTGCGCTGATTTCAGAGCATATTAGCTGGAAGACGCGTGTGGCTTCAAATTACTCATTGGTGATGATATATGAGTCTAATCGGGCTGCACCTATGCATCACGAGACGTGTCACTAATTAATAACCGGAGACAGGTGGAATGTCGGGTAGGGAGGGAGGGTGAGGGGGGCTGAGGGGCGGTAAAGCCTCCGGCACATGCGTCCTTGCTCAGCCGCTCTGCTCGTCACTGCGCTCCGCTGCTCTGCTCCACTTCTCTGCTCCACTGCTCTGCCCCGCTGTTGTGCTCCGCTAGCATGCTCCACTGCTCTGCTCTACTTCTCTGCTCCACTGCTCTGCTCTTTTATGATGCTCCACTGAGCTGTTACACTTCTCTGCTCCTCTATGGTGCTCCATTGCTCTGTTGCACTGATCTGCTCCGCTAACATGCTGCACTGCTCTGTATCTTTGTGCAGCTGCGCTACTCGACTCTGTTGCTCTGTTCTGTAGTTATGCTGTGCCGTTCTGCACCATTTCTCCTCTCCGCAGGTCTCAGCTATTGCTCCGCCATAACATTCTACTCCATTGTTCTGCTCCGCTGTTGATTTTTGCTTTCCTCCTGAACTGCTCTGGTAATTTGCCCTACATTGCTGTCCTGCTCCGCCGCTCTGGTCCGCTGTTCTGCTTCACTGTTCTGCTCCCCTGCTCTGATTCACTGTCCTGCTCCACTGTTCTGCTTCACTACTCTGCTCTTTTTCTCTGTTCTTGTCCACTGCTCTGCTTAACTGTCCTGTTGCTCTGCTCTGCATCGCTGTTCTGCCCCACTGCTCTTATTCGCTGTTCTGTCCCACTGGTCTGCATTACTGTCGAGCTCAGCAGTCCTGCTCCGCTGTTCTATTCACTTGCTCTACTCTCACGCTCGGCTGGTCTGCTCAGCAGTCCTCCGCTGTCACTCTGCCCGGCTGGCTCTGCCCGGCTGGCTCTGCCCGGCTGGCTCTGCCCGGCTGGCTCTGCCCGGCTGGCTCTGCCCGGCTGGCTCTGCCCGGCTGGCTCTGCCCGGCCGGCTCTGCCCGGCTGGCTCTGCCCGGCTGGCTCTGCCCGGCTGGCTCTGCCCGGCCGGTTCTGCCCGGCTGGCTCTCCCCGGCCAGCTCTGCCCGGCTGGCTCTGCCCGGCCGGCTCTGCCCGGCCAGCTTTGCCCGGCCGGCTCTGCCCGGCCGGCTCTGCCCGGCCAGCTCTGCCCGGCCGGCTCTGCCCGGCCGGCTCTGCCCGGCCAGCTCTGCCCGGCCAGCTCTGCCCGGCCGGCTCTGCCCGGCTGGCTCCGCCCGGCTGGCTCTGCCCGGCCGGCTCTGCCCGGCTGGCTCTGCCTGGCTGGCTCTGCCCGGCTGGCTCTGCCCGGCTGGCTCTGCCCGGCTGGCTCTGCCCGGCTGGCTCCGCCCGGCTGGCTCTGCCCGGCCGGCTCTGCCCGGCTGGCTCTGCCTGGCTGGCTCTGCCCGGCTGGCTCTGCCCGGCTGGCTCTGCCCGGCTGGCTCTGCCCGTCTGGCTCCGCCCGGCTGGCTCTGCCCGGCCGGCTCTGCCCGGCTGGCTCTGCCTGGCTGGCTCTGCCCGGCTGGCTCCGCCCGGCTGGCTCTGCCCGGCTGGCTCCGCCCGGCTGGCTCTGCCCGGCTGGCTCTGCCCGGCTGGCTCTGCCCGGCTGGCTCTGCCCGGCTGGCTCTGCCCGGCTGGCTCTGCCCGGCTGGCTCTGCCCGGCTGGCTCTGCCCGGCCGGCTCCGCCCGGCGACCTGTGGTGACGGTTATTGGAGGGTGGCGGAGATTTAGGGAGGCGGGCCGGCTGCGGCAGGCCGGCCCGCCGCGTCTCTGTTTGCAGATGCCGGGTGGCAGACGCTCCCCGGCGCCGGTGACCGATGACGCCGCCGGTGCGGCTGCGTCCAGCTGGCCATGTCGTCAGCGTCAGTGTCGGCGGCGTCTCCGTCGTCGGCCGGCGACACCTGTAGAGGAGGCAGGGAGCGCGGCCAGCGCCACCGCCGGCCGGCAGACGCAGACGCCACCGACTGACAGCCGATTTATGGTCCCATAGCTGCTGTCTCCGTTCGTGAAAAATGAGTGTTTACTCGGCCAGGCATCGGCAGGAATAAATGAGGCGCGCTGTGAAATGTGGTGTTAGTTCTGGGTAATTGAAGGCGATTTGCAGTACTTTGTGTGTGGTACATCGTGGCGATGCAATTCTTACAGTGCTAAGCTGGCTTGACACGGCTCATTCCATATGAACGCCGAGACTAAACACGCGTGATTTATTGTCCTTGGTAATTTACGCGCCTTGTTTTGGCAGATAAGATAGGGAGGCTTTAAGGGGAATGCGATGCGAAGTCCACTGCTGAAGATGTATCTGGATCAGTGCTCACCATGTCAAGTGAAGAAGCCAACAGGACTGGAAGACACATCGTTCCCAGGATACTTCCAAAGATGTGGCTGGACTTCATGGCTTGTGATTGTCTCAAGTAAAGAATTCTCCCCACACATTCATTCTAACCTAGCCCATTTTTCTTCGCATTTAGCCCTTCAAAATAAAAATAGGCACATCTTCCGGTATATAATAATTTCATCTTCTCCCCTCTATTTCGTGTTCGAATTAACCGACAATAGGAAAATTAGGTGGGGAATTCAGCTGTGCGATTACGTGAGTAAAGCACAGCACCAGGTACCACGATCAGGTCACTGTGGACTGCGTGATCTTCCCAATGGCGGGTTCAGCCACTTTATTTCGTGGGGTCAGAGCCCACTCCGTGATCGGACAACCTTCCGCAAACGTATATATGGCTATATCGTGTGTTGCTAATGCGGCACCTCGGTGCTTTACTTGGCCTCTTCATATTCATTATTTGGGTCCAAATAGGCTGCGTTGAGGGCATGCGTATGCCGATTCAATATTGCTTGCAATTCAAGTCGCCTAGGTGAGCTTACTGGATATTATGTTCAGTTGATATGCTAATCGTCGAACTACAGATAATTTTACTCAACTGAATCTATGTTGTCAGCTATGACGAACTTGCGACGAACTTGGCGAAGATGACTTATGTTTCGGCATCATAGGATTTGTGGAAAATCAGTAGAACTACCACTCACTCATATCTCCAGAAGCATTCAACTCATCTGACTGAAATGATTGTTGCCAAGTTAGCCAAGTTAGCATTCAAGCCGACTTTACATGATGCATGGTATGTGACACCCAAACGACGCCATGATATCTCCATGGTGGTTAATCCGACCAGACGTCATCCGGGTCCGGGAATGATGCGAGCACAGCTTGCTTGTGGGGTGGAACAATTTATAACATGATGTGCACCTTCCGACGTACGTGCATACGCAGACAGTTGGTGAAATAAATTCATTGTGATGATGATGAGTAATTACACTGCTCTGGCCGTCGTCTATCTACCTCAGGCAGCCGTATACCGGGCTGTGCAGGGCTATGGGCGAGACCCAGTAACAGACCAGCGCTATCAATCGACCGGTGCATCAGGTCACACAAGCATCTTGGGCACACCGGTGCGTCCGGTCACACTAGCGCATTGGTCACACTGGTACGTCCGGTAACACTAGCGCATTGGTCACACTGGTACGTCCGGTAACAATAGCGCATTGGTCACACTGGTACGTCCGGTCACACTAACGCATTGGTCACACCGGTGTGTCAGGTCACACTAGCGTATTGGTCACACCGGTGCGTCATGTCACACTAGCGCATTGGTCACACCGGTGCGTCAGGTCACACTAGCATATTGGTCACACCGGTGCGTCATGTCACACTAGCGCATTGGTCACACTGGTACGTCCGGTAACACTAGCGCATTGGTCACATTGGTACGTCCGGTCACACTAGCGTATTGGTCACACCGGTGCGTCATGTCACACTAGCGCATTGGTCACACTGGTACGTCCGGTAACACTAGCGCATTGGTCACATTGGTACGTCCGGTCACACTAGCGTATTGGTCACACCGGTGCGTCATGTCACACTAGCGTATTGGTCACACCGGTGCGTCAGGTCATACTAGCGTATTGATCACACCGGTGCGTCAGGTCATACTAGCGTATTGATCACACCGGTGCGTCAGGTTGATGCTGTTACACCGGGTGATCACGCTGTGCATGTTGTTCATAATGTAGACAGTTCTCCCATAGCGCTTCGTTCAGGTTGTGTGAGTGCATTTCAAGATGGTGGATGCGTTAAAAAAATACAGAATCGTCAACAATTGACCACATTGTGCCGATAATGAAACAGCGAAGTCATATACTCTGTGAAGCTTTGCACGTCCATGACACAGAATCAACGGTTCTTGCCACCAATTAAAGATATGCGCACAAGGCAACTTACATTGCTCGGTCATTTTCGTTATCTGTACCGCGAAAAATGCATGTTAACCATGCTAACTGAATAATTCATTGAATAACAAAACTTACCAATGCATCTCAAGATGGTAGAAGCTAACCAGAAATACTGTATTTTAATCAGCCGAACTCATTTAGATTCACATTTCCTTGCCGACTGGTACTGTAGGATATCAATTGAAGATGAACCTGTATTATGCAGAATGGTTCATTATATAGTTTTGTTGAGAAATGGCCAATTTCTTCGTATTTAACATTGAGTAACAGGACTTTAGGCACTCATAGTATCAAAGGAATTATGAAAATATGAAAAGGAAGTTTCCTGGGGCAGAACCAAAGTACTAGAGGAAAAGAACAACAATTACGAAATAAAACGATCGGAGACCAATTTCAATAAAATCACAAGTTGTTTATTCACACCGAATTCGGGGTAAATACACCGTTTGTGTTGATATTTGTGAAGATGGCATTTCACTAACATCAAGAACTAACAAAACTACAAAATCCAAAGTATATAAATAATTTAGCGCTCTGTCGAGGAACGTAGTATTTCATCAGTATCCTATGATGACCTATCCTCGATGATTCGAAGAAAAAAAACAGTCGAAAGTTACTTGTTCTTCGTATATATTCGGGTGCAACCCTTCGTCAAGCGACAAAAAAAGCAATTCCAACTAACGGTCAAATTGGCAATGAGAATTTGACCGTTAGTTGTGATTCCTTTTTTGTGTAGTTTGACGAAGGGTTGCATCCGAGTATATACCAAGAACAATTAACTTTCGACTGTTTTTTCTTCTTCGAATCATCGAGGGAAGTTCATCATAGCATACTGATGAAAATCCGAAGAGCATTGCTTGTTAATCACAAAATATGAAGAAGAAAAAAACGTGTGATGGCAACGTTTGTATTTCACTAAGGTTGTTGATCGTAAACAATCGTGGTAAATACGCCGCTTGTGATAACACATGTTCTAGCCTGTTTGAATTTTGACGGAGAGCAGTGCCGGTCAAGAAAAATATGAATGAATTTGATTTATTTTTCGACGACGTTCAGCTGCAGTGGGCAGCTGGGGATTCCGCGGTTTCGTGACTGAAGCAGGATTGCAAATTTTATCTTTATGCGTCATAGGCGGTGAAGCAGGGGAGGTGGAAGGGGTACCGCCCCTCCCCTTAGTCCAGAAATTATCTCCCACTGGATACGTCACTGGGAGTCCATGGTGTCACTGGATACTACCATTGCAGTCAATGGGTTTAAATCCAACCTTCGGAATCCCCCTCCCCTCCACCGCACCCTAGTAATGTTCGTGTAATGGGATTGCAACTTGACTTGTTTGTTTCCATTTGTTAAGTGTATGATGTTTAATGCTCAGAGTATCCGTTCCAAATTTGATGAGTTCAAGTGTTATGTTGCTGAGGAGGAACCAGATTTTGTTTGCATTACGGAGGCATGGGTCAGTGAAGGGTATTTTGGAGATAACTTACAGGACTATGAGATCCAGGGATACAATATGTTTTCGTGCAATAGGGGTCCAGCAATGAAAGGGGGTGGTGTAATGCTCTATATGAATAGCTTATTCAGTTCTCAAAAAGTAGCAGGTGGGGATAAAAATGTGTCTGTGGAGTCCATTTGGCTTGATGTCACTGTGGGAAAAGGCAACAGCAATACTCTTAGGATAGGAGCTTTCTACCGATCAGGAACCCTGCCACATTCTCAGCAACTGGAGCTTGACAAGGTGATTTGTGAGGAAATCAGTAGAAACGTTAAGAGGAAGTGCCTTATTCCTGGTGACTTTAATCTAAAGGGATATGAAAATGCTGGTGTTGGCTCCCCATCATGCAAAATGTTTAGGAAATGCCTTGAAGAGGACCTGTTCTTACACCAGTTTGTATCGGAACCTACCAGGCATGGTTCATTCTTGGACCTTGTATTCTTGGATTTAAGTGACTTGGTTCAAGACTTGACTGTAGGCGAAACTCTGGGAAAAAGTGACCATAACATAGTTAGATTCAAGGCACATGTAGGGGAAATTATCAAGGATAATTTGGTAAGGGTTCCACATTTCAACAGAGCAGACTTTGACGGAATGAGAGCGGCTTTAAGTGCCATCAGATGGGAAGAAGAATTCTCCAATTTAAATGCCTGTGAAATGTGGGAAAAGTTCAAATCTTACTTGAAGGAAACTCAGATAAGACATGTACCCCAAAAGCAAAGACGCAAAAGAAGGGTAGGGAAGCCAGCATGGCTTACACCAGACTTGATAAAAGCAATTAAGGCTAAGAAAACTGCATTTAGAGTCTTTAAAGAAGCCTCAAATGTCGTTAATCTAAATGCATATCGAAAAGCTAGAGACACTGTGAAGCAAAAAACCAGAGCAACAAAGCGAGCAAAAGAACTGGATTTAGCTAGAAACTGTAATGGGGACAGTAAAAAGTTATTTAGTTTCTACAAGCTGAGTAAAGTTTCTAGCACAATTGGTCCACTGGAAGTAAACGGGACTACATTGGGTCATGATAGTGAGATGGTTGAGGAGCTGAGCAAGCAGTTCAAATCAGTGTTTACATTGGAAGATATGACCAATCTGTCAACCGTACACCATAGTTCAGTGACATGGGATCTGACAATGAAATGAAATTTATGAAATTTGAATGCTATGAAATTTATGAAATGAAATGAATGAAATGAAATGAAATGAAATTTATGCTAGGGTGTTGCGGGAAACTGAAAAGGAACTGGCATTTCCACTTAGTATAATATTTTGTAGATCAGTTTCACAAAATGAAATTCCAACCGATTGGAAAAGGGCAAATGTAGTTCCTATTTTCAAGAAAGGAGAAAGAGGGAAAGTTTAAAACTATAGGCCAGTAAGTCTCACATCCCTAGTCTGCAAGGTACTCGAATCAATTATCAAGGATAGAATAGTTAGTTATCTGGAAGGTAGCAGATTGATTCAAGATACTCAACATGGGTTTAGAAAAGGACGATCGTGTCTCACAAACCTCTTGGACTTTTTGAACTTCGCCACAGAACAATTTGATCAGGGAAATCAGGTTGATGTAACATATCTTGACTTTAGTAAGGCCTTTGACAAGATACCCCATAAACAGTGAATGATACAGCTTCAGTCCCATGGTATTGCAGGTAGCATCTTAAAATGGATAGAGTTGTGGCTTTCAGATAGACAGCAAAGAGTGATGCTAAATGGTACAAAGTCATCATGGCAAAATGTTCTTAGTGGAGTCCCCCAGGGGTCAGTACTGGGGCCACTACTGTTCATTATATTTGTAAATAACATTGAAAGTGGCCTAAGCAGTAAAGTTTTGAAATTTGCGGATGATTTGAAGGTCTTTAGGGCAATAACAGGTCAAGATGAGCATATCTCGCTGGAAAAAGACTTAGACGAACTTGTGAAGTGGTCCGAAGAATGGCAAATTAAATTAAATTTTGATAAGTGCAAAATCATGCATGTAGGTAAGCAGCATATGAAGGCTCCATACTTGATGGGTGGCCAAGTGCTATCAGTGACTCAACAGGAGAAGGATTTAGGTGTTATTCTAAGCACAAAACTGGGGGCATCAGAACAGACCAAGGAAGCCAGGAAGAAGGCACTGAGAATGCTCGGGCAATAAATAGGAATGTATCATACAGAAGTGAGGAAGTGATCAGGAAGCTTTACTGTGCATACGTCAGGCCACATTTGGAATACTGCATCCAAGCTTGGTCTCCTAGCTATGAAAAATATTGTTGGCTTTTAGAGAGAGTACAAAAGAGGGCTACAAAAATGGTTAATGGCATAAGCAACCTGGCATATGAGGAAAGATTGAAGAAATTGAATATGTTTTCACTTAGATATAGAAGGCTGAGAGGAGATCTCATCGAGGTCTTTAACTTTGTCCATGGTCTGGAGAGGGGATACCTTGGGGAAATGTTTGAATTTAACAGAAATGATGAGTGTACAGAGTGCACTCAGTGTACAGAGTGCAACCAAGAAGGGCCCTTGTGGCTCGTAGTTGCACTAATCTTTTATGTCTTTATGTCTTTATGACTTGGGGAGGGTATCATTATTATATTAGCTGATACATAGCGCCCCCGATATTTATGCAGTATGATTTGTATCTTCTTAATGCTGTATATTTTGTAACTGGCCAATGCATTCGGACACTGGACAATTATGTGCTTGCCATTTTTTAAATGAATTTCCTCAGTTAAAACATGTTACCTACATTGTTCGTCATGTCTGCACTATCAATATCAATCGGTCACTATGAAATGTGGGTTTGTTTGTTTGCATTCAGAGCTCAGTTGTTTTTCTGATCAAGCTTTCATGGAATTGAATGGCATTTCGTTTCTGGAGAAATATCATTTATTACATTTTTGAGCAGATGCATTAACATTCTTCCTTATATTATATATTTGGTGGTATTGTATCGCCTAGTCATTACTGGAACTACATCATATTAATTGGTATAGGCGAGTTATTCATTATTGAAAGGCATTGTATAATCACATCGTGTATAAGACAATCGCGAAAATTGTGTCTGAATTACACTATTTGCAGTTCCAAGGCAAGACATTTGTGAAATGTGATGTAACACAGTTTGTGATTTTCATCACACTCACTATTAGCAAACTATGTGAGTACAAAAACAGTAGTGAAATTAGCCTCAGTGCCTTCCAAACAGATTGAAAGCCAATGTCATGTGCCAGTGATGAATCCAGTCCTCTTTATTAGAGTCTACAATTGCTTTTTCATGCTGGTTGTGGATTTTTTATTTATTATAAATTTGATCCGAATTGTTGCTGGGGTAGCTTGAGGAACCAGGGTTATATTGCTAAGCAGAGCTTGTTGCGTGAACCCTGGACCCACCACCCGATCCATGAACTCCAGCTCAACGGCAGAATTTAGACCGAAAGTTTAACATGCCGCCAATGCACCGACACGGCCGCCCGGTAGCTGGTCCCCGGCATTATCGGGCCAGCTGCCAACTGACACTCCCGGCTGGGGGCTAAATGCGAGCGCGTGAAGCGACTCGAACCCTGTGTTGCCAGTACAGGGGAGATCAGTGCAGGCCAGCGCTCTAACCGACTGAGCTACCGGGGCGATAATTTCGTTCGCTATTCGGCTGAAAATCCTGAAGACCGACACCGAGTACTGATGGACGCAATTATTCCTAATTATCTCGTAATTAGCTTACAGCCAAATCAGTTTTCGTGTTCGGGTTACTTTGCAAGCGAGGTGGTACATTCCTCGGCCAACATAGAAAATAAGCTGAAGCCGCCGGCCGGCTGGACAATTTCAAAGACATATAACTCTGCAAGAATGTACCCATCCTATCACCATATGTTGCTTCTTAATCTGAAAGCCGCATAGTTTGGTTTATTGTGTGGTGAGCAGCATCGTTTCCCTATGCCAGACATAACGTACGCTTTAAACAGGTTAGATATTAAATTCCATTGAATCGTACCGTAACTTACCACTGATAAATTGGCAGTACGACACCAGGCAGAACGTTCATAGTCTTTAGTGCAAAACTCTGCTGTCGAATACTCGAAAACCCGGCCCATTGCTAAGTGATGCAGCGGAGGTAGATATTTCAGACCATTGTAAAAATATATATAACACATTGAAAATGATGGCATGTGTTCGTGAGGCCATTGCAAGGTTATGCCTCCAAAGGTCGCTTCGGCCGGCCGGCCTGGGCTGCTCAAGTTTTGTCTTTGGTCGTCAATGAAAGACATTTGATCTTCGCCCCCAATTCTGAAAACAATGTGCTTACAGATAATTGTCGCATGTGTTCTGAATTTGGTCTCTTAGAAGAGGGTGCGGGAGAGGATGGGGAGCGTGAGGGAGAAGAAAAGAGAGAGAGAGGGAGAGAGAGAGAGAGAGAGAGAGCGAGAGAGAGAGAGATGATAACTGGTAAGGACAGCAGGGGCGGTCGACCAATTTAGGCACCAAGGCAGTGCCTAACCTGAGTAGAACTGAAAAGTATTTTGTATGTTATTTTGGTACAAATTGATGTTTTCATCCACTGGAAAATAGCAATGCGGAAAAACTGGAAACAAATGTGCATAAGTGACTCGTAATTATAGTGAAAAATTAGGTTCGCATCTACATCTTCACTTCACAACAGCGCTATTACTGGTCGGCAGAGGCGAGCCTCTGGGAGATATCGCCATATATTGCGCCTTTGTTTCATAACAAGTTATGTGGTTGCGATCCTTTTGGAGTGCAATTCATTGCACTTTCAATGGAGATCGCTGTGTAAATGGCACTTTTGAGGTACATCGGGTCATATTTTATACACAAATGTTCCAATGATTCGTGAAGTTGAGAGAATGCAAGAAGCAAGCAACCCACCCATTTAGGAGGTACGAGAGGTTGCTGCACGAGAGAGGTTCGACGTTGCTCTGAGATTATGGTTGGATACCTAGATAGGCACCTACTAAGCATTACAAATCCAAGGAATTCGATAATGTGGGAGAATTAGTATTTACTCGGCCCCATCAAATGACTCGAAACCAACTTCCAGGATATGAACAATGCACGCAATTTATGTAATTATATGGAGGAAGTTCCCAGGGCACTTTTTTAGGCTTAAAAATTGGTTTTCTAGTGTCTTGATGCAATTCGAATTGGCTATAAACTCATATATTTTTATAATGAAAACTATTTTTGCATAATCAAATACAAGTTGTGCTTTATCACCATGAGCAGTCATTTAACCAAGACAAGAACATCAAAATCAATCAAATAACATCTAAAACAACAACAGAAAAAAAAATTATTTTGTCACAATGCTGATGTATACTATGGAACTCACTTGAACAAAATATAGGATGCATACATAAAAGTTGTTTTGTGTGAGGAAGTATACATCGAAGAATGATGCAATATTACAACAAAAACCTGACCTAACCTAGTATAATCTACTGATGTTAGATTAACCAAGCCTACTGATATTGAATTACCGACTGCTGATTTTCGACAATCCAATATCATTGCATCACTAGAGGATTATGCATCATTTGCAATTTCAAGGCTAGGTGACATGATTTGAAATACAAATACAAATGCATATATGTGATTTCCCAAAGTAATGGCACACAAAGTAGTTGCTGGGGAAGATTCAACAAGTCCAATCCTTGGATTCTTGTTTATGATTTGCTCTTATGGGCTTCTAAATCAATATAAAAACATGGTTTTTGTTTCGACAAAAGAACTCAATGCATTTTCCTTAATTGCTTGTGTAGAATGTGTAGACGTAGTTGTGCATGCAATTGGAAACCTTGTTGACAGTCCATGCAGTATATTTGTTTGAATGCAGGAGTAGTCCTTTGAAGACCCATCTGATGCAAAAACTACCTTGATTCATGTTTATGAAGGTGCATGCACAACTTAGAATAACTATATGAATTGTGGTATTTCAGATAATTGTGATCAGATACTTTTTATTTTAGCCAACATATCCCCTATATCTGCCTCTGTATCTGTGGAATCCACGATCTAACGAAATAAATAAATACATAAATATATATATATATATATATATATATATATATCCAAGTTTAGACAGATAAGCAACCGATATTGTACTTCGTACCGTCATCGGATTCTCAGACCGTAACAAAATCGCACCACCGGCGACACCAGAGCGTGTCACAAAGGTCGCTAGGCCACGTCAGAAGTGTCACCAGATCATGTCACAAGCGTCACCAGAGCATGTCACAAGCGTCACCAGGCCACACCAGAAGCGTCGCCAGAGCATGTCACAAGCGTCACCAGAGCATGTCACAAGCGTCACCAGAGCATGTCACAATCGTCGCCAGAGCATGTCACAAGCGTCGCCAGGCCACACCACCGGCGACATCAGAGCGCGGTGAGACATGCCGCGGGTTCAGTATGACGTGTCGTCAGCAGTGGGCGGGTTCAGTGTGTGGCGCTGCGGTGCGATACTTGGTGTCACTCGACGGCTGGTCACCTGACCGCGCCGCAAGATGTGGTCCAGCGCCGACGACAGCTGACAGCGCTGCGGTGCGACACTTGGTGTCACTTGATAGCTGGTGATCTGACCGCGCCGCAAGATGTGGTCCAGCGCCGACGTCAGCTGACAGCGCTGCGGTGTGACAACACTTGGTGTCACTTGACAGCTGGTGACCTGACCGCGCCGCAAGATGTGGTCCAGCGCCGACGTCAGCTGGGACGCAGAAACCCAGTGAGCAGGGTGATACCGAAATTACCGAATTACGATACTCTGGTCATGCACCGTTAATCCGTTACTCTGCAGCGTTGATGGAAATAAGTGCCTACACATTGGCTTGTCATCCCCCTCCACAGTGTCTTGGCTGCTCCTACGTTCATATCTCCTGATGCCACTGATTTATCTATGCCATCTATTTTGCCGAGGAATAGGAGAGAGTTAAATCGATCAATTTTCAGACATTTGGAGCCATCTTCAGACTCTAACTTCGTGGAAGCCAGAAAATGCATGGCACTCTGTTCGCCTTTCAAGTTTGATCAGTGTGTTGTATCTTAGAAACGATATTTGTGAATTTTATGATGAAAGGATGCATTCCTTAGATGCATTGAACCGCCGGCTACTGAGTATTCGATTTCAAGACACCTGGCCGGGTATACTGTGCCGCGTGTCAAGGAAGTGCGGCGGCACAGTGCCGACAAAGCACCGCTCATGCTGCAGGCGTAAACCCGGGGAAACGTCGGCGGTATGTATTTACCACTGACCGAAGTTTGTGTTCACACAAAGGGCATTCTTGTATTTCTTCATGCAGCAACACGGACCGGATATTGACCTTGATAAATGCATAAGGCACTCCCGCATGTGTGCCAATATGGAGCTGCTGATACAAGCGTGCGCTGTGTAGCACCTGTTGTGTGCCTGCCGGCAGCGTGCTTCCTGGGCAGCGAGCGGACGCGACTCGACTGCGCCGACCCGTACCGCCAGCTGTACCACTGCGCCTTCAGCCCGCCAGAGCGCGACAAGCCGGCCGGCGACGTCAACGGCAACACCGCGCACGCGTCCGACCGCAACGACGACGGCGCCGACGAGGCGGCCGGCGCGCAACAGCGGCCCATACACCCCAAGCTGGCGTCCGTCTCCGCCCTGCTCGAGATGAAGGAGCAGTGGCAGCAGTTCAACGAGCTCACCACAGAGATGATCGTCACCAAAGCCGGCAGGTGAGGGAAGCAACCGATACGACCGTTGCCATGACTACGAGCTCAGCACTGACATGCTTGTCACTGCGTGCCCGGCCGATTCCACTCTTCCATATAAATCGCCATCAAGGGTAATGGATAAGTCAAAGGTGCAGAATGCGGGGCGCGAGCAGAGCCTCTACGTCCGATGTAATTACGGTGGATCACCGCGAAACAAATTTTTATAATTATACTAGTGAAACCTGCCAGGTGAAAACGTTATGCAAATAGTTGTCACTTACCATCTCACCTAACCCTGCTTGCCGCTCACCCCACCCAAGTGAAAATACATTAGTTGTCTTCTGAGTTTCCGAACTGCAGGCACATAATCGGGCATCATGCTGTTATCTGCAAGGATACTGTGCTTCGACCACAGATACCCTTACGAAATCTCGTGAAGATGAATGCCGGGTCACCTACATATGTTGCGCGCTGTTCCATGACGTGGTTACTGGTTAGTGCTCTTGGTATCTCAGGGTAAATATTAAGATACAGGTTGTTATAAATTACCGGGAAACGCGAGTGCAAAACTTAGGCCTATGAAAGTGCTCACAAAGTGTTGCTAAGTTGTCAAAGCCGTGACGGGCCGGTTTGCAAATGTTAACTTTTGTCGTTTACATACGACTGTAAACTGGCTGTGGCTTCGTCTTCTCTTGTAACCATACAAGTGGTATGTGTCTGTGGAATTCAACCATACAACAAGTGGTATGTGTCTCTGGGATTCAATCATACAACAAGCGATATGTGACTATGAGATTCCCATTGTCTCCTCCGCAGGCGAATGTTTCCAGTCTTTCAAATACGTTTATATGGCATGCACCAGTTAGAAGAATACATGCTCCAGATGGATTTTGTACCTGTTGATGACAAGAGGTATCGCTATGCCTTCCACAGGTACGTGCTCAAGTCATGTCATTTGTTTGCATATGCCACAGGTGCGGCCGTTAAGCCTACTTAACTTCGAATACTTCGAATATACGTACTTAGTCATTTGTGCAACTTTGCACCAACTGCACTACAACTTCTGCAGTATGTTCGCTTCTTGATCTTACTTTTCCAGCCTATGAAGGAGTCGCCTATTAGAAGAAAAGCAACCTGATCGCTGACGATAGATCAATCCTTGTTTGCGGAGGCTTCACGTTAATAATGCAGCTACTTGAGATTATGCTGTTTGTGTTGCTGTTTCGACGTCGTTGATGTCATCGCGTCGAGCATTCCCTTCTGATAATCTAACTACATACGGAACAGGTCAATATTCGTACTGTGTTACGAACATACTGGCGGCAGTGCCGGTGATGACGTTGTGCACGTTCTCACCTGTGACAGCAGGTGATCGTGTCGTGTGCAACTCCAGCGGAGGTGCTGGAGAATTTTACCGTGTTGCTGCTCTGGTGAAGGTATCGGTAATTGTGCCGTGTGCAGCTCCTGCTGCGGTGATGAGTGATTGTGCTGTGCGCAGTCCCACTTGGGGGTGAGGGTGGATTCGGTTGAGGGATGGCCATTCATGTACCAGACACGTCGGCGAATGATGCGAGCATAGAGGGTGGCTGGAATACAAGTACTTTTGCCATGTGTAAGTCAGCTAGCGCAGCGTCAGTATATTTGCATTCCGCATACCAGTGTGAGAAGACTCTAAGAACCCGGAGGTCAGAGAGAGAGGATAAAATTCGTTTGGAAGTTTGCTTTCCATTCAATATCGTATGCTAAAGCAATTCTGACAAATGGTAAGGCTATCTAAACGTGGGGCACCTTCCTCTCTGTCCCCTGCTTACTACGCATACGGTATACTGTGCAGCTTACCCAATGTGACCTTACCCAAGGTTGTAGATTAACACGTGCAGAGAGAAGCAAACTGTTGGTGATGGTGTCGTACGTGCACAGTTCCAGCTGGGTGATAGCAGGGAAGGCGGACGCGCATGCGCCGCCGAGGATCCACATGCACCCGGACAGTCCTGCGCTCGGCTCGCACTGGATGAAGCAAGTCATCTCGTTCGACAAGCTCAAGCTCACCAACAACCCGTACGATGACAACGGATATGTAAGTTTCCGTTTCTCAAAAACAATTTGATGCCTGTTGCCAGATGAAGACCTAGCTGGGTCCCTTGCCGGCACGGAATTGAGCAGCTTCCTGTTCACGAACGGAAGTTTTTAGATGGTGCTCTATCCCCTCAATGTATGTAAAATATGTAATTTTCTGCTCCTACACATAATTGCGTGTCTTCGTCTTCAACAGCAGGACTAAGAACGGTAGACATCTCAGACCAAATGCTGAATGTCGTCATAAAAGGGCACGAAGAGACTACTAAACTCCTCCTGCCAGAGGTACGGGCGCATGGCAGCTGTGGCCTATATAACATCTAGGTTGCTGAGATCTCCACGTGCAGTCTATGGGCATCGATTGGAAGGAATGACATCAAATTACGCCACCTGTGCCACCAACTTTCACTGCGATCCTCTATTCAATGCATGGGTGTCATATCCCTGCTTTCGTTAGTGTACCCCACCCTCACCCCCACACCAACCAAAAAGTAATATCGTAGACACTACTTACAGATGGAAATAATATTCTCACACCAGCGTAAGTCAGAGTGGACAGATACAGGTGGATGATTAACAATGAGGTCCCACTTCCACAGTGAAAACATTCTCCGCTCACGTGACGACACCGATTATGTGAACTGTTACTCCGATGTACATCTGAGTTCTCTCCCATATGAACATTAGTACATAAACTCCCACCCCCAAATACATTGGAGTCAGAGCCCTACACATCTGGACGCTGAGGTGCACTGCACGCCTCTCCCACATGCCTTGAAGCTCCCACCAACGTGGACACCATAGCATACCATGGCCCGGCACCTTTATTTCTCATATCTGTATCAAAATTGTTGCATGGGGTTGCCTATGTCCTGAGTCCACCTGTGCAAATTTTACTTCGTTCAGGAGGTATAGACTCAGGCAATTCTGGACTGTCACGCTGCAAGGTTATGTTCGGTGGCCGAGAACTAAGTTAATTACCAGTCAAAATATAAATATACAGCCTTTTTTGAACTCGCAAGAATTCCCGAAATCCAATTCTGACAATATTTGTTTAATATGTGATGAATAATACAAGAGTTACCCGATGACCTCAGGACACGTGACCTCCGGTGGCCCTGATGGCCGCGATGATTTTTTTAATTGACAGAATGAAAAGACCATGTTCTGGCCTCATATGTAGCAAACAAAAATAATATTTGCGTTCTATGTATCGTCCTTTGGAAAGAGCGAACTTTGCCATATTTGAAATCTCTTGAAGATTGAGCTACAAACTTGGTAGTCTCTCCGTCAAAAATCAAGATGCAGTTCGATAACACGTAGCAACGTGTTCTCTGGTATTGTGTGGATTTATGCCTTCTGGTGTACTTATCTACCTCCAATATCCAGTTATCTATATAAAACAAAAGGTGCCTACTGAGGTCGGAAGTAGCCATTGGCTCAACTAAACTGTGGTCGGTACCAGTAACCTGTGCTTTGTTATATCCAGCTGCTTCTCTGAGTAAGTGCGTCTCATTTGCATTCGCTAAGAACACTTCCTGACATCTGTTAATGTTTATATTCTCACAAAAAACACAATCCGTAGGAATTCATGGAGGCAATGTATACACCATGGTCACATGAGCATTGTGTGTTTGGAACAAACATGTATCCAACTGAGAAATATGGAGATACATCACGTTACAGCCATGCCCCGTCAGCAGTGCATCAAAGTACCGTTTGCATATTTGATGGTATGGAAGCGATCCAAAATTTATGTTATATAACCAAAGACAGATCAACACACAAATCTGCAAGTAGCTGCGGTAGCAAACCATGTTTCATATGTGATATATGGGTCATTCCACGTCAAATCGCACAAGAAATTCCCCGACCCCCTCCGATTTTGATGAAAATTGGTACACCTGTAGTACCAAGTAAAAGAACACATCACGCCAACTTTTAGCCCAGAGTGACCTCTGGGGTCAGATCTAGAGGTCATCCTAGGTCACGATTTTTTACCGACTTGACATCAATAAATTGCAAATATCTCATGTGTTATTTAACTTAGCGGAATGAAATTGGTGTCAAAGTGCGCAGAAGCCCTGGGCCATTCAGAAATATGGCAAACGTTGCACGTGACCTCCACGCGATCTTTGACCTAACCAGGTCAAAGTATACAAATATATTTTAATATATGTTTGCCTGCCCCGAATTCGACGAAACGGTGCTATATTAATGGTCGTGATATTATCTAAGAACCTGCAAAAAAGAAAGGCGGAGACTTGAAAACTTTTTGAGATATCGGCCTTTCAGTATTGTCATAGGACCAAATGCATGCATGCCCCGAGGCTATTTACCATATTATCGATGATAACTCTGGTTACCTTCGTCCGATTATCGTCAAATTTGTTGCGCAAGTCATCGGTGGCAAACTTAACTATTTTCCAGATTTTCAGGTTGACATGACCTCACATGTACTAACGTGACCTTGGGAAGTTTGTATTGCCTAAATACATGCAATATTGCAACTTACGTGAATATTCATGGCCATGATATGATTCATGATAACCGAGAAATCGATAACATTGAGTACCGAAAGTGGACTAATACTGATAGGTCCACCTTAGAGGTGGTTACGCATACTTCTGAAGATTTTGTGCGATCATTTTGCGAGCAGCTGGAAATACTTGTAAAGCATGATTTTGTCGCCCGTGCCCAAGGCAATTATCTGAAAGGCCTAAAGGAAACACTAGCTCCTGCAGAGGTAATTGTTATTGGAGATTTTTCCGAAAACTACGCTATTGTTACACAGGATGAGGTACAGTCCCATCACTGGAACAAACTGCAGGTGACAATCCATCCGTTTGTGGCTTATTGGCGAAACAACGCAGGGGACCTCAAACATTTTTCTTACTCTGCCATTTCCGACTGCCTGACGCATGATACTGTGGCTGTCCACCTGTTTCAAGGAAAACTCATTGAGCGCCTCGAAGCAGAATTAGGCCAGCGCCCCAAGAAGATATTTTATTTTTCAGATGGGGCTGCCTCGCAATACAAAAATTGTAAGAATTTCCTAAATTTGGCAGAGCATTCCGTCGACTTTGGAATAGACGCCGAGTGGCATTTCTTCGCAACCGCTCACGGAAAGGGACCGTGTGATGGCATTGGTGGGACGTTGAAAAGGTTAGCTAAAAAGGGAAGTCTGCAAGGAACTGTGATTGAGATCCCGGAACAGTTTTATCAGTTTGTAAAAAACCATGCCACCGGCACGTGCGTGGAGTATTTTCCCAAAACCGAGTGGGTCAAAGAAACCAAAGCGTTGAATGACAGATTCGCAGCTGCTCGCACAATACCGGGAACAAGGAATGTCCATCGTGTTACTCCGTCTCCACGTAATGGTATGGTGGTTGTGAGATGGTTTTCCGGCAGCGAGACGGGCCGTGAGGTACGTGTGGCGAAAAAGGTTGGTAGTTCTTCGTGAATATACGGTACTGCTGTTCAACTTGTTTTATGGTCGCGGCTATTTGCATATCAGAAACATTTACTGGCCCTCCCGATAAAATGTTAGTACGAAACGCACGCGAGCTGAAACAATATATTCAGGCTATAAAAACCGGGGAAACATATTTTTTTGCGAATAACTTTTGTCAAAATAAAGATAGAAATATAATTTTGTTACAATTCTATTTTCCTCGTCAGGCCGCGTTGATTGACGTATCACATGACTTAGCTAGCTGAACATTTGATCCTGACCCCAGTTTACCTCCAGGTCACCCTAAACCGAGGTCAAGTGATGACCTAGCTTGATCATATTATACATCATGATTAACCAGAGGATCTCGATGGCATTAAAATTATTTATCTATCTTGATTCTATATAAAGTTATTGACGAAAGTGTGACATGACCTCATAGTGACCTCACGTGACCTTGCAGAGGACACTTGTTCAAAATAAAACTTGGCTCGTTTGGAGTAGCCTAACCTAAAACTAGGTAATATAGCCTGTACGAGCCAAATTCAGCGTTTTTTGTTCAGGAAAATATTTTTGTTTCCCTGTTGGCTTGTAATGGAGAGGTCACTGCCAGGTCATGTGAGGTCAGGTCAACTTGAAAATCTTGAAAATAGTTCAGCTTGCCACCGATGATTTGCCCACCAAATTTGGCGATAATCGGACCAAGGAAACCAGAGTTATCATCGATGATATGGTAAATAGCATCGGGGCATGCTTCGATTTGGTCCTGACAATACCTACTCAAAGGCCGATATCTCAAAAAGTTTTAGAGTCTCCGCCTTTCTTTTTTGCACGTTCTTAGATAATATCAGGACCATTAATTCAGCCACGTTTAGTGGAATTAGGGGCAGGCAAACATATATAAAAATGCATTTTTATACTTTGACCTCGTTAGGTCAAGGGTCACGGAGAGGTCACGTGCAACTTTTGCCATATTTCTGAATGGCCAAGGGTTTCTGCGCACTTTAACACCAATGTCGTTCCGCTAAGTTAATTAACATCTAATATATATGCATTTGATTGTTGTCAAGTCGGTAAAAATAAGCGACCTAGGATGACCTCTAAATCTGGCCCCAGAGGTCACCCAGGGCTGAAAGTTGGCGTGTGAGGTTCGTTCACTTGGCACTACAGGTGTATCAATTTTCATAAAAATCGGAGGGGGTCGGGTTCAAAATACCCATTTCTTGTGCGATTTGACGTGTAATGCCCCATATGTGACACATGTGATTCATACTGGAATCGAGGTCAGCGATGGTCATGGGGTAACTTTTAAATCATTTATCACATGTGAAAAATATTATCCGAATTGGATTCCTTGGAACTTTGCAAGTTCAAAAATGCCTGGGCATTTATATTTGGAAAATATTTAACATAGTTATAGGCCACCAAGCATAACCTTGCAGCGTGACTTTCCAGAAATACCCGAGCGTTTAGGCTATAACCCCTGAGTCGTTGATATGATAGAAGTATAATTTTAGCAGGGGGTTCAGGGACATACGATAACCCTATGCATCAATTTTGCTAAATATCTGAGACATGAGGGTGGACGATCGCCCCCTCGCCTGGTTGATTTGCACTAGAATTCCCCGGATGTCTTCCGCTAAATTTATGAATATTATACCTCTTCGCGCATTATTACTTTTCACAACCGTCCATCATCCACATAATTCCGGAGAAAGCGTTGCAATTTGTTATTAGACTGCATCTCGATATTGGACGGAGGGACGGCTGAGTTAGGAGCTCAATCCTCGAAAGACTTCAAATATGGTAAAGTTTGCGCTCTCCAAATGAGGACTTATTAAATAAAACTGCTATATTATATTTGCTATATATCAAACCAAAATATTGTCCTTCTATCCTTTCAATAAAAATAAATCACGGGCATCGAGGTCACCAGAGGTCTCGATACCTGATTTCATGGAGTAACTCTTTTATCATTAATCACATATTACAAATATTGTCAAAATTTGATTCCTTGAATCTTTACCAGTTCACAAATGTGTGCATATTTATATTTTTGACTGATAATTAACATAGTTATCGGCAACCGAACATAAAACTTGCAGCGTGAGCTTGAACCAGAAATGCCCGATGCTATAATTCCTGGGCCGTTGACCTGATCGAAGTAAAATTTGCACAGGTGGATTCAAGGCATAAAATAACCCTATGCACAAATTTTGCTAAAAATATAAGGCATGAGGGATAATGGATAATCTGCCTGGATAATCACCCGTTTGCCTGGTCGATTTGTCGTGGAATGGGCCGTATGGGCCGGCACCGCCTGATGTTGACGTTCCCAGCCAGTGCGTCACTAGTATATCAGGCGCCACACCCAGACGGACACCGACTGTCGTGAGCGTGAGTGTGTGGTTGTGGTGGGTCGACAGCAGACGGGTTCACTGGTCCGGCGCCGATGGAACCTCTCAGACGTGCCGTCAGACCAAACGCTGGCTCCTATCACACTTGACATGGGTACCGCTGTGTCGACATGAAAACGCCAGACCACCGTTTGCGCTAAAATGATGATAGATATTTTGCAGTGGGGCGAGACGGACATGCAAACAATGTGGAGGGGTGGGTTCATGCAGCATTCGTCGGTGGCGGACACCTATTATTGACTGTGTTTGGCTTTCGAGTGTGGTTTATTTGACTGACACCAGTTGTCCGAGCCTCGATGCTCTCACACTGGCGACAGTTAGGCGCCAAGTAGGGCTTCTCACTCTAAGAGCGGCAACTCATCTTGTGCAAACATTTCTTCACCATGCCCCGTGACGTTTCAACCATGCATGAGGCAGAAGTCGCCGCCAATATTATATTTCACACAGCACGAACACCTACCCGAACAGAACATGCATGTGTGTGTTCGTTCCAGATTATCTTGAACTCCATGCATCGATATCAGCCGAGGTTCCACGTGATCTACAACCCTAAGGGAGAGGAACAAGGCAACTACCAGAACTTCAAAACATTCGTCTTCTCAGAAACCAAGTTCATGGCTGTCACTGCGTACCAGAACCAGAGGGTACGTTCGGAGCCAGCGAGTTTATGCCAACATGAAACAGAGGTACCAGATCAAAGGTACGTTGCGGAAACCATCGAGCACATCTATAACCAAAGAAATATTTCAAAAGGTCTTCCAGCATGGAAATAAACTACCAAAGCTTACCACAACTTGGAAGATTATATATTGACTCACAAATGGTGATGGTGAGCGGGTGGTGAGGAGCTGGTGAGCGGGTGGTGAGTAGGTAGTGAGTGAGTGGTATGTGGCTCATAACCCACTCACTCACTTGTATGGTGAGTGGGTGATGAGTGGATGTGGGTGGTTGGTGAGTGGATGGTGAGTGGGTGGTGAGTGCGTAGTGAGTGGGTAGTGAGTGTGTAGTGAGTGGATGGTGAGGGGGTGGTGAGTGGGTGGTGAGTGGGTGGTGAGTGGGTGGTGAGTGTGTAGTGAGTGGATGGTGAGTGGATGGCACGTTGGTGTGCATTGTGCAACGTAGGGAAGTCGAGGTAGGTTGATCCAATTTTACTTAAAGGGGCCTTGAGCGCATATGGTGATACATATTTATTATTTTTGCCCATATTCTGTAATGACGATCGTTTGGGAACAAATAAGACGCATATATTTTTTTTTCTTCAAACAAATATAAATCAGTAATATTTTGAGTTGCTCTGAGGTATCCTTCTTTTCTTAACTTACTCCACGCATAGGGTCAGTTGATCCTAGTGTTGGGGTATGTTTGTCACAAACCTATGTTGTGTAAACAAACGCTGGGATTACTACTGGGAAGCGTTAATTTTGGTGTTGCGAGCATTCTTTGGTCACCTTTGTCACTTCACGTGCTCTGGTGGAAAAACATGAAGGGTACCACAAAATGCCACGCAATATACTTCAACGCATATTTTAACTGCCCTTTTATCTAGCATTGTCACATCATAACTCATAAGACAACAATCTACTGAGCAATAGTCAATAGGCTGAACAACAATTGTATGCCAATTTATGGCATGTTTCATAAGAAAAACATGAGCAACATATTGCGCATCAATAGACCACGGCTCATCTTTACCCAGTTGCGATTGCTCAACTAAAGGACTGTTCACACCTAGCGTAATCTTATGGGCGCTAAATGACCAACCATGGTCGATGCGCCCTAAAACCACAATCACACACACACACACACACACACCTAGCGTAATCTCGACGCAAAAATAGTCAGCGCAATGACGGACTAGGCGTAATCCCGGCGCACTGGGCGTAATTTCGACCCGTTGGCAGACCAGTGCAGCGACATCGCCTGGACGTGAGTACGCCAGCGATCAGCTGACATATCAGCTGTTTGGCAACATAATCAGCTGTTTGACAACAGAATCAGCTGTTTGACAACAGAATCAGCTGTTTGACAACAGAATCAGCTGTTTAGATTTTGAAATTGCTTAAAACATGAGTTCTGTCATACCTAAGTTAAAGGTGTCTTCAAAAATTTATTATCAGTGTTCTACTTACATATAACCCTTGGTTGTATCTTGGTTATATCATACCCATTTCCAGTATCGAAAACTTTTCAACGCAAAGTAGGTAAATACCTACCTGCCATCCCTTCCCCTCACCTGTTCTTGGTCTGCTTGCATCTTCCGAGAGAGACATCCTGCAATCTACAACTTGAAAAAACCGCAGCCGATGTGGCCCCAATCCGCCGAAGATCAGCAATATGGCGACTTTGCGTCAAGGACGCTGGTGCGCCGAGCGGAAAAGTTGAGAAAACCCAACTTTGTCCGCTTGGAAATCGCTAGCGTTTTGTAGGACCCGGCGGACAGCTGACGTTAATGCCGGCGCAATGGCAGAATCGGCAGACTCATTGGGCCCCATGCTAGCTTTGCGCCGATTCCGCCAGTGCGTCGAGATTACGCTAGGTGTGAACAGTCCTTAACTCCATACCCATCTCATATCAAATGCAAAATGGCTGCCAACTCACGAGCATGCCACGCCAGAGTGACTGGTGCATATCAAGGCAAATCAAATGCCTACACTTGTGTGGTACGATTCGAAGCCTACCGGTTCCCAGCTAAGTACAAGAAAAAACATTTCCAAGTCAAGGAAAGGTTACTTGAGACCTTAAAAAACAAATCTGTGTTGAAGGCACGCCAGATATCTACCGCTCCCGGACCTCCGACCAGACACAAAGTGGAAACTTTCTTCGAAGTATCAGCAGGCGGCTTGTAAATTCTCATGACATCATAGAAGGTGAGGTAATGGGGGTGGCTGAACTTACCTGGAGGCTCAACTAACCTCACTTTCCTTTATAGGCTGTTTATAATATGCGCTTTTTTACATTTCACCAGGAAGCAGTAAACCGATTGAATGTCCCGTATATATATACCAATGTCCGGTATATATACCAATGTCCGGTATATATCCCAATGTCCAGTATATATCCCAATGCCCGGTATATATCCCAATGTCCGGTATATATCCCAATGACCGGTATATATCCCAATGTCCGGTATATATCCCAATGACCGGTATATATCCCAATGTCCGGTATATATCCAAATGTCCGGTATATATCCTAATGTCCGGTATATATCCCAATGTCCGGTATATATCCCAATGTCCGGTATATATCCCAATGACCGTTCAAAGAGACGGCCGGTCCTGACCAGGCTTTTTGGCCTGGCTGTGGGTTGTTCCATTTGCTATCTCTAGTGTCGATCATCCCACCTGTCGACCATCCCACTGCCGGCCGTCGGCGCCGGCGCAGTCGTGATGCCACGTCACACAGTCGTGATGCCACGTCACGGCGTCGACCGTCCGCGCCGGTCCATTTCGCGCGCGACGTGACCGGCCACGGCTCGCCGAATCGTCACAACCGGAGTGGTGGCAGCTCCGCGCGTGATGTCACACTGCCAGGCCGCCGCCAGGCCACCGCTGCCGGCTAATAAATGGCCATGTAAGAATGGTGGATGGTATCGGCAGCCGCCGATGAAAGCCGGCCGCGGTAAATAATGATGGCTGGCCAGTGTGAGGCAGTTGATGTGGAACTGAGACGGTTCGCGGCGGTGGACGGCCCGTCAACGATCAGAGGGGCGGCGGCGTCTCCGCTGAGCTGGGGGACAGAGCAGCGTCTCCGCTGAGCCGGAGGACAGAGAGGCGGCGGCGTCTCCGCTGAGCTGGGGGACAGAGAGGAAGCAGCGTTTCTGCTGAGCCGGGGGACGGCCCGTCAGCGGTCAGAGAGGCGGCGTCGTCTCCGCTGAGCCGGGGGACAGAGAGGCGGCGGCGTCTCCGCTGGGCTGGTGGACAGAGAGGAAGCAGCGTCTCCGCTGGGCTGGTGGACAGAGAGGAAGCAGCGTCTCCGCTGAGCCGGGGGACGGCCTGTTAGCGGTCAGAGAGGCGGCGGCGTCTCCGCTGAGCTGGGGGACGGCCCGTCAGCGGTCAGAGAGGCGGCAGCGTCTCCGCTGAGCTGGGGGACGGCCCGTCAGCGGTCAGAGAGGCGGCAGCGTCTCCTCTGAGTTGGGGGACAGAGAGGCGGCGGCGTCTCCGCTGAGCTGGGGACAGAGCAGCGTCTCCGCTGAACCGGGGGACAGAGAGGAAGCAGCGTCTCCGCTGAGCCGGGGGACGCTCCGTCAGCGGTCAGAGAGGCGGCGGCGTCTCCGCTGGGCTGGTGGACAGAGAGGAAGCAGCGTCTCCGCTGGGCTGGTGGACAGAGAGGAAGCAGCGTCTCCGCTGAGCCGGGGACGGCCTGTTAGGGTCAGAGGCGGGCGTCCCGCTGAGCTGGACGGCCCGGGTCGCGGCCCGTACCCGCTTACTAAACGGGACGCCCGTCAGTGGTCAGAGGCGGCGGCGTCTCCGTGAGTTGGAAGGCGCGTCTTCCCTGTAAAGAGGGCGCTCCCCTGAGCGGGATGGAGGCGGCGGCGTCTCCGCTGAGCCGGAGGACAGGAGGCGGCGGCGTCTCCGCTGAGCCGGAGGACAGAAGAAGCAGCTCTCCGCTGGCTGGTGGACAGAGGAAGCAGCGTCTCCGCTGAGCCGGGGGACGGCCTGTTAGCGGTCAGAGAGGCGGCGGCGTCTCCGCTGAGCTGGGGGACGGCCCGTCAGCGGTCAGAGAGGCGGCAGCGTCTCCTCTGAGTTGGGGGACAGAGAGGCGGCGGCGTCTCCGCTGAGCTGGGGACAGAGCAGCGTCTCCGCTGAACCGGGGGACAGAGAGGAAGCAGCGTCTCCGCTGAGCCGGGGGACGCTCCGTCAGTGGTCAGAGAGGCGGCGGCGTCTCCGCTGAGTTGGGGGACAGAGAGGCGGCGTCGTCTCCGCTGAGGTGGGGGACAGAGAGGCGGCGGCGTCTCCGCTGAGCTGGGGGACAGAGAGGCGGCGGCGTCTCTGCTGAGCTGGGTGCGCGTGTCGGCGCCGCTGTGCGACTAAACTCTGTTGAGGTTTTAGCAGTCGCCCGTCCTCACACGTGCGGTGGTGTTTGCAGGTCACTCAGCTGAAGATCGCTAGCAACCCATTCGCTAAGGGTTTCCGCGATTGTGATCCAGATGACTGGTGAGTTCCATTGTGACTGTGACCGGCTGCTGTGTTTTTTTTGTTGTTGTTTTTTTTGGTAAAATAAATATTTTATTATGACATGTATGACCACCGATTTTACTGCTATGCGCTTTTTACCTTTTGTGCTGTGATACTTTTTCTAATTAACGCAAGGTTGTAATAGCCACAAATCCATTGTGGGTTACCTCAATATAAGTCTGTCTGCCTGTCTCGCTGACTGAAGGTGTGTCGCTGGCATTTTATGGAGGAATGCCACTGCGGAGCGCAGTTGTTACATTTGAAACGGCTTCGACCTATAATTATTGCATGATGTTGCTTTTCTTCAAGCGTCTGACAGTTCAGGGGAAATTGTTTATCCGTGTGCCATTTTAGACGGTATCCGCTTATACCTCTATGCTGCAGTGTGCAAATATTCATTTTTCATTAGGTGGGCGATGTCAAAAACGAAATAGCAAGATGTAAAAAATCAAACAAGGATGTCGAATTTTACTGCGAAATGTACATGAATTTCGACAAATGTTGCGCGCTTGTCACGGTTTCATCCTTTTGCTTCATGGTATCTGGTGGTGTGCATGCGATAATCTGATTGCAGAGGAGTGATCAATGTGGGGTTGATGATTTTAGGATTGATGTTGCATGGTGTTAAAAAATGTGTATTGTGAGTTTCTAGTTGACATTGATAGGTATTTCTTCCATTCTGGCATGTAAATGGTAAAATTACCGCCTGTCCACCTGAAGTACGGGCTGTAGGCAAATAATGCCTGTAGTGTACACATGAGCTGTTTCTAAGTATACATGTATCTGCTTGCTACTTAATTTTGATATTTTTGCCAGGTTAGATGTAATACAGGTCCAAAGGGGGTATTTTCTTTGAGATGCCCATTTTTCTCAAGGCCTGTCTAATATAAATTTGCTTTTTGAGGTATATGCTTGAAAGTGTGCATATTTTTTTCTCTGGTGGATGCAACCTGCCCAAAATGTATGTCTATCCATGATTTCACATAATGTAATCCAAATATCACCATGCGTTAATTTGGATGCAATGAGGTATTGCAGTGATTGGCTGAAGCCTATGTTTTATGAGTTTGAACAGATCTAGTAATTAGGTTCCTACCATATCATCACCATACATCACCATGGCACCATCCTGGATGTTATATGGAGTGTTAGCGAATTATTACAGCAACTTTGAGAAGCCTGCATACTGTCTTCAATACAGGGCTCAATTGTTGTATAGTATTTTCCACCCATTTTCTTGAAAAAATTAACACTGCTATGCTGACATGTTCAGTATCCGCTGACACCTATATGCTGACGTTTCCGGTATCTGCTGACACCTCTATGCTGACGTGTCCGGTATCCGCTGATACCTGTGTACTGACGTGTTCGGTATCCACTGACACCTCTATGCTGACGTGTCCGGTATCCGCTGACCCCTGTCTGCCCGAGTGTCTATGGGTTATCCCCTATATATCAGCGTGTTCAACAGCGATGTCACCTGTCCACCGATGTGTCCGGTATCTGTTGTCACCTATCCACCGATGTGTCCGGTATCCGTTGTCACCTATCCATCGATGTGTCCGGTATCTGCTGACACCAGTCTGCTCGGGTGTCTATAACTTATCCCCTGTATACCGGCGTGTTCAACATCCGTTGTCACCTGTCCACCGGCGTGATCGGTATTCGTTGCTACCTCTGTAGCAGCGTGTTCGGTACCCGTTGCCACGTATGTGCCGGCGTGTTCGGTACCCGTTACCACATATGTGCCGGCGTGTTCGGTACCCGTTACCACATATGTGCCAGCGTGTTCGGTACCCGTTACCACGCATGTGTCGGTGTGTTCGGTACCCGGTGTCATGTATGTGTCGGTGTGTTCGGTACCCGTTACCACGCATGTGTCGGTGTGTTCGGTACCCGTTACCACGTATGTGCCGGCGTGCTCGGTACCCGGTGTCATGTATGTGTCGGTGTGTTCGGTACCCGTTGCCACGTATGTGTCGGGGTGTTCGGTACCCGTTGCCATGTACGTGCCGGCGTGTTCGGTACCCGTTGCCATGTATGTGTCGGTGTGTTCGGTACCCGTTGTCACGTATGTGCCGGCGTGTTTGGTACCCGTTGCCATGTATGTGTCGGTGTGTTCGGTACCCGTTGCCATGTATATGTCGGTGTGTTCGGTACTCGTTGCCATGTATGTGCCGGTGTGTTCGGTACCCGTTGCCACGTATGTTCCGGTGTGTTCGGTACCCGTTGCCATGTATATGTCGGTGTGTTCGGTACCCGCTGCAATGTATGTGTCGGTGTGTTCGATACCCGTTGCCATGCATGTGTCGGTGTGTTCGGTACCCGTTGCCATGCATGTGTCGGTGTGTTCGGTACCCGTTGCCGTTCATGTGTCGGTGTGTTCGGTACCCGTTGCCATGCATGTGTCGGTGTGTTCGGTACCCGTTGCCGTTCATGTGTCGGTGTGTTCGGTACCCGTTGCCATTCATGTGTCGGTGTGTTCGGTACCCGTTGCCGTTCATGTGTCGGTGTGTTCGGTACCCGTTGACACCCCCAGCCGCCAGTGCTTGTCTTCACGGATCGGTGGCCGCCGATTGCCACTGTCTGACCGGCGGCTCGTCTTGACAGCGGTATGTCGGAGATGATGGGCTCCATGCCTGGCCTGGGCCGCCAGCTGACAAGTGTCGGCGCGCCGCGCACACCTCTGCCCGCCTCCTCTCACATGCTGCTACACACCAAGCCGGAGAAAGGTAGGCGCCGGCAGAGCTGTTGATACAGCAGCGTGTAAGCAGTGGTGCGCTCTGTTTACGGCCGTGCGGCCTGGGCGCAGCCCGTGTAGGCCACCATCCGGCCGGTCGTCTATAACGGGGACAGCAGCCGCCGTTCAGACAGCTCCGATGACCCCTGCCGTGTCAGCGTGTTGACCTCTAACGGGTCGATGTGACGGCCTTTGTCGGGTTAGCACGCTGATCCCACAAAATCGGCGTGCTGACTTTTGATCGGCCGATGCGACTACCTTTGTCGGGTCAGCACGCTGATCACCACAAAGTCGGCGTGCTGACCTCTGTCGGTTCGGTGTGTTGGCCTCTGACCGGTCGTTGTGACTTCCTCTATCGGGCTAACACGCTGATCCCCATAATGTCGATGTGTCGACCTCTGACAGGCCAGCGTGTTGGACTTTCCGAGATCGACGTGACGACGTCCAACGGGTTGGTAGAATAGCACCTGCGAGGTCAGCGCACTGACGACGTACTGGTGCCATGATCTCTGCTGAGCCGACGTTTTGACCTCTGACGGGCCGGGGCTGCCGGCGGGCGTGTCGGGTATCCCGGCAGACAGTCTAGAGCCGACGCTGACCCGACCCGGGCCGCGTGATAAATGGCGTCGCCGGGTGCCACCAGCTGGATCGATGACAGCCCAGTGGGGAACGTCGTGTTTACCGGGCACGGCTAGAGTTTCCACCGGCCGTTTCCGATGCGGCGCGCCGCTGTTTTCCTTTCCCGTACAGAGGCGGATCATTCTCAAGAAAAATAGCCCGGCTCGACCTCCGACGCTGACTCGATACAGCTCTGCTGGCAAGCGAGCCCGCCTCGGCTGCCAGCCCGGCTGCGACCGCGCAGCGACTGCGACTGAGGCGCCGGCTGTGGCAGCCAGAACAGCTGTGACCGCAAGAACGGTTGTGGCTGTGATACGTTCGGTGACTGCGAGAGCAGGCTGAGCTCACACAGCTGTTCTGAACAGCTTGCTTCGACTGCCAGAACGGTGGTGGCTGCGATGCAGCTCGGTCTGTCCACGTGAGAACAGATGAGTCTGTGATACAGTTGTGACTTCAAGGGTTGTGACTTGCTGCCAGCTGTGATGGTGCATGTGCGATCAAAAGTTGATCGCAAATCAACCGTGTGTCGTGTGATGGAACATTCCGGATGGCTTCAAGAATGTGTGGCGTCTGATAGGTGAGCAAATCATGATGTGGAAATATACTACATTTTAAATAAAATAATTGTACCAGAATTGTCACGGATGCACTCATGGCAATGATCTGTGGTAGGCTTTCCTCTTCTGGGGTTAGCGATTATGTTTTGTTCTCTAATCAGATTTACAAAAGAAGAAGATATCTTCATGAGATGTTCGGCGCAGTTATGTTATCGAATAGGGAAATACATCGCAACTTTTTCCATCCAACTATTCTAAGTATCATGTGTTCAATGCAAAGTTTCCATCAGCATTCATCTCGCCTCTCTCCTATATAAAACGGTACTTGAGGTAATACCTACCTCGAGGTATGCGGCGCAATAATTTGTCCGCACCCATCACCGATGTGCATAGTTGCACATAACAAACACCTGGTCACATCAATCGTATCACCGCTATTTGCGCACAAATATTCCATACCTATAAATCGCTTCGCTCGGCTAAACAAAGATTTTGAAGAAGTTTCTCTCGATACGTAACTTTCAAAAGGCATTCCATCCAACTTTCCTGTCGTCCTCTATTGTTTCAAGCTTCCGTCGTCGGCATTACTAATAGTTACTTGTCCATGGTGGTTTTCGTGACCGCTTGAGACCACCAGGAATGCGCTGGGAAAAAGTGCCCAAGTAGAACGGCATATCTAGCTACAGTATCAGGCTCGAGATAACCCAGCATCTCACTCAGGTTTGGTTCGTTTATGTCGAATTTTAATGTCACTTGCTACTTTAATTCATTGTTTTCCTTGCAGAAAAGAAAAGGTAAGATCAATAGGGAATCAAATACAACATGAAATGCATACCGTCCATGCCCACAACCCACACCACCGCCAGCTTACATTTTGCGTTCACATTTCCAGACACACAGTATGCACAATGCAATGCATAGCACAACATTAAACGCTGCCAAGCATGGTTTGGACAGTTCATAGCTGCGAGAAGTGAAGCTTTCTCTGCGTTCTCTGAGCTCCATCATTTCATGTCAGCTTATCGAGTTTTTTTCAGCTGTTGGTGGATGGTACTTTTACAAACTTGAGCTCCTTGGTGCCACATAGTTCATGAAACCAGAAGATTGTGGTACTCATTATAAAGTTCGCATCCATCATGAAGCTATAAGAGTTCTTTAATTGCATTTTATCAACTGCCTGGACGAGCGGTGCACTAGAAACTACGTGTCACCAGCGATCCCTCCTGGTGATCACGTATCACCAGCGATCCCTCCTGGTGATCACTTATCACCAGCGATCCCTCCTGGTGATCACTTATCACCATGGATCATTAAACAGTCGGATCATCAACAGCAGTGACCGACAAGGAGAGCTGAATTAAGAGTCAACAACAGGTTTTGATGCGCTGGCAGAGACCGTTCCAAAAGGACCAGGCCACTCCTCAAAAAGTTACCCAAGCGCCCTTGCCTCGTGTGTTCGTGTCGTTCGTTTAACAAGGACTTCGATGATCCAGTGGCATTCCCTATCGACAGGGGCTTCCCAGTCAATAGACATATCAGCATTTTCAACAAGGTTCATATAACTTGGTATGTGAGGCAGTTGCCTGCAGCAATAAGTGTGGGCGGCTAGCGCATCTGTCAGCAGCTGTTCGTAGTTGTTCCTAAAGACCAGTGAATCCTAGTCGTAGTCATTAGCTGGCAGTGGGCATCGCAGGCCGTTAGGCACTCCCAGCGATGACCGACACTTTCACATGCACCGACCAATTCAGGGGCAGCTGCTTTTCGTTTGCGTCTTGCAACGTTGGCGTATGCATGATTTGTTTGTGATGGACGTTGATTGACAACTATTGGCCACGATTGTCAGTAATCGCCGATGAGTCAGTGCCAGCTGATTCCTGTCAGCAGTCATCGGGGGCCATCGAGCATGACTGGCAACCCGTGTGCAAAATTAGCTATGCAAATTGGACAACAAATTGGAGGGACATCTCGTGAGTTCTTGATTAACAGCTGTGGTCAGTGCTCGCAAGGCAGCCTTGGAGTCGTCAAAGACGCCACTAGCTGGACTACCTGTCTGAGAAAGCCTCAGGGCTGACTATATTCGGCTATTAATTGCGAAGTTTTGAGAGATATAACACCAACTGAAGCGAGCAAAAGGAAAATTACGACAGGAAAATAGCTCAAGCTTACAGAAGGCTCATGCATGCAAGTAAGCATGATTGAAGAAAAGATGGACAGCTGCAAGAAACATCCTGGTTCATGAATAGGCGAACAGATACTTCGCTCTGCTTCATTGAATCTGATCGTATTTCCTTCATGAACGTTGTACAAGCATCGGTGGCATACCCTATTCTGCGATTAAAAAATATCGTTTAAAAATGGAGCGGCGAGTTGCGCGACCTGCAGTGTCGTATGTATTTACCCTACCCTACCTTACACTGTGTCCACACCTGGAATTTAATGTAATCCGGTTGCGTGGGCATGGACCTAAAACGATGCCTACCTAAAACGAGGTAAAATGAAAAGAAACCTGAACAATTTATGTAATGATTCTAATTTTGAAAATATGACATGTGTACGCCAAAACTGCATTTGAAACATACTTCATGCGTCCCTTTCCGCTTCGAGTTTCTGATTGGAAAATAGAGAGGTTCGTCACTACATATTTTGATACAAAACTCAAACATACATAGTAGGGTCTATTGATACCGGTTGCGTTATTGGTGTGAAAATATGCCGAGTACGAAAAACACTTTTTGTGGACACATTACAGTACAGAGACCCTGGCTTCATCAGTGCAACGAATTTTAATACGTCGCCAGAACTGTTGAGTGTCCCCACCACCACCACCATTGAAATCGGGAGCCAAACAATCTCCTTTGGGATAATTTACCCTGTCATCGCTGGCATGAGCAAAATTGGCGGGAAGCAAGACTTGGGTGTACAGAATGATCTGTTTATTGTCTTCTATCTAGGATACAGCTCGATGCAGCAAAGCTCCTTATGCTTCGAACCCTGTCAACATCGAACCCTGTCAAGATTTCGATTACAGTCAGTCTGCCTCGGACTATGTCATGGCACGACTGGAAACATTAACAGAAATGTTGCTGCTCCAAGCTATGCAATTGGTAGCGCCAGTCTGAAAACCTGGCGTTGTATAATGGATATACATGTAAATGTGGCGAATATTAACATTGCAACAGCATGAGTTTATGTTGCAGCTGTATGCTGCTGCAAATGCAACCCATGCCGCCTAGTTGAATACGCAGGTAGACAATACATTTATCAGGCTACGTTTTCAATGCGGTTCGGTGTCGCCTTGACTCACAGTGTCGGTACGAGCACCAACAGTTTCGCAAGACGAATACCAATGCAATGTTTTGTTAGAGACCGGCCTGAGTTTTTCTAGCACCGGCCATCAGCCGAGATGTCACTCATGGTGGTGCCTTTGCTCTTCGTCATCGTGTCAACACGATTATCTGCTCCCATCATTGTTTGGCGGATTCTATCTTGGCAGTAGCTAAAAGAACTCGGCTGCATCGCGCTACGACCTGGATAGAAGAAAATAAACAGATCATTCTGTTAATCCAATTCTTGCTTCCCGCTAAGTTTGTTTATGCCGGCGACGACAGGGTAAATTATCCCAGAGGAGATTGTTTGGCTACTGATTTCGACGGGGGAGGGTTACCTTCAACAGTTCCGGCCACTTATTAAAATTCGTTGTAATGGGGTCTCCAGGGTAACTCTTGTAACCAGGGTCTCTGTCCAAGCGAAAAGATTACCAGCTTTAAACAACCGCTTTACTAATGGTAACCAAGAACAATGTGCATTGTCCTCCAGATAGATGTTGAGCAAGGCACCCGTTCCCGTCCCTATAACCCGCGCAGGTCATATTCCTTACCATGGCGTTATCTGGCACACTAACCGTACCATAATCATGCATGCTCACTTCCGTCCTCGTTGATTATGTACTTAGCACATTTACATTCAGCTTGATTTTATAGTGACCCAAGTTCAGTGAACACTCACATGCTTGCTTTAGCTGTTGACCCCCCCCCCCCCTCCATTAAGCCTGCCCTGATGAAGTCATACACCAGCCTTACCGCTTGGTTGGAATGAATGGTAGTGTCTAAGCAGTTGGAATACCACTTTGAAATGTCGACGTCTCCGGCATTGTCTTCTGTGAGAAGCCGAACAGCGCCAGGCACGTATTCCAAACTGAGGATGCTGGTTCGCGTGCATTTCACCGTGAAGCTGATTTCCATTGTCACGCATTTCACCGTGAAGTGAGCAGATCAACAGCGTCCCAGCGTGAAGCTGAAAGTTCATGCATAGTGCAGTTTAATTCCGGATGAATAGGTCATGCCATCTGTTCTACCGTGAAGCGGATAGCTCTACTCTATTTCACGGAATTTATGTCACCACGAAGCGATAAGGTATCTAGGGATAAGTAGTACCTAGTTAAAAACTTCGTGTAGACTCAATGGCCATTCTCAAGAGGTTTTTCAGGGCACGTTTATAAGGACAGGCATGCCAATAATTGAACATGGTAAAGAGAACTTTGAATATTTTTTTATTAGCATCATCACACGGGAAGATAGTTGTGATATCCTGATGCCCGGTAGTTTCTGTTCACTTTAACAAGGCAGGTCTGAGCAGCACCTGGCAGCATCTGCCGATAATCACAGCAGGTTTCACACCCGCAAACCTATCTTGTCATGCTATATCTCGTCCAGTTCTAAAATGGCCTAGATCTGGTGTCTTCTGAAGACATGATAGCCGTTTCCACGAAGCTATTCGGAGTAGCTTGCGATAACTTAAGTAGAATGCTTCTATTGGGACAACATTGGCTAATTTTCTGCATTTGAAATACCGTCGGCGTCAAGCTGGTCTACTACATGGAATAACCTGCGTCTGCCTACCAGTCGAATAGGCAATCACGCGGTTTACATCAGCCAGTCAGCCACACACGGGGTTTTAGTTCGGACCTATTCACAACAGTTTTTACAGCACGGCCCGTTTACAACATGAAGGCAGGCACCTAATCGGATGTTTAGAATCTCTCGGCGAACCCGATGTGGTGACAGGCGGCAAATATGTTCCGTATTTGTTGCGCTTCTGGCGCTTCTGTTCTTCCAGTGAACTTCCGAGCCATGGAATTCGCAAAATTGTGAAATTTCACTCTGTTGGCAGCCTCTGCAGCCAATATAGTATACTATACTTCTTAGACCGAGTTAGTTATTTCTACCATCCATATTAATAACATCGAATTTAAGGGAAATTGAGTAAGCCGATGTAGCGTTTGTTTGTTTATTGGGTGGTTCACGATGCACTTTCTGCACATTCACGGCTAATGGCGCCGATGTACACCTTCCAAAATATCGCAACATGACCTACTTGCACGTCGCACACTTCCCATGAATAACCGAGCAAATCCCTTCCTTTCAGATTACCACAACATAGGTATTTCTTCTTCGTGAGTGTAATACATTGCTTGTACATTGCTTCCGGGTTATGTCGAGCGTACGATATTTAAATGGACAGAATAAATGCAGTTGGATAGTTTTTAGCAGCGGAGTGAGTGTGGGGAGAGTTGGCCGACCGGCAGTAGGGCGGGTGGGCAGTGGTGTGAGTGTTGGGAGAGCAGGCCGACAGTGGGGTAGGGTGGGCAGCGGGGTGAGTGTGGGGAGAGTTGGCCGACCGACAGTAGGGCGGGTGGGCAGTGGTGTGAGTGTGGGGAGAGCAGGCCGACAGTGGGGTAGGGTGGGCAGCGGAGTGAGTGTGGGGAGAGTTGGCCGACCGACAGTAGGGCGGGTGGGCAGTGGTGTGAGTGTGGGGAGAGCAGGCCGACAGTGGGGTAGGGTGGGCAGCGGAGTGAGTGTGGGGAGAGTCGCAGGCCGACAGTGGGGCGGGTGGGCAGCGGGGTGAGTGTGGGGAGAGCAGGCCGACAGTGGGGTAGGGTGGGCAGCGGAGTGAGTGTGGGAAGAGCAGGCCGACAGTGGGGTAGGGTGGGCAGCGGAGTGAGTGTGGGGAGAGCAGGCCGACAGTGGGGTAGGGTGGGCAGCGGAGTGAGTGTGGGGAGAGCAGGCCGACAGTAGGGGCGGGTGGGCAGCGGTGTGAGTGTTGGGAGAGCAGGCCGACAGTGGGGTAGGGTGGGCAGCGGAGTGAGTGTGGGGAGAGCAGGCCGACAGTGGGGTAGGGTGGGCAGCGGGGTGAGTGTGGGAAGAGCAGGCCGACACTGGGGCGGGTGGGCAGCGGAGTGAGTGTGGGAAGAGCAGGCCGACATGGGGGGGTGGGCAGGGTGGGTGGGGAATGGGGCGGGTGGGCAGCGGAGTGAGTGTGGGGAGAGCAGGCCGACAGTGGGGTCGGGTGGGCAGCGGAGTGAGTGTGGGGAGAGCAGGCCGACACTGGGGCGGGTGGGCAGCGGTGTGAGTGTGGGGAGAGCAGGCCGACACTGGGGCGGGTGGGCAGCGGAGTGAGTCTGGGAAGAGCGGCCATATTTACATGAGGAGACATATTTCCCTGTGGGCGCCTAACGAGCGACGTTTGTTTCCTGCCAGTCGAGCATCCGACAAATGACAACAAAAACCGAACTGACGGCGGGGTAAGTTGAGTAATGCGAGCCTGGCACCCGCCTCTCGTCGAACGTCACAGTCGCTGGCCCTTCGATTTGCGCCCGACGTATATAAGGTGATATATAAATTTGCTCACATGCATTGCTTAATGACATTCAGCTGAATTTTCCCAGAAGTGATCGTTAGAATTTGGCACAAATAGAAAACCGAAAGAAAACCGATTCTAAGTTCCCTACTTAAAATCGTTAGCCTTCATCCAGTGTTGGATTCGGGCACATAGAGAGTAAATCGAAAGCCCTCGAGACCATCCAACAAGCCATTGGGGACACGAGTTCTGGCTCTTGCTAAGCTCACATGTGAATTGCTGTGGATACTGGACGCTGGTTTGGTAGACGCGATAGAGAATATGTAGACGGTAAAACTGGTAGACGGTAAAACTATGTTGTATGTAGATATTCATATTTTCGTAGAAACAAGTCCATCATTTCTGAATACCATAATATTTGTGTTATTTATGCACTGAACATGATATGGGAGACGTCAAAAGGTAGGTATTCAGGAAACAGAATGTGTTCAGAACCCCCCTCTTCCCCTACGTTACCACCGTCATTCACTTAGCTATCTGCCCATATGAAGATATAGAGCTTTCGCCAGCTCGCGGCAATTGATGAGACTCGAGGCAGCTAGTGCCCACATCAGGTGGCAGCACGAATGCTTCTGTAAGCAAAAGGCAAACAGCGGACGCCTGGACAGGTCGGAATTTGTTGTGCCGTGTTCCGCGGCGTAAATGCTCACCACAGATGAAGTTGTGTTGCAGTCACAGGAGGCTCCTGTCTCCCGTGCAACACTTCGAGCATCGTTGTCAGAAGCGCAGCATGGGAAAACGCCGGTCCAGGCACCCACATGCTGACTGGCACGACGCCCGGGTCCCGACTGGAAATGTGGCACCGGCAATAGTTTCAGGCATACTTTGGACAATGGACAAATCTGGGCGTCCCAAGACTTCATATATTCACGTGATCCGGTCAATCTCATCACAGAAAAAATCCGGATGAGGAATACAGTCGGCATGACCTTGGGTGTGGGGTGGGGGTGAGTGTCAGGGTTAATGGTGGGAGAAGTTATTGATACCTGGCAGCTTTCAATTAAAAAAAAACAAGTGTCATCCTTACAAGGGGTGGGTGGCTGCCATGCGCTTCATGGCTGTGCTATTCAGGAAAATCCAGCTACAAACCTCACCCAATTAGTAGATACGTTGTTGGATAAGCAATGTTCTTCAGCCGAGGTGTTTCACGATCATGGAAGACATCATGTCTAGACGTGATATCCGAGATCAAGGCCCTAGTGGGCAACATGAGCATGGCAGCATCAGTGAGATATTACTTTGGTGCACCCCATTAATTTCTGCCTTTGTTTTGCACTCACGGCTTCCACTGTGCAATGCGTAGGATCGAGGTCAGTTGCATCCTTTTCCCCGAAGCTACAACGTCCATGTTTCATTTAATGTGTCGTCGGATTTCTTTTATTCCCTTCAGACACTAATGGAAGGCTATGCACCAGACTGAGAGAGGCGAGTTCAATATAAGTGAAGTTACTGGCGACTACGGGAATAATTTTTGCGATTCTTCGCAACAGCAAATCGCATCTTTCTATGTCATAAAATGCTTCCACTTCATACCGTAATGAACCACAAAAAGCATCGGTCGCCTCGGTATTTTTCATTGTGAAATTGATCAGGAGCCTGAGCTATTTGTTGAAACTGCTTAGCATGAGCAAGTATACATGATATGTGCGTGACACTGTGGTATTGACTTTGCGCGACAATTTGTACCAATTGTGTAATGTTAACCCGGTCGTGTAATGCACAACTGATAGTGTATGTCACCAACGAAGCCGTAAAGTACACTTGGCACTGTACTACACACGCGACAATGCAACGTGTACTTGAGGCCATAGCATGGCACTTGATACTGTACCGTACACCCAACACTTTACCGTGCACTTGACACCGCAACGAGAACCTGGCATTGCGACGCACACCTGACACAGTAATGTGCGCGTGGCACTATAGCATGGACCTCTCTGTGGCATATACCCGATACCGTAGCGTACAACATTGTAATGTATGCATGATACCATAGCGTGTACCTCACACCTCAGCGCACAGGTCACACTGTAACGTGCGTGTGACAGTTTAGGATGCACCTGACATTGGAATGTGCCCGCGACAGCAGAGCGTACGCGTGACATTGTAGCGTGGACCTGACACCAGCGTGAACCTGACACTAGCGTGGACCTGACACCAGCGTGAACCTGATTCTGCAGCGTGGACCTGGTACTGACGTAAACCTGACACTGGCGCTGACACGGCGCTGTAGCATAGGCCTGACATTGTAGCGTGGACCTGACTTTGTAGCACAGCAACGGCGACGTGTGCCTGTTCTTGCCTGAGTTATGTGTCCAGCCATCAAGGGTTGCGTTTCTAGTGAGTGGCAGTCACATTGGGACACGGTTCGGGAAAACAAGATGATGACAATGTGCACTAGCACCGGTTAGTGGTCCTCGTGTTCACATAGGACTACGCGGGACGAGGTGGCACTGTACCGCTTGCACATTAGCCACACCTACGCAACGCACAGTTATGTCCTTTGTGACGATGATGTACCCTTGTGCCCCAGTTGCCAAGGAAGCATTTCAGCGCGTCATAGCTTGACCTCACGCCCTCAGCTTTCTGGCGTGCTCTGGCATTACTCTGGACGGTCGCAGCCGCCCCCGTTTCGTGACGTCCTGGGGATGAATCGGTCCCGATAAACTGTGATCGATTATTCCAATTTTGACATAAACTTCCGTGCTATCTACTCCCCTGTCTAATCCGTCGTAGGAGCGCAAGCGTGCACACTAGTGTAGCATGGACACAGTTTAAATAGTTTCGTTACGGGCGCTCTATGACTAATGTAGTTGACGCGCCCAAATACCTGAATAACTAGCTGTCGGCGTTGCAGAGCCTGAACGGAGCGACACGGCCGCGGTGACAGCCATGTCACGCATGTTCCCGGCGGCTGGTCAGCAGTATCCCAGCTCACCGCCCGGGAGCCAGCCGTACCCCAGCACCTGCTATTACGGCCCGCTCTTCACGCCCTACCCGTACAAGACGCGCTCGCCGCCGTACTCGCGGCCGAGCGTGCGGCCGCCGCTGTACCCAGGCACGGCCGCCGGCTACGGCTCGCCCCCGGCGGGCGGGCTGTACCGCGGCGGCGGCTCGTGCCAGCCGCCGCCGCCTACCACCACGTACGAGTACAGCGCCAGGTGAACATCGCATTATCCTGTCACCGGCGCTGAAAAACGAGGCGCCACAGACGCCAATGGTGCCGCGCTGACGACTGTTGAAAATGCCGAGGAAAGTAAATAAATGTTGGGATTAATGGCGGGCGGCTATTTATTCATGGCACTCGGGACAAAAGGGCAGCTCGGGGCGTGTCGATGTGCCGGCGTGCAGGCGGAACAGTCAGACGTCGGGTACGGCAGAATCGTGCGGCGCGATCGACGTCGAACACGTCCCCGCGGCCGATGGAACACTTGTCGGCGTATGGTGCGAGCCAAGTGTGGCCGTGCAGCGCTTCCAGACGCCGTGCTGCGCGGCGCGGCGTCGTCCACCGAGCAGCAGGTCGCTGCCACCGCCCGGCCGTGTCTGTTGTGTGCGGCTGGCTGTGTCGTTGTGTGCACCCCAACACTCGTGCGATGTCTCCACTCTGCTGTGGTCCACACATGTCCACTGTCCGCGTGTCCACTAGTGGACGGCCCATCGCCGGCGTCGGAGAGTGTCATGTCCGCAATGTCGTGAGCCGGCGCTCTATGTTCGGCCAATGTGGCCCGCTCACACTCCATGTCGCTGCGGGGTGAGTCATATTCTGCTGTGTTCACACAAAATACAGTGCAATGTAATGAGCTCGCCTTCGCCGGTGCCCTTCTTTTGTCACAACGCTGTGGGTGTACTTTGTAACGGCTGGACACAATCATCAGTGTACGCACGGTTTCTGTAAGTATATACTTGGGAGGGCTGGGCCGCTGGTACTTCAGCTCCTTTGGCAAATAACGATTTAATTCCAACCAACTACTTAATGTAGTAATCTTATTGGCGATGAGGGGGTGGATTTCCGTTATCATCAGGAAGGAATCTGTAAGGAACGTGTTGTTTCGCATCCACTCAGAGGGGAATTTAGCATTTAGTACTTATCCACTTAGTATCATTTATTTCCATTCGTATTTCTCCCAATAGGCAGCATTCTTATGGAAGTATCACCCCTTCAAAGTCATGACTATAATGAGATAATGCTCATTTTCTACTTACGCTTTTTACAATGCCTGGTACTTCGTGACATGGGTTTAACCTTATGAGGGGGGGGGGGCGAAAATAGATCTCCCGATATCGTAAATGTTCACATTGCAACCTAAAATGACCCAAGTGAATTGAGAACGTGCAATTATTTGAATGTGCTTCAATGGGGTAAAGTTTGCGTCTCAGTCCTCCATGTCTATATTCCATTATGATTCGTTCAAGGTTTGGCAATATAGGTGAAATAACACATTTTTTAAACATCCATGTTTCAAATAATACTTTGGAAAAGAACGATAATCTTCCAGAAACGAGCCAACACCACCGCACGATGAGGAACACCAGGTGAGCCAATACCACCGCACGGTGAGGAATACCAGGTGAGCCAATACCACCGCACGGTGAGGAATACCAGGTGAGACAATACCACCGCACGGTGAGGAATACCAGGTGAGCCAACACCACCGCACGGTGAGGAATACCAGGTGAGCCAACACCACCGCACGGTGAGGAATACCAGGTGAGACAATACCACCGCACGTGAGGAATACCAGGTGAGCCAACACCACCGCACGGTGAGGAATACCAGGTGAGACAATACCACCGCACGGTGAGGAATACCAGGTGAGCCAACACCACCGCACGGTGAGGAATACCAGGTGAGACAATACCACCGCACAGTGAGGAATACCAGGTGAGCCAACACCACCGCACGGTGAGGAATACCAGGTGAGACAATACCACCGCACGGTGAGGAATACCAGGTGAGCCAACACCACCGCACGGTGAGGAATACCAGGTGAGACAATACCACCGCACGGTGAGGAATACCAGGTGAGCCAACACCACCGCACGGTGAGGAATACCAGGTGAGACAATACCACCGCACGTGAGGAATACCAGGTGAGCCAACACCACCGCACGGTGAGGAATACCAGGTGAGCCAACACCACCGCACGGTGAGGAATACCAGGTGAGACAATACCACCGCACGGTGAGGAATACCAGGTGAGACAATGTGGCACATGCAATGTACCAATGCACAAGGGCATGCTCGATGGAATGTTTTGTCCAATGCTTCTCCGCCACCACTATTTGGTAGGCACAGAAGCATATCTTCGTCTTGCTTGGCAGGGTGGAAAGAAAAACACCTGCAATCAAAAAACAACAATCCCCAGATTTTGACAGCTATTGTTGCTTGCATCATTGTAACATTGCTTTGTTATCGCTAAAACGTGTGCTTACATTGAGAGCCCCTCCCCACCCCAATGTATACCACCTTTCTGCTATCAAATTGGACAATCGGAGGAAGATGTCATGGATATCATGGCGAGTTGGCATGGTACCGAAGCCTTCCCGCGCCACCGAAGCCTTCCCGCGCAACCGCCACTCCTTCTGCCAGTTCAATTGCTACTGCCCTGCAGCGCCAGAGCCACGTTATTGCCCTGCAGCGCCAGAGCCACGTTATTGCCCTGCAGCGCCAGAGCCACATTATTGCCCTGCAGCGCCAGAGCCACATTATTGCCCTGCAACGCCAGAGCCACATTATTGCCCTGCAGCGCCAGAGCCACATTATTGCCCTGCAGCGCCAGAGCCACATTATTGCAAGCCTGCATGCGCGTAAATAACTGGATGGGCTGACGAAAACGCAGTGCAGCGGAAAAATTGCACGCCTCAAAACTTTAAGAGCTCCCGATAGCACCAGTAATGGTCCAATGTCACATTGCATAAACAACGTGGTCCCCATGGTGTAAATCCGATTTGGAGAATATCCATTAAAGTTCTGATGTGTACACCGTCACCACCCCAAAAACCGTAACCAAAGGCTGGACGTTGGCGTGGAATGTTTCAAGGTAGAAGCATAAGGGTGTCATTTATAGCGTATAATGGCCAATATGTTAAGTATTAATACGCGCACGTCCGGGAACAGATATCTGCCCCCTCCGGTTTTTCCTCATTTGCCGCCAAACTAAACGGGTTAGCAAGGCCGAACCTCGCATAGGTGTTCATTGGTCTCTTCCGCATATCCTCATACATGTTTAATCCTGGGTCATCTCAGGTCAGGTCACCAGACCAGGCGAAATGACCAAACTACACTCGGAGTTCTAGGTGGCATAACCTCCACAATAATTGGGCGATTGGTTACAAACTTATAACATGTCATGATCTCATCAGGGACCATAATATGTATATCGGTGTTTTGTAGCATTGACGTTAGGTCAGGTCGTGGTCATGGCTTCCCCATTATAGGGCTATGGTAAAATATACAAATGTTTCCTGATTACATATTTTCGCTCGGAATGACCTCAGAACGGTTGTGACATGTAGATGGAAGCTATGCTCAATGTTACCGCTGACATTTTTGCTCAGTGACTTCACCAAGGTCTCTGAGGTCACCTGAGATCACTGCACATTTCTGCGCATTATATCGCACTGCATTGAACTAGAAGGCTGAAATTATCGTCATAGTGCTTGTATCGCCAAGACGTGTCGATTGATACATCACATGACCTCCCTAGGCGACTTCACGACCTTGACCTGAAGTCATGACTTCTTGGCCTTGACCTGATGTTCGTTTGACCTGACCTTGAATTACACCGCCTATTGTCGGTAGCATTTCAAGGACTGTCGAATAGTGTTCGTCGTTTGTTTCTATCTGTTACAGGTGCTGAGATATGTGTCAATATCTGAGTCCCACCTGATCTGGTCGAATTTGACCTATGATGATCCAGTGACCTGATTGTTAACATGAGCGAAAAATGACCGAAACACTTTCGATAGAGCCCGTCACCAGCTATCCAACGCTGTTTTCCGTTTTTCGCTAGCTAGCACAGTTCCAGAGATCTTAGGGGGCAGACATATGCCCCCCCCCCCGGACATGCGAAGTTGGCGCGGACCGCCGGACGTGCGAGTGTTAAGGATTTAGTTGGAAGGAACTTTTGTTTTCTAAGTCAAGCTTGGACATATATTTTCTCGAGACCAACAGGCACAATTATACCTTAGAAACGCAGGCGTCACTGGCACAGTCACTGTCATGCAGTCGGGCAGTCGCGGTCACACAGTCAGACAGCCATCGTATCACAGTTAGACAGTCATTGCCGCAGCCACTGAGTCATACAGTTAGATAGCAACTGTCGCAAGTCAGACAGACACTAGTGCATAGTCAGGCAGACACTATCACACACACTGTCTCAAACAGTCAGACAGTCACTGGCACAGAAGCCACCGCCACACAGCCAGACAGTTACTGTCACACATGCATTGTCTCATATAGTCAGACAGCCACCATCACACAGACAGTCACTGACAGAAGCCACCGCCACACAGCCAGACAGTTACTGTCACACAGACATTGTCTCATATAGTCAGACAGCCACCATCACACAGACAGTCACTGACAGAAGCCACCGTCACACAGCCAGACAGTTACTGTCACACAGACATTGTCTCATATAGTCAGACAGCCACCATCACACAGACAGTCACTGACACAGAAGCCACCGTCACACAGCCAGACAGTTACTGTCACACAGACATTGTCTCATATAGTCAGACAGCCACCATCACACAGACAGTCACTGACACAGAAGCCACCGCCACACAGCCAGACAGTTACTGTCACACAGACATTGTCTCATATAGTCAGACAGCCACCATCACACAGACAGTCACTGACAGAAGCCACCGTCACACAGCCAGACAGTTACTGTCACACAGACATTGTCTCATATAGTCAGACAGCCACCATCACACAGACAGTCACTGACACAGAAGCCACCGCCACACAGCCAGACAGTTACTGTCACACAGACATTGTCTCATATAGTCAGACAGCCACCATCACACAGACAGTCACTGACACAGAAGCCACCGCCACACAGCCAGACAGTTACTGTCACACAGACATTGTCTCATATAGTCAGACAGCCACCATCACACAGACAGTCACTGACACAGAAGCCACCGCCACACAGCCAGACAGTTACTGTCACACATGCATTGTCTCATATAGTCAGACAGCCACCATCACACAGACAGTCACTGACACAGAAGCCACCGCCACACAGCCAGACAGTTACTGTCACACAGACATTGTCTCATATAGTCAGACAGCCACCATCACACAGACAGTCACTGACAGAAGCCACCGTCACACAGCCAGACAGTTACTGTCACACAGACATTGTCTCATATAGTCAGACAGCCACCATCACACAGACAGTCACTGACAGAAGCCACCGTCACACAGCCAGACAGTTACTGTCACACAGACATTGTCTCGTATAGTCAGACAGCCACCATCACACAGACAGTCACTGACGCAGTCATTGTCACGCAATCAGACATACACTGACACAGCCATTGTCATACAGTCAGACAACCACTGCCACAGTCACTGTCACACAGACAGCCACTGACACACAGCCACACAGTGAGACAATCACTTATTCTCGGATTGAACAAAGTGCTCGCCCTACGCTTCCTCTCGTGTTGGGGCGTTGATCCTCCTACACAGCGCAGGCTGCGGCTGCCAATAACACTGGTCTGCGTTATTTATAAAGTCAAGGGTGTCTCAGCTGTTCTTAGGTAAGTTTTTTATGCTGATTCCGAAAATGGCATCCGCTTTGCTCGATTAGCTCGATTTTTTAAATATCTTATTTCACTCATATGAACCAAAACATTGCTCTGACTGGTTTACTAGTGAATACGGCAGAAGCATAAACAAAGTTTTAAACTCCAAACAGATGAACCATAAGTGTATTCAGAGCGCATCCCAACAGTACACACTACTGCGGAATAAAACGCCTTTTCAGGGACTTCCGACTGTGTTGAGCAGATGGGACATCCCTCTTCAGGCACCAACAACAGTCTGCCAGAAAGTTCACATCACACCGACCTTGGTAGCGTTCTTCCATCACCCGTATGTCTTTGTGGAAGCGTTCTCCCTGCTCTTCACTGTAATCTCCAGTTATCTAGGAAATAATATAGATGGGACCTAAGGAAGTGCATTTTTACCGATATTCGAGCACCAAGTTGCTGACAACTGTCCATCAACTCATCGACGACCTTCACGTATTCCGCACTTCTGTGATTACCCAGGGAGTTGGTGATGATTGACTTCAAGGCCAGCCATGAAGAGAGGTCAGACTGTTCCAGACATTCTTCGAATCGAGTATCCTTCATGAGCTCCCTTATCTGAGGACCGTCGAATACACCAGCCTTCAGCTTCCCTCTGCTCACATGAAAAAATTTATGTCCCAAAGATGCAAATCCTCGTCCTTCTTTATCCAGTGCTTTCACAATTTTTTTTCTCTCATCAAACCGAGTTTGATATGGAGTGGTGGAAGTAGGATTTTCTGTGGTTCAACCAGGGGGCGTGACTGCACGTTGTGGGAGCCAGGTTCAAGTGCATGCCTGGATAGCCAGTCGCGTTGTACATAGTGCTGTTTGTCAGCCCGACTGTCCCAGAGGCATAGAAAGCATGGATATTTCGTGTAGCCGCCCTGCAGCCCGAGGGCGAGACCTACTACCTTGAGGTCACCACAGATCAGCCAACCATGCTCTTTGTAGTTCAAAGCAGACAACAAAAGTTCCATGCTGTTATGCGTTTCCCTCAGTTGCACGGAGTGTCCAACAGGAATCGACGCGAACTTATTGCCGTTGTTCAGAAGAACTGCCCTCAGGCTCCTACTCGAGGGGTTCATGAACAGCCTCCATTCTGCCGGGTTGTACTTTGTACCCATTGCTTCTACTAGGCCCGCGATGTTGTTGCAGTAGACTAGAAAATGTTCTTCGTCGAAGGTAAAGTATTCTCTGAATTCTTTTTCGCGATTCCGATACCAAAAGAATGTCGTTTCAGGCGCCAGCAAACATTTCTCGCGGAGCCGTGAACCCAGCAGCTGAGCAGATTCCTTGGACAAGTTCAGGTCCCTCGTTAGGTCACAATAAAAAGCAGCGTTGGACTTGTACTTTAAAAGATGATGCTTTGTCCCTTTTCTCCCGCTTCCCAATTCTCACTTCTCTCCGCTACTGATATATCATACTGCAGTACGCATACTGCTACATCAGTGTGTGAGTTGTTATCCTTGACGTAGTGTGAAACCTTGAGCTAATCGAGAAAAATGGGTAGTATTTTCGGATTCAGCACACGAAACTTGTATTAGAACAGCTGAGAAACTTCGACCTTTTGAAAAGAAAAAGTTTTCAAACGCAGGCCAGTGTAATATGCGACGGCGTCCTGTCGCCCCAGCCTATGGACAGGGTCGGTCAAAATGGCGGCCACCCTGACAATCGGCGTTCACCAGCTGACCACAAGTGAGTACTACCCTGCTCCGGGTGAGTGTGAGTGTAGCCTGTTCTCATATTGAGCACCAGTCTGCTGGTGCTGGTGTTGCTGTCGGTGACCTCCTCTGACCCTACCACCTGGCAGGTCAGTGTGAGTGTAGCCTGTGTTCAGGTCTGCTGGTGCTGGTGCTGCTGTCGGTGACCTCCTCTGACCCCACCACCTGGCAGGTCAGTGTGAGTGTAGCCTGTGTTCAGGTCTGCTGGTGCTGGTGCTGCTGTCGGTGACCTCCTCGGACCCCACCACCTAGCCTCCGGGCGAGTGCCAGTGTGACGCCTAGGCGGATGTGGTGGCGCTGTGCACCATTTCCACCCTTTACCCGGCCGGCATCTCCGAGGCAGACTGGCAGAGCAGCGGTGACCAGTATATCGTCATGGTGGGTACTCTGGTCACGCTCCACACGTCCGCATCAGTATCGACTGTACCGCATGTGGATCACAACGATATCGTCGGGGACTGCATGTTGGATCACAACGGAATCGTCAGGGATTGCATGCAATTTGAAGGTGGCATGTACAGGCCCCGGCCCTAAAATGTTCGTCAGGGAAATGCATCTGGAAACAGAACTACCCATCGTGGATTTCCACATCATCAGCATCTTCTGGAACAGTGAGCGTATACCAGTAAATTCTGCAAGGGATTTTGGCGGACGACGTCCTTTCAATTGCTCAATTCAATTGCCCACGTCCAATCACCTCTGGTCCCCACAATAATGCTAATGCAATGGGAGACGTTCGGCGGCCGCAAAGGGGCTTCGATCCCCACTGCGCAGGGTGTTGGCCACCGCCCCCGCAGTTAGTATATTAGGGGAAGCCCCGCCCTATATCGTGAGAAACTCAGGGTGGGAGCAACGTGGCAGAGTTGGTGCCTGCTGTGGATTATCAGCCGATTAGAAAGCATCAGAGTGCCAGTGCCAGGTCGAACTGACAGTGTATGTGGTGCCCGTGCCACAGATGGAACTGATAGTGTGTGTGGTGCCCGTACCCCAGGTTATACTGACAGTAATGTGTGGTGCCCGTGCCCAAGGTGGGACTGACAATGTGTGTGGTGCCCCCCAGGTGGGCTGACAGTTGTGTGGTTGCCCAGTGGAACTACAATGTGTGTGGTGTTCGTTCCACAGATGGGACTGATAGTGTGTGTGGTGCCCGTACCCCAGGTTATACTGACAGTAATGTGTGGTGCCCGTGCCCAAAGTGGGACTGACAATGTGTGTGGTGCCGCCCCAGGTGGGACTGACAGTGTGTGTGGTGCTGCCCCAGGTGGAACTGACAATGTGTGTGGTGTTCGTTCCACAGATGGGACTGATAGTGTGTGTGGTGCCCGTACCCCAGGTTATACTGACAGTAATGTGTGGTGCCCGTGCCCAAAGTGGGACTGACAATGTGTGTGGTGCCGCCCCAGGTGGGACTGACAGTGTGTGTGGTGCTGCCCCAGGTGGAACTGACAATGTGTGTGGTGCCGCCCCAGGTGGGACTGACAGTGTGTGTGGTGCTGCCCCAGGTGGAACTGACAATGTGTGTGGTGCCGCCCCAGGTGGGGCTGACAATGTGTGTGGTGCCCCCAGGTGGGACTGACAGTGTGTGTGGTGCCGCCCCAGGTGGGGCTGACAATGTGTGTGGTGCCGCCCCAGGTGGAACTGACAATGTGTGTGGTGCCGCCCCAGGTGGAACTGACAATGTGTGTGGTGCCGCCCCAGGTGGAACTGACAATGTGTGTGGTGCCCTGCCCAAGGTGGGACTGACAATGTGTGTGGTGCCGCCCCAGGTGGAACTGACAGTGTGTGTGGTGCCCGTACCCCAGGTTATACTGACAGTAATGTGTGGTGCCCGTGCCCAAGGTGGGACTGACAATGTGTGTGGTGCCGCCCCAGGTGGGACTGACAATGTGTGTGGTGCCGCCCCAGGTGGAACTGACAATGTGTGTGGTGCCGCCCCAGGTGGGACTGACAATGTGTGTGGTGCCGCCCCAGGTGGGACTGACAGTGTGTGTGGTGCCGCCCCAGGTGGGGCTGACAATGTGTGTGGTGCCGCCCCAGGTGGAACTGACAATGTGTGTGGTGCCGCCCCAGGTGGAACTGACAATGTGTGTGGTGCCGCCCCAGGTGGAACTGACAATGTGTGTGGTGCCCGTGCCCAAGGTGGGACTGACAATGTGTGTGGTGCCGCCCCAGGTGGAACTGACAGTGTGTGTGGTGCCCGTGCCCAAGGTGGGACTGACAATGTGTGTGGTGCCGCCCCAGGTGGGACTGACAGTGTGTGTGGTGCCGCCCCAGGTGGGACTGACAGTGTGTGTGGTGCCGCCCCAGGTGGGGCTGACAATGTGTGTGGTGCCGCCCCAGGTGGGGCTGACAGTGTGTGTGGTGCCGCCCCAGGTGGAACTGACAATGTGTGTGGTGCCGCCCCAGGTGGGGCTGACAATGTGTGTGGTGCCGCCCCAGGTGGAACTGACAATGTGTGTGGTGCCGCCCCAGGTGGGGCTGACAGTGTGTGTGGTGCCGCCCCAGGTGGAACTGACAATGTGTGTGGTGCCGCCCCAGGTGGGGCTGACAATGTGTGTGTGTGTGTGTGGTTCCCGTGTCCCGGATGGGACTGACAGTGTGTGTGGTCCCATCCGTGTCCCGGGTGGGATTGTCTGTGTGTGTGGTGCCCGTGTCCCAGGTTGGACTGAAAATGTGTGTGGTGTCTGTGCCCCGGGATATTCGAGCACCAAGTTGCTGACAACTGTCCATCAACTCATCGACGACCTTCACGTATTCCGCACTTCTGTGATTACCCAGGAAGTTGGTGATGATTGACTTCAAGGCCAGCCATGCAGAGAGGTCAGACTGTTCCAGACATTCTTCGAATCGAATATCCTTCATGAGCTCCCTTATCTGAGGGCCGTCGAATACACCAGCCTTCAGCTTCCCTCTGCTCACATGAAAAAATGTATGTCCCAAAGATGCAAATCCTCGTCCTTCTTTATCCAGTGCTTTCACAATTTGTTTTCATCAAACCGAGTTTGACATGGAGTGGTGGAAGCAGGATTTTCTGTGGTTCAACCAGGGGGCGTGACTGCACGTTGTGGGAGCCAGGTTCAAGTGCATGCCTGGATGGCCAGTCGCGTTGTACATAGTGCTGTTTGTCAGCCCGACTGTCCCAGAGGCATAGAAAGCATGGATATTTCGTGTAGCCGCCCTGCAGCCCGAGGGCGAGACCTACTACCTTGAGGTCACCACAGATCAGCCAACCATGCTCTCTGTAGTTCAAAGCAGACAACAAAAGTTCCATGCTGTTATGCGTTTCCATCAGTTGCACGGAGTGTCCAACAGGAATCGACGCGAACTTATTGCCGTTGTTCAGAAGAACTGCCTTCAGGCTCCTACTCGAGGAGTCTATGAACAGCCTCCATTCTGCCGGGTTGTACTCTGTACCCATTGCTTCTACTAGGCCCGCGATGTTGTTGCAGTAGACTAGAGAATGTTCTTCGTCGAAGGTAAAGTATTCTCTGAATTCTTTTTCGCGATTCCGATACCAAAAGAATGTCGTTTCAGGCGCCAGCAAACATTTCTCGCGGAGCCGTGAACCCAGCAGCTGAGCAGATTCTTTGGACAAATTCAGGTCCCTCGTTAGGTCACAATAAAAAGCAGCGTTGGGCTTGTACTTTAAAAGATGATGCTTTGTCCCTTTTCTCCAGCGTTCCCAATTCTCACTGATCCCAATTTTCACAGTGCCTGTGCCCCGGGTGGGATTGTCTGTGTGTGTGGTGCCCGTGTCCTAGGTTGGACTGGTAGTGTGTGTGTGGTGTCCGTGCCCCAGTTGGACGACCGTTTGCCGACGGAGCAGGAGTGCCGCAGACGGTACGTGCTCTTCATCAGGCTGCCAGCCGGGCTGCCGACGACACAGTTTACCTGTCAGGCTGAAGGCCAGTAGGTGCTGAGCCGACTGTCGGTCGTCAGCTGGCTGCACCGCCGCCACGGCCACTGTTCCGTGTCGTATCACAGCTGCGGCTACACGTCCCGCCAGAGTCGGGGAGGTGAGCTGCCTCTTGTCAGTGACGCTGCTCGTACTACACCAATATTTATAGATATTAGGCGCACGAGGCGCACACTCGTGTATTCAAAAATATATTTGGAAGGGAGGTGCACTCGCCCAGTAAGCGATGCTTTCCTGGAGGGGCTCCACCGTGATCGGTGCAAAAATAAAGTTTGCACTTGGATCTTCGCAAGGAGCGCAAGTCTGTCTGGGTGTCCTTCGATGAAAATATATAGTGCGGGGCGCACTCTTGAAAGATGCTTTCGCTTGCACAATTTGAGGGAATAATGGAATTTGGCATTTCCAAATGCCCAAATGGGACCCCGTTTCTTGATCTTGATTGATTGATGCATGGTTCTCCGGTCGCGGTGCCCATGTTTCCAGTCCCGCTCCCCCGGACTCGTCAATGATGGAGAGCATGCACAATGTATATCTTTTAGTAGTGAATAAGGAAGTTGAGCGCCGTTCTTTAAATCACCTGTGAGCCTGCTTTCTACGGTTTAGATTCACCACGCACAGCAATGTAACTACATTACGCATTTGAGGTTGCAAATAGTATACCCTGAATCCTAAAGGACCGCTAGTTAAGACGAATGTGGAGATATTTGATTATACAGGGCCTCTCGCAAAATCTAGGGAAGAATTTAGCACGGGCCTTCGTACTGCACGTTGTACTCCTCCCGCAGTTACCCAACTCCATTTCAGCTGGTTGTTTTATGAAGGTATTCGGCCGCGGCCAACAGCAAAAGGAAGTCCTCAGTAATCTCAAATCGCCCGCAGTATTACTCCGATATTAATGTTAGTCCGATATTGGTGTTGATCTTAGCCTCACTATAACCGAAACAGATAAATAATGCCAGATTAATACCGCATTTTTTACCGTGTGCCTATGTCGACAGGAACAGTTCTAGGGTGCAGGAAAACAATGGCAAAATTGTATGGAACGTGTCACAGCATGCACTTTAAAGATATCGATCTCACCTCCGGTGGAATCAAATCGAAGTGATGCCGGTGCGATTTACAGTACAGGCGCCGTCTGAACCAACAAAATGCAGGAAATACCTATCATATCACATTGTATATACCAGGAATGGAATTGCATGTAACTTTTGTCTTGCCGCTGCAACACATAAAATCGGGTTCGTATTTCGGTAGGGGTTCGCGGATATTCTTTTTAACCTGGTACGGCAGCACGCCAGAATTTTTGACACTCTTCCCACATCAATTTTGCATGTTGTGTAAACATTCTGAGTTCAGGTCATCTACGGCGAACGAGTCATTGAAGGTCAAGTGAGGTTTCAAGTGAAGATCAAGTAAGGTCTCCAAAAAACGTTTGACCAGTCGTCAAGCTTGATCGGATAAAGATACTGAAATGGAACTTTCAGCATTTACTTTTCTTTAGGGATGCAACGAAACGCACCGAAGGATTTTTCTTGTTTCGTTTTTGATGACATGTTAGTTTTGCATAATTACCCATTAGGGCTAAAATCGACGTTTCTGGCTAAAGTAAGCATTTTCATAAAAACAAGGAACAACGTTTTGTGGTCAGAATAAAAAAAAGACCGACTGAAAAATGGAAAACTCAACATATTCTTAATTTTACAAACAAATTGAACTATTTATTTGTGGGTCGGCAAAAATGTTGAGGACATGGTCGAATTCGCGTTCCTTTTTTATTCCAAATAATTTTTGGTTTTGAATCTCCCACAAAATGAACTCCCCAGAGCCAAAAGCATCATGTCAGCCGTGATCACATATACCACTCTAGTGACGTCACTATTGTGGGGGACACATTTTGGGTATTGTTTCGGACCCTATTCGTCCGGCGCTTTCCGATGACACCACTTTCCTGCGTCGCTTTTTGCTGCTTTTTACAGACACGCTCCAGTTAGGCGGTTGCGCATTCGAAGCAATGGTGCCCCAGCGTTGTCTGATAGAACCAGAGATATCATGGCCCGCCGCCAGGAGGCGCTGTGTTACTCCGGTCATGGCTCTGCTGTCCACGGCGAGCTCAACAGACAGGTACACTCTGCTGTTCGACGCGACACCCTTAACGATATGCAGAGGCATATCCAGGAGAGCGGACGAGGGGGCATATGGCGGTACATTCGGTACATCGTGGAAAATGCCAAATGCCATCGTAAAGCTCCTGACGCTAGGCCTGACCAGCTGAGCGACTACTTTGTTGGCGTTGGGCCACGCATTGCTGGCGAGGTTGCTGGTGAGGATGCCTCCCCGAGCCTAGCCTGTCGTTTGCAGCGAGTGGGTACCTGTGCATTCTGCCTAGTACCACTATCCCTCTCCGAACTGCGCGCCTACGTGTTCGACATGAACAGCTCATCCACCCGCGGGGGATGGGATCAGCGTGGGTATGATCCGCCTGAGTTTTGACGTCATTGGCAGTGTGCTTCTGTATTTAGTCAAATCCAGCCTCACCACTGTCGACGTCCCCATCTCTTGGAAGCACTCCATAGTTTATCCCGTCTTTAAATTTAGGGACCCTGCCAGCCCATTCAACTACCGGCCCATCTCCATTGTCCCGATCATTGCCAAAATTGTGGAACGTGCAGTCCACCAGCAGCTCTACGCCAACCAATCCTCTCTCCTACCCGAAATGATTTCCGCTCACGTCACTCAACAGATACCGCGCATAGCCGACCAGATCCTATCGACCAATGATCGTGGTGAGATGCCCCTCGTTTTCCTCCTGGACTTGAGCAAATGCTTTGATGTGATAGACCATTCAAAACTCTTGACCGAATTAAGCCAGCATGGTATTGACACTTCATGGTTTCGGCCTATCTGAAAGACCATACCCAGAATATATATATACCATACCATCCCAGCTTCACTGACAGTCTGGGTCGCAGCTTAAAATATGTGCTTCCTCCGAACAACATCGGAGTTTTTAAAGGCTCATCCTCGCGGCCCTTTGGTCTACTGCGTATTCGCCAACGACCTCAGTCTACTCGCTGAAGGCGCAGTTGTTCAGTATGCAGACGACACACACATTTTTGTCACCGGAAGCAAAGCTCGCATCCAAAGTGTCGCTACCGCCAACACATCCTGGCCTCAATTGCCAGATGATGTTTCGGTACTTCAGCCCGTCTATTGCATCTCAAAGTCCACCTGTCACCATCTGTCATCTCGGTGCTCGTTAATATATTGGTCCTTTCTGAGGTCCGGTACTGCATTTCAGTGTACGGAAATAGTACCCAGAAGAGTGTCTTGGATTAAAAAATGATCAACTATGGAGCAAACGATATTTTCTGACGACATAAATTTCACCATGTCACGGATTTGTTCGAGTATTTGGCTGGATGAGCGCTGAGAACTTCGCCTCATACCACACGCTGCGCTTACTTCACAAGGTGCGCCGACTATAGAAGCCGGCTTCATTAGCCGGCACCATCTCAAGAGTCGCCGAACACCGTAACCGTCACACCCATCAGGACCAGGACCTATACGCCCCAGTCGCAAACAGAGCTGGGCAGGCCCCGTTCCAGATGTCCTGGCCTGTATAATGAATAACACACGAACTGAGGCAACTGCCGTGTTCCCGCGTTTGGCCGCCGTCTTAGGCGGTATTTGTGTATGGGACTGGTCAGATTGACCTGATCTACATCCTGACTTCTTATCATACTCGCTGACCTCATATCATACTTACTGGTTTATCATCATACCTGCTGACTCCTTATCATACTTACCGTACTAGCGGACTCTTTCCGTGCCGTTGATATGGGGATATGCCGTTGATATGCCGTTGATGTTGTATGCTTTGATGTGTGCCTGTGATAGCTCTTTTTCCTGTAACATCTGTTTTAAAACTCGACAATAGGCTGTAATAGCCACGAGTGTATCTTGGATGGATACTCTCTTGGCCTGAATATACGTGTTTGTTTTTGTCTTTGTCTGTCTCCACCGGCTAAATGTCACTCTTTCACGGCGCAGGGCCTCTTCTATCCGGCCGAAACCCGTTTTTTCAACACCCTGGGCTCTTTCCATTAGCCCAGTTCGACTGTTAGAGGCCATCTCCGTCGGCTCAGCAACCATAACTCCAAGTCAGGGTAGTATTAGAGCCGAAAGCGACTAACTGAGTAGAAAAGGCACGCTCCAGGGCCACGCGAGTGCACCCGCTCGACATTTTCTAAATAAATGGCATCCCTCCGAGGAAATAGCGCACCCTCCCCATTTGACGCCAAAGCTACCCCCTCCCCCACATTTGGCTTCAAAGCTACCCTCTCCCCCCACATTTGACGCCAAAGGTACCCCCTCCCCCCACATTTGACGCCAAAGTTACCCCCCCCCCCGCATTTGACGCCAGTTACCCCACCCCCGCATTTGACGCCGCTTCCAAACCCTTGACGAATTTCTAGATCCGTTAAAGCCCCACGCTCCTAACACTATTTTTGAAGACAGGTGTGTGAACGTGGTGGACGGGATCCATTGCCCGCCACTTTTTGGGGTGCCCGCCACCTGTATTCCCTTTGGAAAAGCGCCAGTTCATCCATTGTCTTTTTTTCAATGCGGGCGATCCGTCAGCCGTCATTCGATAGCTTCTTGCGCATGTTCACCACTGTTGAAAATTAATATACATACAGCTTGCGATATTTCGCCTCAGCAACTTCATACGGTGTATGATATCTGACGCAAACAAATAGGTCCTGAACAGGCCAGCATAAGTGGCAAGCAGAGCAAAGACAGGCAATCCATCAACCTACACCGATCAGAGCTCAGGGCCCCCGGGCAATGTAAGAAGTAAAGAACCTCACCCCCACCCCACACCCATGAAAAACAGATTGTTCCGAATAGCTATCTTTCAGAATGGTCACATGCGTTCAGAATGAAGACCAAACGAAAGGGAAGAAGTGCCCCTCTTCCTATCACATAGTGTTTGGACGAACGAGGGAAATGTACCGACGATGCTGACTATGTGGCTCTAGGCACAAAATCAGAGATCCGGGTATAGCAATACTTCTGAATTTTTCGTGACTGGACTCTCTTACAGCCCGCGGAGGCATATTTTGCGCTGCATGACCTCTGCAGTCGATGTGCCCTAACCCCCCAAGTATCTTTTGCGTCAAATTGCGGCGGAAGCACAAGCATTTCAAAAACAAGCATGACAGACTGCTGCACTTCGGTGTAGCACGTTTAAGTTTGAAAACAAACACGGGCATTGCCAAGCGGGGACGCGACCGCCAGGCTTCGTCTCTACTTGGTTGCATACCTCCCTAGGGCTGGGGCGTTACAAGGGGACCCAAAGCTCCATAAGAGCGGACCTAATGAAGGTCATTATCAGTGGCAGACGACATGCAACAGAGAGAATAGCGGAGTTTAGCCAGGAGCAGCTGAGGGACCATGTTGAGTCAGCCATCGAGAGTGAGAGACACAACTGACTTTCAAGCAGGTTGGACAAGCAGCTTGTAGAGTGGCATCATGGGCTGGAACCAATGGTATTCTGTGTAGACGTCTTAAATCAATACACTAGAGTTCCGAAACAATGGTTAGCTGCATGCAGGAGGGCTTTGAATAATCGGAAAGACCAGAGTATTCCCACCACACAGATTATGAACATACCAGAGCTTGTGCTGGGCAAAACAACCTTTGGCTTTGCCCCTTTGCAAAACTGTTTGCAGGGGTGAGGGGTGCGGCCATTGGTTTGAAACCTGGTTGGAATTATGTGTGCCCTAGCTGGGAGAGAAGTAAAACATTCTGCGCAAGGCGAGGCATAAACAATTGGTAATCTTGAGATGCATCAATTACATTTTTGTTGTGTGGCTACATGGAGAGGAAAGCTTGAAAATATTCGCTCCGTCTAGCAAACAGCATCCCTTGAAACATATCGACCACACTCCGACTCATTACAGATACAATTCCTACATATGTTGGTGCGCCTTGAGCATGGCAAAATCATAACGTAGCTTTTCAATGAGCCCACGAACACAGTTGCGTATCTGAATTGCACTTCGAACCTCCCATGCTATATAAAAAAGAGATGTCCCATATGGATTAGCGGTGAGGGCAATGAAAATGTGTTCTCACACCAACACTTTCAGACAGTAGGTCAATACGATTCAAGTGGAGTTGCGTGAACAGGGATACCTGCACGAGGCTATGTTCAAATATATGTTGATTTATCAGTAACCTGGGAATCGACCTACTAAAAAACGTACAGATACAAAGAAGATAAAGCGCCGCTTTAAGATATGTATTCATGTTCAAACATTACGGTCTTTCTACGACGAAAGCACCACATTTTACGCAACTATGAGAGACAATTATTTTCCAAAGATTCCAATGGCTTCATAGAAACAGGACCAGAAACAGTGATTTATCACTGTTCGTATCTTATACATATTACATGCATATTACATATTAGAGTAGGTGCATATTCGCAGAAATAATGCAATTTAGAACGTAAAACATGCAGCCCACAACGTGCTGAAGCTATTTAATGGCTGAACTGGTATTCCGTATATGACGAAATGTTACAAATATGTCACTACAGGTGATGATACTTCTGGAGTATCCTGACTTAACATAAGATCATAGTTGACATATATTTACCGTGTATATTCACATTTATTAAAGTTCAAAATCACACTATATGTTGGCTGGCGTTGTTCATGTAACTTTTACTTTCTTCCGCTGATTCGCCGGATGTGCAAGTTGAATGCGTCCCTTTCCGACATTCTTTGCAGTACTTGCAGGCAGCCTTCGAAGTAATGGGAAGTGAAGCAATCTTCCCTAAAAAGGAGACGCAATTGTCATGCAAGTCGTAAGCGAACTAGTGCCATTTATCATGAACACGGAAGCTTTTACCACCACGATTGACCTATACCAACAGGCGCAACCGACAATGTGAAATGTGGAGCTTAATTTTAGTGACATATATAGAACCTACATTTCGGCATAATCAATCTTTTTGACCATTCGGTCAAAAAGATACAGCCACAAATATTTTGGACCGCGCTAGCAGTCGGATCCCCAGCCGGCTCAATGGGCCGAATTGATAGATCTTCCCTGAATCAGGTCTTGTAGTGAAGTCTCGGTATCAGTGAGAAACTCTACCCTACTCTACCGGCCTGAAGCCAGTCACCCATTTCATTCACCGAAAACGGATAGTTTCATTTTAGGGAAGTCACATAGCAGCCGGGCCTTGGCGGAACTGACTGCACTGGTATTCAATGATGGAAACCAACAGAGCGTACTGGCCTAGTAGCAGAGCCTCGCAACTAGCCTCTCCCTTCGCTCGGCGAGCGTTTTCTCTGTAGAACTCACCTTCCAGACGAAGCAAAGGCATATTTTATATAACATTGATTCCTTCAACACGCCATAAACGACTGCACTCACGCTGGAGAGCGAAGCCAAAATGCAGCTGGAAGCGTTGCAACGTACCGACAGAGGCCGTGCAGTTCTGGCTCTTTGTATATGTTATAGCACTGCTTGCACACGGTTTCCAGTGCGTTGAAGATAACCATGTTATAGACGCCGCGGCATTTCAATGTAATGAACGACCGCTTGGCGTACGGACTCTCGAAGACGTCACCGCCGGACAGCATCTGCGTCTTTCCGTAAGGCAAGGTGATCGCGTAGGCCATGGCAGCCATGGTACCCATGAAGCTCCACGCCAACGTCAGCTTCATCCTGTGGCAAACATGCGTGAGATTCATTTTCGCGCCAGAATGAACGTCGTGGGTGACCATTACATTGTGTACGATGCAAATTTCAGTTCGGTACAGTGCCGAACCGAGACGAAGCGATGCTAGTATCATTTAGAAAGTGGTACTGAGTGCATCGAAATATGTGCCTAAGTCGATTTTGTTACCATTTTTCAGATTTAACTATCTCAGAGAACAAACAATTGGAGAATATTGTCCCATTCACCTATTCAAAACGATTATTTTATCCTCAATTGCCTACTCTTAGTACAACATCCATCCGCCTATGCTGCCATCTTTTTTTGGTAGCTTTCCTGCCAGGATCCGAGTCTTGGCCGCCAACCGAGACCGAGATGAAGCAACTGGTGCTTTCATAGTGATGGACAAATTTGCCAACCAATTACAGACAGCCAGTAATTGTAACGACATTTTTTATTGGTGGAGGCTCGTCACTCTACTCGGCCGGTGCATTGATGGGAAGCATTCGTACCGACGACTTCTAACCGCGGCTATGCTTTCCAACTAAAAGTGATATTTCACATAACTGTGCTAATTTATCAGCTTTAAATAGTTGGAAGCCATCTTCACATGTGGCACATGCTGAGATGTACTTTTCTATCAAGATTACCAGGCTTGAGTTCTCTTTTACAACACTTTCTAGCATATCGCTGTTTTCGTATGCGTGTCGGTAACTGCCTGTCAGATTGGTTTATTCAAGAGAGCTGAATTCCACAGGGAAGCGTCCTGAGTGGGACCCTTTTCGGGTTAATGATCAACGATATTGGGGACTCGCTTCCTGTGACCATTGGGCGCTCCTTATATGTTGATGATTTCGCCATATGGTCATGTGCCTCACGTACACCGCCGACGGAGCGACAGCTACAGCTAGCCATCAGATGTTTGGAGAAATGGGGAAACACAAATGGATTCCGCTTCTCTACAGTGAAAACCGTTGCCGTACACTTCTGTCGCCGCCGTTTATGTCCCAATATGAAAATCCTACTATACAGGCAGGTGATACCGGTGCAACCGGTAGTGAGATTGCTGAGGGTAGAATTTGATTCACGCTTGACATACCGACAACATCTTAAAACGCTACGAGATAAGTGTGTAAATACTCTAAATATCTTTACATGTGTGGCTCGTGCGTCTTATGGAGCAGACCGCGCATCGCTACTTCTGCTATACCGATCACTTGTTCGATCAAAGCTTGACTACGCGTGTTGTATTTATGACGGAGCTTGTTTGGCGAATAAACGCACCTTGGATACAGTCTACCACTCTGCCCTCCACATCATCACGGGTGCATTTCGTACTTCTCCGACGGCGAGTCTCCTTGCGGAAGTGCACGAGTTTCCACTCTCTCTCTCTGCGGCGTGAACAGCTTGTCATGCAATATGCTTGCAAGCTACGGCAATATCCGGACCACCCAGCTTACACCCATGTATTCTCCCACCGGATAATAACGCTGTTCACAAACGAACACCCTACGAGAGCTGTGCCGTACGGAGTGAGGATGAGACGACTTTTTCTGAGGGCGGTCTCCGTCTCCATGGATTTTGACGGACTGAACACATTTCAGCGCCTCCCTGGGAACTGATTACACCGGAAGTTGACACATCCCTCGCATACACAAAGAAATCCGATATTACACCACATGAATCCAGAGCACTCGCCATGGAGCACATTGAATGTTACACTGGATTTGTTGCAACATACACCGATGGATCCAGAACTGAGACCGGCGTCGGCAGCGCTTTTATTGTAGGTAATGTGGTTAGACGCTTTTCACTTCCAGCACATGCCTCTGTGCATTCTTCCGAGCTTATTGCAATTCTGAAAGCTATCTGTTTCATCGAAGTATCAGACAACCTACTTCACACTATTTTGACGGATTCTTTAAGTAGCCTTTTAGCGTTGAGAACACAATCCGTCAAACCCCATTCTACGGGACGTCTTAACTTGTCTTACCAGTGTGTACCAGACAGGTAAAAGAGTGGTGCCATGTTGGATCCTAAGTCACGTGGGGATCCCCGGAAATGACCTAGCTGATGCTGCTGCAAAACGTGCGTCGCTAGCTCCATGCTCACGAACTCTACCACTCCCTGCCCGTGACCACTTCTGAACCATTTCTGATTTTTTGCTCACAAAGTGGCAAGGCTCTTGGAGCGCAATACCCGATAACAAGTTGAAAGTGATCAAGAGTCGCCTCGGTAAATGGAGGTCGTGCTCACGTAGGATTAGGCGAGACGTGGTGGCACTATGTCGCTTGAGAATTAGACATACATATG